>JAFMOC010000025.1:615000-1365000 GCA_019802505.1 Corydoras sp. C115 | reverse complement strand
TTTCCTTCCACTTCACAATTGTATACCACTTTGTGTTGGTCTTTCACATTAAATTCCAGTGAAATATATTTATGTTTGTGGTTGTAATGTGACAAAATATGGAAAAGTTCAAGGGGTATGAATACTTTTGCAACCCACTGTATATATATATATATATATATATATATATATATATATATATATATATATATATATATATATATATATATAATATATATATATATATATATATATATATATATATATATATATATATATATATATAAAACCGCCTGCAAAATCAAGATGCAAAACTTTTATTAACCATAATACTGACTGTTTTCAAAATGCTCTGGGCTGATCTAAAAATGAGTTGAACTTGAAGTTAGCTAAAATAGAAAGCTGTGTAGTCATTTAAATTATTTTGTTTTTAATATTATAAGCAGTGATTATTACAATTGGTTGTTTTTATTTTTTTTTAACTTGTTTTGTTTTATTTTATATTTTTTTCCCTCCATCAAAACCTTCTGCATCATTGATCACACTTGACTTATGGACTCATGAGCCATGGTGCAGCAGTCTTTAGTACTACATTAAGAACACATTGAGCTAAAATAGTGTACTGCATTAGTAACTGATCAACGCACACTAAGCAGTAAGTGAGAAGACAAGTTACCCATTTGTCAACTACAGCTCCGTGAGATATTTTCACTGTCTGTTTAATGATTTTACACAGGAAGGTGCATTTTTTTTACATGTTACTGGTTAAAATTACCCCATTTTATGTAAATCATGAAAGTAGCCTGAAGTGTCAGTAATGACATTTACTCATGCCCTTTAACATTAAATAAATGTTCCACTTTAAAACCAAGTTAAAAATTAAGAAACAGAGTTTAATGGTCAATGAGGTGAAACTTCAATTAGTTGTACATTAAGTATCCTTGAAAAAGGACGCTACACATTTATTCTCTTTTTTTTTTAATAGATGTTAATTTTACATAAAATAAAAACATTGTGTTAAATGAAATAACATAATGTGAAAATATAAACATGGACTATTGATGTTTGATGGAATATTAATGATAAAGAAATTTGTCTTAAAATACAACATTGCATGCATCTTTAAAATAGTGTGATGTTTAAAACTATAAAGCAAAATTTTGAGCAACTCTACATTTTATTGATTTGTGAGCAGCTGTGAGTTAAAGTGAAGCTTTGGTTGGTTTTTCCCAACAAATGAGTTTTGGCTCAAAGTTTACTATGGTTGAGTTACAATTTTTACAAAGTGAAAAATGCAAAAACACAAAATGGCTGTGATGTAATGACAAGATTGTAAGAAAACTATACATTTACCTCAAGATATAAAACAAATGTGAATGCAACGACTATTGATTCTTTGCTGTACATTTTACTACTTTTTGTGCTGCTTAACTCTTTCCACGTTTCGAACATTTATCATAGCATTATAAACCTGTCGGTTAAAAGCTTTACTTTGACATGGATGATTGCCTTATAGTATTACTATGTACAACCTTTTGTTTGCCTTTTTTATGATCTAATTTTGATGATATCAAAAGAGAATAAAGCTAATGGTAATATCGCAATAAAATAACTTTTACAGTTAATAATAAAAAAAATTATAATAATAAAATAAAACTATTTATTTTTTTTATAATCCTTTTGTCTTGGTTATGTTCAAATGGGGTCCTGGAACATTTTACATGGTAAGATGTGGGCAAACGCAAACCCCACATTTAATATTGCATATTTTTGCTCTGGCAATTGCTACCTTCATCAGTGTCTGCAATCAACAGTAAAGCACAGCGGAGTTTCCCTTCTTGGTAATGACCCACATACAGACTGCCAAAGTCATAAAGAAAAACTATAAAAATAACAGATGGTATAGGACTCAAAGAACCCTAATAATATCTCCAAGTCAGTGATTACATGCAAAGACAGAAACAATGAGACAGCAATAGTTTTTAGAAGAACAGTTGTGCAAGTTCCCCTGAAGGCTTAAAACAAGTCCCCAGCAAACTGCACTCTAGGGTTTTATATAAGTGTTTTTTTCTAAATGCTAGGGCTGGTAATCAGATGATAAATCAATTAAATTTACTGCATGTGAGACAGACATGTTAGACTCTATCATTTATTAATAAAGGAAAATCAAAGCAATGTGGATTCTTGTCATCAGTACCTGGTTACAGGTGGACCTTGTGCAATAACTGCACCACTACTGGATATCCTACATGAAACTGCTTGCTTTATGTCTTTTTTTCAAGTAACCTTATGAGTTTTACTTGATAATTCTAATATATATATATATATATATATATATATATATATATATATATATATATATATATATATATCAATAACTGTTTGCTTTTTAAAATGATTAAAATGATTTGGTTGAACGACCATTATCATTATCATTATCTTATTGCGTGAGCTTTGCATCTTTTGAGACCCAGCTCTCAGACTGATGTCCAAAATTTTTCTTTAGAATTTGCTGGTATAATCCAGAACTAATTCATCCTTGAAATGTTGGTAAAACGTTCCATCCAAGATGCTTCCTCCACAGTGTTTCACAGGTAGGACAAAGCTTTGATGTTAGAATGCAGTGGTTCTGTTTCTTTAAACATAACTTCTCATTTTAAGAAAAACTCATGCACTCCACAATTCTTTAGTAATTAACAACCCTTTTGTTTAGACTGTAATACTGTTATGACCTACCGCCTTCATATCGAGTCCAGGGTCGGTGAGGTACACATACAGTATATTTAACGTAGATGAAACCGATGATACAGACATCACACACATAAGGACAGACAACAAAACCGTAACTTTATATTTATATATATATAGTATATATATATATAAAAAATGTGTGTGTATATACAGTGAGTCCAAGAAGTATTTGATCCCTTGCTGATTTTCTTCGTTGGCCCACTAATAAAGACATGATCATTCTATACTTTTAATGGTAGATCTATTCTTACATGGAGAGACAGAATATTAAAAAGAAAATCCAGAAAATAAATCTAAGGAATGTATATTAATTGATTTGTATTTCATGGAGTGAAATAAGTATTTGATCCCTTAGTATTCATTAGCAGTTCTGGCTTTTACAGACCAGTTAGACACTCCCAATCAACTTGTTACCTGACCTGAAGCCACCTGTTCTCACTAATCACATGTGTGAAAAACACCTGTCCACAGAATCAGACAGATCACACAGATTTCAAGTCTCCAACATGGGTAAAACCAAAGAGCTGTCACAGGACCTCAGAGTCAGAATTGTTGACCTTCACAAAGCTGGAATGGGCTACAAAAAGATTAGTAAGGTGTTGGATGTGAAAGTAACAACTATTGGTGCAATTATCAGAAAGTTTAAAGAGTATAACATGACAATCAACAGACCTCAGCCCGGTGCTCCAAAGAAGATTTCGCTTCGTGGGGTGGCAATGATGCTGAGAACGGTCAGAAATCGTCCTGCAACCACTCGGCAGGAGTTAGCAAATGACCTGAAGGCAGCTGGGACCACAGTTTGCAAGGAAACAATTGGCAACACTTTGCGCAACAATGGATTCACATCCTGCAGTGTCCGAAAGGTACCCCTGCTGAAGAGAGCACATGTGAAGGCGCGCCTCAAGTATGCCAATGATCATTTGAAAGATGAACCAAGTTATTGGGAGAAGGTTTTGTGGTCAGACGAGACCAAAATTGAACTTTTTGGCCTCAACTCCACCCGCCATGTGTGGAGGAAGAAAAATGCTGCCTATGACCCCAAGAACACTGTGCCCACAGTCAAGCATGGAGGTGGAAGCATAATGTTTTGGGGGTGTTTCTCTGCCAAGGGAACAGGGCTACTACACCGCATCACTGGGAAGATGGATGGAGCCATGTACCGCACAATCCTGAGGGACAACCTCCTCCCCTCTGCCAGGGATCTGAAAATGGGCCGTGGTTGGGTCTTCCAACATGATAACGACTCTAAACATACAGCAAAGGCAACAAAGGATTGGCTCAAGAAAAAACACATTAAGGTCATGGAGTGGCCCAGCCAGTCGCCAGACCTCAATCCGATCGAAAATCTATGGAGGGAGCTAAGGGGTAGAGTTGCCAAGCGACAGCCCACCAACCTTCATGATTTAGAGAGGATCTGCAAAGAAGAGTGGGCCAAAATTCCCCCTGGTGTGTGTGCTAAACTTGTGGTTAACTACAACAAACGTCTCACCGCTGTGCTTGCTAACAAAGGCTTTGCCACTAAGTATTGAGTGTGTTTGGCAAGAGGGATCAAATACTTATTTTCCTCATTGAAATACAAATTAATTAAAATATATTCTTTAAAATTATATTCTGAATTTTTGTCTTGATATTCTGTCTCTCCATGTTAGAATATATCTACCATTAAAAGTGCAGAAGGATAGTGTCTTTATTAGTGGGCAAACAAAGAAAATCAGCAAGGGATCAAATACTTCTTGGACTCACTGTATATATATATATATATATATATATATATATATATATATATATATATATATATATATATGTGTGTGTGTGTGTAGGGAAAACGGATTCCAGGTAAGGGCGATTAGGGTTGTATCATGACAAATACTATTTCACAAGCATGTTTTATTTAGACCTGACCTGGATCCTCTATATATGTTTTTAAAACAATACAGGTTGCTTATCCACACCTAATTTTCCTGAAAAAAAATCCTAAGACATTTATTTCTAATTAATGTAATGAGAATGTTTAATTGTCTAAGAGAAAATAATCGGCCACATCCTGTTTAGTCATCAAACCCATGTTTGAGCAGTTATATTTTATTTAATAAGGCCAGCATATTGGAAAGAATACATGTAGCCTGCAGAAATGATTTTCGAGATTAGAATACATTTCTTGAATTACATTTAATAACTGAAACTTAATTAAGTAACCATCACTACTGTAACATTTTCTGCACCCCCCCCCCCTCTCTCTCTCCTTATTTATTTATTTTAGATTTAATTCCAATGTTCCCAAAATTGTTTTAGTGCAAAATGTCGACAGTAATTGGGAAGAATTTATTGTACCAGCTAGCAAAATATCAGGTAACATCATAATGCAGCTACTGGATGCTTGTGTTTTATCTGTCACATGTTCTAATTAGGATACTTACAATAACATTTGTCAGTAAAACATATGGCCAGAATATGCCAGGCTGTGTGATATGTTGTGACATCTGATACTAGAGTGCTGCTTTATTTGCACATTGAGCAGCCGAGTCCTTTTTGAATATGTCCGCCATTTAAATATAGATGGGCATCATGGCATTGATAACATCCAGCACGCGTCGTGGAAGTGACGCATAAAGTGAAATTTAGAAAACACATGATCCACTTTGGAGCACAAATGCAAGTGCGTCCCCACACTGTAATAAACATAACATTGCACACACCAGATGTCAAAGTTTAGGCCTTAAGGTGAACAGTAAGGTAATATAAGAAAGCACAAGAAGGCATTGTGTTCAGCAAGGTGTAAAACGAGTCTCTCAGGAGAGGAAGAGCCTCTATTGTGACTATTATTGTGTATGATATTATAGGCTTCATTGCTGCCACGCGTTCTGTATCGGGTGAAAATGGGCCAGATGACGCATCTATCTCCTGTAACCAGAGAGACAAAGATACAGCAAGCAATACTGTTTGGAGGTGACACCAATGAATAAAGTGCTTTTAAAAAAAGTGTAAGACCAATCATTATACCAAAAATAGTTATTTCAAAGTTCTTAAAATGGAATCCCAGGAGTCTTATGGGTTGAGTTGTAAATCTTTGACCAAATAATAGAAACAGGATAATATGTATTTCTCAAAATCTACCAATGATGTATTAACAAAAGTGGCATTTGTGCTGTAGTAAAAACATGTTTAGTTTTTCTTAGTCATGATGGTGATTACCAGCTGACTTGCCTTGTCCCGGCAGCAGACGCGTCTCGCTTCTTTCGTTCTCTTTTTGCAGCTCATCCAAGTATTAATAGTTCATCAGATCACCTAAAGCAATGAAACATGATCCAGTTTTCTGACACCAGCTATTTCTCACTGTTTAGTAATTGAACTTATTCCTTAGGGAGAAAATTCCAGTTGTGCGAGGTGTTGTAAAAAGACTCATTTGGCAAATGACCAGCTAACATTGCTATCAACTTATTTGCTTTATTTGTGTGTGTGTGTGTGTGTATATATATATATATATATATATATATATATATACACACACACACACACATCATTTCATTCTCAAAAAAAAAAACAGTTTAGGCTAGTAGTGTCGCTAGAGTTTGACTAAGTCTTCATGAAATGAATGAATGCACAGTTGCATCTGCACTGCCAAATGACTGGCAAGGAGGACTTGGCAGCAGTTAAACAAGCCTTAGGTTTCAAGTGTGTCTTTGTGCATCTTTTCTTTTTCTTGATGTGTATTGTGTGTCTAGGTGTGTGATGTTTGCATGTGAAGGAGAGCGTGAGGGAGATGTGTCCTTACTTCTATTGCTTTGCTGCCTTTCCAGTGTGTTTCAGGCATCCACCTCTAATGATGTTGCATGCATGTAGCAAACACAATAAAAGCTTAGATCAGACAGAGCAAACTTTCAGGAAAGAAAATGTAATAAATGTTATCTGTGCTTTATACCAAAGGTATACATTCTTAGTGATCAATATTCAGTATACATTTTAATTTTAGTTCTTTGTTATTTTTAATGCCATATTTATTTAATTTAATTTTAATTTCAATGTTCGTTTAAAAGAAATTGGTTTCCAATGTATAAATAAATAAATTAGCATTAATTTCAGTGAACACACATATGTATTTCTTTACAATTTATATTTGACTGTTTTTTCAGTTATTAGGGATAAACTAATAAATTCAAAGACCATCATTCTACAACTTTGCAACCTAAACAGGAAAACCTAAAATAAGACCTTTTTAAAAATATAAATAAATGAATAAAAAAAAAACAATTTACATCAGGTCTTGTGCCATATATCTGTGATATACAAAATATTATTGATGCATTTTTGTGTTTATAATTTGATAGCATGCTCATTATAGCTTGATTGCTTTTATTGCTTTTGTTATGTGATGCCATTTCAGTCTTGCATCAACTACATTACTTGGTCTGGATGCTAATGTATCTTGAATAATTTTAAGATTTATTCTATTGCAAAGATTTTAATTCCCCTGCATGCAAGAGCTGTGAAAGTGCTGATACTATTCATTGATTAAATATTACTTAAAAAAAAAAAAAAAAAAGATCAATAATCAAAGTATACTAATAGTTGGAATGTCGATATTAATAAATATATGTTCAGAGAATTTTTATGCACTAGCACTCATGTCATCCAAAACTTCCTGGGTGTCCTTGTTTTTAAGTTGGATTTGACTTTTTCTTGTGACTGTATATTACCTGTCCGATATGTTAATTAAAAGAGAATAAATTATATTGTAATACTTAAGTGAAAACATTCTCAAATTCTTTTAGATGGATTTGTTGTGTATAATAATTATTTTTAAAATACAAGTTTTTTTTTTAAACTACGACTAGGTGGTGCAGTGGCTTAGTGGTTAGCACATTTGCTTCTCAGCGCTGGAAATCCAGGTTCAAATCCCAATCAGGGAGGAGTTTCCATGTTCTCCCCATCCACCTTGGTTTCCTCCAGGTTTTCGCCGGGTTCCACAGTTTCCAACGATTCGTCATCGAATAATCCAAATTGCATCATAGTATGTGTCTGTGTGAGTGAGTTTTCCCAGCTGGCACCCTGTCCTGGGTGTATCTGCCCAGCGCTTGAAACGTTCTTCCATGGATGGGAATGGGGAACACCCTCTCACACACACAAACACACACCTTAGTTGAGGATTATTGAAAGAGAATTATTTAATTAATGAATTATGACCCAAGAGCATTTCCTTCCCTGCTGACGAAGTAGCAAGCTCGCATTGTGGCAAAAAGGTCGCATTGTGATCTTTATTTTGATTACCAGGTACCAGATAGCTGTTAAGTTTGCATGTTCATCTCTTTTATAAATTGTTTTCCTTTTAAAAGTCCAATAACTTGCAAGTTGGTTAACTGGTGATATTAAATTTCTAAAGGTGTGTCTGTGTATTTCATGCATAACTGTGATGCCTGAAGAACTGTCCAAAGTGTTGCTAGTAGACAAGATACAATACATCCTTTAAAGCAAATGCTTTGATACAGGCCTTTTTGGGTTTTGTTTTGATGGTTTTGTCATCCTAAAACAGGTACTGCCCCTTCATAAAATGTTACTAGACTATTGACAACTATATTAATTATTGTTTGTCTTCTTAATAAACGAATATTCAAATGGACTGCCTAGCTTTAAATCCGAGCACACGAGGTGTATTCACAAATAAATTTACTGCAAGTTAAACCAGACTGTTTAGTTTATGTTCAATAAATAAGCTCCTATAGGCTTTTAATGGTTAGGCAGTTGTGTATTGTAATTAAACAACTTCAGTGAGATCATTTTTCTCAATTTGTGCCTGCATGTCTCTGCAAATGATTCAAGCTTCCACATAAACAATGTGCAGTTTCTAATGAACTCATAAGCATTCATGGTATTATCTCTCTGTGGTTTTAAAAAAGATTTAGGTACGTTTTAAAAGCATGTGCAGAATGCTACATAATAGCTCAAATGTTTTCAAAACAGAACTGAAACCGTGATCTCCAGGTCCTCCATATGCTCATATGTGAACATTAGAAAGCAAAGCCTTTGGAAAAATGTTTTTTCAAGGATTATTCGACCTTACGATGTGCCACTGAACCCTGGTGTGACTGAATTTTTTTTCCTATTTCAAGAAATTTTCCAAGTCTTTTAAATCTTAATTTGCAATTCAAATGAGGTTTGGGTTAATGGCAGTTGTGCACAGGTGGTTCAATTTAAACTGGCTACTTTCTTTATTATTTTTATTTAACACAAAATTATGTTGTTAAAACAGTGTATAAATTCAGGGAGTCACTCTGTACACATTGGGAAAATTTGAGTAATTAATTACGAGGCATCAGTTTTGACATGTCTAGAATTATGTTGTCAGAACTCGAGGCTTTGGAGACACTGATGTCTTCGTCTCAGGAAGGTAATTGGTGCCTGTCATTCACAAGAGGAACAGAGCAACACACCTGGATGGAAATGTAAGAATGAGAGACCAGCACCAATAAATATGTCATTAGTTCCCTCCAGAAATATGAGATTATAAGGTTATGTGATCAGCTACCCATCTTTTCCATTGTCCTAATGTGACCCAACTGCATAAATTTTACTTTTAACATACAAGTATGAGCCTAGCTTTTATTAATGATACTTAACTCTAATGTAGTTCAGGAAAACCTTTATCATTGTATGTAATTAATTAAAGTTTAATATGAAGTAGAATATACACCTTTTATGTTAAAATCACAAGGAAAAAGCTTAAAGCTTAATGCAACTTTTTATTTAAAGAATCAGTATTCAGAAAAAGAAAAAAGTGAAAAGCAAATTTTTCAGTGGTGCAATTTTAGTTTTTTAACTTTATTACTTTACTGAAGCTTTGAGTGTTCTAAATGTATAAAACGGAAAAAATAGTTTAATGGATTTAGATGTTGAAACACATTTTTGACTTCTATGCTTTTTAAGATACTGCAGGCCTAGTTTCAGCTGGGTGTAGTGTACAGATCATTGTTGGCTGTTCAAATAATTAACATTTTCACTAGTGCAGTTGGACTTTCACATCGTACTGTATATATTTTCAGTAGACGAGATGCTGATAATGCATAATGCATGGAATTTTTTACCCAAGAAAAGGATACTCTTAGTGGCACTATGTGGTGATTAAAGGACTCTCCATTAGGTAAGGAAAGTTCCCTGTGCTTATCAGGACACACGAGCATGGATAGCAGGGAGGAAGGGGCCCTAAGTGAAAGGAAAAAGGCACAGAGTCACGGAGGAGAGCAGATAGGGAACGGAAAGGAAGGGATGGAGGCAGAGACGGGATAATGAGACGGAGAGAGAGATAGAGGGTTTCGGATGAGTGTGAGTCAGGAACATGGAGCGCCCTCTGACTCGACAGACCAGAACCGGAGTGCGAGCGTCCACAAGAGCGCTATTGTTCTGTTCATTAATCAAATGAAGGCATGGCAGGACCAAATCCCTTCAAACACACATACACAATCTAATATTAACACTGAAAATCACTTTGACTTGTCCATAATAACACTATAGTTTCTAAAACATAATATTTCCATTGCTGTATTAACTAAAGCACATCCACAGTAAAAATTGGGTTGAGGTGCTTGAAAAATTCTGACTATTATTTATGAGTTCTGACTATTATTTACTTTTGTACAAACTTAATTTCCAGAAAAGATGCGACACTTTTTTAAATAATTGCGAACCTTTATTGACAGGAATAAAAACATTTTTAATGGCAAACTTAATGATGTCTCTTAAACATAAGCTTTGGGATTAAACCCATGAACACACTTAAAGGTTGGAACAAAGGCATGTTTATTACTTTTAAAATAATTTAGAAATTAAATATACTAATAGTTTATTAATAATTTTCACCCCTTTTTTGTAGTATACAAAATATGAGCTGCTCAACAGTCCATTATCACCATTTTCTGAGTCTCTTCTTAATGATGTGCCATTTTTTTTAAAGAGGAGACAGATCAGGATACAGGTCCATAGTGACAATGTCAGGATTCATCAAGATTCAAATTGTGAGAGTGTGGTTCAGTAAGCATGAGAGACAATTTTCACAGGTTTCACATCAACCTTATTGTGAATCTTTGGGATGGACAGAAGAAGAATTTGCCCAGTGGTCTAAATTTCCCATCATCGATGCATCAATTCTATGCAAAATCTGTGCTTTCCCTTTGTCTTTATGGTGTCCCACATGCGAATGTGTATGTGATGTGTCTGCTCTGCAATTGTCTGCCATTTAGTCCAGTTTATTTTCTTTGCCTTTATTTCCAATTGAAGCTCAGTACTCAGTATTTTGTTAACATCAACATTAACATCAAATATACATCTCTTAGAAGCAGAAAATTTAGATGAACTATATTGAGGTCGGCGGCACGGTGGCTTAGTGGTTAGCACGTTCGCCTCTCAGCGCTAGGGATTCCCGGTTCGAATCCCCATCTGGGTGGAGTTTCCATGTTCTCCCCGTGTCTGCGTGGGTTTCTTCTGGGTTCTCCGGTTTCCTCCCACAGTCCAAAAACATGGATCAAGTCAATTGAATTCTCAAAATTGCCCCATATATAGAGTGTGTCTGTGTGAGTGAGTGTGTGCCCAGCGATGGATTGACGCCCTGTCCTGGGTCTATCTGCCCAGCGCCCGAGACTTTCTCCCCTGGATGGGCATGGGGATCCCCACCGCGACCCTAATAGAGGATAAAGCAGGAGATAATGAATGAATGAATGAATATATTGAGGTCATAAAATGTTATTTTAGTGTTTATTAAATTATTATTGAATTTATTATTACTGGGCACACACACACACACACTCTCACTCACACAAACACACAGTATATAGGGGCAGTTAATAGATATATAGGTCAATTCATCTTGAATTATCCTGTTTTTGCACTGTTGCACTTTCCACGCAGGCACAGAAAGAACATGGAAACTTATCCCCTTGTCCCAACATAATGACAAAAGCACACATTCATTCACAATTTTGTAAAAATTGTAAAATTTAGCTTTCATTACATGATTGTTGTAGTTTGGTATAGTTTTTTATCCAGAACAACTTAAATTATGAACTTGAAACTTGAACATTACATACAATCCAGACAATTAAGAGTTTAAGGATTGCTGAATGGCCTAACTAGAGTTAGACCTCAACCTTCTGATCAGTAGTTCAGTAACTAAGCCAAACTTTGTATTATTGTATTAGTAAATCATAAAGCAGTACCAAAGTCTAGTAAATTATATACAGCAATTTCTACCAGATTTTGTGATTACATCTCCGGCCATGGCCACTAAGACTGACGAGAAGAATATTTGCTATATTTTTGGAAATGCATGCCTATACCAAGACTTTTCTGTCTGATATGACAGTACAGTTGTGTTTGAACACATGTAGGTTTACTTAAAAATCCTAGTCTCAGAGCTACTTTGTTAATATTATTGATTTTCTGCACCTATAACTATCTATGTTTACCAAATACACATCAAAGCTATTCTGAATTTCTACCATATTTTTTTTGGAATGTACAATTGGTTTGGGTTAACAGTAAACTGCTTTTGATGAAACAACCTGATTTCATTTCTGACAATGCCTAACTTCTCTGTACAGTTTTAACATTAGGTTGCACTTTGGATGCAAATTATTTAATAGGATAATATTTTCAAGGCATATACTTCATGTGGCGTGACATTTCCCAGTAACATTTACTTAATTACAAGTAAATTCACTTAACAAAGAGCACTTCTAGCAGAATTTGAAGGTTCATGGAGTCTTAAAAAGCTTCTTTTCAAAGTCAGTTGTGAATAAATGGCTTGCTTTAATTAAAAATCTAGCGGAAAGTCTTATTTTTCTATAATGAGTAGCTCTCATCATCCTGTTTTCCCCAACATGATGCCCGCGGCTTATGTTGCTTACTACTTTTAATTCTGTATTCAGTATCAAGGCTGAAACAGGGCAACAAAAGGCCTATGAGTCAGTCTCATGTCAGTGCTCCTTGCTGCAATGTTTTTCCTCTCCCCCTTCTCAAATCACATTATTAATTGGATTTAGATATTTGCAAAATGATCTGTTTAATGGGATTACCGCTGGTTTAATGATCTTATTTGCAAGGGAAGGCATCTGGGGTTTTAGGGACAGGCTTGTCTGTCCCAGGCTCTTCATCTGATGTGTTGCTTTGTGTTATGGCCAGAGATAGATCTCCAGGGCAGGTTATGACAAAAAGAAGAAAGAGTAATGAGAATTAGCAGTTGAATTTTTTTTTTTTTTTTTTTGTAAGGATTTTGAATGTCACATTTGAATGTAATAGTCCTGTATGCTAGTATCCCTACTGCAAAACTGTTCAAATCTTTTTCAGAAGGAAATGTGAAAAAAAAAGTTTCCATTGTCTCATTATATAAATTAAAACATTTTTAACTTAAAAAAAACCTCATCATTAGAAAATCTAAAGAAATAGATGAAAATAAATGTATATGCTTTAAAATTTCCAATAGGTATATCTTAGTTTCTTCCTTTTATTCTGAAACTATTCATAATGATTAAATAGTACATATTTTCTATGGATGTAGGGCGGCACGGTGGCTAGTGGTTAGCATGTCAGCACTAGGGATTCCCGGTTCGAATCCCCATCTGGGTGGAGTTTCCATGTTCTCCCCGTGTCTGCGTGGGTTTCCTCCGTGTTCTCCGGTTTCCTCCCACAGTCCAAAAACATGGATCAAGTCAATTGAGTTCTCCAAATTGCCCCATATAGAGTGAGTGTGTTTGTGAGTGAGTGTGTGCCCAGCGATAGATTGGCGCCCTGTCCTGGGTGTTTCTGCCCAGCGCCCGAAACGTTCTCTCCTGGATGGGCATGGGGAACCCCACTGTGACCCTAATATAAGATAAAGCGGAAGATAATGAATGAATGAATATTTTCTATGGATATAATTTAGTAATTTTATTGGCAATTAATCACCAAATAAGATCCATCCATCTTCCACTTTATCCTATGCTAGGGTTGCGGGGGGAGGGGTTCCCCATGCCCATTCACGGAAGAACGTTTCGGGCGCTGGGCAGATACACCAAGGACAGAGCGCCAATCTATTGCTGGGCACACACACTAAACCACACAAACACACTCCCTATGGGGTAATTTGGAGCATTCAATTGTCCTTGATCCATGTTTGTGGTCTGTTGGAAGAAACCGGAGAACCCGGAGGAAACCCACGCGGACACGGGGAGAACATGAAAACTCCACCCAGATTGGGATTCGAACCGGGAATCCCTAGTGCTGAGAGGCGAACATGCTAACCACTAAGCCACCATGCTGCCCTCCAAATAAGATAGTCAATTTATTTATAACAATTGATTTAGATTTGCATTTTGCTGCCTGAAATACCAATACATAGGTTCCCCATTCCCATCCAGAGGAGAACATTTTGGGCACTAGGCAGATCCATTCAGGATGGTACACCAATCTATCGCTGGGCTCATACACACGTACAGACTATGTAGATTTCATTTACTATAATTTTTACCTTGAGACATGTTTTTGAACTGTGGGAGGAAACCAAAGAACTCAAAACTCACATGGACACAGGGAGAACATTAAAAAAAACTTTGATTCCCCAGCACCAGGAGGCGGATATGTTAACACATTGTACACTAGTTCTATAAATACCAAACATAACAGTAAAAGTTTATTTAGTAAAGTGGGCTAGAAATAAACTTGATAAGATGAATTCTGACCTAATAAAAGCTACAAATTTAAATTAACAGGTTGTTGTTGCAACTTAAAAGATACTTTGTAATAATGCAAAGAAGTGTAAAAGAAAAAAAAAATGTGTGTTTTCGATAACAAGACTAACTGGAGTATCCAAATATAAAGCACACTCACAATGATCACAACAAACAAAATATGACTTGAAAAGGTTATATTAAACACTGTTCTGAAACATTACTCAAATAGCAGTTTAATTAATTTTTTTTACAACAGAAGTCATCAAGATTAAATTTAAAAAGTATTTTTACCAAAGATTTTCCACTTTATGCCAAACTGCAGGAGAGAATTGGAAACAAAAAACAATGTTTCTCAGTGTAAAATCATGAAATAATTCAAGTAGTAAGGTGAAATTTTAAGTAAAAAAAAAAAACA
The DNA here is from genome assembly GCA_019802505.1 of Corydoras sp. C115. NCBI lineage: Eukaryota > Metazoa > Chordata > Actinopteri > Siluriformes > Callichthyidae > Corydoras > Corydoras sp. C115. The sequence goes on along the minus strand of JAFMOC010000025.1, from coordinate 1,350,165 downwards.
CTAGCAGAACCGCTACTGAATGTGCATGACCATCACATTTTATGAGCTAAGTCTTTCAATATAAAATATGTAATGTATTGTTCATAAAGACAGAGACATAGCAGTAGCACTTAAAAGTTTATTAATGCTTAAGATTTTTTTTTTTTCTGCATAACTGAATTTTTTAGAATGTTGATGAAGAGAACCAAATTAAATTAACGACAGTTTCATTTAAACAGGACATTTTGAGCTTTTCAACATGTTTGTAGAAGTGTATCATATCACAATCACAAGAGGTTTCTGAGAACCACAGAAGAAGAGTTTGTTCATTATGCTGCAAAAGATTACAAAACCATCTCTATAGTGTTTGGACCCAACAATCCACAGTCAATCAGCTTGTGTACAAATGAGGAAATGGACATTTATAACCCTTATCAATAATGGTAAACCAGCAGAACTCACACTAAAAGCAATGTGTATAAAAGTTATTTAGGCAAGAAAATACCCACGGTAACCTTGAAGCAACTACAGGCATTTTTATATTGGCTAATTTAAATGTTCATGAGTCCACCATCAGAAAAACTGAAGAACAATGGTGAGCATGCCAGGGTTACAACGAGAAAACTGCTACTCTGCCAAAAAATATTACCTAAAGTAGATCTCTTTTTTAATTAAGTAGGAAACATTGTCCATTTCCATCATAAAGACTTAGTCTAACAGTAGTGGTAGTATCATGGTTTGGCTCTGTTTTGCTGCATTATGGTCAGAATGGCTTGGTTAATTAATAAATCAATGAGTTTTGAAGTATATTAGTAAATTATTTTACAATATGTTTTTCGCTGTTATACCAACGACAAAGTGTTAAAGCTGTTGTGTACAAGGGAATATGTTCAAGAAAATGTGTGTCAACTAATAAACAATTAAACGTTTGAAATCTTTAATGCAGATTTTGCTGGAAAAGGGGCACACACCAGGTATTGGAAGCAATAAATCACATACCTTTTGTCACTCACAGATGTGTATGGATAATTGGATAAAGAATAATTTTCTTCAGTGTCTATGTCTATTTTTTTGTAATCTTTTCAGCTTTATTTATCTATTTTTAGAACTTTATAAAGGTAGATGGCTATATTGGTGTTTGGGATGTCTTTTCTTTCATGTCTATTTGTAGTAGGACAATACCAGGCATTAATTTGCAAAAGTAACAGCAGTGTGACTGTAGACGTAGAGCATATCTCCTGAACCTGCCTGCCTGCAGTCCACATTTCTTATTAATATGGTGAATCATTTAGAGGAATAGTAGACAATTGAGACAACACACTATTGGGCAACTTGTCTTATACATAGCAACTGTGGTGGTAAATGGCATTGTTCTTCTGAAATAATCATGATATACCAGAAACAGTTTTTTTTTATTAATTTATTTATGGTAAATGCCCATCACATCATTTTATGATAGATGTTGGCTTTGCACTCATAATTGACACTCTGGGTGGTTCCTTTCGGGTTTTTTTTACCTTAATGTCAATTTAATTAACTTTATGCTTTCAATGTTTAACAACAAGTGTGTTGAGATTAGATATTAAATAAACACTATAATTGGTATAACACTTTCAGTTTTTTGGATTTTGTTTTTTTTTTCAGATTACAAGCAAGTGCTAAATGATGACCCAATATTAGATTTTTAACTCAAATATGCTATCAATTTTTCATTATTATTTGTCATACCCCAATTTTACAATTGTTTTGAAGGATCATATTCTAATTTTGTTTGTATGCATTACAATTAAATTGCTTTTAGAAAAAAAATATATATATGCATTTGTGATATTGTTACACTTGTTATTAGACTGAAGTATACAAATTGTGTAATGTGGTTATATAGGTACGTAGTTTATTTTCATTTTTAAAGATATTTACTTTTAAAGTTTTCATTTTAACATTCAGTACACCAATTCTAGTGTAAATGTTTTGACCCATCAAGCCAAGCAAATGGGCATCTTTTCCACGTTAATTTTTCTAATTTGTTTTTTAATGCATAAAGCTAACACACATAAAGCACAGTGTATTTTTCTAATTCCTTCACAGTGCACAGCACATTTACTAACATTAACATCTGAATGCATGGCTTTAATATACATGTATTTTTATAAAGATGCTTGACTTGCTTTATAAGGATGATAGTCAAATGTGATTATGCTAATGGATCATAATTTGCATAAAACTGCAGGAAATATTAAACCCGATTAAATGGCTGAAAATTTATGGAATTGTTTAATAAGCAAATATGTATGGATCATCTAAATACCTTCCATGGAGTTTATCGTTTGCATAATGCATCTTTTAAAAGTCAGTCATAATTTTTGTTATATTCTAAAATAGATACTCAACATTTATCTTAGAGCTTTTACTGTCTGATTTTTTTTTTCCAAATAAATAAATTAATAGGAAGTCTGTTGATTTAATTTATTTATATTACATTTTGTATGGGTGATCTTTATTGAACCAAAATGCCATTTTGCAGTTCTTTTTATCTTGATATTACTTTAGTGTGTGTGTGTGTGTGTGTGTGTGTGTGTGTGTGTGTGTGTGTGTGTGTGTGTGTGTGTGTGTGTGTGTGTTTTAGGTAATCCTTAGCTCTAGTCTCAAGGTGCATGTGTGTATCCATCCATAAAGGGCAGCCTCACAGGCCTCCATTCACAACATTAATCTCAACACAAGTGTTTTTTGTGACTCCCTGCTCTGATTTTCAACACAATAAATTTGGTACACAGATAGAATGTGATTTGGCTCATGATATCAAATTCCGTTTTCCCGCTCCAATCACACATGCCAGTACTCCTCTCTAACCCTGACCTGTACATTTTTGGCCTATGGATGTACATCAGGTTACAGAAGGGCAGCAGCTGTGATTTATGTATCTAGAGCTCCAGGCATCATGCATTTATAAATATAGCATCTAGACTTGAGTACACTCATACATACATACTGAGAGATTAAATCAGATTTAACATTGTGTTTACATACAAAATAAAAGGCAAACAAGACTATAAATGCATTCAAACCTATACACACCTGCAAGCTTATGAATTGCATGTCTCTGTGTGTACATATGCATTCCAAAGGAATACATTAACATTACACACATACAGCAGTATCAAGCAGGATCACAAGAAAATGTCACTTTAAGCCAAATTTTACAAATTGCATAAATATCTTAAGTCAAAGTTCAAAGAAATATTACCCAAATAAAATAATATCTAAAAATAATAATTTTTAACTAAATTTAATTAATTCATTTCCACTAAATCAAGATTAAATTTAGCTACAGTCTGCATTGTGGCTACTGACTGGATATTGTCTATTCACTATTGTAATGTCAGCCTGTGAAAATTGTAATATCAATTTGGCTGCATTTTTAATTGAATTTTCATGTGTAAATTGAAAACAAATTACATGTATAGATCTGAAAATCTCTTTGCAGTATATAATTTATGCTCATAATAGAAATGACTAGTCAGCCTCATTTGGTAGTGGCGCATGTACAGTGTATGATTTCTATTAAATATATTAATTAATTTGTCTATATATATATACTGTGTGTGTGTATATATATATATATATATATATATATATATATATATATATATATATATATATATATATATATATATATATATATATATATATATATATATATATACTATTCAAGTTTAAAATATGTAAATTTGAACATAAAATATATTTTATTATAAATAAGTGAGTTTTTTTTTTCTTTAAAGTGATTTAATGTACAACATTTATCTTACCTTTCATGTAATAAGTTTTACTTAAATAATTTTTAAGGTTATATATAAAAGTCAAAAGGTGTTTCACTGTTACTTTAATATAAACACAATGATGTCCATGTAATTCATAAATTTTAAAGTATAGTCTTATACCTTCAACATTATTACCCATCATTGCATTTTATTGCTCTAAAGAATTTTTAAATATTTACTTTTAAGAACTAAGCTACTTGTGATCATCTGATATGGGAGTGTGGCCTAGATAATTGGCTGTGGTTCCAAGACAATGTATTTGATCATACTATAGTTGACATTTGCTTCTGGCCCTCTGCCCTTTAAACTCATATACTGTGCTTTTCAAATCCAGTGTGTTGGTCTAATGGGCCGAAACAGTGCTATTGTCTTGTTATTTATGAGCATTTGTGTATATGGTTACCAATCCTGAATAGGTAAGTTCTGAGATAATGTGTTTAGGAGCATTGTAACTTTAATTAGAATTTAATCACACACTTAACCACTATGTAATGCTCATCCCGCATCAACCTTTCTAAACTTTAGGAGAAGGGACTGCAGGACAATTATCATGAAATATTAAAACCTATTGTTCTAACCAATTTCAAGTAATAAGTTGGAAAATGGTCTCTTGTTTATAATAAATTAGCTTTTGTTCTGAGTGAATAGTGAATAGTCAATAGCCCTTTCCCAAATGTACAGGTCACACCATTTACCTAGTGGAAAAAAGTCTGTTAATAGGCAAAAATAATTGTGTTATTATGTCTATATACTATAACAGTTGACCTAGACCATATGGTAAACACACCATTTGACCAAACTTACCATCATATTGACAATATGTGTATATTGAATATTCAATTTCTAAATTAAACATTCATATGCATTTGGACTCTTCTGAAGACCTCCTCTTTTCTGGGAAGATTTAACCCCAAAATAAAGCCCATGTCCAACTATTCAATTGTTTTATTGAAAACTATAGTGTCACAATTGAGCTACATACAAAAAAGTACAATCTAAGTATCCATATCACATATTCCTCTATATAATTGCACCCTACCAGCAAAAACACATAGAGCTATGTCTATATTACACTGAAATTACTCCAGTTCTTTTATCATGTGCCACATTTTTCATGCATATGTGGACATACCAAATTCAATCTTTTTTATTTAATTCATATTTGCATGTGGTCCTAAGTTGAACTTGTATTCATCTGTTGAATCTATAAACAGATTACATGAATTAGAACATTCAGCTAATTAAACTTTTTTTTCCTAATACATGCCAAAGCGTGGAAAAAATACATACTTATACATACTTATGTCTTGGCTTTGTCACCTGGCTTCATTGTCGTCTTATTCTAATCATTTGCATTTATAAGAGCTTCAATTTTTTTGGAAAGGATTTCTATAAGAGTTTGGAGGATGTACCCAGTAGAGCTATTAAAAGATCAGGTGGAGTTTAATTGTGGGTTTACTCCGGGTTCTGCGGTTTCCTCCCACAGTCCAAAAACATGGATCAAGGTCAATTCAATTCTCCAAATTGCCAAGCGTGTTTGTGTGTGTGTGTGTGTGTGTGTGTGTGTGTGTGTGTGTGTGTGTGTGTGTGTGTCTGTGTTGAGTGTGTGACCAGTGGTGGGTTGGCGCCCTGTCCTGGGTGTATCTACCGAGCGCCTGAAATGTTCTCGCCTGGATGGGCATGGGGGACCCCCCCCCCAGACCCTAGTAGAGGATAAGATGGAAGATGATGGATTGATGGATATTTAGAGATGCTTTCCAATACTTTTGGGTATGTACATATGTGTTATGTATTATATCACATACTTGCTATTAAGCAGGCATGTTCAGAGTACAAATAGATATGTTTAATTACTTATATGAATGTAAATCATTCAAATCTGATTAAAATAAAAAAAATTAACAATGCAGCTTAATATGTGACTATAGCCTGTAACTACTAGACAACTCCGCTTACCACCACATTTGGCATGAGACACAAGCTCTGTCTTTTAGGAGAGTTTTCCTGAATGTGCATTCCAAGTAGACGCTGTAATTTAAAATTAAAAGAATAGAATGATCTTTCACCATCTGCCAAAGACCTTGGGCAGCAGATGAGCAGCAGGTTCATATATAGCTTGCTGCAATTAAGTTGTATTTCATATTAATAGTAGGTCTGACAAGTAGAATCCACATAAAGCTCTCCATGGGCAGCTTATTTTCTGCACTGTATAGAAATGCGGGGAGCTGATTAAGGCCACTCTGGGGTCTCCATGAACCACATCTCTTACTCGCACTATTATTAATAGAGTTGTAGATGGATTGCATGTAGTGCCACAGTCAGAGACCTCAGATGTCAGGATTAATGGAGAGGATTTTGAGAGTATATACAGCACCCCTGCTCTGTGACGGCTAGATTGCATCACATCTGGGATGAATATCATTCTTATTCACTTACATTAGGACTATGTGCTGACCATCCTCTCCATCTGTTACATCTGAAGAAGTTGCACTTATAAAAAATGTATTTATTATTACTGGATTTTCTTGGTTTTCAAACAAGGTTTAGTTTAGTTTTGGTACCTATATAGTTTAACATACAGATTTCTTGTTTTCTGTTTGTGGCCAGATCTTGAATTTGTAGTTTCTAACAATGTCAGTGCATGCAGATTTTAAACATTATATAGAAGAGGCATGAATTTAAAGAAGACTCAAAAGGGACTTTCTTTTTTTGAATACATACTAATGTTAATGATGATTTGTTCTAAGGTCAGAACCTGATCTTACCTCACTACCTTTAGAGTTTGAACATCATTTTGATGCCAGGCTTTCTCATCCAAAAACACTTACTAATCTGAAATACTGTAGAGATACAAATTTAAAAAAAATACACACCACAGTGATGGAGAAAAACCCTCCAAAAAGTATTAAGGCTATCATTGCCCAATGGTTTAATACATTGTCCTATTTAATGCTGAAAAATTAGAACAAAACCAATAAATGACAGTGATGTTTTCATTAATGCTGAAAATAATAATATGGGAATTTGTTTGGGGTGTATATGGCTTGATTTTGTATAGCCTCCATATCACATTTTTGTATTTTACATAAAGAGGTGCAGTTCATAAGTTTACTAATATGTTTACAAAAGCATGTCTGAATATATCACATACAGTTAAAAGAATGTATGGTGTGTTATATTTGACATAACACTACAAGGTATACCACATAAAGGGATTTAAGCAGTGAGAAATAGATTTTAATGTTTAAATTGTTTAAATTAAATACTAATAATGATGAGTCCAGGTGTGTTTATTACTTTCAAGTGTCATCAAGTATTAAAACACTTTAGTGCTGTGTATGTGAGGTGCATGTGTTATATATTGTTTTGTCTTTTTGCATGTTTTCTTGTTGTGCTCTACAAGCCACTGTAGCTTTTAACCCAGAATAAACTTTAAGTTTACATTCTCAAACAGTTATCTTTATACTGTAGGACGTAAAAGACTACAGTACACCTCTGAGAACACTGCTTGAATTGTTTTTAGCTCTAAATAAAAATGACCACAATAATCCTGTAAATGCAATGTAAAGTTGTCCAAGTATGTTTGAACATATATAGTGTATCTGATTTTTATGAAATTTTTATGAATAATTTTTCTTGCATGACATTTAGTTATCATTTTTTAAAATTATTTTGTATTTGTGTTGTACTGTATTTGTATTATTCTTTTTTAGCAAAGTATCTGGCTACATCCACTGACTTAAACTTCCTTAATGCAGAGTACTGTGCCAAGACAAACAGCCTTAATGATAATTCCACAGTGGAGTAGAGTGAAATGTGTAGCAGATACTAAAATACTAAGCAGGTAGGTAGTTATCACTGCTGTGTCTTGTGTTTTGCTAGACTTTGTAGTCAATATAGGCATTATAAATTGTATTTCATACCTTCATAAGTCACACGTTAATAAATTAAAACTTCTTATTTAATTTAAGGATGAAATGATAAACTTTGTAAATAAGAATATTAAACTATATCTGGGCATTTTCCAATATTACATCAGAAAACAATTTTAAAGGCTACAAATAAATACAAGCTTTATCATCTTTAACTCGGTAGATTGCAGAAAATATTGAAATCATTATGAAAATGCTCTCCATATTTTAAAAACATCTCTAATTGCATTATGTGTTGAAATAGATTGGATGGTAAGATGCTTCCAAGCATTTGCAAACATAAATGTGTAACTTAAAACAGCTTAATAGGTAATTTAAATGATAATTTACCATGATATTGTACACTAGCTGGCCAAAATAATTGTGGAAAGGAAAAATTCCCTATTGTTGGAGGTTTTTAAGGAATAAACCTTGTGATTTCTGAGGCTCAGTGGAGGACTCGTTAAGTCCACTTAAGTGACCGGACAGCATTAACAGTGGAGGATGCCAATATACAGATTGTATAAATACCAGGTGTTCATTTTCCTAAAAATTGTAAAACTGATTGTGTTAAATAAAAAACCCTCTGAAGGTATATAATGGTCTTTGTAGTGACATCCTAGCAGGACTACAAGGACAGTAGTCCGATAAAATCCAGGTTCTGTGTATTTAATATGATGTGTGGTGTCAAAATAAAAGTTAATTTGAGTTAGTCATCTGGCAGCACGGTGGCTGAGTGGTTAGCATGTTCGCCTCTCAGCGCTGGGGATTCCCAATCTGGCTGGAGGATTCATGTTATCCCTATGTCCGCATGGGTTTCCTCTGGGTTCACTGGTTTCCTCCCACAGTCCAAAAACATGGATCAAGGTAAATTGAATGCTCCAAATTGCCCCTTATAGGGTGTGTTTTTTTTGTGTCTGTATGAGTGTGTGTCCAGTCATAGATAGACACCCTGTACTGAGCATATCTGCCCAGTGCCTGAAACGTTCTCCCCTGGTTGGGAATGGGAAACCCCTTACCCACGACCATCCCTTTAAATCTTTGTCAAAGTCATTGAAGATTGTTGCTGTAATGCTCTGGCAGTGTTATGAATGAGAAACTGTTGATACCTCAAAGGAAAACAAATAAGAAAGAGTTAGAAAAGTTAAAGTTAAAGTACAGCAATTGAGTAGTATGCAGACTTGGATATTATAGCAGAGTGGAGCATGTGATTTCAGCACTACTGACTAGAGCTGCATAAACTGAAAAAAGGAACTGCAATTACCCAGTCGAGAGCCTTCTGAAATAGCAGCATTGCAGCACCACCCTTTTAGCCATCACCATAATCAGGTCAGTTCAACACAATATTATAGTATCAAACATTATTTTAGAGAAAAAGCAAAAGAAGATAATTAATGTTCAATTTTTAATGATGAAAACTGTTTTCCAACCATTGCTGCATACATAAATAATAAAATATTGAATTTAGCCCTATAACTCAATAAAATGCACAATTTATAAGGATACTTTTTTATAATTACAAAGGATACACAATTTATAATCAATTACTCCTTTGCTGCAAATCTAGAGGTACAAAATATGGATCTGGATATGGCCATGAATTTACCAGCTTTGCGCGGCTCTTTTGTCTTATCATGACCCATAGTTTATTACTTCCTAACTGATTGATCAACAGGTGTCTGTACTTGTCTCCACTGAAACCTAAATCCAACTTCAAGTGGGGGCGAGATTGAATTTAGTCACCGCAGCCCGTCCTTCCTCACTTTTCCCGGAGTTACAATTTTACTGACTTTGATTTATAAAGTGTCCTGAACTGAGGTCAGAGCCTATCTGAGATTTATGAAACAGCCACTGAGAAACAGAGCAGCAACCTAATCTATCAGCCTTTATTATTGTTGTGACTCTGCCGTTATAACCTTGCTCAAATGCATCACTCTAACTCAATAGAGAAGGCTTTGTTTGAAGTCCAAAGAGGGATTCTACCCATTGTTAATGCATTACATATCCTTTAATATGTTGAGGTAAGTGAATTTGTCACTCTAATTGTCATAGGATGTCAAGATCACTTAAGATTTCTTTTAATTAGCAACAATTGAAATGAGGACAGGAATCATAGAGGCTTCTACTCTGGTATTGGTGTACAATCCATAGTTCATCATTTTGAAAGCAAACCCTATTAGTTATCCAGAATAGCACGAGATTTAAAACAAAATGCATGAAAAAACATCAGTAAGCATTATGGTATGAAAAACACCATCAACATAGATAACAATTTCATCTAAGTTAACTACCTACTAAAGTAATATGTATGATGATGATAGGCAGATAATTTAAAACCCATAAATTCAAGTGCAATCATGTGTGATTTTTTCAATTGGTTAGAGTGGAGTCATGGTTCATATGAAATGTTTCGGCAATAATTGTGCTTTTAATTATTCCTAATAAGTTCCAATTTTGTAATGTAGTTTGAGGATTTTTTTTTATCACTTTTGGAATGTTTTAGAAATGTTTTAATAAAAACATTTGTTATTCGATTTCAGTACGGTGTTCATTTGCATAAGTATCTTCAGGTTTGTCAGCTTTGTAAGGGACTAAAGATGCCAATCCAGCCTTAGCAAATCATCTAGAAGACAAGACAAAAGGGTGAACCAACTAGACATGTGGTCACCAACCTTTTATGCCTCGGAGCCCAGAGACATACAATTGAAATTGATTTTAATTGTATATCAATGTATGATTCATCACCCATATAGTAATTGATATTTTGGGTTCTGACCATTAGAGACCAGAATATATATATATATATATATATATATATATATATATATATATATATATATATATATATATATATATATATATGTGTGTGTGTGTGTGTGTGTGTGTGTGTGTGTGTGTGTGTGTGTGTGTGTGGGGGGGGGGGGGGGGGGTGCCTGTGTGTAGACTATTTTTTGGCTATATTTAAGTAGGCATTTGCATTTGCCCCAGATTGTAGAATAAAGTCATATTGTTTAGAGTGTGGGATGACTCGCATGGCATCTGACGCCAACAAGTGGATTAAGCAGAGGCAATGGCATTCCTGAATTGTACCCATTGCCATGGTGATGAGCTTCATACAACATCACAAGCACCATCGTATCACTATAACATACTCAGCACAGCAACTGGGAGACATGACGCACAGATTTTGCCACTATCCGGCACACATATGGTGGCGCCGTTGAATTTCTGAAGTAAATTTGGCATGCCTAAAAACAAGGATAATGATGGTAAATGTGACAGCCTGAAAAACTAATTACAATTGTCTCTCTGCATTCTGTAACACACGTCGCTATGAAAACTCATTTAAAGTCTTCTGCAAGTCCAAAAGACAGTCTTGCTCTAAAGCCATTTGGCACACTCTCTTACCCAGTTTACATTTCCAAAGGATTAGCAGAAGAGCTCAAAATAATCATGCCAGATGTCTGCTTACATGCGGAAAAAAGAGACTACCCACTGGGCATTTGGGTTTTATTGTAGTTTTTGCTGTTTTTATCACTTATAAGTGCAAACACTTCAGGGCCCTTGGAATGTTTGGCTTTGTGTTGTGCTGTCATGTAAGAAAACTCAATTTTCCTTGTTGCTGTTAAGTTTTGTGGCATTCCTTTTTTTTTTTTTTTTTTTTAATTATTTTCTTATGAGTGAAAAATATTTCATATAAAATCATTACAGAACAAAACTGAACAATAAACCACATTTTATTTTATCTTAATTATACACATTATAACTCAATTAGCATACATCTACCAAGATGTACTATAATATTATGCCAAAAATATGTAAATAATATGCACACACACACACACACACACACTCACACGTGCACATATATATATATATATATATATATATATATATATATATATATATATATATATATATATATATATATACTGTGTGTGTGTGTGTGTGTGTGTGTGTGTGTGTGTGTGTGTGTGTGTGTGTGTGTGTGTGTGTGTGTGTGTGTGTGTGTGAAACGCACTGCAGCAAAAATGTTATTTCTTTGTTATAATGTTCATTCATTTATTCATTATCTCCCGCTTTTATCCTCTATTAGGGTCGCGGTGGGGTTCCCCATGCCCATCCAGGGGAGAACGTTTCGGGCGCTGGGCAGATAGACCCAGGACAGGGCGCCAATCCATCGCTGGGCACACACTCACTCACTCACTCAAACACACTCTATATGGGGCAATTTTGAGAATTCAATTGACTTGATCCATGTTTTTGGACTGTGGGAGGAAACTGGAGAACCCGGAGGAAACCCACGCAGACACGGGGAGAACATGGAAACTCCACCCAGATGGGGATTCGAACCGGGAATCCCTAGCGCTGAGAGGCGAACGTGCTAACCACTAAGCCACCGTGCCGCCTTGTTATAATGTTATTTTTTTAAATTGTGAAAAGTTTAATCAGAGGGTCAATTATTATTCAACCCCCCCAAACCACCAGAATTATGTTTGGTTCAATCAAGTATTAAGAAGTAATTGAGGCATAAAGAGCAATGAGCTTCACATGCTTGGATTAATTATCAGTTTTTTCCCCTGCATTTTCAGACTATAAAAGCCCCTCCCCAAACTTGTGAACAGCATTAATACATGGTAAAAGTCTAAGGAGCATTTCAAGGCCATCAGATACACAATCGTGGAAGGTCCCAAGGCTGATAAGGGGTACAAAACCCTTTCAAAGGAGTTGGGCCTACCTGTCTCCATCGTTGGGAGCATCATCTGGAAGTGCAAGGCTTATGGAACTACTGTTAACCTTTCATGGTCTGAACAGCCTTTCAAAGTTTCCTCCTACGCCAAGGATAGGTTTATCCGAACGGTCCAAGCTGACCCAAGGATAACAAGGAGGGCGCTCTGGGAAGATCTCATGTCGGTGGGGACATTGGTTTCCATCAATGATATAAGTAACATACTCCACAGCAATGGTCTCCATTCCGGGCAAGCCCATAAGTTACCTTTACTTTCAAAGCGTCATGTCAAGGCTTGTCTACAGTTTGCTCATGATCACTTGAAGGACTCTGAGGCAGACTTGTTTGAGGGTCTCTAATCTGAGACCACACCCACACCGGGACATTTGGCAACTGCATGGCACTGCACATGAACCCAAGAATACCATCCTTACAGTCAAGCATGATGGTGCCAGCATCATGCTGTGAGGCAGCTTCTCAGCCAAGGGGCCTGGCCATCTGGTTCTCATCCACATGAAGATGGTTAGCACAGCCTACCTGGAGATTTGGACTAAGAACCTCTGCTCCTCCATCAAGGATCTTAAGATATCATCTTCCAACAGGACAACGACGCCAAGCACATGGCCAAGAAACCCAAGGCCTGGTTTAAGAGGGAGAAGATCAAGGTGTTGCAGTGGCCTAGGCAAGCAGCTCGGTGTGAAGAAATCAACTGTGGGAGCAATAATCAGAAAATGGAAGACCTACAATACCACTGCTAATCTCCCTAGATCAGTAGCTCCACGCATGATCTCAGCCCGTGGGGTCAAACTGATCACAAGAGTGAGCTAAAAAATCCCAGAATCACATGGGGGGACCTCGTGAATGACCTGCAGAAAGCTGGGACCAGTGTTACAAAGGCTACCATCAGTAACACACTACGCCGCTAGGAACTCTCAGATCTTGCAGTGCCAGACTGCTTAAGCAGGTACATATCCGGGTGTGGCCGAGGTTTGATAGAGAGAATTTGGAATTTGGATGTTCCGGAAGAGTATTGGGAGTATGTCTTTTGGTCAGCTGAAACCAAAGTAGGAGTGTTTGTACAAACACAACTTGTCGTATTTGGAGGAGAGTGAATGCTGAGATGCATCCAAACAACACCATACCAACTGTGAAGCATGGGGGTGGCAACATCATGCTTTGAGGTTGTGTCTCTGCAAAGGGACCAGGACGACTGGTCCATGTGCATGAAAGAATAAATGGGGCCATGTATTGTGAGATTTTGAGTGAAAACCTCCTTCCATCAGCAAGGGCATTGAAGATGAAACATGGCTGGGTCTTTCATCACAACAATGATCCCAAGCGCTCTGCCAGGGCAACAAAGGAGTGGCTTTGTAAGAAGCATTTCAAGGTCCTGGAATGGCCTAGCCAGTCTGCACATCTCAACCGCATTGCCAACAAAGGATATAAAACAAAGTATTATAATGAATTTTGGTTATTGACCAAATACTTATTTTCCACCATTACATGTGAATAAATTGTTTAAAAATCATACAATGTGATTTTCTGAATTTTGTTTCTCATTTTGTCTCTATAGTTGAGGTGTACCTGTGATGTCAATTACAGGCCTCTCTCATATATATATATATATATATATATATATATATATATATATATATATATATATATATATATATATATATTCAGGAATGAATTATTCTCAGTACTGAAGTGTTCTTCAATACTGAGGTATTCTTAGTGCTACAGTGAAATTGTGGTTGTCATACATCTTCAACACTATTCAACTGAAATAATCCACGAACTAATAATTTTAGCCACCTGCATCCACTCAACAGCATCCTGTAAGCACTGTTGAGTAATTACAAGTTGACTTATCCCAATGGTGCAGCTGCAAATAAGTTACGGTTTCTGACATACAGCAGTAAGGTAACTCTTCTTAAAAAGTTTACACGGCTTGAGCACAGTGTTTAAAAACTACAGCAACAGTTTTGCTTTACCACTTGTACCTCCACAACCCACACCTACAAACCCCTACCAAATCTGTGTCTCTGCAGTGCTGAAAAACATCCGATACCTAAGTACTACCTGCCTACCTCTCTATATGGCAGGTGGATAATAAAGAGAATAGATGCGTAGAAACATAACTTTACCTAAATAAGTTTTGTAAGAATATGTGCTTAACTATGCTCAAATCAGAATCACATTCTGATATGCACACACATTGATATCGTCTTATCTGTGACAAGTGAGTTTATTTATTTTATTTATTTATATTTTTACGTCTTTAATGAGTGCAGCAGGAATTCTCTGTCCCCCACATGTCTCAGAGAAAGAGGGGGAGTGGACGTTTTATTGCTGCCACATGTGAATGTCTCTTTCTCTTCTGCAGGCCGATGTGGTCAGCCAGTTCAAAGCTAGCCATCTCATTTGTTATACCCTTTGTTACAACATGCTAATGCATTTCCACACTTAGGATATACCTTAAGAGGGATAAATAAACCAGCAGCAACAACAAAAAAAAATCACATTTATCTTATTTATTTTCTTTAGATGTTTCATTTGATCTGTTGTATTCATTAACATTACAGCATGTCGCATAAGGGTCATTCATTGTCATGTTGTTAAATAGACTCTTCTCAATCTCACTGTCACTCCTAGCAATAAGCATTAGGTTTGAAAGCAACATCAAGACGGAAGCAGAGAGCTATGCCGCATATGGCAACAATCTGCCCTTGCTAATCCAGTCAGAGATGATGCAAGATCGGGTTCAGGCTCTCCAGATCCAGTGCACTTCATCAAAGACACCACTGGTAAAGTAAACGCATTTGTGCCCACTAGCAGAGGCATAGGTGATAATTCACCAATGAGTAACAATATGCAAAAGAATGATTTTATAGAAAAAATGACCGAATGTGTCAGCAACTTACTGTTATAACTACAATAACAATGTGTGCTTGTTTGACTTCCTATTACAAAACTATGTGTATTAATATGAAGTTGGCAGACAGTCTGTTGATACAAACCGGAAAGCAATTTATTTATTTATTTATTTATTTATTAAGTACTGTAACATTTGCAACCTTTACTAACATGGGTATTGTCTAATGCATTAATTAAATAGTCACATGGGGACATAATAAGGATCAGAGACAGGGATGGGCTTTATTAAGTGATTGAATTAGTCTGGTTGGTGTAACTGTTGGCACTGTCTGTCATAGTTTGTCCAGTGATGCCACTGTGTTTCTGTTACTGGTAATTTTCCCTTCATACTACATCTTAGCAGACCATTAGCAGAACCTCCAGTAGGTGTGTCAATTAACTTCTGCATGTCCTTGGCTCTGCTCCATTCCCAAGCAGTTTTCAATTATTCAAACCACTCCCATGACACAAAAATTTTCCCATTGCATCAGGTTAAAAAGCTTATTTGTAGTACTACACACATCCCAGCAAATATATCACCTATACAGTAACCACTGTTACTCTGGACAACACCCTGGTTTACACATGATGGTGCTTTTTGAATTTTGACACCAAGACTGTGGTTTACATACAGTACCACCCATTGATTGGTCTTTGGGAGTTACTTCCATCATGTACATTTTGCCTCAAGGCCCATAACAGCCTCTTTTGTTCTTGGCACTCCTTTTATTGGGGGAGGTTGGTACCTTCAGGAGCATTTTATTGTGCGCTCTTGCTAATGACTCTTTCCACTTTTGTTACATTAATTTTGTTTGTTTTGTTGTTGCGCTGGATCATTACTGTTAATCATTACTATAGTTCATTACTGTTAATATCACTATCTTCAATTATTTTCATTTATCACAAGCTAGGTTGCTGTTGTTGGTTTTCATGTCTTATTCACCTTCTGTCGGTTATGTCATCTTATGTTTCCATGTCACATTATTTATTAGGTTGCATTAACTTTTTGCTGCGCATATTGGCTTAGTGGTTAGCATGTTAGCCTCTCAGCACTGGGGATCCAGGTTCAAATTCCAATCTTGGTGGAGTTTCCATGTTCTCCCTGTGTCCTCGTGGGTTTCCTCCCGGTTCTCTGGTTTCCTCCAACAGTCCAAAAACATGGATTCAAAGTAATTGAATGCTCTAAATTGACCATGACCTCATGTGTTTGTGTGTGTGTGTCTGTTTAAGTGAGTGTGCTCAGCAATAGATTGCCACCCTGTCTTGGGTGTATCTGCCCAGAGCCTGAAACCCTAAATGCGCATGGGGAACCCATAGAGGATGAAGCAGAAAATAATAAATGAATGAAATAAAGTTGTTGCTGCCCCTGGTTAGTGTTTTTAGTAAGATTTTTTTCCCTCCTCTTCTCTCGCTCCTCCCTCTCCCCTCTTGTTGCAAGTGCTTTTGGTTCTTTTGCTACATGTTAGCATGTTTGTTGTGTTTGTAATATATACAGTATATACAAACAAATTACTGCCACCCACAGGACAGAGGCAGCACAGGACCTTAACCTTAATTTGTATTTGATTCTTTTTGTGTTTCCGTTTTTTCTTTTTTCATTAAAAAGCATTATACAAGACTGCACAATTGAATGCAAATTGTTTGGCACGCTTGGTTAAAATTGAAATAATAAATTGCACAAAATTAATGAAATAGATTAGTGGATAAATATTAATACAGATGTATGATTTGTAATTGTTCCTTGTTGTAGATGTAACTTATTTACAGGCAAAAGAATAACACAACATGAAATTTAAGCAAAAATTGGAAGGTCTTCATTAAAGCACTAGCACTCTAGCACTTCATTCACTCAGCATTTGCAGCAATATTCTTTGACTTTTATTTTCATTACATTAATTTAATAACCTAGGATTTAGCATCCTTTTTATACAAAAAGATACCAATTTAAAATATTACTTCATCCCCATTAGAGTATGTTTTTCATTTGAACAAATCATTCATTTAATGTTTACAAAGTTATTATTTTTATGAAATAAGCAGCAACCAACCAACCAGCCATATGAATTCATAAACCAATGGCTTTAAAGTACAGCAATACATTTCTTAGCTGAAATTCTTTATGCTTATCCTGTTCACTTCCTCTTTACATGTATCTTCTGTGTCTCAGGATGCATAGTTCAAAGCCCTCTGGGAGTCCTCAGTGCCTCTAAATTGTCCTGTCCTCAGGGGGCAGCATGTGCTGACTAGCCAGGCCATTTGCAATAATCTTCTTTTTAGCGTTTAGAGGCTAATTTGGTAACATTACACCTGCCTCTGTGAGCCACTGGTTTGGCATGGTGAGACCTGTACAGCCTTCCTTCCCCCTTTCCCGTGCCTTTCTCTCTTGCCTTGTCTCTTTTGTCTGCCGGTTTGAGTTTTGTAATGAGATTAGCTCAAAGCCCAGATCTGCTTTGCCTGGGGTGCGCCGGGATCCTGGATGAGTGGAATAAAAGCCAAGCGCTCCAGTCGTTGTGAGAAACAGTCGAGAAAGGCCTCAATTTGGCTCCCCTAGCAGCCCTTCCCAACTCGAACCTCGCACCCTCTCATCCCACAATCCTCTCTGTGGACAGCATTCGCCACTATCACACATGACATTGCGCATCAGCTTTGCATAGGAAATATCTTTGTCTTCTCCAGGCACTGTTTGCTCTCACCAACCGGGCCTTTATCTTGCCGTCCTGGCTAGTATTCATTATCGGCTCAAACTTCTCCCAGAACGTCACTTCACTCAAAGACATATGGCTTAAAAATGAAAGAGAATGTCAAATCTACCATAAATGTGGCTGCATCGCGTCCAGATGTTGACCTTTACTGACGTTTATTCATCAGAAATATTAAATTTCGTACCACGGACATTTTAGTGCCAGACATTGAATCATGTTAACTAGCAATGCTTGAACCATGATGCACGACAAAGACTTCAATAACAGGGATGCATAATAATCTATGGTCTTTTTTCCACTAGTTTACACTAACTGTAATGTTCCTGAAAGGCTTTACGCAGACAAATAAATGCAATGTTGGCCAAGAAATTCAATATACTTTGCTAGACTGAAAACAAGCTTGTAGTCCCACAAAAATCCCACAATTTGTTCTGCAGAACACACACATCAAGACATAAAAGGTCAATAGTTTGGCTTTCCTCCAAATAATATGATTTTGATTAAAAGTGTAAGGGTTGAGGTTATGGAAAGGGTAAGGATTAAGATTATGGGCAGTGACTGAGGTTACCATAACAGACTGGCTAGAGGAACTAGTAATAACAACAGTAGTGATAATAATCACTGACAAATTGACTGAACTGTGTGCTTCCTAGTTGGAATGGCCATATTTTGACAAGCATCCAACATTCACTTTAAATTTGTAGTATTCAAGCTCGTATAATTAGCAGTATTTGAGGTACATGCTTTTCAAAGGATGTTGACATTAAGACAGTAAACACTGCTTTTAGAATACCTTTTGTTTTGTTCAACAGTGACTGACAATAACACTTTGATAAATATTTCGATACCAAACTATATAAAGCATTATTGTATAAGGCTACACATAAAATCTTTCTGGTTATGCATGAATCTCATAATCCTTGTTGAGCAGAAGCTATGTCTTTATAAGAGTTTTTTTTAAAACACTTTTAAAGATATAAATTCTTTACCCAGATTACCTTAAATATAATGTTTTACAGGTAATTTTTTAATAAATATAAGCTATTATTGTTTCTACAGAAAAGACATTTCTGCAAATATCATACATTGTTTATTCAGTTTTTCATCTGAGAACTGTCTGTTTTGTTTGTTTTGCTTGTTTGGGTTAATAAGTCATGAATATTTGTGTTATTCCATGCATCTGTGTCTCCTTATGTGATCCCCTTTAATTTTCTAGAAATCCTTCTCCTGCCCCTTATGATATTGCTTTAAGTTAGGTTTTGTCGTTAGTGTCTGTGTGTTTTATATTCACAGTATTTAAGTTCATGAAATTCCTCACTCCAGCACAACAGCCTGTCACTTGTCTTAAATGCATACAGTCACGTGTGAGTGGACACCATATTCGAATTAAGGAACAGGGAACTATTAAAATCTTTACAGCACTTGATTATGAAAAGATGTCATGGCATGAACAGAAAAAATCTGTGAACCACAGGAGGAGAGTTATTAATGCTCATCAGTCTGGAAAAGGCAACATGTTTAACAGTTTGTGAGGTCATACTAATGGAATGCTAATGCCTTTTTTTCACATTGGATAATAGTAATGGTCACAAGTCCACCAATAGAAGAACACTAAACAGCAATAGTGTGCAGAGTCAGAGAGTCTTTATTGTCATTTTATATACAAACAAATACATAATAAAAAGAGACGTTAGAATGAGACAACCACAGTGCAATCAAGAACAAAATGTGCAAGACAATAGAAAACAGTGCAAATAACAAACATGTAATAATAATTTATATAATAAATAGAAAAGCAAATAGACTTTCTAATCTAAATATTTCTAACCCGAACAAATAATGTAAAGGAAAAGGCCAGTACTTTTTAAACTGAACAGTTCTGTCCATTTTCCAAAATTCACCGGGATCAAAAGCAGCCTGAAGGTGTTTGGATGGCTGAAACACAATTTGTCTCTTAGTTCCATGGTTTACATTTTTTCATCTTAAAGTCTTCTGCAAATAAACAAATGGACTACAGTTGGAATAACATAACTGATAAAACAGATGATAAATTTAGAAACAAGTATAAGTATAACCAATAAAGTGTCCAATGAGTAGCCCACATATGCCTTAGAAGAGCTCACCATGCTCCATTACCGAAAACCTTAAAAGCTGATCCAAGTGGACAAGTTCTCTAGAATGATGCAGCATAGATGAAAAACTCTGCACAACTTATTGGGTCCACTTTGTTATCCACTGATCAATTAGTCTCTACAGCATGAACCAGTTTTATCATATGTGATAAAAGTTTGTGAGGTACACAGATAAGTTTGAAGATCAAACATGCAAAATATATATATATAAATAATGCTATTTATTAAAAAAACATCACCTCAAACATTTGGTTTTCCATCTTGGGCCCTTCTCCTCCCTTGAACGCACCTCTAAAAAACAGCAGGTGTAAGAAATTATTAAATTATTTAGGGATTAATGCTCAATGCAAATGACATTCATCAGTGAATAAGTATTTTTAGACAATGATGGCTACTGTTAATCAGTGAAGCTTCCTGTACATATCACTTTACATGGACTAAGTAGGTTGCACCATTCATGCCGAGTCTGTAGAAGCCTCGTGTCATGCAGAGGGAAAATCTTGTTTGATGTCTGGCCCTGTCTTTCACAGTTTTGCTAAAGCTGTGGGTTTAGCTCGTCTTCCCGTGCAAAACCCATGTCTTCGGCCTTTTGTAACTCTCTCTCACTCTTTCACTCTCGCTCTTCCCCACTGGCTCTTTTCTATTGTGTCCTCCTGTCAGCATGCCCACATTACATTGTGTGAAAAATGGGCCTTGAGCCTTAGCCTGAGGCATCTTGGGAGTTGTAGTCATGAGTGGGAGGATAAGGATGGCTGTGTGGATTGCTTTTGCTCACTGTTTTGTTGTTCCTTTGCATTTGTATGTTCTGCTCTGTAAAATAGGCTTGTCTATTTGAGTTACAAACAGATGTAAAAAATAAGTATTAGCTCTGACTTTAGTTTGATATTTCTTTTATTGGTCATTTTTTAGTTTTAAAGCTCACGCCCATTCTTTATTCTCATTCTTGAGCCCTACCCACCCTCAGTTTTGCTAAAGCTGTGATTTTTAAAGTGGCCACTCATTGCATATGCATGAGCTCGATCCTTATCTGGCTAAATATCGCATGCAGTCGCATCAGGATGTCAAATATTTAACTAGACCAAACAAAAGAAGAGATTTAAATGCAGGAAGAAAAAAAAGCACAGGCTAGAAATTAGGAGGGGTGTCCCTTGATTTGTAAGCAGTGGCCCACTGAATGATATTTTCATACTAAAAGTACATAAAGAGGGTTCCTGAACTCACGCTTTTAAACTGTAGCAGGCATATATTACCAGGCTTAACTCTGGGCAATTGCTGCATTTCCCAAAATAGATTTTCCAACAATGCAGTACGAGGATGCATTAAATAAATCTGCACTTGCCTAATCCAGGCAGCTCGGGTGTTAAGGAGCGACTCCCGGCATGGGACAAAAGCACAGGATTGGAGCATTTCAATTGAGATCTGCAGAATGCAGGCCTGGAATGCATCAAATGTGACAAAAAAAGAATATACACCAGTCTCAAAGTGACATTTTCTAGTAACCAGCTCTGTGAAACCATGAACCCATGGATTCATTCGCATACACCTTTTTTGTTAAACAGCAGTAGGTGGATCTCAAACCTGGCTGTAATATTTAAAGAGTATGGTATATAAGTAATAATCCAGTTCTGTAAATCTCCATAAATAGCATACTCAGGTTTTGCCCCCTTTTATCTCTGGTTACCCCTATTGAGAGAAAATTAGTGAATGAATTGCTTTTGCCATGCATGTAGCCTAATGAAAGCTTTGCTCCTGGGTTTTCCTCAACAAAGAACCATAATTTTTCCACTTCCCACCAAAAGAACTGCTTCTTCCACATTTAATTAATAGTTTTATCCTACCTCATTAAGGGCTGACAGCATATTTTGGAATTAAGCTAAGATCAGTCATAAACAGAGTAATATAAACAACTTCAGTGAGAAGGGTTGAGTTAAAATCTTTCATGAGGCAAAAGTTGAGCCCTGTGAAGATTATGACAAAATCTGAACAGAATCATGAACTTTGATGACTTGAATGCTAATACAATTTCATTAAATTAAACTTAATTAAATTATGATGTATACACTTTTTAGATAAACCCATCTTAACTGACATGTTTTATTGAGTGTCCAGGGGTCAACAAGTTAAGACATTATATGTAGGAAGCATTTTTAAATGTAATAAGGTATTTTGTTGTTGAAGTCAACTTATTTTTAATTATGTTTGGAAAGAAGTTTTTTAGCAGTTCTCATTAGGAATCACCAGAGCAGATGATTATACTCTATCTTGTCTTGTCCTGAGTGTCCTCCTCTGTCACCTTAACCACCTGGATGGCCTCACTTACCACACCATACCCTTTTCACATGTCCAAAGCACCACAATCCTGTCTCCCTAAGTTTGTCTACAAAAAGTATAACCTGTGTCATCCCACTAATAAATCCTAATCTTGTCTGTCCTCATCAATACTAGCCACATAATTTCTGTAGCTTGTATATTTTGATTACATTTTAATGCTTACTTTAGGAAAATTTATTCCATGCTGTACATTTTACAGTTAGAATATATTATTGTTCTATACATTAATATTTAAAAATACCTTAGTATTAAAGTGGGATAGTGGGATGTTTTAACCTTCTGCACAACTCATCACTGCTCTTTCTATAGTTTTACTTCAATTCCGTATTTGTATCACAAAATTAAATGTTTGTACACACTTGAAATGCTATATATTTATGCATAAATTTGATCAGATTTTTAAATGTCATAAAAATTTATGACACAGTTTTTATCCAATGTGAGAAAGGTCTTGCTTACGGTTAGCTTTATTAGTCAACCACAATAATAACAGCTGTGATTTCCTTCAGTTTGTACAGATCTTTCTGACTGTGGCTTGGTAGAGTCAAATCTCTAAAGAGATTATTTTTGTGAAGCATCAGTTGCTCTTTTTATGAATTCCATACAAATATCATTTGTACATGCTATACACTTAGCCATGAGACTTTGATTGGTTAACGTTTTTCTTTTTTAACATAAGACAGAGCTCTCACACATACCTGATCGTCATTCCATTTAACTTTAGATAGATATAAATAACTAAATAACACCTGACTGTAGTTTTTCCTTTAAAATTGTCTCCTAATCCTAAAGTTGCACAAACTATTAAACCCAACTTGTTACATTTTCAAAGAATAAAACTTATATTACGTAAATTACAAAGTAAAATCATGTAAGGTTGTCTCTTTAAAAACAAGGCCATGACAAGCAATGTGGCAGGTTGTAAAAGATATTGAATATAGCTGGATACATATGTTTGCCTCAATACTCTGTCCTACATTGGACCAGTGATGAAAAACAAACGAGCTCTTAAAGTGAATGACAGACAAGGAGGCGATGGTAGCACCCACTTCAGGCTGACCAGCAAGTGCTGTTTATTTAAGACTCAGATGTTCACATACTGCTAACGATTAGCATACATCTGCCTCAGACTGCACACTGCTCTGCATTATGTACACTGCTGTCAAGTCCTCTCACAGACACCATTACGCAAACATTCAGCTGCTCAAGTAGATGTTAGCTGGCCCCTCAGAGCCAACCTGAAAAGAGCAACCATGCCAATGGCATGCAATTATTTAAGTCAATAAATGAATTAGCCTGTTCTTAAGTTCAGGATTCACTCTGATTATTGAGCACACCAGTAAATGAGTGCAAAGACATGTACATTGCTTGAGTTTACATGAGTGCATTTATGTTTAATTCATATAATGTGATAAAATTTCAACACTTCAGTTATATTCAGTTTATTTAATAATTTACAAAGTTATTATTCATAGATAATGTGTTTACACACACACGTGGCACAATTAAATGAGTAAGTAGCACATGATAGATGCAATTAATGGGCATTTAGTACTGGGCTTGTTATCTGGGGTGTAATTTCAGGGTTAAGGTTAGGGTTAAATTTAAAATTTGAGGATGGGTGTATATACATGGGCCGGTCCCATGCTTTCCAGATAATAAATAAAAACAAATAAAAATGTACAGAATTGTATAATTTTAAATAGAATACAGTAGTATGCATTACAATAATTGTGCTACTCATACATGCAAAAAACATGTTTTAAGTTTTAAAGGCTTACATTGCTTCAGTCATATACTTCACAGTGGTTTGTTCCACTGCCAACTATCATTCATTCATTCATTATCTCCCGCTTTATCCTCTATTAGGGTCGCGGTGGGGTTCCCCATGCCCATCCAGGGGAGAACGTCTCGGGCACTGGACAGACAGGGCGCCCAGGACAGGGCGCCAATCCATCACTGGGCACACACTCACTCACACAGACACACTCTATATGGGGCAATTTTGAGAATTCAATTGACTTGATCCATGTTTTTGGACTGTGGGAGGAAACCGGAGAACCCGGAGGAAACCCACACAGACACGGGGAGAACATGGAAACTCCACTCAGATGGGGATTCGAACTGGGAATCCCTAGCGCTGAGAGGCAAACGTGCTAACCACTAAGCCACCTATGCCAACTATCATATTCACAATATTTTTTTTTTGCTTTAATAACTGTACATAGCTCAAATGTGTTTAATATATATAGTGCAATTTCTAACTGAAATAATAATCATGATGAGATCACACCATGCTTATTATACTTTCCCATATATACTTTTCAGGCTACTGGATACTCCTGGTACTATTGGAAAAGTAAAACATTTCATCTATATAGAGTTGCAAAGTTTGCTAAGTACACCTCTTATTAAATCAGCTTCACTTATCCATGCACTTTGTAGTTTTACAACTATAGACTGTAGTGAGTCTGTTTCTTTGTTTACTTTAATAGTTACCCTAACTGAAAACTGTTTTGCTAAAAGCTTGGATTCAGCTGTGATGCTGGAGTTTTTAAAAACCTGTCACAGCAGGCTGAGCATAACAATGAGTAAGACAAACTGTGCAACAGTCCATGAGCTGTTGTTTCTGTTGTTATTTCATTTATTCAAGCTAGTTTAAAAATGTACAATAAATTAACTTTAAATAATTATATTTAAAATCATATTTAATTGATGAATGAAATCCTTGTTAAAATCTAACATGAGATTCTTATTTCTTCTATTTAGTTGCTCTAAACACCTATTATGATTTGCAATTACTGTTTGACATATAAATGCTTTTTAAATAAGTGAGTCTGTTTCTTTGTTTACTTTAATAGTTACCCTAACTGAAAACTGTTTTGCTAAAAGCTTGGATTCAGCTGTGATGCTGGAGTTTTTAAAAACCTGTCACAGCAGGCTGAGCATAACAATGAGTAAGACAAACTGTGCAACAGTCCATGAGCTGTTGTTTCTGTTGTTATTTCATTTATTCAAGCTAGTTTAAAAATGTACAATAAATTAACTTTAAATAATTATATTTAAAATCATATTTAATTGATGAATGAAATCCTTGTTAAAATCTAACATGAGATTCTTATTTCTTCTATTTAGTTGCTCTAAACACCTATTATGATTTGCAATTACTGTTTGACATATAAATGCTTTTTAAATAAGTAAAAAAAAAAAAAAACTTTAAAACTTTTTCGATTGTGGATGCATGATGGCAAATACTTAAAAAAATAATAATAATAAATTTTGATAATACTTAATAACATTATACAGACTTGTTATTAAGTATTTCCATACATAAATAAATGAATAACATTCGATTTAATAAAAAAAAATAATAATCTGTGCTATTCTAAAACATATCACTTGATGCAGAGTTTCTTTTTTTTCTTTTTCCCCTTAACCTGTCAGATTAAATTGGTGCTGATGTTGAACAGAAGCACTGCACAAGAGCTGATAGAAGTCCCACTTTAGAGCTGTGGTCGATTTCAGAGGGATTAGTGCAAATCGCACAGCACTTAAGCTCGTTACACCAAAGGACCAATAACACTTTGACACCTTTTTTTAACTTTTATGACACTACCACTCGTCTATGTTTATTATGATTGTTTTAAGATGTTAAGGAAGCCAAGCACACATATTTTGGTTTCAGCATTAAATACAGTGGTATTTAACAATTCCACTGTTCTGAAGCTCAATTAAGTAGCCAGGACCTACTCTATTACAGCTTGGCTTACATATGCTTCCAGCTTTATCATTATAAGCCCTTTAAGATTTACCAAAACTTTTCCTTCTGTTAGTTATTCTGTCATGGAAACAAGACCAAATATATATATATATATATATATATATATATATATATATATATATATATATATATATATATATATATATATATATATATATATATATATATATATTCATTCATTCATTCATTATCTCCCGCTTTATCCTCTATTAGGGTCGCGGTGGGGTTCCCCATGCCCATCCAGGGGAGAACATCTCGGGCACTGGGCAGATAGACCCAGGACAGGGCGCCAATCCATCACTGGGCTATATATATATATTATTATTATTATTATTTTTATTTTATTTTTTTTTCCCCCCTTTGGTTTTATAAAAAAAAAAAAATAATTAAAAGGTACAAATGGTGAAAAAGAATCTTAAAATTGAATATAATATAAAATTATACTTTTATAAAATTGACTTTTATATCCAAAATTTTATCCAGTGTGTTTATAACATGAATATCTCCCCATATTTGCTCTGTTTTAAAATGGGATAACGCATATTATATAATAATTTTGCTCAAAACTGCAAGTTTTTGCAAGTTTTAAATCTTGCAAGTTTTAAATCTTGATTCAAGAACCTGAGCTAATCGTGTTGAAAAAGGGTAAAGAGGCAGCATCAAGTGAGCACACGAAGATTGTATGCCAATAGTTGTTTTGGGAAGGTTTTCCTCTAGCATAACTGTGCCTTTGTGCATGATGCAAAGTTAGTATCAAGTTGTATCAAGTTAGCATCATCATCCCTATGGCTTGCACAGAACCTTGAGCACAAATTCTCTACAACACTCGAAAGTCATTTAAAATTAGAATAGTGTTTGTTATAGTTTGGAATGAAAGGAAACCATTATAAAAATTTCTCTAGACTGATCAATCAGCGAGGTGTGATGAACAGTTTAACGCATCCTCCGCAGTGTACAAATCGGAGGATTATTATTTAGTGAATGCAGGTTCTTAATTTGTATGTTTAATTATGTTTCTCTTCAGTTAGTATACTTATGCAAGAGTTTTGACATCATCAACCCTTTAACAAGCATTGTTGATCACTACATCTAGTCTCAAAATACCATCCCGCATGGTGGTATTTAGAGTAAGTTAGAAGTGTCCATACATTTTAATCAGTGTATTTACATTGTTCTGTAACCACACACTTCCTCCTGGCCTTCTTCTTGAGTGTATACTCACTCTCACCACCTCTTAGACAAAACGGACCAGCACAGGTTTGTATTTAAGTAAGTAATTAATACTACAATGCCTTCCAGTGCTATAGTTTTTTTTTAGGTTTAATTAGCCAAAATGATGAGACTTTATTAGGTTAATATATATATATATATATATATATATATATATATATATATATATATATATATATATATATATATATATATATATATATATATATATATATATATATATATATATATATATATATATATATATATATATATATATATATGAACAGAGGAGAAGGGCAATAAAATGTGGCTTGCCTATCACACTTCAGAGGTTTGCTCTAAATGAAAATGTAATTGCAGGCAAAATGGTACGAGCAGAGTCCACCCAGTGCGCCGGATCGCCGCGTATCTTCAGATGGCCGCACGCAATAGCTAATGATGGAGCAATTTGGAACATTTCCTCACCCCAAAGACTCTCATTAAGTCAATCACAGGCTTAGGCGAAGCTCACTCTCAAAGGCCGAGCGAACCCAAGCTGCTTATTCCAACATCAATCAGTCAAAGAGAGCTGTCTCTCTTTCTATCTCTCCCTCTCTCTATTCTTTTCTCTTTTAGGTATTTTCTGTCTGTCTCTTACCCTGCGATATGTAAAAAAAAAAGCTTTTGGAAAAGAACGGCCCAAGTAATTTATTCTGGATCTTTGCGAGGATAATGGCCAATTATTTGTTTATAACACTGGTTAAATTTTCATTAGGCAGATTAATGGAATATCATGTACTGTCAACAGTGGACCGAGGGGTGGTGTGTCAGAGATAAATTTGCTGGCAGATGATGTCGCTCTGTTGGTAAATTGGATTTCTTCCCCCTCTCCTCCTGTCCTTTTCCATATGTAAAAGGAGGACCACACTACAGCATAAGGAGATGAATACACCCAAATAGTGCCTTCATTGCAGGGCATCATTTTTTGCAATTTCTTTCAATAAATTCAGATGCCAATAAAATGATTGTTTCAATTAAATCTCAGTGATTTTTCAGCATTAAAATCTACTTACAAAAATTTAAATAATGCCCCAAATTCTCTGTAGATTTACCTTTGTGCCTCAATTCATGTTTCACTTTATGAACCTCAAAAATCAGAAATACACAGTGTTATAAGACAGCTACAGTATCAGCGAGATGAACCTGGCTTTTATCATTCTCAATTTGAACCACAGTGAAAGTGCATTGGGATTGCAATAGACCTGTGTGGAGCAGCCCAGACCACTAGCTCTGTTTAAATGATTCATTCCAACAGTTTAAACTTTTAGATGGGCTCATAAATACATTCATGGACTCATAAATGGAGCCTTTTCGAGTCGTGACACGAATCTGACATCATTCAGCCAATTCTAGTTGGCTGAAGCAGCAGTCCTCAGACTGACCATTACAAGGGGAATCTTACTGACCCCCCTCTCCCCCTCCCACACACATATGCCGATACAACGATAAATAGCTGTTTGAACTCAAAAGTCAAAGGTCTATAAACAGCCTCTTGAAACCAATCAGCTCCAGGCATATCTCTATAAACACATGCTGCTCAACACACACACAAGTTTTTCACGCATTTGAGAGTCACTTAGGGCCAATGAATATTTCAGATGGACCATTTCTTCTAAGCTTTATAGAGAACATTAAAATGTAACAGATATCTTCCTGTGTGTTATCAGATTGTATTGAATAATTTTGTTTTCAGGCTTCAATCACGGTAAAACTTCCTATGGTAAATTAGCCCAAAAAAGTTTTACATATTAAACTTGACATTTTACTGAAGTATAATACATTCGCAGATTTAAGAATGAACTTGAAGTAACAGTTGTAAAAGGTCCTTCATTATAACAATGCATGTGTCACTGTACAGGCATGCTTAGGTGAGTGTAGTGTGTAGTTTAGTCTTCTACACAGAGCCTTGAAGGGCATTTCACTCTTATCTAAAAAAATATAAAACTAGTAAAACATTAAAATTATAATAGCAATTTTTATTTTTATTTATTTATTTATTTTTAAATATATATATATGGCCTGTCCATTTTCAATATTGTAGTTTTCCAACAAAAAAAAAAAGAATTACCGAACAATTTTTATGATGCCCAAATGGATTAAAATTTTAAAACAATTGTACCAGAATTGTACAGATATTTTTTCTGGTGTGGCCCTGTGTTTATTCTCTTTCTGTTTTCCATTCGTCTCGTTTTGAAGTATTCCTCCATCTCTCTTCCACTGGGCAGAATTAAACAACCAAGCTTTCCATCCACCACAGTTCATGTTACCCAGTTCCACCTAAACAAAACAATTGTTGTTGTAGAGCTGATGGTTATCACTAGGTGGACTATCTGCAACTGGACACAGCAGGACACGAGGTTGCTTTAATTAGGCCTGCTGCTCCTCACTAGTGTGAAAAATCTCTTGGTCCTCTTTGATTCCCCCTGCTGCATGCCCAGTAGGAAGTGCCTGGTGATAATTGCCCCAGGATTTCCTTGTTAACCAGCCACAGACTGGCAGGATTAAAGTGATAGAGATGGCAAGCTAAGGGGATAAGGGGTGGAGGAAAAGAAAATGGAGAGTGACTAAGGTGGACGAAGGTGGGGGGTGGTCGAGGTGAAGGGGCTATTTTCCACTCTCAAGAAATCAGAGGAGGAAATAGCAATAACAGGTCCTGCCGTGAGTTGTAGCTCCCACTTATCTCTGCCATTTCAGCTTGGCTGATCAAAGATTGGCTTCCCTCCGAATAACCTGGTCCTAGGCTGACTGCGCACTGCCACACTCGAGGTTGCTTTTGGCAAATTATCACTTTTTTCACCTCTCCTTTCGTGCCTCCTGCTCCGAAGCTATATAACTGTTTGCACGGGGGGTTTAAAGGTAATCTCTCTTTCATTCAGACAATTATACACCAGCACGGAATGGAAGCACATTAACAAATGGTGTAGTTTGTTCCACTTTCTGCCGGCTGGGTTAAAAGTACTGACAAAAACATTATCATACAAAAAGAAGGCCTGAATGAAGCTAGTTGTGGCTTAAATTGTGAAGTCCACTTGAACTCTACTATTATTTCTATGGTCCTATATACTGGTATATATGCTCAGGCGTTCAGGGTCCCATTAGATTATTTTAGTTGTATGTATTTTTAAAAAAACTACTAGATGTTATATTGTTTTAATAATGAATACTGACCTCAGAAGTATTAGCTTTTTTATTACTTACTTTATTACTTAAGCTTAATATTATAACAATGCAGCTTTGTTTATGTACATGCATTTTTGTGTTAAAATATATACAATATAACTAGTTAACTGTTATTTACACTAATATAACCAAATTACGAAATTATTAAATAATAATTATAATAAAAATCTATTAATTTATTTATCCTTTTTGGATCATATCTGTTGTCAACAATTTTCTACATATTTTACAAACATATGGAAAAGTTTTCTCTTGTCATGTAAACTGTAGATTTATTTAGAAAATTTCAATTATGTAAAAAGTGTTGTCACAGCTGACTGATATACTGTAAAAATGTACTCTGAATACTAAGTTTAATTAATATAATTGTCTACATGGGCGGCACGGTGGTTAGCACGTTCGGTGGTTAGCACACTCTCAGCGCTAGAGATTCCTGGTTCTAATCCACATCTGGGTGGAGTTTCTATGTTCTCACCGTGGGTTTCCTCCCACAGTCCAAAAGCATGGATCAAGTCAATTGAGTTCTCCGAATTGCCCCGTATAGAATGTGTTTGTGTGCATGTCTGTGTGAGGGAGTGTGTGCCCAGCGATGGATTGGGTACTGTATCTGCCCAGTGCCCGAAACGTTCTCCCCTGGATGGGCATGGGGACCCCCACCGTGACCCTAATATAGGATAAAGCGGAAGATAATGGATGGATGGAAAATTTTCTACATTAATTTACATCTTAAAATATATGTAACTGTAAAAAAGTAGTCAAATTGGGGCTCAAAAACCTTAACTTATGTAAAACTTAAACTAAATCAAATAAAGTTTGATTATATAGTTACTAATTATTATTATATTTAATATTAATTGAAAAGTTTTTGCTGATTATTACTCATAAAAATACCTGGAGATAAATGGATCAAATTTGCATTACTTCTAAATATCTATATAAAATATTTAATCAGAAATCAGAAAACAATGGATCTGTAATATGTAAAAAGTAAGTAGTAAGAAATTTTAATTTCAGTCATTTAGATGGCATTATTTAATTTTTAAAAGGTAATTTAATACAAATTTTGGTGGAATAACAGTAATAACTTTGAACTTGTTACTGCTAAAGTAATTAAATTATATATTATATAAAAAATTTTATTAATTCATTCATTATCTTTTGCTTAATCCTTTACAAGGGTCATTCCCCATGCCCATCCAGGGGAGAATGTTTCGGGGGCTGTGCAAATACACCTTGTACAGGGTGCCAATCTATCGCTGAACACACTCACTCACACACACACAGACACACACACACAAAACACACTATATATTGGACATTTTGGAGCATTCAATTTACCTTGATCTATGTTTTTGGACTGTGGGAGGAACCTAGAGAAAACTCAGGTGGACATGGTTAGAACATGGAATCTCCACCCAGTTAAGGATTCAAACCGGGAATCCCCAGCACTGATAGGCGAACATGCTAACCACTAAGCCACCATGCCGCCAATATATATTTATATTATACATAATATAAATGTATAATATAAATATATATTGGCGGCATGGTGGCTTAGTGGTTAGCACGTTCGCCTCTCAGCGCTAGGGATTCCCGGTTCGAATCCCCATCTGGGTGGAGTTTCCATGTTCTCCCCGTGTCCGCGTGGGTTTCCTCCGGGTTCTCCGGTTTCCTCCCACAGTCCAAAAACATGGATCAAGTCAATTGAGTTCTCCAAATTGCCCCATAGAGTGTGTATGTGTGTGTGTGAGTGTGTGCCCAGCGATAGATTGGCGCCCTGTCCTGGGTCTATCTGCCCAGCGCCCGAGACGTTCTCCCCTGGATGGGCATGGGGAACCCCACCGCGACCCTAATAGAGGATAAAGCGGGAGATAATGAATAAATGAATAATATAAATGTATTGTATTTAAAGTGTTTTGAGTATTCAAACAGCCACATGTTGCTTCATATTTCACTCGCTTATAAACATGAGCTGCTTAAATTCTGACAGCAATATAAGGGGAGAAGGGATAAACTCAAATTAAATTCCATTGACTATACATTTAGACTTGGCCAATAAAGAATAAAATTGCTAAATGTGTACGTTAAAATACACATGCAGAAATTAATTATCTTAAAATTATTACTCATATGTAATACACAATCATTTAACAATTATTCTCTCAACCCACTTTATTAAGACAAAGATCTATGACTAGGGCTGTAAGATGGGGATTAATTCAAGTTTATATATATGTGAAAATAAATTAAGACTAGCAAAAAGCATTTCAAGCCCTCTTTTAAAACAATATCCCACTTTATCCCAGAAACTTCACCTGACTACTCTCAGGCTTTTATCAATGCCGATGTCTACAGGTACTGAATCTAAACCCTGCTGTAAGACTTCAATATGTGAGTATTAACACGCTTCAGAGTGCTCAACTTCTGAATCCAGAATTGCGCCTGAGCTGTAAGGGTAGAGAAGCGAAACTTAAAGATTTGCTTTTTTTTCAGACCAAAGTAAATATGATAGACAGGGAAAGCAATCATATAAATGTACATATGGTCCCCTATCAGAAAACACAGAGGTCTAGATTTAGATTTTGTCACGAGTGAAATCATTGTGCATTAATTGAATCATGTGGAAGATAAATTCAGCAACTTCAAGTTTACTCTTTGAATGGCTTTTTACAGATAAACACATTCAGCTGTGCCACTACACAGCCTCTTTTTCACTTTTCAGAATATCTCCTTCCTACAAAACCAGGAGTTTTATTTAAGGATTTTTTTTGGCTGCATTTTTTTATATATATAAAAGAACACTCAAATTATTATAAAACACATAAAGAATGAGTTAAAGTTTAGGGAGACCTCATTAAAGTTAAGCTTTTGGGTATTCCCCTTACTTCTAGTAAAACATACTACATTTGAAACATAGTCTTCTGAATTTAAGTTTTTGAGGAATCTGATGCCTTTATTTGACCACTATGCACAAAAGATTTAACATAAAAAGTGTGTTTAAAACATTTTTAAAATTCTATTATTGCGTATAGAATTCATAATTCATAATATAATTTATAATTAATTTATTACCATAAACACATTTTTAGTTATTCTTTTTAGCAATAATAATAATAACCATTAATAATTAATAATAGTTAAATGCAAGACAAACTGTAGCTCATTCTTGCTTGATTTAAGATATATGTAGCAGTAACAGATTTAAGATATATTTTAAGTTTTAAATTATTATTATTTTTTTTTATTAGATTTAAGTTTTTTAATGCTAGATTCTCTTCATGGGGCAGCACGGTGGTGTAGTGGTTAGCACACCCTCCTCTCAGTGCTGGGGATCCAGGTTTGAGATAAGATTAGATTCTCTAGATGAAACATATTAAAAACAAGTCCAAAATCTACCAATTTGTGGCACATTTAGAATGAGGTCTTTCATTATTCTGGTGATATAAACAATGGGGAAATAAAAAATTTCCAAGGGGGGAAAAAGTGTCTCACTACAATCTAATATCCACTGCAATATGCTTCTTTATCTATTGCACCTTTACAAATATGCAAGTAGTTCATGACTTAACCCTGACTCATCCAAGTTACCCTGATGCTTTTTCGATATCACGACATATCTGAAACTCTGGCCCAAACACTAGATGAAGTTTCTGTTTAAAACTTTTTTTTTTTAGTTAGTTGACAATGGCTTTGCAAAGTACTCGCAAGCTCTATGTAATTATATTCATTACCATAGAAGGATCATTATAATCTCCAAATGCTTAAAATTTACATACATTCAAAAGTCTTTTCAGGCCTTAAGCAAAAGTTCTAAAAAAGTTTACAAATTCTGAAACAAGGCTGGATTTTTTTTTTTTTTTTTTTTTGGAGTAAAGTAACTTTTGTACTGTGTCCGAATGTTTGGTCTGACACATTTGGGTTATTTATTTATATATTTTTTACACATCAACTTTTTAACAGGGAGTTATGAATTTGAACATTTAGCTAAACCTACATCTTGTAGGTTGAGACTTGTGCTTTTGGAGCTGGAGAATTTTAATCAAATATTTAAACTCTTTATTGTGAAAATTCTTCCAAGACAAGGTAAGTAAAAGGTTACTGTTTGACTTAAACATCACATAATAAAGCCAATTTTTATGACCAATCAAAATCCAATTAGTCCCCTCATCTTGCGAGTGTTACTTGACACATGTAGATAAGATCACAGGAAATACTAAGGATAAATGGCAAGGCCTGGCCAGCTGGCTGAAATGGCTTTAAGAAAAACCATTCCAGCCATAAAAGGAAGAGGTCACGGCCTGTGACGGTCTGTGCTCCCTTAGCCAGTAGATTAGCCCAACAGCAGTGGCTGATGAAGCACTGAGAAATAAGAAACACCTGCACATGCAGAGCAAACCTGAGGCAGAGGGCAGAGGTGCTTATTTGTTTTGGTAAATTAATGGAGCCTAATTTATTCCATTGCATCATTACAAAGGGATTTGGGAGGGGACTCTTAGGGCAGGGGAATGTTGCCAATCAATCTCAGCTAAATGCCAAGGATGCTTAGGAGTGGCTGTCGATAAAGATCTGCAGCAGTAACCAAGAGCAGACATGCTGGACTACGTAGAATAAAGTTTTGTTAAACACCTCAGAACATCTTTCTTCCTGTGATTCTTTGTAGAGGTACAACATAATGTCAGCTGTATCAGGACACTTCTGTTTTTCATGGTTTGATTTGATAATATCAGTTTACTGGCAATTTTATTGCACTAACTGTGGAATTTTCACAAAGTTAGGTAACAAAATGAAAAGATTAGTTAAAGTAAAGTTAAAGTTATATAATATACATATATAAAACTTAAAAATAATTAAAAAACAAAAAAAAAAATAAAGATATAAGCATGTTAAAAAAGGTAGATTATACTGGCTCTTAGATAGATGACATACTGATGATTAGCCAAAGGCAGCATAATTACAATCCTGAAAAGGAAATAGTTTTATATTTCAGAACATTTAAAAATAAATAACTAAATACATTGAACAATACACAGCAAATAACCCAGATGAACAATACACAGCAAATAACAAAGATGTCAATGATTTTTCATAAAAATTAAGAATAAAAGTAAAGGCCATGGGTAAAAAGAAGCTTATAGAATCACTTTAAGCAGCAATAACTAAATCATGTTCTACAATTTATCAAACTTTTGGCATTGTTTTGGAAGAATTTTGGCCCTGTTATCTTTACAATGTTGCTTCAATTTATTAGGCTACACCGTATTAGGACACCTGTTGCTTTATTCACCCCAAACTTTAGCATTTGAATAGATAAAAGTAACTTTAAAAACATGCTCAACTTAATGACTGCAAGGTGTTGATTTAAAGTTGCTTTGTAATTACAGAACTATCATGTGTTTGTGCTGATATTGTTTCTTTTTTTATTAAATGTAGTGCACTGCATTATAGTCAAGCATCTCCACATTGTTCAAAAGTTTTGTGATGTCTTTGACTGCAAATTTGCAAATTTAGCCTGTGCTGCCATGGTCTTTTTAGAAAGAAGAGACTTTGCCCTGCCAATCCTTCTAGACTGTGTAACATTGCACAGTCAGTCATTTAAACACTTTTTTTTTTTTTTTTGAACGCCCACTGTCTTTTATGTTGTCTACGTATGAAAAATTCATTCATTCATTATCTTCCGCTTTATCCTCTATTAGGGTTGCGGTGGGGTTCCCCACGCCCATCCAGGGGAGAACTTTTCGGGCGCCGGGTAGACACACCCAGGACGCCAACCTATCGCTGGGCACACACACACTCACACAAACATACTCTACATGGGGCAATTTGGAGAACTCAATTGACTTGATCCATGTTTTTGTACTGTGGGAAGAAACCGGAGAACCCGGAGGACACCCACGTGGACACGGGGAGAACATGGAAACTCCACCCAGATGGGGATTCAAACTGGGAATCCCTAGCGCTGAGAGGCGAACGTGCTAACCACTAAGCCACCTGTATGAAAAATATTTTTGTAAAATGATGGATTTTACAAAATCCACAGATTTTGGATTAATATCCATAGATACATATTAATTGGCAGCTGTACTGTGCTTTTAGTCTTTAAAATTCTTTAAAGCTTCATTGCAGGGACATGGATTTTTTTTATATATATGGTTACATAATGATTAATTAAAGATTAATTAATCAGGGGCATTTAGCTGACTGCTACTTATCCTCTTAATTCCTATGGATAAATATTTGTGTCTTAATTTTTGTTAAATAAATACAATGTAATTTTACCATGTAATGTTTTTTTTTTTCTTATTGTGCTTAACATTAATGATTTATAAAACTAGCCTTAAAGAAACGTAGTAAATAAAGACAACAAACAATATTAGGCAAAAAAAAAAAAATTAAATGCTTTGTTTATTCTGGGCCAAAGTGGCTTGTCATAATTGATGGATGAATGAGATGTAATTTATTCTAATTACAATAAATTAAAAATAAATATAGTTCATTATGTTCATTTGTACACACTCTGATTGACTGTAGATTGCTATAGTCCAAGCTTCATTAGAAATGAGAAAACATTTCTAGTTTGATGGATACCAACTATTATACAACTATTATAATGTCTGATAATGTCTAATGTCTTGTTCATAGTGCAATATATTTTCACAATCATATTCATAGACTTTGCTAGATCTCTGTCCTTTGATGAGTCAAGATGCTCACTCACACATGGATATATACTGGATAATGATCTTGAAAAACCTGACTCAATCACAGACTTAGCTGCTGCACTAATAAAACATTCTGTCAGGAGTGCATGTAATATAATTCAATCTGCAGGTAAATAAATATGTAACACCCATTTTGAGAAAACACAAAAATGCAGCAAACTAAAATCTGTTATTTGTAAATTTGCTTTAATTTTTTTTAAACAGAAAAAGACAAAATCTTCAGTGATTTAAATTTAAAATTGACTTGCTTTGTTTACGCTTTATTCCAAAAGCCATGAAAATTCCTTCTAATGCACTACATAAGTCAAA
This sequence comes from Corydoras sp. C115, assembly GCA_019802505.1. Lineage (NCBI taxonomy): Eukaryota > Metazoa > Chordata > Actinopteri > Siluriformes > Callichthyidae > Corydoras > Corydoras sp. C115. The sequence goes on along the minus strand of JAFMOC010000025.1, from coordinate 1,312,404 downwards.
TCTATGTTTATTTTCTGATTTTCTGTTATTTCTTACATGTGCGTGCATTTTTCTTTGTTTGTCCTCCTGCTGACTGTTCTGTGTTTAGCAGCTTGGTTAATATTGCACATTTTTCTCTTCATTATTCCTTTCAGTCAGATGTTCCGCTGTGGTTATGGCTTAGATCTTTATATAGCATCAGTAATGTGCATTTGGAGGTGTGGCATAGTCCACATGAGCCTCTTCATATACGTCAGCTGTTTAACAAGACCTTTAATGAATAACAGTTGTCCATTGTTCGCACTGCCAATGTAGTTAGGTTTTTGTACACTAAAGTTGGTGTGGGCATTGAATACATACAGCATATTGCACCTGCAACAGGCAAGCTGAATGTTCTCTGCTTTTTCTTCTTTTATGTTTGTTTTAGTACTGGATCACTTCTGGTTTGTCATTGTTCATGGTGTTTAGGAGGACACCAGCCATTGTTTTAAAACCTCCTCAATGTTGTCACTGATGAGCTTATCCCAAACATTATCAAGTGAAACATCTGTTGAATCAAATGCAGATCCTGGGCAGCTCCTTAGGGTCTTTTAAGATTTGTCCATAGGGCAAGTACATGTTCAGTCTAGTGAGAGCCACTTTTACTCAGTCTATAGGAGTGGGTCTAATCAGATAAATATTTTGTGTCACCAAGTTTCCCAGACAAACCCAGAAGTTCATATTGGCCCTCTGGCACATAGTCTAAGTCATAAGCATTTGATTTAAAAACAAACAGATGTTTTCAAAAGATCAAAAGTCAAAGCCACTTTAACCTATACCTACTGTTTATATAGTATTTACAGTTATCTTTCATGAGCCATCAATTTACATGAATGAGTATTGTTTTTTGAAATGTGTTGCAAGTGAATAATTGTATGCAGTAAACATGTTTCTAATTAAAAACACTTCAAAATTCCACAGTAAATACATAAGGTCATCTTTGACCCTTGTTCATTAAAATAGTAGTGATGGTATAGTTGTCATAATGAATTTTATTGCAACAGATAACAAATATATAAGTAAGAATTGTAATCATCAGAACAGGTTAATTGAGGAATACATGGATCTTAAATATTTTTAATCAATTATTGCAATTATATATGATATAAAAAGTCACTATGTAAGTCGCTTTTGGATATAAATGTCGGCTAAGTGATGTAAATGTATGAAATGTAAATTAAAAAAATTATTTGTTTATTTGCAATGCTCAATTAATTACAGTATATATTTTAATGCTACTAGCTTAAGAAAATGTAGCAACAAAGTAGCTTACTGCATAAGTGTTAGCATGACCATGTTGAATGAACAGCTGTGCATCCACTGAATGTGGAACTGCCAGAATGTTAGACTGTGCGGTGATTTAGATGACAGCTAAAGGAGGGGAAAAGGCAAACGTGTTCATTATACATTTCTCCACTTCCATATCACTCCCCAAGGAGCCATCCGTGAAAGGCAGGAAAGAAACGTGTGGTTCATCTTCTTCAAAACCTATTAGCAGAGGCCTAGGGATGAGAAGACCATCTACTATCTTGCCCCATGTCCTCGACCCTTCTATGGCAGGTCACATTGCTTCTTCTGCTTCATCTCAAACATTTGTATTTTTTTTTTCTTAAAAGAGCTACTAGCTTGTAACCTAATTGGACAAAGCTGGCTCATTGGCATAAACAGGAAGTTACCTATCTTACTGTTAATAAGGGAACAATTGAATTTTTGTCATTTTTTTTCAAAAACATGATACTTGCTTTCAAAAGTAGATTTTCTAATGATATTCATTCATTCATTCATTATCTTCCACTTTATCCTATATTAGCGTCGCGGGGGTTCCCCATGCCCATCCAGGGGAGAACGTTTCGGGCGCTGGGCAGATACACCCAGGACAGGGCGCCAATCTATCGCTGGGCAATGTTCTAATGATAATATGAATAAAATTGTTCAGTAGGGCAATAACTGGGGCTTAATTCAGGTAACTTCATGTGATGTCCATGTAGACCTTTAGACCATAATAATTTAAAATTATTTTGTATGAAGAAACATTTATATCTGAATTGGAATAACAAGCTTATGTTAAACATTTGCGAGGTGTGTACATAAAGTTGGTCAGACAGTGATAATTAAATAATTTAAATAATTTAAAATTATGTCATGCAACCTTTTAATTTAACTTTTTTTTTTATTACAAAAAAACTTTAAGAAAATGATTAAGTTTCATATAGTCAAATGTTATATCTCTTCTGAATTGATTTCACAAGTATTACTAAATATACTACAAATCATTCTTTTGATGTCTCAAGATGAAACTGATGTGTAATGTCAGTGATGTACAACAATATAAACCAATAAACAAAGCATCAGATTATCACACGAATCAGCCCTCTGATCAAATAAAATGATTTAAATGTTAGCATAAGATGTTTAGCTGTGTGTTAATGCTTTGCTTTCACACCTTGAGCTGTTGTTGCAAAACACAGAAAACATGACTCACTGAATGCATGTCAAATAGCAGATCATTAAACTGTCACCGAGAACCCCAAGGGGAAGAGTTTTCTACTTTTTTTTGCACGCCCCTGGCTGAGATAAGAACCTCTGCAGTTAGCATGCTAGCTCTAAGGAGGAAAATCATTTATCAAAAGCTTATTTTAAAGCTCCATGAATGTCAGCTTGTGTTGCGGTGCTTAATTGAAATGTAGTCAGCCAACACCTGATATATATCGTCCTCCAGCTGGCTGTGACCAGCGAGTTTTATAGTGATGAGCACAACACCTGTTTAATATTAGTGAGCACTCCTTACAATATTTTTACATTCCTCATGTCACTTTTGCTATGATTTATTCTGAGGAGGTCAAGCACAGATAAAAATTGTTTATTCACGCTCAGTTAAATGTTGTGTTGGTGATATTTGGATCAGTGGCCTCCTTAACTTAGGCTGTAGTTTTCTCTCAAGCATGTGCATGAAACTAATGCAAATAGACTACTTCTATAGCATTCAGCAGATGCTGGCTAAAGAGTAATCTGTGAGTAGAGACTAAGCACGCCAGTTACAGAAACAATTTGTATGAGTTGCTTGCATTTGTGCCAATCAAAATACCTTTAATACATTTAATTGGGAGTTGCAGATATCAGTTATAATTTTGAGAGCAAACATCATAATTTTATACAAGTTAATAATTAAGGAACTTAAAACATTAACCAGCAACAATTTTGTGTGACATACTGAGCTTAATTTTGTGTATTATTAATATTATATTATAAAATAAAATAATTTTGTTTTAAGGATGTCAAGTGGCTAAATTAATTAAGCAAAAAAGTTAAATATTGAAAGTTATATTCTTGTTTATTATATATATATATATATATATATATATATATATATATATATATATATATATATATATATATATACTGTATATATATGTGTGTGTGTGTGTGTGTGTGTGTGTGTGTGTGTGTGTGTGCTAAGGAGCACTGCAAACCCCATTACTTACTTTTATCCCACCTCTATCTGTTTCCTGGTTCCTTCATGTGTTCTCCCCAACACTGTGTGTGCATTTGTTCTGTCTGTTGCAGATGGAAGTAAACCATACTATACACACAAGGGTGAAGGGTCAACGTGTGGCATGTTTTATGTGGCACCACTTTCTGGATTCTCCCAGAACCAACATCTTGCATTTGATCAGAAGGCCCTCACACCAACAATCACTCCTAAACAAGTTTTGATGTACCCGGCAACATTAAGTGTATCAAAAGTGCCGTTGACTGCACTGTCTTCTAACTGAATCAAATTAGTGTAACTCATGTCAAAGGCATTTGATCCTATTTTTGGATATACTAGAGAATATGGTGGGCATCACAGGACCTGAACACCATTGATTCTTACTTAAGGAATTGCTATTAGTTTGTCTGTGTAAATTTACAAAAGTCAAATATGGTGAACCACAAAAATAAGTTTTAGGAACTTAAGTTAAGCAAGTTAAGTACTATTTTCAATGTATATGATTTCAATCTCAAGAGCAATTATTTTCCACTTATTAGCTTTCACTTCTATTTTGATGACATGTATGTATGTATGTATGTATGTATGTATGTATGTATCAAATAAACATAGGAAAAACAACACATATAGCAAAATTAAAGACTGTGTGAAAGGAATCGACATCTGTTAGTTTCCAAAAAGTTAATTCAAATAAAAGTTCTTATAGTAGACATACAAAATCCATCCATCCATCCATTATCTTCCGCTTTATCCTCTGCTAGGGTCGCGGGGGGTTCCCCATGCCCATCCAGGGGAGAACGTTTCAAACATTGGGCAGATACACCCAGGATAGGGCGCCAATCTATGGCTGGGCACACACTCACTCACACAGACACACACACAAACACACTCTATATGGGGTAATTTGGAGAACTCAATTGACCTTGATCCATGTTTTTGGACTGTGGGAGGAAACCGGAGAACCTGGAGGAGACCCACGTGGACACAGGTAGAACATTGAAACTACACCCAGATTGAGAGTTGGACCGGGAACCCCTAGTGCTGGGAGGCGAACGTGCTAACCACCGTGCCACCACCAAATTTCTGAAGTTTCATAAAATTGCAATAACTTTTAGTTTTTACCCTCATAATATCACTATGTTAATAATGTACATACCTACAAAGATGCAGATAACTGCAAGACCAACCTTTATCTGTCTTACTTTTTTTCTTTATTTACTTACTTTCAGTAGGTATAAAGCATATTATAATTTATTCATTTATTAATAAGAAACCCTTTAAGATTTGAGCTTGTTTAAGATGTTTTAAAATGTATTTATGCTTAAACTCATTTTCTTGCGAACAATTTAAGTAATAATTCTTGTCAGTTATGTTGTAACATTTATTTCCATAAAAGAGACATATATATTTTAGTATTTATTTTTACTAAATGTATGCTTGATTTAATTACAATTTACTTATTTGAACCTGTGAGAAATGAGAGCTCCATGATTTGTCATTTTAAACAGGCTACTACTAAGAAAAATATATCAAACTGTGTCTGGATGCTATTAGTAGGCTATGGAGCACAGTTAAAATGCACTGCTTTTTACAGTAGTGTAAGTCATGTAACTAAACTGCTTGCAAAACCGAAATAATTGTAAATACCAAAAATAATTACCCTCAAATACTAAACTGTAGGATAAGCAGTTAGCTGGATAAGCTTGCCTTGATTAATTTTTAATAGCATGCCTTATATAACTTTAACACAGTAAGCCTTCTTCTTACCTAAGAGACTTTTCTTCATATTTGTTTTTGAGCATTACTAGCAAGATGGTATTAAAAATAAATTAATTGTGCCCTTACACTTTGTTGCCTCTTTTTCCTCCCTCTTCCTCAGCTTTGGCCCTTCCCCCGCCATCAACCCCGGCATAACCCCGGGCTCCTGAACTCGCTTGTACATTTTAGTCCATGATAATAAACCAACATCTGCAGAACTTACAAGTGCTTTAGCCTGAGTTAATTGAGTAAATTGAAGCAAGCTGTGGTGCACCAGTGATCTATGAGTCCCGGTCCAGGGCCCAGAAGGGAGACAACAGATTTACTGCAAAGACAGTGGGCGGCCTTTTGTTGCACCGCTGGTTCATGGGAAGTTTGAGGTCAAGATGGATTAAAATATCTTCAGGAACAAATGGAGTAATTTGAGTGTGATATAAGGAGCACTGTGCCAGTTTCCAGCAGCCAGCCAGGTGTGATTTATTTTATTTAAAGGCATTGCATAGCTTTTAGATTTAACTTTTGTCCTGCCCTCCTACTCTGTATTATTTAGGATTTATAGATAAGGCCCTATTAACAGGTTCTTTAGTTATGGTCAACATAATGCTGTGTGGAACACTGTATGTGAGAGAGAAAGCAAGCTCCATAGCAGGGGTAAATAAATAGCAGCAGGGGATAGCTTCTACAAGGGGAAGCACTCCAGTGATTTCCTCCTGTTCTCATGCCCTCAGGGGTCTTCTGCACTAACACAGTATTCATCTTAAACCACAGGGAAGAGTGTGTGCATAGAAGGAAAGGGTGAGTGGCTATGTTCTGTGAGATTCCTAACATTAGGAGGTGGTCCGCTTGTGCAATGATTATGTCAAATTGAGCATGCAGGCCTACTGCCTTAAACGACCTGTAAACTCAGTATTGCAAATCTTGTACTTCAGGCTGCAGTTTTAATTTGAAGCAATACAATTTTAGTAAGACCTTACATACATACGTCACAGGTTTACAACAAGAAAACGAAAGGTCCCATATCTTTTGTCAAAGGTTAACCATGTATATAGTTTCAGTGTCAGATTCCAGTTATATTATTGAAGGTTATATTTTCAATACCAAATAAAATCTTCACTAAAACACCAGGACTAGTGGTCAGTTTTTCTTTATTTTCAATAGTGTTACTGTTTATAATATTTACATTAATTACATTGTTTGGTCTTGATTTTCTCTCAAAACAGAAGAATTAATTAAAAATAAATGCTTTGTTTTTGTTGTTTTTCTACAATAGTAAACGCATATTATATGCATTTGGTCAAATACCAGATCCCAAAGCACCCATGAGTGTTTTAGTTTGAAGAAACTGTGTAATTGTATTAGCGCAAACACTTGCTTCAATGTCAAATACATTTTGTCAAATATATAAAAAAATATTGGATTTGTTTGCCCTCAACACTTTCCTCTAATGTACACTACATGTTTATCAACTATAATACAAAGACTAAAAAAAGATTAAAACTAGATCATCAAAATGGCTAGTGCTTCTGTTTAAAAAACTTCGAGGCTAAAATGCAATTTCAGCCATCTATTTATGCTTTGTCTATTATAAGATGTAAAACCCTATGTTAAGCATTTGAATAGATTTAACTTAATTTTCATTATTTGCATAAGACATATAGCTTAGAAACTAACAAGGACAGAACAAGAAACAAACGCTTTAAAGAACAAAAGGTTTGCTGCAGCTGTCAGCAGTAAATAGTTTTATGTTTTTTTTTTTTTTTTTTTTTTTTTTTTTTTTTTTTTTTTTTTTGACATGTATTGTCCAGCTTGATGCTTGTTTTAGCAAAATTGCCTATTATCATGACCCTCAAAAACCAATTTTAGGAAAATAATGCATCAGTTTGATTCCATTACAATATTCACCTTTAAATGGTATTCCTCTTTGTTGTTTGGCAAAATATATAGTTTTAAGAGCCTCAGGGGTGTTTAAGTATGTAGATTTTCTACAAAGTTTCATGAACTGAAAACTGATGCTGAAATACTTTCCTGGAAATGTAGAATTTCATTCACATGGCTTTATAAAAAGGTATTTTCTGCATAAATCTGTCTCAGAGTTATCGAATATAGGACTGTTGGTGCTTACTTCTATGTAACTTCAGGACACGTTCCATTAATGGGAATCAGCATTTAAGTACCAAATGCTCTTCATTCCAGACCCATTCCAGTTTCATGTTAAATTTACTAGGTCTGGTATCATTAGAAATTGTGGCAAGATTAGAAAATTGCTACTTATTAACAGATTTAATTTAATGTGGCAAAGGTTAGAATATTTTGTCAAAACGATGCCATGTGTTACCGCCGTCCGTCCTTCCCCGGAGGAGGGCGGCTACGCGGAGTTGCTGCGTACGACCACTCGCTCCTAGTGAGCGCTTCCCGGGTACCGACCACGCGGGGAATAATGCGTGCGTCGGTCCACGGAAGCACTCCCACGGATGCGACCTGCGCGGAGATAATGCACAGCGCCGCAACGTGGTTGAACGCGGGAGGAGAGTCCAGAAAAACACCGGGATAAAATCCAAAATAGAATTTATTAAAAATCGGTAACGGGACACCAACAGAAAGGGGGGAACAAACGAACAGAGCAACATAGGGTAGATTAACCTCAAACAAAAGATGTGCGCCGAAAAGATGGAAAACTAAGAATAAATACAAAACCAACTGAACACGTGCACAAACCCAACCAATCACCCAACTGAGACAATTAAGGACCAAACGAGGGACAGGTGCCACAGGCACCTGTGACATACCCCCACCCCAAGGGTCGCGCAAAAAGGAAAGCGACCCAACAAAAAAAAATAAAATTATAACAATAAACAGTTCTCGAAACAAAAAAGGGTGGGGGAAAGGTCCCTCTGGCGGTGAAGCCTGCTGGCTGCCCCCTGCTGACAGCGTGGAGCACGTCGTTTCGCTGCGGAGCGCGGCTCGGCGTCCTCTTGCTGCGAGGGGAGGATAGCGCCCCTGTTGCTCGGAGTCTGCGGCTGGCGGACCCTGGTGCTCGGGGTCAGTAATGGAGCGGTCCCTGGCGCCCAAACTCGGCAGTAGGCGGTCCCTGGTGCTCGGCTTCCTCAGCGGTGCAGCCCCTGGTCCTCCGACTCAGCGGTGGGTGACCCCTGGTGTCCGGAACTCTCCAGATCTTTGGCACGTCTTTCTGTTACCGTCGTCCGTTCTTCCCCGGAGGAGGGCGGCTATGCGGAGTTGCTGCGTACGACCGCTCGCGCCTAGTGAACACTTCCCGGGAAGCTAGTGAGCGCTTCCCGGGTACCGGGATAAAATCCAAAATAGAATTTATTAAAAATCGGTGACGGGACACCAACAGAAAGGGGGGAACAAACGAACAAAGCAAAATAGGGTATGATAACCTCAAACAAAGACGTGCGCCGAAGAGATGGAAAACTAAGAATAAATACAAAACCAACTGAACACGTGCACAAACTCAACCAATCACCCAACTGAGACAATTAAGGACCAAATGAGGGACAGGTGCCATGGGCACCTGTGACACCATGATACCTGCAAAGTCCAATTACCAGAATCCTTTTGTTGATGAATTTGCCTTCACTTACTTACATCCCCACTAATCATGTTTTCCTATCCAAATCATCATAAACCAAATGCTATTTTATTTGAATCTGATTTTCATTACTGAACTGTGTTTATGATGATGCACCTTGATACGATTTTTGTGAAGTATTGTCATATTTTCTTTTTAGCATATCAAGCTGTTATCTAATTTTGCTCAATCCTTGTTTAACCTCTTATTAAAAAGTGTATACCCCATCTGGTTTGCCCTTATGTTGTTTATGTCAATATATAATGCATATATGTATTTGACCATGCTTACTAATTTGACTTTCCTTTCGATTACTACATCCATCCATCCATTATCTCCTGCTTTATCCTCTAGTAGGGTCGCGGTGGGGTTCCCCATGCCCATCCAGGGGAGAACGTTTCGGGCGCTGGGCAGATAGACCCAGGAAAGGGCGCCAATCCATCGCTGGGCACACACTCACAGAGACACACTCTATATGGTGCAATTTGGAGAATTCAATAGACTTGATCCATGTTTTTGGACTGTGGAAGGAAACTGGAGAAACCGGAGGAAACCCACGTGGACACGGGGAGAACATGGAAACTCCACCCAGATTAGGATTTGAACCGGGAATCCCTAGCGATGAGTGGCGAACACGCTAAACACTAAGCCACCGTGCTGCCCTCGATTACTACATATTTTTAATAAATTTAAAGCAGAGTATAAGTAAGTTTTTGATAATTTTTATTAGAAAGTCCTGCTTGTAAATGTTAATAATCAAGGTTATCCATCACTCAAGCAATGCAACTTTTTACATTTACATTTGGTCATTTAGCAAATTTCTTTTTTTCCAAAGTGACCTACAAAGCCAGCACAAGGTTGACCACAGCATCCCTAGAGTAATGAGGTTTAAGGGTCTTGTTCAAGTACCCACATTGATAACTTCAGTGGATTTGGGATTTGAACCCACAACCTTTAGATTGATTGCACAACACCCTAACCACTGAGCTACTACGCCACTAGCTTTAGGCAGTATTCAAAGCAATGGGCTAAACAGAATTGCAAGTTAAGTAAAATTGTTCAAATCTATTAGGCCAATTAACCTTTGTGTATGTTAGGTTCATCACTGAAACTCATGCTTATAGGAACAGATACATGTGATGAGTCCTTTTTCCACAAGATCACTGTGTACAAATCTGTTAGTTTTTCACTATATGCCAAACATTTTCAAGCTGTGGTCAGAAAAAAAAATTATGCTTATCTCAGGAAGAAAACAGTGAACTGTTTATATATAATATATACAATGTTTATATTGCACAAACATTGGATGGATGCTTGACTGTCTGTCTTCATCTCTTGTAAAATTCAAGTTAATTTATTTTTATAGTGATTTTAACAGTAGAGCATTGAAAGCAGCTTTACAGTTTTTTAAACCTGAACCCAAAGCAGGCGAAAGTGACAGTAGCAAAGAACAACTTCCTGGTTCTTGTGGGAAACCAGGCTCAGTTTCTGTTTTCTCTTAAACCAATTAATGGTTTCTTTAGCAGTATGCTCATAGTCATTGTCCTGCTGGAAGGTGAAACCCCCAGTCCCAGTCTCAAATCACTGACAGACCAAAACAGGTTTTGCTTAAGAAATCCTTGTAATTTACAGCATTTATCGCTTTCTCAGTTCTGACCAGTCTCCCAAAGATTTGATTTTTTTTACAAACACAACCAGCAACTTTTTCTCTGACTTCTATGGTGTTTTTTGGTTAGTGGTGACTCTTTTGGCACAAATATAAAACGCCCAAACAAAATTAGAACTCAAGTATGTCCCTGTAACTGTTTTTCTGTTCTTTTTTTTTTGGTTTCTTTTCTTCTGTGTCCTGGTTGTGAGTTAATTAGCTGTCATTCCGGGTGGTTTTAGTTAATTAGCTCCTCAGTTTCATTGGTTTGTTGGGTGGGATGTGTTTGTGTATTTATTTCCCGTCCTCCGTGCGCGTCTTATTTAATGTTCACTCGTTTTATGTACCTCCTGTGTTTGGTGTCGTGACACCGTTAATAAAATTCCGTGTTTCTGCTACCTGCGAGCCTGGCTCCCTTCTGCGCGTTAGAGCGCTGCGGCTCTGCGCCTCATCTGCGCAGCTGCTCTTTAGCCCGAGGTAGGCGAGTGTAACAGTCCCAAAAACAAACTACAATTTTTATTTATAAAAGTTAAACAGATACCATGAGATTAGTAATAAAATGGTTTCTCAGTGTGTCGCTAATGTTGCCACTTCAACTCTCTCTCATTCCAGCTCTTTAGAGCATTTTTTTAATGCACAGACACAAAGTAAGACACCATATACTAGCCATAGATCCATCATTACATCTGCTTTTTTGGCTCTGCCTCTTCTTTAAAAACAGCATTAGATTGCAGCTGTGCTATCAAAAATGGTTTTATTTTGTCTTGCTCAGTCAACTATCTGCGTCAAACGAGTAATTTTATAGTAATGACTAAGGTGGTATACTGAGTACTAACTCAGTGTGTGAATAATAATGCATCCAAACAATTTTTAAATAACCAAAAACTTTTAAAATTGGCATTTATTTTACATTTTCTTTGTACATGCAGTATTAAATAAAGTTACACCAATAATGTGTGTAGTGACTCTAAACTATGAATTGCACCTCATGCAGGTTGTGTATCACACAACAAATATTTTGTATTATTATATTTAATTCAGGAAAAGATTTTATTGCAGTCTTACATACATGAGAATATCTGAGAATATATTTTAAATATGGAGAAAAAAATGTTTGTGCTCAATTAACACATCAGCAGCAATCAGCCAATTTTTTTTACCTTTAACACACATGAAAAAATAAAAAAGGTTACAATACAGCACATAAGATGTTGACTCTGTTAGGTGGTTCCTTTAGCACGCACGCAGCTTTGAGAGCTCTAATGATATTTAGAAAACATATGCTATCCTTAGTAAAGATCATTTAGCTGCTATGTTCATGGTTGGCATGTCTCCCAGCTTGGCTTTATAAGCCATCTTTGAATATCTGTAGAAATTTGGCACAGCTGCTCCTATGTAAAAGCTATGCTAATGAATGCCATAAGATATGATTGCTTAGATAATGAACTTAGTCTGATCAATAGCTTATCAGACATCCAGTGGATCCAGTGTTATCTCGCTAATCAAGACAAAATAAAGCATCCACAATGCTAAAATATATGACTCTAAGTGTTTATTAATTCACTAATTTATTTACTAACCTGCTTATTTTAATTATGTTTGCAAGGTGTGCTGGTTCCAACTGCTCACTGGGCAAAAACCAGAGAAACATCTAAGTCTCAGGCAGTACACACAGTCCATTGCAATGTAGACAAACACAAGTTTGGTATGTTTAATTTACATACTATCATGTTTTCAATGTGTAGAGTAAAACAGTGCAAACATAAAAGGTTTTCACATAAAAATCACACCCAGAAATTTATTTTCATGAGATATAATTGCACACCACAGTGCCATCCAGGCAACAGATGCAAAATTGTAAAAAATATAAACTTAAGCTTAAATTTGTGTAAGTTTGTGTACATATCCCTGTTAAAAAACATGGCCATGCAACACTGACCACACCAACTATTGGAATGGTTATGTAACAAGAAAATAAACTATAAACTTAATCAAATAATAAGCACAAGCACACTGGGGTTCCTGGTGGTTTGCACAGTGACAATTGGGCTTCTTAGTTGCAGAGCTATTTGTTACAGACCTGGTGGGGTCTTTTTGATTACAGTCAAGCTCTGAAGCACATTCCAATGCATGGACTGGTTCAGCCATCCACACAAAACTGTAGGACAAAGTCCTGTTCTCCTGTCATAAGCAACCAATACAAAGCAACAGTACTTTCAAACAGAGATCTAGAATTGAAATTTCAGATATACATTTAGCAAGGGTATGTGCAAACCAGGGGAGGCACGGTGGCTTAGTGGTTAGCACGTTCGCCTCTCAGCGCTAGGGATTCCCGGTTCGAATCCCCATCTGGCTGGAGTTTCCATGTTCTCCCCGTGTCCGTGTGGGTTTCCTCCGGGTTCTCCAGTTTCCTCCCACAGTCCAAAAACATGGATCAAGTTAATTGAGTTCTCTAAATGGCCCCATATAGAGTGTGTTTGAGTGTGTGAGTGTGTACCCAGCGATGGATTGGCGCCCTGTCCTGGGTGTATCTGCCCAGCGCCCGAGACGTTCTCCCCTGGATGGGCATGGGGAACCCCACCGCGACCCTAATAGAGGATAAAAGTGGGAGATAATGAATAAATGTGCAAACCATTGCAACTTTATTAAATGGACACAGGCAGACTTACTTACTGCACAGAATAAAACAGACTCATTAAATGTACAAACGGAGAGACTGATTCATTTCACAGACAAGGGCAGACTTATTTAGTGCACAGAAACCACAAGGAAACAAAAACTTGCAGAAAAACATGATGCAAGTGGGTTTAAAAGTACTTTCGGTGCAAACAAATACTGAAAGTGTCTCAAAACAATTTGATTCCCTGGTTGTTTCAGTGCTAACCTAATACAGGATTTCACTGTGAATAACCAATTTAAAGGTGCTCTAGGTTCGTACTTAGAACACCATTGGCACAGACATGTTTATAAGTACCGTCAGAACAGATTTACTAGTGCTCACAACACAAATAGATTTACCAATGCTCACAAAGCAATCATATTTTCCTACAGACTTGGATGGTTACGTATGGACACTGAATAGGGCAGAGAAACTTTGAAATATTATGAAAATAAAAGTGTTTACCACCCATGCATATGGGTGTGGGGACATCCACTGAAAAGCAGACCTACCACAGAAATGATGTAGAAATTGGTTGAAGTCCTGGATGGCTAAGAAGAACCAGACGAGATGAACAGAAACCAGGACATCCTACTTAACAAATTGCTGGAAAAACTCCTTACAGCTTTCAGCACTCACTAGGAAATGCTGCTAAACAACAAGAAAAATAGGACCCACTGGAATGTCACTATAACTGTGAAAGAGGGGCAAATATCATGTGTGCTTGACTAGCCATATTGGCCATATGAGCATTTATATTTGTGGGCCACTTATGGCTCACATATAGGTAGCAGTGCCAAATGTCAGCCCTACATGGACCAGATGTTATGAAGCTTCTGCACAGCAGTAATGAAGCAAACAAAGAAAGGGTTTCCAAACATACACCAGATAAGGATGGTGTTTATTTATATTTATAAGAACCATGACTTAAATGCACTTGTGTTTTGCATCACCTGCAGGTGCATCTGAAGCCAATAATTAGTCCTAAAATATTGCTTGTAAAAGAGTCATTCAAGCAGAGTGTGAATACTTTAGCTCATCAATACAGTCCTCCTCCAAACGCGTGAACTTTCACTGTACAAAGCTACAATATTTTATTCTAAGTTGTTTGTGAGGGTATACAAACTGCTTGTCAGACTGTGTCCTTTGCTATACATGAGGCAGGAGTAGGAGATGGATATGTGCATCAGTCAGTCCTGTTAGACCTGCTAGAAAAAGCGGACCAGGAGCAGTAAGTGGTAAGACAATCTGTGCTAATTCCCCATTGGTGTGAATAATGCAACTCTTGCTTCCACAGGCACTTCCATAGGCGCACAGGGCTTCCCCCAGTGTTGGCACCATTGGCGCAGCAGTGTAATAAACGGATAGATACCCTTTTGTTTTTGTTTATTTTATTTATTTTATTGTGTGCACACTGTCTCTGATGTATACAATGTTGCTATTTGTAGGGGTCACATATACAATAAATATAATATGCTATATTATAATATAGTAAAGGGCGGCACGGTAACTTAGTGGTTAGCACGCTAAGGATTCCCGGTTCGAATGCCGATCTGGGTGGAATTTCCTTGTCCTCCCCGTGTCCGCGGGGGTTTCCCCGGGTTATCCGGTTTCCTGCCACAGTCCAAAGACATGGATCAAGGTCAATTGAATTCTCCAAATTGCCCCATATAGAGTGTGTCTGTGTGAGTGTATGTGCCCAGTGATAGATTGGCGCCCTGATGTGCCCAGCGCCCGAAACGTTCTCCCCTGGATGGGCATGGGGAATCCAGCGACCCTAGTATAGGATAAAGGATTAAAGGTAATGTATTGGTTGATAATATAGCATAAAATAAACCTTTTAAACTTTGATTTGTCTTTTGTGGTTCTGTCTAATGAGGTTGGGTCTTCACAGATTATTCACGTGAAATAATAAATTACAAATTTGAATTGATTGCATTGTTAGAATTTTTTCTAGAAAGGTTTTGTATTGGAACAATTTAGTATCAAATTAGTAACAAATTTACCTATGTTTTTAGCATGTTGGAGAAAACAGGTGTGTCAGAAGTAAATCACACAGGCATGAGGAGGACATGCAGGCGGACAGTAAAGACCTTGTTCAGCCTAAACAGAAATTTACTTGCTACTTGCTGTAAAGCAGAGGCGCTAAACTCCATGGCACCCGAAGAAATTTGGGTAGGTAATTAAAATGATTGATTTACTAGTGAGAAGAAATATTTGACTGATTGTTATCAAAATGAGAAAGCAAGTGAGACTGGCAGATACCTTATGACACTAAATATTTGAAACTTGTAGAATTGATGATCATGTTTTGTTTGTATGTATATTCATTGTCAGGCAAGGAACAAATGATTCGTTTTGTCTAAATTGTCATTTAGACAAACTTTAGCAACTGTACAAATGTTGTCAATAACGTGGCCTGTAGGTGTGTGTATATAGGCTAACATAATAAATATATCGGAATTAGACTACTTTACTTTTCTTGCTGTCATTCTCTCTTTACATGGCATGAGAGGGAGGGGTACAACAAAAAAGCCAAGTTTGCTTTCCGCTTCATAGGTTAGCTTGGAGAATGTGCCTGGATGAGGTAAATGATTAAGGGGGCTTTGGGAGGGAGTGAAGAAGAAAAACCTTTGCAGCTCTGCCATTATGCACTTCAAAGGTCCAGCTTGGGCAGGTTAAATGAAAAGCAAATGTGTTGCCCTGTCGTGCGAATGCCGTGCATGTTTTAGCAGGTGCAAGCAATGAGGGAGGTGAACAGTGACAGAGATATGGCTGCACCTTACTTTGGAGAGAAAGAGAGATTTCTTCATCAGTGTGGGAGGTGAAGTTACAGAGAGGTCGAGTGAATAAAGGTTACCAAGGTCAGCAGCTAATAAAAGTGAATGTACACAGCCGAGGTAAACAGTAACTAGCATTATAATAGTAAAACCTATTAGTGTACTTTTTTACTCTTACCAATTACTTTATTAGGTATTCCACCTGGATTGTACATTCACTGTTAACAGTTTAACTTACCTTACAAATGCACTTTGTAGTTTTACAATTGCAGACTGTAGTTAATTAATTTTTCTAAATGTTTGTTGGTGCCCTTTACTTTTGTCTATAATAGTCAGGATCACAAGAGTGTAGAAATTATTTGGCCTTAGCATGGCAGTGACACTGACATGGTGGGGGTATGTTAGGGTGTGCTGTGTTGTTACTTTTTAATCAGACAAAGCAGTATGTTTTTGAACACTATGTTCACTCACTGTACACTCTGTCAGACACAAGCCAGAAGCTCATTCATTGCTAAACAGTTAGTGTTAATCATCCATTTATCCCTTATCAGTGTTCACAGGCAGTTGTTTTTAAATTGCAGGTGGCCTTATATTTCTAGTTGATAAATTATTCTCAGTCTAGCATAGTCAAAGTTCAAACATTCCTTGACCAAAAATTCTACTTCTACGTGTAATACACTTATACTAGTACAACACACTGTAATGACGCCACATCAACGTTATTGCAGTGCCAGCGAAAATACCATTCACCGAAAAATCAAGTAACAACGTTTGTTAAAAACTGACAGACTAAAATCTGTAATTGTAGAACTACAAATTGCATCTATGCAGTAAATTAGAAAAAACTGATAAAATGATAAATGAATGTAGAAACATGCCGATATAATACACTTCCAGTCCAGTAGGAGTGAATTCTATTAATTTTATCAAAACTTATCATTAACCTATATTAACTCCACATACTCAATGCCAACTAATTTTTTTAACAATTTGTTTGGGATATGTCACGCCAGAAATTGTTACAACAAATGTTTATAAAGCGTATTTGACCTATAATTCACCTTTTTAATGTAACTGGGCCAGATGATAAAATAAACCAATTTGTTGGAACTGTTAAATAACTTGGAAATTCAGGGAAATATCATGGTTTTAGAAGCTTATGACTTGCATAATTTAAATTAATTGATAAAACCAAATAGTTTATTAAGGTCTCATATTGGATATACCTGCTACCAATTGTAAGACTTGTTTCTGTCCACACAATTTTGTTTATATTTTTAGGATCACACAGCCATTATAGTATTTAGCAAGGATACAGATTCTGTCTGGTACAATTTCTGTATGAAACATGTAAAGGTGCTTGTTATCAGTAAACATGTCTTCTGTTGGCATAGACTGAAAAGCAGCTTAGAATGTAAGAAACCATAAAACAAGTTACAGTTTAAGACAAAGATCATATATTTGGGAAATGTATAAAATGTCCTCTGTATTGTTGAAACAAAATCATTATGATGAGGGAAGATTTTAGGAATACATTGAATCAATGTCATAAAACATCAGCCAGTTAGTTAATTGGAAATAGGAATCAGATGAAAAAAGTGAAAACTGTAATAAATTGTTTTACCATCCAGGGGAGAACATTTTGTGTCCTGCTGGGCAGATACACCTAGGACAGGGTACCAATCCAGCGCAATCCACTCACTCACATAATCACACACACACACATACACACACACACACACACACACACACACACACACACACACACACACACACACACACACACACACTATATAGAGCAGCCAATTCACCATCAATTGATGTTTTTGGACTGTGGGAGAAAACCAAAAAGACCCACATGGACACAGGGAGTATGTGGAAAACTCCACTCAGATCAGTATTCGAAACTAGATCTGCTGAAAAGCAGCCATACTAACCACTATGAGTTGGAATAACAATTTTAAATAAATATATATTTATTTGTTCATTCTCAAAGCTTAAATAACTAGGATTGCAGGTACGCATAAATGATTTGAAAGGGATCATTTATTTGTTTTCCACAGATTTATGTGCCATATGAGATTTATATATTTAGTGCAGGGCGGCACGGTGGCTTAGTGGTTAGCACGTTCGCCTCTCAGCGCTAGGGATTCCCGGTTCGAATCGCCATCTGGGTGGAGTTTCCCTGTTCTCCCCGTGTCTGTGTGGGATTCCTCCGGGTTCTCTGGTTTCCTCCCATAGTCCAAAAACATGGATTAAGTTCAACTGAATTCTCCAAATTGCCCCATATAGAGTGTGTTTCTGTGTGTTTCTGTGTGAATGAGTGTGTGCCCACCGATAGATTGGCGACCTGTCCTGGGTGTATCTGCCCAGTGTCCGAAACATTTTCCCCTGGATGGGCATGGGGAACCCCCCCCGCGACCCTAGTATAGGATGAAGCGTAAGATAATGGATGGATGGATGGATGGATGGATGGATATTTAGTGCATGTGTTATTATTCAGGATTGTCATTTAGAACCTAGGATACCTAATCATTTTCAGGTTCAGGTGTGCATGTGATCCCTGGGTATGTATTACTATCAGTATGTTAACAATTATATTATGTTTTAAAAGTAACACAGATTCAGTATTAATTTATTACAGTTGCAGCGCTTATATAAAGCTGGCTGTGTGAATTAACACGTTAATACCAACATTATTAATATCATGGCTTGGAGTTGATCTGGTTCCTGCCCTTCTGATAACTTCTTCCACTGAATAAGTGATAGTGCTAACTTTTTTTCTTTAGCTTTTGTCAGCCTCAATGTGTTTTCACAGGAGGTAATATTGTTTATTTTTCCACATTTTTATAGATTTCAAGACAGCTTCTGGTCCTTCATCACTTTGCTTGCTGTTCGCGCTGCTACATTTCTTCTGCTATTGTTTTCTGTTGTAGTAGTTTTTATGTTATGCAATGGTTTGTGACTCTCTGTTTAGCTTTTCCTTTTCCTTCATGGAGAAATCACGGCTCATTTTAGAATTTAGGTTTAAATTTTGTGTGTTATTAGTATTTTGCATGTGCTTTATTGTTGCTCATGAATTTTAGTTCTTCTTACAGAGCATGAAGTGGGACAACAGTACCACCAAACTAGTCTTATTACCTGCTAAATTAATATTGTGGGTTTTCCTCTGGAGTTTTCCGAGGTGATGTACTTTACTGAATTGTATTGTTTTGCTGCAGTGAAATCACACAGTATGGAGAATGAATGACCTGATTATATATGCAGTAGTGCAGCCTAAAATACTTTGTTGAAAGTTTAACAGAGAATGTCCTACCTTTTTGGAGTTCATTTCGATAACCAAAATTTCTTGTGCTAAGAAATTTTAAAAACATCTTGAAGTAACTTTTATTAGAGTATATTTAATTTCAAGGCTTGTTTTTAACAAATGGCTTAGTGAATGTATTTTAATGTATTACAGATACATATAATTCTAGACTTTTAGCATTCACTTTTTAAAAGATGATGATTCTGCATATACTGTATCTTATAAACATATGTTACAAGTTATAAACATAAGTTTGCACCAAACATGCATTAGGGAAAACAGAAAACGTTTTCCTTGAAAGTGAAGCTATTCCAAGATCTATTATTCTGGACACTTTTCTTAAAGCTGATCATATTCCCTAAAGGGAATAAAGGATGAAATACCGGTGTATGTGTCAGTAGATGTCAATAGTCAATGCAATATTGCAGTATATGCAGTAAGTGTTTGTGAATAGGGCTTAGTAATGCAGGTTCTGTTCTTTATCACACATCACCAACAGTTGGCAGTGTTTCCTGTAACAAGCTACCTCAGGCATCAACACAAATTTAACCTGTCAGTGATAAAGCCTAGAACAAGAGTGAAAGAGAGTAACAAATTAAAAAAAAAAAAAAAAAATTATATATATATATATATATATATATATATATATATATACTAGTGCTTCAATTCAGTGAGATTAATGTTGGGAGGTCAAAAAAATTAAGGAAGCCAAAGAGGATCACTGCATAAGGAGGTTGAAAAAGATTGGCTAGATAATCACTTACAAAATCACTGAATATAAGAATAAATTCATAACATAAAATAACCCTGTCATTAATAAGTTATGGGTATGCTATTTTTTTTCCTCGTGCACCTGTGTGTGTAGGTGTGTGTGTGGTGGGGTGTAATTCTGAGTAAATGTACTGTGCTGTGTAGTCTTTGGACAACCTATTACATCTGAGATGACCTTTGCCCTTAAAAACTTTGCTCCTTTCAGGACTATAAAATCAGATTAGGAGAGAACACAGATCCTTTGAGAATGTTTCCTTTCCACTATGATGGTTAACATTTCAGCACATTAGTATGTTGTTGTTTATGTTTTAAGTCTGTCTGCCATTTGCAAAATTATATTAGAGGTTGCCAGGTGCAGATAAATCCCCTCGACATTTTCACAGACGTTCTACACACCCATGCTGACATTTACCACTTCTTGGGGTAAATCTCACTGGGTCCCCCTGAAAACTTGTATGACCTCAGAAATTCTAATTTCACAATTCATGATTTTCAAAACAACCACTGAGTAAAAACACTCACTGATAGAAATGCATTTTCTTTAAGTGTATAATATTCTGACATGTTTCCAAATGGGGGGAGGGGGGGTTAGGCTCTATAGGGGCAAATTAACTGTGAACCCAGTAGACTCAGGGTGAACATAGAAACCTGGATCCCCAGCACTGAGGGAGAGATGTACTAACCACTATGCCACACTAAATTCAATATAATTATATACATAACAATAATTACAAATTTTATTGTATATAATGTGGTTTTACCAATAATTTCTACACTTTTTGTGCAAGAAAGATGCTGTTTTAGCCTTTAAAATATACAGCATTGGTTTGAAGCCTTATTATGTGTAAGATGATATGAAGATATCAGCTACACCTAATGTCAGGGTTTTGTTCATGTCAAGGCGTTTTGTATTTCTGTTATTACGGAGCAGTTGGGAATGTTCCACAGTTGAGGACGTAGATGGGTCTGAGGACTGAAGATTCTTTAGTTCAGCTCCTTAATCTGTATTCCGGCCAGAATTGGCAGCTTGTTTGACAGATTACTTGCTATTTTGAGGAGGGTTGCATGTTTTTCCTAAAAAAAATGAAATAGCCCAATGACTGAATATTACAAATAGGGACAGGAAGCCACCATTATTTCCACATTGGCAGGTCAGGTTGTTGCCTTTTTCCCACCAGAGAAAGTGGAGAATCTTGGCTTTCAGGACTTATCTGGTGAGCAAAGTACAGGATTTGTATTTTTCCCCTCCCTTCTTTCTACTCTATCTCTGGCACCCAACCTATCGCAATAGAGTCGGGTAAGATCGTTTCTGGCTCATGCCTGACAAAATGATATAAATTTCCATCTCACTGTGACAGAAGTTTTTCATTTTGCCAAGAGTGCAAAAAGTTAAGCAAAAAAGCAGATACAGTCTACAAGCATAAGCTGTAACAGGAGGATTTTTCAGAATGTTCAACTTTAATAAGATCTCCTACAAATTAAAATGGCTCACTTTTAAATGAAGCTTTTAGGCTTGGATTGCTTTTTGTAGCAACAACTAGCAAGAACAAACTATTCACCATATGAACTCTGTTTTTATCAGTGTTTAAAGTAAGAACTTTGAAGTAAAATAGAGTGCACCATGATATAATGCAGTAGATCAATCAATACATGTTTTTAAATATCCAACTTACATTTTAAAAGGTGTTTATGTCTCAAATTTCAGTATGTATTTACTTAACAGTTGCATCAGTTGATTGCCCAATGAATTAAATAATTTAAATGATTCATAATTTAGGTAAACTAGCTTTCAGTAGGCCTAAAACAGCTTGATAATAAATTATTGGTTTTCTGACAATAAATAATTATAAATAAGTGATGTTAAACTAAGATATCTTTAGAATAACTAATAAATAAATTGATTGTTAGGACTCTTCATTCATCTATTAAAGATAATTGTATGTATATAAAACAATCAGGAATAACATACACTTGTGCTTTTTATTTTATTTTTACATTTTAACAATGGTGTGCATGAAGCCCACGGGTTAGCTGAAGGTCAGTTCAGACCAAGTGCAATGTCTGGGATTTTGGTGCCAGTCTAGTGCTTGTGGGTTACCCAGCGATGACCATCTCCTAACGCATTCAGCTTGGCACCAATAGCACAACAGAGGAATCTTGCACCCTCATTACATACCTGCCACTCTAATTACAAGCTGCTCAAGAGATGTTATTCTACACCTGTTGGTGACAATGACAGTGCCTGCATCTCAGAGCTCTTCTCCACCTTTGTGTAACAGTGCGCCGGGTGCAACACAACACCCCTGTAAATAAATGAAGCTGTCACAGAAAGGCAGATCAAAAAATAAAATAAAACAATCTATTTTTTTAAGGAAACAATGCAATTAATCTTAAATTGCATTTAAATGTTTGCTGCTAAAATAATGTAAAGCATTTTTTTTAATGTACCATCTATTCAATTCTTTGATTCTTTATAGGATCATTGTCTCCCACTAAAACTAGTTAAAGCCAGTTCCCAACAATTATATAATTAACTAAGTACAGTTTACAAAATATATGTATTAAGGAACTTCAAATCAATATGGTAAAAGTGTAGACATGTATGATATTTTGCTATTGTAAATGATAAGCACAAGGTGAACATGGAACAAACCTAAATGCTTTTTTAGAGTGCACATTAGGCAGCATGGTTCTTAAAAGGCTTACGACGGCCGTTTAGCATCAGTAGTGCCAGCTTACCATGGCCGTGTCAAGATAACATGCAAGCATCCTCTGGGTTTTCATTGGCTGTCAGATATGATTTTACAGTGGCTCAGTGAAAGAGGAGCACAGGGCTAAAAGATTCACCCACAGCACTGAGACTAGGACAGAGGATTTAAAAATAGCAATAAAGAGCTGTGGATTGTGAGCCTACAGCTGATTATTCTCTAGATGGAATAGGACACGTATTAATGGAAAACTGTAATAAAAGGTACATCTTTAAATACAGTCTATACAGGCTAAGGGATAGGTGCTTATAATTGCACTCAGTCTTTTTTGCTCATTGTTATGCACCTTGTTGAATGGTATATTGATACTTGCATAATGCTGATAGGCAGAATATATTTACATGTTTTTGACTTACCCATGCTTTCCTTCATTTCATCATTTACATCCTTACATCACTGAGAGCTGAAACCACCTAGTAACATTGTACGTATCAGTCTGTGATAAAAAAAAATGGAATCAACTTTCAAAAGAAACATATATCCATATTTTCTGTAAGAAGTAATGTAGGAATAAAATGTGACCAGGATGGGGCAATTTGGAGAATTCAATAGACTTGATCCATGTTTTTGGACTGTGGGAGGAAACCGGAGGAAACCCACGCAGACACGGGGAGGACATGGAAACTCCACCCAGATGGGGATTCGAACCGGGAATCCCTAGCGCTGAGAGGCGAACGTGCTAACCACTAAGAGGCCTGATTTAAAGATTATGTTAATTAATTTATAATTATATAATTTATAATTTTAATATGTTTATTTCTAATGTTAAATATAAGGTTAATATGCAACCATTGTTTATTCACATGGCCAAAAAGAAAAAAAAATGGTGAATCGAATGTTTGTTAACCTACCTGAATATGATATAACCTGATATAATGATTCAAAACTGAATTAGTATTGTGATGAAAACACTTTACTGTTACTGAACAAATCTTAACCATTACCAAAAGGTCAAATAACAGTCTATTAAGTCTACGCTTCCAAATTTTCAAAAGAATTGTATTTTGTTCATGACCAGTAAATTCACTGAGATCAAACAATAACCATCCATCCATCCATTATCTTCTGCTTAATCCTCTTCTGGGGTTGCGGGGGGTTCAAATGCCCATCCAGGGGAGAACGTTCAGGGTGCTGGGCAGATACACCCACGACAGGGTGCCAATCTATAACTGGGCACACTCACTCAGGCAGACAGACACACACACAAACACACTCTATATGGGGCAATTTGGAGCATTCAATTTAACTTCATGTTTTTGGACTGTGGGAGGAGACTGGGAAACCCGGAGGAAACCCACGTGGACACGGGGAGAACATGAAACCTTCACCCAGATTGGGATTTGAACCAGGAATCCCTAGCACTGAGAGGCGAACGTGATAAATACCAAGCCACCGTGCCGCACCCAAACAATAACGGTTTTACCAAAATATTTAAAAAACTGGATGTCATCATTAAACAAATCCTGGTTGTTAGTGACATTCCTTTATTTAAACAATGACCCACTGTAAAAAAAAAAAAATATATATAATAAAGTCAATAATGGAATAGTCAGTGGTTATGCACTGTCCCAATAAATATTAAATCTCAGTCATGACCGAAACAAACACTATGATGAAAGTAAACTCCAGTTAAATGAGTATGAGACAGAGCTCATGCTTTTCAGTTTATAAATATCAGTTTACTACAATATTAAATAATTTAAACAGCAGGTTAAGCATTTTATTTCATTTTATCCTGACCTTCAATTTAACAGGAAAATAAGCTGTATTAATTCATTTAAAAATGATCTTAAAGATGCTTTATTTTAACATAACAGTTGCATAAATGAAACAATTTCTTGCACCTCAGGACCTTGAGAATAGTTTAAACTTTTGTACAAATAAGAACTCAGCTACAATTAATGCAAAATGCTACTGCCAGGTTACTCTTTGAGACCCAAAAAGGAGGATGACTTAGTTTTACTCCTCTGGCTAAATGTATTTTAGTACAGTTTAAGATTTCTTTATTTGTACACAGAGCTGCAGTTCATTGTCTACATCCTGAGAATGTCTAGATTAGAGAAATCTTAGCAGTTCCATGGAACTTGACTGAAACTTAAGAGGAACTGATATTTTGCAGTAGTGAAAAGTCTTGTAAGGTCTACACCCTCTGTCCTAATTTTCTAAAAATGCATTGCTTTATGTTGTTTACCGTATATTGACAAAAGTATAGGCCATGTGCACATTATACTATAGAGGAGCATTCTGTTCTGAACTGAAACAGCTTTTTAGTTATTAGGGAGGGTTTTTTTTTTTTTTTTACAATATTTTGGACTATTTCTGTGGAAACATTTTGCGCATTTATCTAAAAAGGTATTTGTAATTTTGATCACTGATGTTGAGTAAGAACACTTCTTGCTCACAATTTTAGTTCTACTTCATTCAAAAGGAGCTCAGTGGAGTTGAGAGCAGGTCTCTATCTGAGGCATTCACCCAACTATGCCTTAATTGCCCATGCTTTGTTCACTGGTGAACAGTCAAACTGAAACTGAAAGGGGTCTTTCCCAAACTGCTGTTACAAGTTGGTACATTAGTTATCCACCAGCTGCTGAATGAAACATTCATTCATTCATCATCTCCCGCTTTATCCTCTACTAGGGTCACGGTGGGGTTCCCCATGCCCATCCAGGGGAGAACGTCTCGGGCGCTGGGCAGATACACCCAGGACAGGGCGCCAATCCATCGCTGGGTACACACTCACACACTCAAACACACTCTATATGGGGCAATTTATAGAACTCAATTAACTTGATCCATGTTTTTGGACTGTGGGAGGAAACCGGAGAACCCGGAGGAAACCCACGCGGACACGGGGAGAACATGGAAACTCCACCCAGATTGGGATTCGAACCGGGAATCCCTAGTGCTGAGAGGCGAACGTGCTAACCACTAAGCCACCGTGCCGCACCTGAATGAAACAATTATTAATTATTAAAACCTTTGTCATCCAAAAAAGCTTTGCATACAATTAATAAATTAAATAAATAAATATTGAGTGGCGGCACGGTGGCTTAGTGGTTAGCACGTTCACCTCTCAGCGCTACGGATTCCCGGTTCGAATCCCCATCTGGGTGGAGTTTCCATGTTCTCCCCGTGTCCGCGTGGGTTTCCTCCGGGTTCTCCGGTTTCCTCCCACAGTCCAAAAACATGGGTCAAGTCAATTGAATTCTCCAAATTGCCCCATATAGCGTGTGTATGTATGAGTGAGTGTGTGCCCAGCGATGGATTGGAGCCCTGTCCTGGGTCTATCTGCCCAGCGCCCGAAATGTTCTCCCCTGGATGGGCATGGGGAACCCCACCGCGACCCTAATAGAGGATAAAGTGGGAGATAATGAATGAATGAATGAATGAATGAATGAATGAAAATATTGAGTGTCCTTCAGTAGCTTAGTCATTAGCACATTTGCCTTTTAGCGGCGGGGTTCAATATTCAAATCCCAATCTTGGTGGAATTTCCATGTTCTCCCCATGTCTGCGTGGGTTTACTGTGGCTTCTCTGGTTTCCTCCCACAGTCCAAAAAAATGGATTCAAGGTAAATTAGCTACTCTAATAGTGTCTATAGTGTCTGTGTGTGTGAATGAGTGAGTGTGTATAGACTGGCGCCCTGTCCTGGGTGTATCTGCCTAGTGCCAAAACATTGGCATTTGGAACCCCCTCGCGACCCTAGTAGAGGATTAAGTGGAAGATAATGAATAACTAAATGAATGAATGATTTTCATATAATCAATTAAGAAAGAGAACAAAATAAAATGTTACTAAAAGATTGTGATTTGATTAGTTAAGTGTTTAAACAATATTGTCCAACTAATTATAATTATTATTATTATTATTATTATTTGCTGAAATAAGAATCTACTCCATGATCTAAACACTTAGTGCTCCGAACACTGCTGGGATTTGATAGAAGAGCAAAAAACAAACAATTCTATTGGCAACAAAAATACACACACACACATAACCTGTTGGAGTGAATAACAAGAAATACAATCATTTAAGTAATGTCCTGCAAATGTCATGGTGAAGCCTAAAATGAAATAACAGAAGATAAGTTAAAAAAGTTACACAGCTGACAAACTAGCTTTATAAACAGTTACCACACTAATTGAGGTAAAGACATGGTATGCAGATGTGAAGTAAGTGTATATAAAAAATAAATATAATAGTAATGAGTGCTGAACATATATATTTCAGAAAATATATTTGACCTCTGTCTTATTCTCGATGATAAAAAAGCAGAACCCTAATATAGTCAAACTGCCTATTACAGATTGTGTTAGCAGAAATCAGTGCTGTAAATAATTACCTTCCATGTGAGAATCTTTCTGTTTCTACAGTGAGTAATAATAGGTTAGTGGAGAGATGGGTAATCTAGATCCTCCCCCTCTTTATGCAATGCTAACCCTCTCGCTACAGGCCCAGATAATAATTGCTATATTAATTGGTGTTGTCCAAGCTAGGCGGAATATAAAAGATCCCACTGGGGCTAATAATTAATGTTTTTTCCCTCTCTCTCACCCTGGTTTCCCGCTTCTTTCTCTCCCTGCTACCTGCCTTCCTCTTTCTTTTACTCCCTTTCTCGCCTGTGGTTTGCTTTGTGGTATCATTAGGAAAGTGGTTCTTCAGAGAAACAAGTCAGAGAGTCATTAGAGTATTTTTGATAAGGCACAGGCAACCAGAGTATTGCTGGCTCATTTGTGTGTTTATTTAGAGTCTGTAATCTTCCCCTTCTAAAACTGATACATCTGGTATTATATGAGGTTCAGCTGTCTACTGGGATAAAAAGCTCTGATAAGGCCAATTGTAGGTGTGAGAGTTAAATTAAATATTGTTGAATGAACAAGAGCTCTGAGGTTTTACATTGGCAGGCTTTGTAGCTTGTTAACTCACATCTGGTAAAACTTTAATTCGCAATGCAAATTCATCCACTTGTTCACTGAGTATGTCCAGGTTTTCAGGTTTGGCTTAGAGTGCCAAATATTTATGTTGGTATGGTTCACATTGCAAAATAGAATAGGTTTTAAGAGTGAATACTTACATTTTGTGGCAATAAGTTTAACCTTATTCCAGTATGACTGTGCCACTTCCAGCCAATACAAGTACAAAATAAAAGAGGATCTATTGTGTTTAATAAAATAAACTCAAAATGTTTGCTTGTCACATGGGCACTGTAAAATCTCGCAGAAAAGACATTTCAGAGAAGTTGCCATTCATTTGTAATCAGAAAGTGGGGGTGCAATATCTTACCTTTTGGAATTGAATAGGTTTGATAATGAGGTGTCAACACAAGTGTAAACGCTGAAGAAATCACATAAAGATCCTTTGTAACATTGTTAAACCATTGCATTACATTTGCATTTGGTCGTTTAGCAGACACTTTTCATCCAACATGACTTGAAGTTGGGGTCAGAAAACAGCAACCCTGAAGCAATGAGGGTCATTGATCTTGCTTTAAAACCCACATTGGTAGTATCAGTGGACATCGCATTTGAACCGACAATCTTCAGATTGATAGCAAAACTATTAATCTTCCACACCAAAAAAGATAAAAAGTAGCTTTGATCTGGCCGTGTAAAATATTTAAAATGTTGGCTTTTAATTACTATCAAAATGTACACATTTATTAACATAATAGTGTTATTACAATACAGAAGTATATGCTCATTAATTTTTATCATGCCAGTATTTATCTGAACAACAATACATTTGTCCAGTCCAGCACTCATTCATATGATTCTTAACAGGAAATAAAAGTGATCAGCAATTCTGAGGCAATGTTTAAAATGCCCATGGGGCACATCAAATGGCTGCTTTCCCAGTGTGCCTTGCTGTGTGAGATAGTAGTAATTAACTTAATGGGGACCTTGGATTGTAGTGGACGGTTGATGTGCTGCATGTGTTGATCCACCCCCGCTGACCCAAACAACCACTTGCTGCCTTGTTACAGCTGCTGTTAATGAATATGAAAGCAGGCTGGTGTTTTGTTGCAGTAGGAGCACTTTTTATTAAGCTCACTTTATTTGTTGCACAGTGGGTATTTGCATTGTTCTCTTATAACAGATCTCATCTCCAGCTTGTTTTTTTTTTTTTTTACCAATTGCTTTTGACTTATTTCTTGACAATTGTTATATTAAAATACTTTGGAAAATAATATTTTTTATTTGTTGCTGTTATTGGAATAATGCTTTCATTTTAATTACTTCATTTTTGATTGATATCTGAACCTCTTTTAATTACAGTAATAAAAATCCACCAGGAACAATACAATTGGGTTAGGCTCATCATGTATAAGTGTTGTAATGTAACAAACAATTTTAAAAAGAATAATAGGAAATATTTTTCGAACCAGTGGTTGTGGGTGGCTCTTTAACTAAAAATTTCCATCAAATCTAGTTATCGGTCATTAATTTTGTCTGAAACAATGACGTGTTTAAATGACTTAATTTGGCTCAAATCCAAATCCAAATCCAAAAGAGATACTGCATCAAACAGTCCATTTTTTACGCTTTGTTATGTTCTTTTGAAGCACCATTTTAAAAAAATAAAGCATTTTTAAAGGTTATGATTTCCTTTGACGATAAGGCAGTACCTTTTAATGAAATTCTAATTAGTATTTTGTAGACTTTGTTATTAAGCATATCTGATTAGTGCACATTTTCACAGTCAGGCTTTAATTAAGAACACTTACAGTACAGTTTCAAACAACTGCTTTTTTCACAAATCGGAGCAAATATGTTAAAAACCTATTTGGTAAACAACAAACGTAGGAGTTCCAAGTTTTAATTAGGTTTAGATGGATATTTTGTAATACTCACGCATTCTTTTCATAATTAGGCTGTTTATATCACATTAGAGAATTAGTCGATTCTTTTAGCATTTCTCTAATTCTGTTAGCTTGCAAATATCTAAATCGTTACACCTGCAACTCCAGCCATAAACCTTCAGCAAAACAACAACTAATACAATGTCTATAAGCTCTGCAAGTTTTTTTTTTTTCAACATTTTTACATATTTCACCAATTACCTATGATTATATGTTTTAAATAATAGTATGTGAATGCCAGTGTATGTATTGCTCCCTAATCGTGTGTATTATAACTGAAATTGTCTGAAACCAGTCTGGAGTTCCTGGATGGGACCCAAATTTAAAACCTGATCTCTCAAGAGACCTACTTTATGTTAAGAAATTTTGTCTTAAAAGTGCAAGATGCAAAACATTTTTTTAGATAAAAATATAATTTCTTAATGGGATGGCATTTTCTCTCTCTTCTTGCTCCATTACTCCATTTACCATAAACTTGGATAAACTTTTTAAAAGTTCTGCAGTGACACTGATGCGATGAGAGTTTCATATAAACTCATATAAACTCATATCCTCACAAACTCCTCTGGGACGATATATATATATATATATATATATATATATATATATATATATATATATATATATATATATATATATATATATATAGGTTTGATGATTTTACAGTGTAGTTGTACTTCTGACTTGTAATGTTCTCATTTGTAAATTGCTTTGGTGAATGACTAAATGTAAATGTAAATATATACCGTATATATATATATATATATATATATATATATATATATATATATATATATATATATATATATATATATATATATATATATATATATATACAGATTTATATTCATACCCTGTATTTCACCTTGTAAGATTTTTAATAAAACAATCATTCCTGTATTTGCTGTGATGGCATTTTCTCCAAAACAAGAATATCTAAAAAGTAAGCCAACCAAAGCTCATTGATCAGGTTCAATAAAAATTTCTTAGAGGCTGTTATGGATGCCATCAAAACTTTTTTCGTTGCTAATTGAGGCGGGAAGCCATGGGGCACAATTAACAATTAAAGACCATTAAGGCATGACTTGATGAATTAAATGTGGTGAAATTCTATCGCCTTTGGCACTCTAAGTCTAGTGAACATGATGGAAACATTGGGACTAGTTAGATTTATTATCATTTATGCTGTTTTTACATCTCTGTTCATTGCCACAGTATTTTCTAGGCTTTTTTTTCAGTACATTCTCTACACGGGCATATACATTTTGCAGAAAAATAAAAGGAAATGATATTTAGATGTCATATTATTATCATCTATATTTCGTCTAATCATTTTGAATACAAATTTATTTCAAGTAAATTAAAAGAGAAAGAACAACATGCAAGTTTTTTTTATCCAGGTTAAGGAGCATCTGGGGAAAAAAAACTACTGTATTTTGAATACTGGATGTTTTACTTTGATTTAAATTTCTTGACTTTACAGATTTTACACAAAAACAAAAAAAAAGAACAAAAAGTTCACATGTGTCCACAGTGGAGATTTGTTGAAACTCTGATCTGACACCTTAGTAGTAGAAAAAACTAATTAAAAAAACCAAAAGCCCCACTGCGCCCTTTCCCCTCACCCCATCCTCTTAACATAGAGTCTACCTTGTCAAGTCACAAGCAGGGGGACCCATAATTTGGCTTAATAATTACCAGACATCACTACAATGAAACATCAGTGTCTGAACTTCTTTGGGCACAACTGAATTTTAATACATTCAGAAAAGGTTGGCCTGGGGCAGCGAAGAGGAGAAGTAGCATGTGGAAGCATTTTAGGAAGTGATAAAAGATTTGAAATCTGTTATGTCCCCCCAAATTAAAATTAGTCAGAACAGGTGTTAAATGGTAACCACTAATGAATTTTAATCATATGGGAATAGGTAGATTCTAGATTTTCAGGCCAGATGTAGTTTGAGATGGCTTTGATTTAAAAGTAACTTTGCATATTTACACTCTGTGACAGTTTGAACTGTCATGCCCACTTCCTAAATTATCTCTAAGTACCAGGTACTAGATAACTTTAAAAAGGTTTTATTTAGAAGTTTATAAAAATCAATCATTTATCCCCTAGAAAAGTCATCATTTCCATGTGAAATGACATAGTGGAGACTTTAACACTGAAGAATGATGACATCTTAAGAAACAACAGCAAAACTACTTAAGACCCGCTGACTTATATACTGAAATTGCAACATAAAAATCATGTCGACATGCATATCATCTGCAAATATAGATGATAACTGGTATAAAAATTGACTGGTATTGTAACAATACTTCCACACTAAAACATGATATGGAGCGAGGTATTGGTATGCATAAACATTATATGTACAGGAGCCTCCAACGCATTTCAACTGCCAGCTATAACAGCTTTGACTTTTTTTGGAATAGCACAACAAGACTGACTCCAGGAATTTTTAAAACAGCATTTGTATGGTTACACATTAGAATGAAAGGCTCAGTCTTACAATCTTTGTTCTTGCTCATCTCAAAGTGATGGGGTTAAAGCTGGGGCTCTGTGCAAACCACTGACTTTTCTCCATACCCTACTTACCCAACTATATCATAATGGAGCTTGCTTTGTGACCTTGGGTAATTCTTTCAAACTGTTCTGCGAATGATGGAAGCACACAGCTGTCAAAAATGCATGGCGGGGTGTTTAATTTTAGAATATGTGGCATTAGAGTGATACACATGAATTCAGTTATTAAGAGGTGTGTTAAAATTCAATAGTCTTGTCTATATAGTGATATTATTTCTATGTGTGTTTTAGCACTTCGTCCACTCTGCAGTTGGTTGCTTAGTTAAACATTCAAAAAATGAATGACAGAGATAAATTTGTAAAAGGACATGACTAAGGCAAATATAAAATAAGGTTGGCAATGTTTTTAAATGTCTCTGTTTTCAAAAGGTTTAGAGAAGAGTGGAAGCCATGTATACAAATGATGCTTAAAATTACATTATGAATCATTATGTCCTGCAAGTTTGTTGAAGAGGAATAGCCTTTTATATATTAAAGCATGACTAAAATAAACTTATATTACTACCCATTATGCTGTAATAGTATGTGTAACAGTAGAAACTTTACATACAATCAGTATAAAAATACATTTAGGTGTTTAAATTGTTGAGTGAACTACCACTTGTGGGCTTCTGCACAGCAACAATGACTGTAATACTTGAATTTTAATGTATAATAAATTAATTATAGCTTTTGATGACTCACATTTATTAAAATAATAAATGCACTGTGTAAAAAGTAAATAATTCCATAGCATAATACTGTACAAAATCCAGATTAATGAAGAGTAAATAATACTGTCCCAAATGCCTTCACACAGAGAACAATTCCACATCATGAACATAGCTTGTGCAAAGTCTTAATCATACTAGCAATTTTCAGTTTTTATTCTCCTTTACTTATTATAATCTACACCTCATTTTCACTTCTCCTCTATAGCTCACATTCACACACCCCTCACGCATGCAGGATTTCCTGCAAAGTTTGGGAAAACGTGTCTGAATTGTCCACTTGTTTTAAGTTCTCTCCACTCTCCACCCCTTTGCAACCAGCTGTCTAAACAAGACGATGGCAGTTGGGGGGATTGGCAAAAAGGAGCTGGTGATGTAGTGTACTTCAACCTGACCTGTGAACGTCCCAGAACGGACTGCAGAATGATGTCCACCAATCAAGCTGGGTGAACAGATGTACAGTTTACCATGGCTGTTTTTCATAACTTCCCTGCTTTTCGGTTTTAACATTAGGCAGGCAAATCACTAGATGTTTGTATTACTAATTAAGAAAATGGAAAAGCTATTTTGAAGGTTTAAATCATTTAAACTCTTGATATTATATTGTTTATATCAAATTAAATATATAAAATAAAAACAGTATAAAAGCTTAATAAGAAAAAATTTAACCCTATATATATATATATATATATATATATATATATATATATATATATATATATATATATTATTATAAAAATTATAAACGTCTAACTTAAACAATTGGCTACTCCTGCATTTACATACATGCATGAATTTTGATGAGTTAACACATCGTCTATAAAAAATATTAAATACTGACATTTTTATTACATTTATTTAATTAAAAACAAAAAAAGGAAATAATGATTTGTTGTTTTACCCCAGTATGTTAAATGTAATGATTAAGTTGTAACTGTCCATTAAACATGCAAATGTGTTTTACTGATAAAGGATGTATTGACATATTTTTACCTAAAAATATATTGTGTCATATATTATATAAAATGTATGGTCCTCTCCCAATTACATTTCATTCCAAAGTCATGGACTGTAATACAAAGCCACCTACTATTGGATAGAACACTTTACTCTTCTAAGAAAATAGATTTCCTTCTGATTAATAATGCAAACAATATTCCCCTAGAAAACTCACAGGTACAAAAGCAGGGCAGATGGAAATCAATCTCGGGCTTGGGACGCAGTCGCTGACCCTTTAACTCTTTGAAGATGGTTGCTTAAAAAGAAGGAGGAGAAGGAGGAGGGTCTGGAAGAAGAAAAAAGAAGAAAAAGGCATCTGAGAAGATATTTAACTACAAACCTGAACTACCTTCCCCATTCCAGCTGCATAATCGAGCATAATAAGTGGTCTGCGAAGGTCCACTTAATGTATTTTTAACACTGCTGAGCAGCTAATCCTGTCAGAGAGAATAAAATAGAAGGAGAGGAAGCCGTGAGTGAGTAAGTAAAAGAGAGATGTGTGTAAGCAATGGCATGGATTTGAGCATTTAACTCCATAAGAGCACAGTCAAATGGGCCAGCTTTAGTACACAAAAGGGAGCATATGAGCATGTTGAGCATATTTCTGACCAAAGTTCAGAGCCATTTTTCTGCTTTAGTGGCCATTAAGGAATAGAGATAATAGCAATAACAGCAGGGGTGAGGCCAAGCAGCTCGCCGGCTTTACACTTGGCTAGGATATGCTTGACACTACAAACTTGTCTTGTAATCACCAATCATGTTGTGCTTTTATAAGAAGTCTTCTGTGTGCCCCCATAACTCATATCCCTGCAAGGGAAGACTGACATACCCTTGTCACAGGCATTTTGTTCTAGAACTCACCCCTGCTATAGGCGTGTGTAATTCCTTGTAACTGCACTAAAAGCAACTCAAAAAACATGTTTGTACTACCGATTTTGGTGTCATGGTGTCATTTATCTTGATCGGCTGGGTTTATGCTCGGCCCTTATAATTTCAGACACATCATTTTACCCCCAAAAAATGTTTGCAGCACACAAAGTTATGATGGTCAGTAATTCTTATTTTTTATAGATGTGTAAAAAAGTAGATTTGGCATTTAATTAAAAACAATATTGTATACTGTACTGTATTGTAAAATGTAACTATTTGTTTTAAAAAGGATTTTAAATTAGGTTTTTTTTAACATAGCACTTATAATCATATAATAATATCCATCCATCTATTATATTCCACTTTATCCTATATTAGGGTCGCGGGGGAGGGTTCCCCATGCCCATCCAGGGGAAAATGTTTCGGGCGCTGGGCAGAAACACCCAGGACAGGGCACCAAGCTATTGCTGGGCACACACTTACTCACACAGACACGAACACAAACACACTCTATATGGGGCAATTTGGAGATCTCGATTTACTTGGTCCATGTTTTTGGACTGTGGGAGGAACTGATCCATACAATCTTATTGGCTAGAATAACTTAGCATCTCAAAATTACATGGACTTTGGATGTGGGAGGAATCTGAAGACCCTGGAAAATACCCACACAGACACACGAAGGATATGCAGACTCCACACAGAAATGACCCTTGATCCCACAACCTGAAAGGAAAACCAGTGACCTGCTGTAAAGTGACCTTGCAAAAAACGGTACTGCAATTTACATCGCTATTCACATTTACATCACATTTTCACAAATGTACCAAGTGAGGCTGTGTTTATGATTTTGTATTTTCAAGCTCATGAGATCATATCTTTATGTACCGCAAGTTCACCACAATGGTTCATTATAATAAAGCTTGCCAAACAAGAAGCATGGCTTTTAAAAATGCACAAAAATATAACACAATTTCCAAGAGCGTATTCATTCAAGGGGGTCTAACAAAGTTCTTTATTTAAATTATGTCAGAATTTTAAAATATATTTATGTAATTAAATAAATTGTGTAGACACAGCCCAGCGATAGATTGGTGCCCTGCCCTGGTTGTATCTGCCCAGCGCCTGAAAAGTTCTCCCCTGGATGGGCATGGGAAACCCCACCGAGACCCTAATATAGGATAAAGCGGAAGATAATGAATCAATGAATGAATGAATGTGTAGACACATCTCACTGGTGTGTGTGGGAGGGGAAAATGGAAACTGATAAGCAATGACAAACATGAGGCATCATGCTTAGCTGTGAGCAGCACTTTTTAAAACCATGTATTTGTGGTTTCACTTCTAGATTGTCACAGATTGAGCCTATCACAACAGTGAGGCAAAACAAACAAAGGCATCAGGCAAGACAAACAATCGGTAGAGCACATCTGATGCTCAGTCCTTTCTCCCATGGCACTATCAAAACACCTTTTTTTGGGTGTGTTAACCAGAAAAGGCCTATTAAGAGCTCGAGCATATAATCACATCTCTGTAATGAGTTATTAATTAACCATGGGGCATCCTCTACCCCGTTAACAGCCCTCATAAACAATTGACTGGAGATTTGTGATTTTTGACTCACTGACACCATTAACCGAATCAATACTGGATTTTTTTTCTTTACAAGAGCCTCATAAGTCCACTCAATCTCTTTCACTCTCTTCCCGTTTTTTTGCCAATTAGCCCTGCAGAATACTAATAAGGGAATTAGCCTTCATATTCGGCATGTGGCCCATCAAACAGATACTTATCAACATGGAGCTGGAGACTCATTTGCATAGAAGAAGAATTCGCTTTGTAGGTAAAGATTTTGCAATGTGCCGTTCATTACGCCCCCACCATTTCTATGTCTCGCTTTTACAACATTTATGTTCCCCCTTAAAACCTGCAGAAGCGCTTCATTCTTTTTGCATTTTCATTTCTGTTGAAGGCCAGATCGCGTCAGCCCCTATGCTGAATGTTTATTCTGCCATGGTGCTTCTTGAAGACATCTCTTTAGACATGTTCACTTTCATGTCTGAGCCGTGTTTATCATATTTATTTTTCTTTTGAAGCATACCATTTTTTTAATGAAGTCTCTGTCCTTTCTTTGAAATCCTGTGGCTGCGAAGCAGAGCACCGGATAGCCCCGACTGGCATTCTGCAGCTTTTGATGAACACTGATAAACAGCACACTTAGTACACCTAATGATGACTTCTACTCAAAGTACAAGAGGCAATGCTCCAAGTCTGCTTTTAGAGTACTGCATGAACGGTCATACTGCCTGAGTGATTGTAATGATTTACAACTGAAAGTATTTTGCTACTATATTAACATATGAACTCACTGGTTTGAAAAATGTCAAATATTTGCATGCATGAAAACCCTTAAGTGCATACTGCTTTGTTTTAAGAAAAAATTACATTTCTTTTATTATTACACTCGAGTATTGCAGTATGTGGAAATCTTATTACACTATGAATAGGAACACATTGGTTATTCATTCTAAAACCTATGGAGATTATGAGAAATTTGCTCTTTAGACCTATATGGCTGTGGGATTTTGTCTTCACAAGTATTCATGAGGTAATTATCTAGGACTAGTACACCTGGCTCAGTATTGAAGTATTTTGTCAAATTAATTCAAATGTTTTACAAAGGGTATATTCTATCTATTATCAGCAATTAGTAAGGAAACTTTGTAGGTACAGCTATAAAGTCTGAAGTCTACATCACAAAAATGTTTTAAAAAATTGGTAATCTTGCATGGTACTTGCATGGCAAATAACTAAAAGTGAGTTCAATGCTTGGATCTATCAATGTGGGCCCTTTTAGGGGCAGAGTCTGGATTTCTATGGGGCTAGTGGCTTTGCAGTCCTGCAGAGATGGATTTTTTTTAAGTTTTTCTATTTTTGAAAAAATGGACACCCAATAATTAGTCTGTATATTGATGTCGTGCACCACTAACGCTGAACAGCTGCTCAAGGAGGATGAGTCTACCAATAAGCCTTGGTCTTTAGAAGGTGTCTTCCTCAATATATCAACAACGAACAGGAACAAAAACAACATTCTTCAAGGGTATTGCACCATACATTTTGCAATGATAAAACTGACATATAGTACCAGTCAAATATATGGACACCCCCTTTTTGCTTCACTTATTGTCCATCAGTTCTAGTTACTGTAAACATGGACGTTGTAGTTCTACATTAACACCCTGTAGTCTGTGGACTACAGTACATACTGTGTTAGTCTACTTTACTCTGTTCTCTAATGATCAGGAAATAATAGTAGCACAACAGAGCAGGTATTATTTAGTTGTTGCATTATTCCTATGCTATTCCTATTATTCCAATCTGGGTAGAGTTTTCATGTTCTCCCTGTGTCCGCATGGGTTTCCTCCCACAGTCCTAAAACATGGATCAAGGTAAATTAAATGCTCCAAATTCCCTTATATAGAGTGAGTTTTTTTTGTTTTGTGTTTGTGTCTGTGTGTGTCTGTGTGAGTGATTGTGTGCCCAGCGATAGTTTGGCACCCTGTTCTGGGTGTATCTACCCAGAGCCCAAAACCCCCATGATCCTAGTAGAGAATTAATTGGAAGATTGGATGGAACATTGAAGAAGGAAGTTAAAGGCAAGCACATTAGTGTTAGACTGTCTAGCCTTGAATAGTCATTGAATACCTGTGGAAGGGCATTTAGACAGTAGCGCTTACATATGCACTAAATGCATATTGATGCACATATGTGTGTACATAAAGTTAATAAAACATTCTTTTAAAAAGTTTACCCCAAATTAGTGTGACTTTTTTGTCCATTTTTTTATCGCTACAAATTAAATGAAACCATGCATGTTGAGGACAACAGAAGAGTTGAGTTCTTCAGTAAATAAGGTCTTAGACCTTAATTAACTTGTTAGAACTACGGCTGTTTTACAATCTTCAGTAGGAAAGAAAAAGTAAAAAAAATTGCCTATATCAGCAGCCACTGAGCTCTTAAGCTCTTAAACTCTAGAAAATATAAATAAATAATACACTTGATGCAGAAGAATGCTATAAGAAAAGGGCCATGTGTTTTAAACAATGTTTTGTAAAATAATCAACAAATAATAACTTTCAGTAATAATAACAGTCAAAAATATAAGTTTAATTAAAAGGCAAAAATAATTTGTTTAACTACAAAAGACATGATAATTTAGCACACTGAAGAGTGATGTGAACTGTTTTAGTAGGCACCTGCACGAATATATCCATCATTGAGTAATCATTCATTCATTCATTCATTATCTCCCGCTTTATCCTCTATTAGGGTTGCGGTGGGGTTCCCCATGCCCATCCAGTGGAGAACGTCTCGGGCGCTGGGCAGATAGACCCAGGACAGGGCGCCAGTCCATCGCTGGGTAATTGAGTAATCATTTGAATAAAACCTTCACCACTTATTTATGCCACATCTGAAGTAATGTAATCATTAGCCAAAGAAAAAAAAAAGGAAGAAAACAAGGAAAGTACAGACAGACAATAAAAAAGTGAATCTAAAAAAAATATTGATTACACCTTTTGTCCACTGAGAGCAACAAATAAATGAATGGAAATTATGTTTTCAAATGTTATGCATGGGAGTGGGTTGATGCGTTGTGCTTTTTTTGCAAAATGTTGTAATAAAAAAATACTAATTAAATACTTAGTAAAAAAACCAAACCAAAACCAAAAAACCAAAGTTTAAAAGATTATATTTAATATGTAAAGTAACAAAAATAGAAAGAGGGATGATCTACAACATGTGCTACATCAAATGATTCCAAACATATCTAAATATACAAAATAAATAGAATGATACTGGAAAGCAAAACAATTTTCATTGAAAAGTAGCACAAAATGTAACTGTTTTTGGAATTTAAAGTTTTCAGGCAGACCACACTGATGGGCTTTATTAATTTAATTTATTTATTTTAAAATAAGACAATGTAATTTGAAACTGGAATTCAGTGGAAATATTTGATATTTGAATTATTGATGATAGTGAGCTATATTTATATACAATACATTAGTTATGACTCATACCTATATATTTTTTCTAATAATTCAAAAATATTTTAAAATAATTACATTAATTATGTATCTTTATTATAAAAATAATACAAGTAAAAATCCAAAAGACTAATCAAAAGACTGATTTAAATATATGTATTTATATATAATTATATTAAGAATATAATAAATAAATCGCAAATCAGAAATCTAATAAATAAAATATAGAATTAACAGATTTTAACAGCTAAAAAAATATATTCAAATAAATATTTTTTTAAATTAGTGTGATTCAGAAGATAAAAGCCCATCAGCAATGGACAAAGACATACTCATTCATTTAGCTGGCAATCATCTGCACTTTGTAGTCCATAGTCCTCTTTGTACAGGTTAAGGATATAATTAGGGTCCCCTCCCCCTCTAAACTAATCCTAAAACGATTGCCCAGGCAATGGGTTTGGTTTCACCAGATGGACTGTGCTAGGAGTAAAATGCTGGTTCATGATAACCCAGCCCTTCTCCATGTGTGTGGTCATGAAGACCAGCCCTGATTGCAAGCCCAGCGATGCTCATCATCCATCATTACCAAAAGAGTGGGAGAGGCCATACAGATGACCAGCAGTTTGAAAATGGTCATTTGTCATTGTGAGGGGCTTTCTGACTGGATGAACTTGCCTGCTTCATGACGTCTAATGAGGCAGAAAAGAGGCTCGTTTATGATATTAGGTATCAATCGAAGGTAGTCCATCCCCCAAGATCAAAGCTGCATTTTTTCAGGGTTACCCACAAAGAAAAATGATCAGCTAATTAAGAAAACACATCTGAAAGAAAGGGGAAGAGGGCTAGAACTGACTGTGGTGAAGAGCAGCTTGCTATGATCCCACTCCTCATAATGCAGAGAGTATCTACTGATGATGCATGACAGTGCGGGATTATGGTGGGAAAAGAGGGCGCCGGGCGTATTTTGGCAAAACATTAAAACCTGGCTTCCTTTGGGTCCTATTGAAAAATGATTGCAGTGAAGTGTTTGAAGTCTATAAAAGACCAGTATGCTGAAGGAAGAAGTGACAGTGAAACATTATCTGCCCTGCTTATACAGTCAATTTTGCTTCTCTTTATCCATCTAACAGCACCAGAATATGTTCTCCCCTCCAAATTAGTTTTAAATTCAGGACCTTGACTTGACTTGAAGCCAGCCAGACTGAACATATCATCTACAACAAGCATTATTGTTTAGGCAAAGTAAAAGATTAAATGAAGACGTATGACCATCATGAAACTTAAAACTAAAAATATGATTAGCATCACTCATTGATAAATATGAGGAACTTTACTAAGTCTCTGTGGACATGATCTATGTTATATACACTATATGGAAAAAGTCTTGGTACATACATCCCAACCACTGAAAAACTGTATACTTCCAACATTATAGGAACAGTTTGGGGAAGGCCTTTTTGGTTTCAGCAATCCATAAGTGCTTAATTAAGTGAGTTTGGGGTGGAAAAACTTGACTGGCCTACAGTGAACCCTAACCTTGCTACGCCTTTTAAAAGCCAGGTGGGATCTGACCTTGGTGGATTGCTATTTCAACCATGCAACACACATTGTATTGATGTAAAATAATGTTATTGTATTTAGTATTCTGGTTATTGTTTATGTAAATGTTTGCATAGCTATATGTTTGTATATTGCTGCTTATCCATATGTGTGACGTTCGTAAGTGATAGAGTACATTCATGTGTTGACTAATCATTTGTAAGATGTTAGCATGTCAGCATTTAAAAATGTTAAAATCATGACATGCCTTGTGCAATGTGTAAGACAGGGCCCAGTATATTTAACATCTTTCTGGTATATCTTAAAGGAGACTGCATTTTTTGCAGTTATTGTTGGCAATGTTGCAGTGATGGGGGAAGGGGGACAATATTCAAAATGGTCATTAACTCTACATAAAATTAATTAGATTCAAAGTTACTCCATAATGATTTTGTAACTGAAAATAGCTTTCGATTTTAAAACAATAAATGTACATTTTATATCCATTAATTATGTTCTTTTTAATAATTTTACATTGCATTGTATATTGGCAGTCATTACTGTTAAGTTCTGTTTCATTCAGTGTTATCATTGTGAAAAATGTCATACACATTAGCAGCTATGCAGGCCCAAGCCATGCAAGACCTCTACTATAATTTACAACTATGTATGTACATTACATATTGACCTTCTGTCTATTGTTACTTTGGTAAAAAAAATGTGGTAAGTTTTCCTGAATCTTTTTTGCAAATTCCAGACTTGTCTTCAAAGTTTTACTACAGATAAGTGGTTTGCATTTTTAGTAGCTTCTAAAATGCTGGTCTTCTTTAAAGTTTACTCTAAATGGTAAATTATAATGCCTTAACCCCTGCACATTCAAGGTTATTTGTAGTTTCACTGTTTTCTTTTTCCTTAATAGATTTATTTGTCATTTCCTTGCACATGCACAGCACTATTAGACATGCCATTCTGGCTGAAGGGAAGAGCAGGTGGAATGCCTACATTTTTACCAGCATGTTGTGCCTCATAACACAAGTTTACAGCATTTAAATTTTAAACATTTACTCTGAATAGAACAACCTTGGGTGTTACGAATCCCCTGTGTCCTGGTGAAAGTCTGCACTGCTCACTTGGAGAAGCCAGAATGAGCAGGGAAAAACGCTCAGGAACACAAAGTAGCAATATAAAGTAGTAGAATTAATTCATAAAAAATTATGGTAGGAATACATAAATGAAAAACACTGTGGTTAACTCAACGTGATGCTCTCATGCAGAGCTGAGCACATAAAATAAACCAAACTAATCAAACAAACAAGCAAAATGTAAATGAACTAATATAAACCAATAAGAGAATTTAATTAACTAAATAAAATGAGCAATTGAGCTAAATTTGGTGGTCTGATGTCTATATGTCTACATGTAATTAAAACAATATCCTGTTGTGAAACATGAAATAGCACATCATTCAAAATTAGATCACACTTTACTTTTATTTGAAGTATTTGGGCTGAATTTTACAACTAAATGATTGAACCCACGTTTAGGTACTTCTTAACACTACAAGTCCCAGAGAGGGGTCATTTGACATTTCTACCTCTGGAACCCAGAGACGGGTCGAATGACCTGAAGGATTTTAGCTAACATCCTCTAATCACCGTCTTTTGTTCTGTAAATAAGGCCATTACTGGAGCACCACAGGAGGTTTTCCATTGAGTTTAGCCATTTA
Organism: Corydoras sp. C115; assembly: GCA_019802505.1. Taxonomy (NCBI): domain Eukaryota; kingdom Metazoa; phylum Chordata; class Actinopteri; order Siluriformes; family Callichthyidae; genus Corydoras; species Corydoras sp. C115. The sequence goes on along the minus strand of JAFMOC010000025.1, from coordinate 1,269,280 downwards.
GTTTCTAGTTAGTTCTATTCAGTTTATTGTATTTTATAATATAAAGATTATATATATTGTATTTAGTTTAGTTTTATTTGAGCAAAAAAGCACAAACAGTAAATTATTTTTTATATTTTAAATAAAGAATTAGAAATTTTACAGTAAGTTACAGCTGTGAGTAATGACCAGAAGCATTTGTGTCAAGAGGACTGAAATTTCAGCATGAGAAATATACAAAAGAACAACTGTTATTTGATTACATGCATTTTTTTAATTGTTAAATGTTTAATTGTTAAATGTTTGTGGCCATTCTTTGAAAATACTACGTGTAGGTTTAGGTCTAGTTTAAGTCTCATTGGAGATCTAAAGGATTTCTCCATACCATTGTTCTGTTGATAATCTATGGTCAAGTTATCATAGAAAATGATTTTCCTACAACTGTGGGAGATATATGTATACACTGCATCTAAACAGTCAAAAGTTACTTCTGGGACATCGTGCATAAATTGCCTCCATATCATATACCTAATAATTCACTATACATACATTCACCATAACTCATGTACCATGGCTATTTACCTTTACAGCACTGACTATCCTTTTTCATTTCTTTAGATCTGTGCAGGTAATTATTTTAAATAAATGTGTCACATTTCTGTGAGCCAACATTTTTCTATTGATATTGCTCATTTGCTTTCATATCATGTGGGATTCCTGGTCCAAACATGTTACTCTATAACTCATTCGATAGTTGAGTTAGCAGTCATTCAAGTTTGAAATGAAGTCTGCAAGAGGCAGCAGTACTGTTTGACCTATAGATTTCCAGTATAGATTTCATTGTTCACAAAAACAGGATTTCATTTTGTTGGGCCATTGCCCCAGTGTCTTAGATGGTGGTGACAAGTGCAACAAAGGTCTCTACTCAATGTTTTAAGGTCCAGCATTTATGGACATTTTTGTATTGGCTGATGGAGTCTTAATCAGTTACAGTCATATTTTTTACAACAGCATTGAAGAAATTCAAGAGGCACAGGGTAGCTATTTTCATCTGGATGGCCCAAAGAACAAAAGTGATGTCATGACAAGGCTATTCAGGTCACTAAAGGAATTCTAAACTTGATTTTACAAAGGGGTTTGTGGACAAACATGTACACTATATCTGACAACAAGTCATTAAATAGAAATCATTAGGTTAACTAACAACATTCTGCATCCCAAAACATTTTGGAAATATAGTTGGAAATGTATTTGACCTTTCACCTATTTGAATAACTGTATAAGGGCCTAGTAAAAATGGTGTTTTTTCGTCATTAAAGCAGGGATCTGTGAAATCAGTGTTTAATGCATTGTAATCGAATTGTCCCAATGTAAACATTAAATTCCAATCTAGTATCTAGTAAAACTGGAACTACAATATATACCAAAAGTTGATGTAAAAAGAACGGTCCTGGTTTTTATGTTATATGATAAAAATTAGAATAACTTAAATGATGGTTTAGAAATGTCCTGTAAAAGTATAAACACTAGGTGAAATATTTAGACATCTCCATACGGTTAATAACAGTGTTAGTAATTTAAGTAGTACCTTGCATTTTAAGGCACTTAAGCAAGTAAAACATGCTTAAGTGATTGTTTAAAGCTATTTTTAAACAGATGGCTTAATTAGTCCCATGAGTCAGGTTTTAGTTAATAGCCATAATCAAAGCATTCTTGTGGGTATGTTAAGCAATTTGTGCATTAAAGGCTGTAGAGAGAGGGGCAAGTGAGAATCCCACTGTGAGTAACAGGTGGAGGTAAGCTGATCCAGGTACCACCCAGGCTCAGACTGAACTTGAGACGTGTCCTCATCGTCCTGGGTCAACAAAAAAAAGGTCGCTTAGAAGACTCATTTCAATAGCATGGACAGTTCCAATCAATACTTATTAAGAAACCTTAAAATTCAACATCTGCGTATCAAAGTCACTATTACCAGGGTGGTTGCATAATGCATTTTCTTTTCTGTAATCAGATGCAAAACCATTGTTTTAAATTTATTTACACCAAAAGAATTTAAACTAAGTCATAAACTGGGTGTGGAATTAAAAATCTGTTTCATGAATTAATTACACCATATCTAGAAAATTTGGTGCATGGTAGGACAACTTGTTTAAATTAAAAAATTACAAATAATGGTATTAAACCATCATTATAGTATGGTTCACATGTTAAGGCTTTACAAAATGCTTAAACTGTAATTATTTATTATTATTTAGTGTTGTTTTTATGAAGGAATTTAGTGACTGAGCAAATTTTTCTTCATGCTTTTCACACACAAATAATGTGTGAATGTTTTAAACATGAGGTTGCTTATTACGTAGGTCTTGTTCAAACTATAATATTATGATAATAATGTAAATCTAGTGTTGTTTATTCATGAGTGTTGCTTTTTCACGGCATAGTTATTGTTTGTTCTTGAAATCCAGTAATTAATCCAGCCCAAAATTTGTATTTCTGTTCTCTGAAGCCTGAGGAAAGGATTAGCAGCACTTACCATTGTAATAGGAAGCCCTCCTACTATCATCCCAGACATACATAAACACACACACCCACATACACAAACACACAAATATTAACAAGCCAACCTGCTCTACATTGAACTTTTTAATTTTAAACAAAGTTCATAAGTTAATGATAAAAAATTAAGAAATCTCTACAAATCTCAATTTTGACAAATACAGACTTAAAAGTCTTTATTATTTATTATGGACAACATGTATAAATAAATCTCCTTGTTTTTAATTAGTTTTTTTTGGGGGGGTTAATTAGGTGCTGAAATTTAATTAGTTTTAATTATTTTGTATATATCACATAGGGGGGCAACACGATGGCTTACCACGATGGTAGTTAGCATGTTTGCATCTCAGCACTAGGGATTCCCGGTTCAAATCCCAAACTGGGAGGATTTTTCTTGTTCTCACTGTGTCAGCGTGGGTTTCCTCTGGGTTCTCCGGTTTCATCCCACAGTCCAAAAACATGGATCAAGGTAAATTCAATGCTCCAAATTGCCCCATATAGAGTATATCTGCCCAGTGCCCAAAATGTTCTCCACTGTATGGGCATGGGGAACCCCCCGCAACCCTGGTAGAGGATTAAGCGGAAGCTAATGGATGGATGGATATCACCTAGGGCGATCATTCAAACCAGCCTGACAGAATTATACTATTGGTAAAACTTGGTCTAAAAAACTGCAGATTAATAATGCAGTTTAATAATGCAGTTTAAACACATTTATAAAACTCTATTAGGAATTCATAATGTTTTACATAAGCATCTATTTATGTACATAGACAGTTATACTCACAGTCTTTATAACACAATTTGACTTATTATTATATAACTTAATAAACATTTGATTATTTGTATTATTACTTAATGCAGTATTTTACTTTAGTTAGAGGTTGGAAAATTTTATAAGTCATTTAGCATATCTATGCATTTATTTTATAAAGGTATCAAATGACAACACTTTATCCTGTAAAGGGAATTAATGAGTTTTAATAAGTTTTCATAAGCAATAACAAACATTAATCACACTGAATGAATACCAGATTCACAGAAAGTGTTACCCATTTGTTTGAAACTCATTATACAGTTGTTTAGTTTTTGTCAGCGTTTGTAAAGAGATATGCCAGAAGTCCAGGGTAGAGCAGACAAAGGTGTGGATCTGATAGTTTAGACATTTTTTAAGTAGATGGAACCTCATCAAGATGCAGAAATTGGTTGGTAATCATAATCAATACACTTCCTTCCTTGGCTTCCTTTAAAACAGGACCATCTCAGAGCTTTTTCATGGTTGTGAACTATATGAATACCAAAACCTATAACTGGATGTGGCAATCAAAAAGCAGCACAGTACCTGTTTCCTTTGTCTATTCCTGTTGATAGGTAGAACAGCCATTTAAATGACTGATGCCACCACAGATTGAGCAGCATGAGTAAAACAAACTAAATGCTATTATAAATGCTTTTATATGGCTGTATTGTGTAATCATTTTAAATGGAATGACAAGCTAGACAAATAAACACAGATTTAAAAGGATGTTTTCAATTTTAAACAACCAACACATCAAAAGACAAGACAAACTGCCAAAAGGTATTATAGCAATGTTTTGGGTATTTCTGTGCTTATTATGCTTAGTCTAAATACATTTGTCAAAGTCAAGACCATTTTGGTTATCATCAGCATGCCTCAAAAAGACAATGGGAGTCAAAAAATTAAGAAACACACAAGCATAAATGCACATTACCTTTTAAAATGTGATGTTTTTAATCTATTGAAGTTAAATGTATTGAACTTTATATGCCATTTTCCTGACAGCAATAGTTTTAAAGCAAACAGTCGTATGGGCGATGTAGCATCTCCAGTTTATTGTCCGCCGCATAATAATCAAGTTAACACAGAGCAGGTGACTAAAATTCAGTTAATTGACAGCGACAGTAAACCGACCAACTGCCATTCCTACTTAGCTCCTCCAGTCCACCTTAACCACACCAGCAGTCACAAACTTTATCAACTTCTTTGTGACCTTTTGCGTTATTTTATCTATTCTGGTAACTAAGCTTTCTCTTACATCAAAAAATTCTAAATTTTGACACAAAGATCACAGCTACCATTTTTTACTCCGCAATTGTAGCCCTGTCTGATCTGCTGTCTCAGGGCTTTGTTCTTGTTCCATTTATTTTACTCTTTTTATGTAAGTTTACTGGCCTTAGGTCAATCAGGCCCACAGGTTCTTAAATCATTGTAATGCTGATGACACCTAGCCTCACCTGTTAATTGCTTCATATGACGACACAATTTCTGCTTATGCTTCAAGGAATCTTACTGCTATCTCTGCTAAAATATCTTAATATCTCAATTTCTCTGGCCCAATATCTTAAGCTAAATTTGGCAATAATTCATTACATTTCCTTCCAATTCAACCAATTCAGAATTTCCGGCAACTGCTTAACAAATGTTAAACATAAAAACTATAAGTATTTTCACATTTCATTTGAAAAAAATTTGTAAAGGTCATTAAAAGCATAGATCATTTTTTAAATGATTCAAATTTTAAAAGGATACAACTAAATACCCATACACAAGCACAGCTACACACACACACACACACACACACACACAAACAGAGAGAAATGCTCACAGGTCTACACATAGACAGTAGACCCAGGCACACTTATGTACAGATACACACTGCCGTCGGCTTGACATCTGTCCAACAACAAACATGCTGCACTCACCCACTGCATAGCTGAGTATATGTATGGTATGTACATGTGTGTTAGCATTAACGTAGGTCTGTCAGCCCTGAGGTGATTGCAAAAATTCCCTTTGATTTTTAAAACCTTTAAAGTGGCATTAAACAAATTCCGGTATTTTAAGGTTCCTGTCTGCTGGCTGAGACTTGTCTATTAATGACAACACTGTTGTTTCTATGTTGGCTTGTAGCCATTGTTTCTTGTAGTCCTCTGTCCAGGAGTTGTTCAGATAATGATAGATAAATGTTAAGGTGACATTTGATGGATTTTCTACATTAGGAAATATTACATTTAATGTATGTTCTGTTTAAGTGCAAGTAATGTTATGTATGGATTTTGGGTGTTAAAAGAATGATAAATGTTAGCATGCTGCAGTTTTTTGGTTTACATTTTATGTTACAACTGTTTTAGGCTGCTCATTGGTTGCTATGTTCAGGCTAATATTTTAATAATTGCATACAATTGTGGGCTGGTTAGCACATCCTCCTCTCAGCACTGGGGATCAATGTTTGAATCCCAATCTAGTTGGAATTTCCATGTTCTCTCTGTGCCTGCGTGGATTTTCTCTGGATTATCAAAGTTTAACATTCAGTCACAACACTTAAATTCAGTCAGTAAACATTTGAGTTTCATCAGTTCATTGCTGTAGCATTGTGGCTTAGGTGTTAGTGACAAGGAAACCACAAACCTCAAGCTTTGAACATGTAGATAGTAATGCAATGGCATTCCTTATTTAAAAGAAGCAAAATCTCAGTACAGTATAAGAGGCATTATGATAATTTACATTTCCCTCATTTCCCTCATTAATGTACTCATGGACTCTGTTGGGTGATTGGTTTGTTTTTGTGCATGTGACTGGGTGTTTTTGTATTTAGTTTCCGTATTCCCTCTCCCCCGTGCACGTCTATGTTTGTGGTACATCCCGATGTTAGTTCGTTTGTTTTGTTCCCCCTTTTCTGTTGGTGTCCCTACACCATTTTAATTAATAAATCTGTTTGTTTTTATTTCCCGGTGTCTCGAACTCTCCTTCCGCGCTCAACCACGGTACAACGCTGCGCAATAGCCCCGCGCAGGTTGTTTCCGTAGGAGTGTTTTGTCCGACGGACCGGCGTACACAATCTTCTCCGCGTAGCCGTTCCCGGGAAACACTCACAAGGCGCAAGCAGCGTATGCAGTTTCCCCGCGTAGCCGATATTCCCGGGGAAGACGAGCGATCTCCTAACAGTTGCTTAAATTGAGTTTGGATTTTTATTTTCTGTAAAAGCTCTAAACATAGGTGAAGTAGTATCAGAAGTGAAGCAATGATATTAAAATTTTACTCGTCCACACAAGAATTTCAGAGATTTGCTAAGCTGCTACTTATTATATTAAACTACATTAGGAGGACACAGGGTTTTATGTTAGCACTGTAATCTTTGCTATATGATGGAAAGCAGAACAAATATTTAATCCTTTTATGTTTGAGACAGTAAAATGCTTGTGGTTAAGGAACCAGCCTCCTGAACCCCTGAAGTTCCCCAATTCAATACCCGTTCCCACCAAGTGCTATGGCTGATGTGTCCTTGAGCAAGGGACCTAACCCCAATTGCTTCCTGGTCGCTGTATACAAGGCTGCCCACTGCTCCGGACAAGTGTGCTATCTTCACTCAGTGTGTGTATATGTGTGTTTCACTGCACTGATGGGTTAAATGTGGGACATTATGAGAAATAAAACTAAAGTGTTGCTTGTTCCTGGATAGTGAGTACTATGTTTTCCTTAATTTGATATATCTGCTTCATTAAGTATTGTTTTCATATTGTTCCACTGCTGAATGTGGGGAGGTATATATTGTATATATGAGGTATATTTAGCTTACAATTGATGACATAACTGCTTAAGCTCACTAATGCATGTGTATTTTCACCCCTAAATGCTGCTAGTGTTTTTTGGCAAACATCACTTGAGAAAGACACAGCTAAACTAACAACATTTATCATCCTAGTAGGGAGGTATTTTTTACATAAATCACATTTTGGTATCACAAGTGCTCCAGAAATATTTCAGAGGAAAATTATTGAGCTGTTTAAAGGTGTTGATGGAGTAGAAGTGTATATAGATAACATCCTGATTCATAGCAAGACAAGAGAGGAAGCACTGAAGATACTAAAAATGCTGGTTTCAAATTAAATTACTATTATGGAGCTTGAGTAATAATCAAATATATGTTATAAAGTAAATATTAGGTATGATCCATTCATTCCTTGTATGCTCGTATCTTGAAAACTGATCAGCAGTAATGAAAGCCACTTAATGTCCTTCTTAAGAAGGACAGTCTGCATGTGATTTCTGTCACAAGATAAAGCTTTCAGAAAGTGTGCAGGTGCCACTAGTTACATACTGGGTGGTGTATTAATGCAGAAACATGAAGACCAATTAAAACCATCTGCCTTCTGTTGCTGAACACTTACAGAAGCAGATGTCGGGACCAGTGAGTTGCCAATGCCGACTCTTAAGCTAGGCCCTTCTGTGCTTCAGGGAAGTCAACTCAGGCTGTCCCTGTGCCTTAAATCTAATCTACAAAATGAGGTATGATATGCTGGTTAGCATTTTTTGTGCTCTACATTTGCACATGTACAATGACAATATAGGCATCTTATAAAGATGATTTTGTAAATATCAAACAGTATATTCTGCTTCTTTTGTTCAGTGGAGCTTAGCTTTGCATAGCCCAGTCAGGTTTACACCAAACACCAAATATGCTTTTCTGAAAATTGCATTGTGCACTGTGGCATAGAAATGATGAAACAGAATAAAGGACATCCCCCAAACAGTACTAACAAACCTAAGAGCACACAATTGTCTAAATACATGACTATGTATTTTTTAATATATATATATAAAACAATATGGTATATTTTAATTTTTAATTCTTAATTTTACAGAGGGAATGGAGCCAAAGGTATCAAAACATTTATTTCTAATCACATTTATGATCAGTCACAATATGTTTGTCCATATGGTGTATGTATGTAAACCCTATATGGCACACACCTATATGACATTTTTGGGGCGGCACGACAATGCATAAATATTCTAATAGCGGCACGGTGGCTTAGTGATTAGCACCTTCGCCTCTCAGCACTAGAGATTCCCAGTTCGAATCCCAATCTGGGTGGAGTTTCCATGTTCTGCCCATGTCCAAGTGGATTTTCTCCGGGTTTTCCGGTTACCTCACACAGTCCAAAAACATGGATCAAGGTCAACTGAATGCTCCAAATTGCCCCATATAGAGTGTATCTGTGTGTGTGAGTGTATGCAAAGCGATAGATTGGCGCCCTGTCCTGGGTGTATCTGCCCACCGCCCGAAATGTTCTCCCCTGGATGGGCATGGGGAACCCCCCCCCCCAACCGCGACCCTAGTAAAGGATAAAGCGGAAGATAATGGATGGATGGATGGATGGATGATATTTTTGGACAACCTGTTTCCAAACCATGCACATTATCATTTTAAATTTGCTACCATTATTAGTTTTAGCCATTAATCTTCTGATAATGTTTCCATGAATTGAAAAAAGCACCCTATAGTAATATTATCAGAGTTTAACCTAAACACATTCCATATTTTTGTTGTCAGAATTCTGTGCAAGCCAAATGGATATCATTGACATTACATTACTGAAGACTAAAATTCACTAGTTTTGTCTCCAATCACAAATTAAGCTAATGTGTAATATTCTATTCAAATGTTGACTGTAGTCTGAGTAGGTCTCCTTTGTTAGAATATGAACAGTATAGTATTTTATCTCTAGATAATAGTGAACTTGTGGCACTAAGGAACTCAATTTAATACAAAAGACTTCAGCTATGATTCAGAATGATTAATCAGTTTCTTTGATGAAGACATGGAGATTATTTGCTATTAGTTGATTATGGCTTGGATGAAGGTTAGACTAAATTTTATGGGTAATTAATGCAAGATTTCTAATCATTTTAATTTGCCTCCTTTTTGTTTCTAGTGCATATCTTAATGACAAGTCCTGGCAAATCTACAATTTTCTTTATTTAACTGTGTACATAGCTTTTGCCCTGTGTATGAAAATGAGATTGCATCAGTGCAACAGAGGGAAATATCAGTCTTCATATTGCTACATATTTCACAGCAAGGGCCCAGAACTGGTGTGTAATATTACAGAGACTTTAAAATAACAAATATAATATTACAAAGATTTGAAAATGTATTTAACTTCCTTTATTCTAAGTCAACACAGCATCTGTTAGGGATTTCAGGCCTAACCGCAGTGTGAGAGTGGTGTGCAAAAGCACATTCCGAGCTAAGTTTATTTTTCTTCTTCCACCTCGATGCTGTCGTAAAGCTATTTTCTGCTCCAGCGCAAATCCTAATTGATCGTCCCACAATCTAAGCTTTACATTGCATGGCCAGATGATATCATTTGATACAGATATTTCTCTCCCTGTTTTTACCCAGCTCTGAAGGAACAGTGTCTAGACAAAGTCATATGTACACAAGAACACACTCAGGATAAATGTTTAGACAGTCATTATTGTAATTTAAAAAATGTTAAGGTTGACTTGTTTCAGAGCGCCTGCGAGTGTGAAGTCTTTGCCTCTAGCAAGGCTGCGTCTCCTGTGCTTATTGCTGTCTCTCATGGCAGCCGTGTTAACAGCAACAGCTCTAATTAGATAAATAAAAATCTCAACTTCTTGTCAGTCATTGCACACCAAAAAGCTGCATCGACATGTTTACTTGAGTGTGACATTTAAAAAAAAAAGCAAGTGGTTAATGATTTACTGACTTATACGGCTGTTGCTTTGGCATTGTGTTAAATGGTGTTTCCGAACGTCAGCCACTCAAGCTGGTTAAACAAATCAGATGTTTGTTGTAAACAATTATTAATACACTGAGAATGGATAATTAAATCATTTTAGTGGTGTTAGTTTGTGAGGTGGGCCTGGTAAATTATAAATTGGGAGTTAAATGCATATAATCAAAAAAACTAAACTAAAGAGAACTAAAGTTAAACATTTGTGTCAACGTTTTAGCCTTAATAAAGAACAAAAATGTGATGTGTAAAACATATTTACAATGTCATACCCCAAGTCTTGTAACAAATAATTTATATAAACATTTTACTTTTAGTATGATTATCCAAGTACCAATATTTTTACATTAATTTCCAAAGTGACTTACAAGTGTTCCAACTTGATGGTTGAGGTCAAGGACCCACATTGGCAATCCTAGCTCCACTAAAGTTACCAATGTGGGTCCTTGAGTAAGGCCCTAAGCCTTTATAGCTCCAGGGTGCTGTATCATGACTGAGCTTGTCCTGAACTCCAACCATTAAATTGAAACCCTTGTAAGTTATTTGGATAAAAGCTGCTAAATGACCAAATGTAAATTGATGTAATGTAATGTAATGAAAAAACAAGGTATGTGTACAATTCTGCAAAATTGTACGAAAAATTTGGCTGCTGCAATAAGGATACCTATCTTTCTATCTAAGCCTTTTTTACCTCACTTATTATGATTGGGTCATGTAAAGTGTTATCTAACCTATCTTAGGTGAAAGATAGATAATTATATTAAATATGACATAGACATTGAAAACCCAAATCTCTATAAGAGACTGACGAATTCTAAGACAATATATTTTGACTGTAGTGGATTTTTTAAACATTAAAACAAAACATTTTAGTTGGCATATGTTTAAAACATATTTTTAAATCTTTTAATTTTAAGCAAGTGAAATTCTAATTTAATTGAAATATATTGTTTAAAAACAAATTGAAGAATCTTATGGAGAGTTAATGTTACTAATGCATGTAGCATATTTATTATTATTAAATATTTAATAATGCCTAGTGACTCTGCCTTACGGAACATTTTGCAGTGGTGAATGCCACAGAGTGAGAATTAGCTCCTCGGTGATGTGGAATCACCAGGCGGCAATCATCACTGGAGTGAAGTGAACAAGCCAGAGTGTATTTTGAAAAGATAGAGTTAAGGTAAGAGGGGGCAGATCCAGAAATGGTCCTGTAGGCCAGAGTCAGTGACTTGTACTGAATGCGAGCAGCTACAGGGAGCCAATGGAGAGAAATGAGTAGTGGAGTGACATGAGATTGCTAGGGCTGGTTGAATACAAGTCGGGCTGCAGAGTTCTGAATTAGTTGTAGAGGTATGATTGTGGAAGCTGGGAGACCGGCAAGTAATGCATTACAATAATAAAGCCGGGATAGGATGAGGGCTTTAACAGCTGGGTAGCATGTTCAGTCAAGAAAGGTCTGCTCTTACTTATGTTATAAAGAAGGAATCTGCAGGAACGGACAGTTTTGATAACATGATCAGAGAGTTTAAGGTGGGAGTCTATTGTGGAACCAAGGTTACGGACCGAATCGGTTGGAGAGATTGTGGAGCCGTCAATTTGGAAGGTCAGGTTGTGATGGATTGAGGGTTTAGCTGGGATTATGAGAAGCTCTGTTTTTGCTAAATTTAATATGAGATGACGGGCCTTCATCCAAACAGATATGTCGGTGCGGCAGGCAGATATCCAATTTGAGATCATGGTGTCGTCAGGGGCAAAAGACAAATGAAGCTGAGTGTCATCAGCATAACAGTGGTAAGAGAAACCATGTGCCTGAATGACTGTGCTCAGTGATGTCATGTATAGTGAAAAGAGGACCAAGTGCAGAGCCCTTAGGAACACCAGTGAGTACTTGGTGAGCGTTAGAGATCTCCCATTCCATGACACTTTGAAGGTCCTTCCTGTTAAATAGGATCGAAACCATTCAAGTGTCGTATCAGAAAAGCCTAAGTCAAATAGAGTGGACAGTAGAATCTGATGATTTACTGTATCAAAAGCTGCAGAAAGGTCTAGCAGAATGAGGACAGATGATTGAAAGTTAGCTTTGGCAGATTTAAGTAAGTCAATCACAGAAAGCAATGCTGTCTCAGTGGAGTGACCACACCTAAAACCATTTGGGATCAAGGAGTTTATTCTGATTAAGAAACCTGGAGACCTGTGTAGATTTTGCAGATGTCAGATTCTGAGACAGGTGAGAAGGAGGAGAAGGTTGGTTGGCTGGATGTGTGAGATGTAGTGTTGTGGAAATGGGGGGTATGAAAAAGTTTGATAATGCCCCCAATATTTTCTGTGAAGAAGGTTGCAAATACATCAGCTGACAGAGAGGTGTTGGGAGGGGGAGAAGGAGGAGTTAGTAGAGAGTTAAAGGTAGTAAATTAAGTGTGGGTGTCTGAGATGCATGTTACCTTGGACCGTAAGTACAAGGACTTCGCAGCAGTTACATCCTTCGAGAAGATGGCAAGTGAGGACTGGTATGTTTCTAAATCTAAAGACAGACCAGACTTACGCCATTTTCTTTCAGTGGATCAAAAAGAAGTGTGGCGTTTCCGAAGCACCTCTGTGAGCCAGGGACTGTTGGACAATATTGGACAGACATGGTCAAGACAGGAAACCAAGGTTGAGCTTTTTCTGTAAAGCTGCTTTGTGACAATGTACTGTTGTAAAAAGCTCTATATAAATAACTTGAACTTGAACTTGGAGCAGAATGTGCTTGATGCAGTGTTAGTGTCAAGGGTTGAGAAGTTACTGATGCAAGGAAAGGCATCTGTAATCAAGTCAGCAAAATTGGTATTAGAAAGAGAGCTAAGATTACGACGTACCTGAGTGATTTTACAGGATTTTACCTGATGATCACGGGAGGTGGAGGAAGAGAAACAGAGAACTGCATGAAAAAGTGATCTGATTCATGAAGCGGAGTGATGTGTAGGGCAGAAGAGAAACCTACATGCACGGTGTCATGCACGTGCGGAGTAGATGGATGTCCAGACTGGAGATAAGAGCAAGAAACTCAGTAGCGTACGGTCGGTCTAAATCAATGTTGAAATCACAGAGGACGACAAGAGGACAACCATCATCTGGGAGAGATGATAAAAACATATCAAATTCCTCTATGAAGTTCTCTAGTTGACCTGGGGAGTGATAAATGACAACAAAATGACATTTTACAGGTTCTGTGATTGTCATTACATGGAACTGAAATGAGACAGTGTTGGATAAAAGTGTAAGAGAAGAGAATTTCCATTTGTGAAAAACAAGCAAACCGTTCCACCTCCTCTTTTGCTGATACGAGGAGAGTGAAAGAAGTGAAAATTAGCTGGTGTCGTGAAATTCTCTGGGCGAATCCACATCTCAGTGAGGGTTAAAACCTCAATACCAGCATGAGCAGCAAAAGCAGGAATAAAATCAGATTTTTTTTGTGGCTGACTGACAGTTCCATAGTCCTGCAGAGAAGGTGAAGGGCTCGCTTGTATTCACCAGCTGCATAGTTTGTAGGTGTTTTTGCAGTTTCATAGGAAAGTTGCATGTTCTTCCACTGTCTGCTTAGGTTTTCACACACTTTCTTAAGCAATGTTTGTAGATAAATTAAAGATTTATTCAAAATAAAATTTTGCACATGTGAAGGGTTTGTGTGTCTGTGTTGGACTGGCAACCTGTCCAGAGTGTTTGCCTGCCTTCCCAGTCCATGAACAATATTTGTGTTAGAACTTGTTAGAACTTGTTTACGGATTATGGATTTATCCACAAACCAGCCTTGTAAAGTGTGGATATGTGTTTGCATTTGCATGGCAGCATATAATTATTTTTATTGTAATCTAGCAAGAAATATCAATCTACCTGGTAATCTTTTTTTATGGAAAAAAACATTGTAAACTGACTTAGTATATTATGGGCTGGTGCACCATCATACCAAAATATTTAAGGTAGTATGTGAAATTCATATTCCCATAAATAAAATGAAACAGGAGATTTTTGAAGAGCAACTACAGAAAATTTTCCAACCTGACTACAAATGTATTTATATGAGAAAACAATAAAAGGGTTACATAGTACATGTAATGAATTATAAATACATAGTTAGCATACAATTTATCATTGTAAAGATATCATTGTTTATCATTGTTAAGAGATAATTACACATCAGGTGACATTTTGAAGGTAAGGTATGAATACATATTATCGAATGTTATGTGTTACAATCGGGGAACACAGTCCATCCAAAGGTGGCGCTGCGCGGTACCATGCGGGAGTGAGACGCACTCAGTGCTAATAAGCGAGTCAGGCGTCCAGGTAAGCAGCAGAGATGTGTTTAATAAATGAAAACGCAAAAAACAAAAACAGAACCGAAACGATCGCCAACACGACGCAGAACAAAACAAAACACATAATCTCCCAACGTAATTTAAGCATAACACCTGTAATGCTGGCCTGCTGACTCAGGGAGCATGAGCTCTTTAAGTGTAGTCAGCAGGCCACATGTGATTAGATAGGACCCAATCCCAGCTCACGGGGATGGGCCCTACCTACGGGAACCCCGAACGACCAAATCTGAAAAAAGGAAATCAGGGGGGAGTGGCATAGCCCTCCCAAGCCTGACATTATGACAATTCTTATTTTATTATATAGACTTTTACTGTGCGATATTTAGAATATTAAATATAATGTATACAGTACATAATTTGTATTTTTACATCAGAAATAAGGCTTTTGAATAAATGGTGTTAACACAATTTATCGATGATTTTTTAATAATTTTGTAATTATTTTGTTAATTTTGTTTGTTTTTTTCCCATTGTAATAATTTTAGAAAATTCTGTGCAATAACCAAACACATAACTCCTCAATTTAAGGTTTTTAACTTTTAACAAATTATTGTTGAAAATATAAGCAAGAAAAATTTTACTGCATTTGTTACATTTAACTGCCTAGTAACAGTTTATGACAGTGGATCCTCAGAGAAGGGTACATTACTAGTGATCCAACAATGCAGGCAATTTCAATTAATGTATTCACCCAATCCACATTGAAATGGATACTTTTTGTTTTCAATCTAAAAAGGGTTCTGGAGATTTGTGTAGATGTATCATCTGATTTTTTTTTTTATTACAGCTGCCAAATAACCTGAATTAGGGTTTGCACTAAATATTATTTACTATAATTATTATTTACTATTTACTATTATTTATTATAAATATTAATATATCTAGGTGTAAATCAGCACAGTTATGCATGTGCACAAACAATTTTGCAAATGTTAAAAAGTTTTTGTACTTATTTTCATGTCTTAACTAAAAGCCTTTTCTTTATAATGTCTAGGCTATTGTTATGTAGCTAAAAGCTTTTTTACTTCTAGCCACATTTTGCATTTTGTTGTGTGCATGGCGCTGTAGCAATATGGCTAAGAAAATTTACTACACCTGCAGGTGCAAGCCAGTCATATTCCCAGCATTGAGCCATTAAATATGCTTGCTATGCTTTAGTTTGATGCTGGGAAAGTGCAATGACGCATCTCCCATTCAACAGGTCAAATATATATATATATATATATATATATATATATATATATATATATATATATATATATATATATATATATACAGTGTATATATATATATATATATATATATATATATATATATATATACATACATATATATATATATATATATATATATATATATATATATATATATATATATTTGTTGAAATGAAATAAACCTTGGCGGCACGGTGGCTTAGTGGTTAGCACGTTCGCCTCTCAGCACTAGGGATTCCCGGTTCGAATTCCCATCTGGTTGGAGTTTCCATGTTCTCCCCGTGTCTGCGTGGGTTTCCTCCGGGTTCTCCAGTTTCCTCCCACAGTCCAAAACTATGGATTAAGTCAATTGAGTTCTCCAAATTGCCCCATATAGAGTGTGTAAGCGTGCATGTCTGTGTGAGTGACTATGTGCCCAGCGATGGATTGGGGCCCTGTTCTGGGTGTATCTGCCCAGCACCCGAAACATTCTCCCCTGGATGGGCATGGGGAACCCCACCGCGACCCTAATATAGGATAAAGCGGGAGATAATGAATGAATGAATGAAATAAACATTTTAAGCATTTATTTGTCTCATGTGGTTGGGTCCAGCATGCCCACAAATTTTACTAGCATTCCATGCCCTGTAACTGATATACATGTAAACCACCCATCAATAATTTAATTCATTCATTCATTATCTCCCGCTTTATCCTCTATTAGGGTCGCGGTGGGGTTCCCCATGCCCATCCAGGGGAGAACGTCTCGGGCGCTGGGCAGATAGACCCAGGACAGGGCGCCAATCCATCGCTGGGCACACACTCACTCACACATACACACTTTATATGGGGCAATTTTGAGAATTCAATTGACTTGATCCATGTTTTTGGACTGTGGAAGGAAACCGGAGAACCCGGAGGAAACCCACGCAGACATGGGGAGAACATGGAAACTCCACCCAGATGGGGATTCGAACCGGGAATCCCTAGCGCTGAGAGGCGAACGTGCTAACCACTAAGACACCGTGCCCCATCAATAATTTAATTTCATAATTATTATTCAAATAAATAATGTTATAACGATTACAAGTTTTGTGATGGTGAGGGTGTTGTGTAACTTAAATGAGAGATTCTGTGAAAAAAAGATATTTCTTAAATGCATCTGTCAGTCTTATGTGGTTCCAGAAAAGTGATACTGAAAGCCACACATGTGGAAAGTTTCTGTATGTCTTAAACATTGTCTGTTAATGAGTTTGAAGTAAAACTTCAGTCAAAAGTTGTCTGTCAAATGGTCCTTGCTGATCAAAAAAGCACACAAGCAAAGATGTTGTCGGCTGGTTCTAACGAGGCCTGAATGATTGAGTAGCAGGAAATTAAAAAATTCCAGCAATGCTGTTGCACCACTCCAAGCCATTGTGCTGACCGGGCTTGCCCCCTGCCTGAACTCCAACCACTATGCAACAGTTTTTTCCACCTCTCTTTTGCTCTCTTGCTCTTTTTTCCATTACAATTATAAGCAATATAATGGTAAGAACTAAATCCAAGATATGATTTAATAAATAAACGTCTATGCAGAGTAAATATTTTATTGACATGGTAAAAAATATATTTTATATGTTTTTATGTGGCCCCCTAAAATAATCACTTGTAATTATTTTTTACATGTTACATGTTTTTAAAATGACAGGTTTTTAACTATGATTGGAAGTTAATGTTTGAAAACACAAATTTTAAAACATTTTAGAAAAACAATGCCTAAAAAGCATAGAAACGACTATTAAAATATATCAAAATATAAATATTGATGAACTGATGGACTAGTATTTTAAAAATAAGTTTAGTGGACTGGTGAAGTTAAAAATGAACATTTTAACTCCAATGAGTTTAATTCCAACTCCAAAGGTATTTTTTGAAAATAAATATCTATTCATCTGATATGCACAGGAGTAAACCAATCATGGTTGGGTTGTTTTGTACTTAGTGGCATAATAAACATTACAGAACTAGAAAGTAGTATCAATTAACTTCATTAACACATTCAAAAAGCAATTATAAAAAATGTTTTAAAAAACAGTGCTGGTTGACTTCTACAACAGAAAATGCTTATATAACCTAATAGGACACAACTTACTGTTTAATAGATGCAAGATTTTGCTCTCACAATACTTCAGTTTTAACATTGTGTAACAGCAATACACATATGCTGGTTCAAGAATCTTAATAAAGTATAATGGGTATAAATTTTCTAAACATAGCAAATCTCATTAAAAAAATAATTAAAATATACTTATCATAAAAATAATTTACTGAGTTCTTAAACCAAATAAGGTATTAAGTATCGCAGAAGGCATTTTAGATGTTAAAATGTGGTTAAAATAATGTCATTTAAATTAACATTAAAACAATGGTTGAAAGGATATTTTGGCATTATGTCTTAGATGTACTGTTTTTTTATGTTGCTTGCCTGTTTATGTTCATTAAAGTCTGTTCAGCACCGCTATTATTTACACAAGCTATTTAAATACATATTCATTTGAATCTATGGAAACTGTAAAAAGGTGTTTTGTTTGTTGTGTTCTTTTTATGCAGATTTTACATTATTTCAATTTGCATGCAACATTCAGTATTTTAATCGTGATAATTTCAAAATTTCAAAAAAAACATTTTTGAGTTGCAAATAGTACATGTGAATGCCAAGTTGTGTATGGTGCAGATTCCTTGTTTTAAAAAGTTGAAATAATAATTAAAATTAAAAATCAAAAATGAAAGATAATTTGACTGTAAATCAGCATGACCCTGACATTGATTTAACGATGAACGATGAATGACAATAGAAATGCCAGAAAGGATTAACCATGAATATTGAACTAATATTGTTGTCCTTTTTCCTATGCTATTGTTAAAAATGGGAAAGAATATGTAATTGTTATTAAAAACATTAAAGAAATGTCTTATTAAGTTCCATTTTCCTCATTTAGCATTTTCCAGTAACAGAAATTTAGACCTTTTAGTGTTTATGGATGAAGTGTATCCCTAACTGAGTGATGAAAAATATGGCACAAGTAAGTTTGGTGTACAAGTAGATTCAAAGATTGTCCTGTAGGTCAGGGTCAGGAGCCAATAAAGAAAAATAAACAGTAGAGTGACATGGGCTCACCTGAGATATCTGAACACCAGGCAAGCAGTGGCATCCTGAATCAGCTGTAAAGACTTTATTGTACAGGATGGAAAGCCGCCAAGTAATGTGTAGCAGTAGTCAAGCCAAGAGATTATAAGGGCTTGGACTAACAGTTGTGCTGTCAGAAATGATCTGTTCTTGATGTTGTAAGAAGAGATGGAATAAATCAGGAACAAGTCATCTTTATGACTTGTTTAAAACTGAACTTGAACAGTGTATCAAAAAATAAGGTTACTGACAGAACTGTCTAGAGAGACTTTGGAGTGATTAGCTTGGTAGATCAGGTCATGCTTAATCAAAGACAGAGATGTCAGTAAGGCAGGTCTGGGGCAAAGGACATGTGTAACTCAATGTCTTTAAAAGAGCAGTGTATGTAACCCTTATTTTCTTCATTGGGTATTTTTTTAGAAAAAACAATGGTAATATTAGCAATAATAGTTCAAAATAATTATAAAGAGACAAATTAGATCTTTCACATAATTTAGAAGCAAATTTTCTTTGTTTTCTTTTGTTTTCTTTGTCTCTTGCCTACTACAATATCTCAATAGTTTTAAGCTAATGCTTTTGACTTAGCCATTCAGATATTATTTTGCTAGTGTAGTTGTTTTAATTTCTATATCAAATGACCCACTATTGCCTCCATCTTAAACTGCTATTGAATTTTCCAGGTCAAGCCAAAATCATTGTCCCTTCTACCCTTTGCTTGGTATGTTAGTGCCTTGAGCTTCTGTTAGATGGTGTACCCCTACCTTACTCAATTCTTCTTATTCCCTTCTGTGTTTTACTACCAAAGGAAATTCCTCCAAAAACACTGATGTGGCACCAGAGATCCACCTGTGTGAGTGTAAGGTTGTTACAGTAGCATACAAGGGAGGAGCCTAGGCTTGTTTGTGGCTGCGGCAGTATGCCTAGGCATTTCTAGAACCAACACTCCATTTTGACTGTTGGACTGGTAATGCCATACAACCAACAACCTCCAAATAAGAGTGGGCAGGGTGCAACTGGCAGAAAGCAGAATGCCATGGGTGAACCAAAGTTAAAAAATAAAATAAAAACCTAAATGAATTACTACCTGACTGCTGCCTAACTTAGTTGCTGAGTGCATAATCCAGAGATGCCAATGAAGATAAAACCAGGGCTGTTGCATAACAGTGAAAAGTGGAATGCCTTATTGAGAATAAAGTGAATGAAACTGTGCTTGCATGGCTGTGCAAATTGCATTGTGCACAGCCTTAAATACAGTTGCCATGCTGTAAAGGTAGAAAGCAGAATGTCAAAGGGAGGGAATATAATACTGCCTTCTAGTCTCTAGAATAAATAAAATTATCAGCAGTACAGCATTTTCCTACAAGGCTTGCAAGTTTAGGAGCGCTTTCCCAAGTTTAGTTAGTGTTTCTTAACCACTTATGATCTTTAAAACTAGATTAAAATGCATTTATTTATTTTAGCATTTCATTAATCCCTGTAGATAAATGTGTGTAGCTCTGGTTTAACTTTGTCAAATTCGTAAATGGAATGCTTAATACTTATGGCATTTCAACTATTCACTCGGCTGAACATTTGTATAAAGTACGACGTTAAAATGTTACTATTCCAGGTAGCCCTCTTGACTGGGTAATCTGCAGTCTCTGCCCCCTTTTGTTATATTGCTCTAGTCAGTAGTCCCACAGTTACTAAATTCTGCACAATTTCAATCTGGTACTTAATTACAGTGCCTTAACATCTCTAAATGCTCTTCTCATCTTGTCTTTGAACATTACACTTGTTTCTGATGGACAGAACCTAATGTCTATTGGACCAACAGGTCAGCATCAGCATGGATGTTACTGCAAGGATCACTTTAATTCTAATTTATTTTTTTTTTTTTTAGTTTAGTCTAACTTGTCACCTAGCTCCTGCAATAACAATGTCCACTGCTCCTGTGTGTTCACTAAAAGCAATTGCTATTAATAATATTATAGGGAGTGTTTGAGCGTTGATGACTGAGTATGTGTAAAAATGTGTTCTTTTGACTGAGTTGACTGAGTATGTGTTTAAAAATGGGAAGGGGGCAAAATAATAAGATGACAGACAGTTTGTAAAAACAAATTGTGTGATCACCAGCCCTCTCGCTGCACTTAATCCATAGTAAGCATGGAGATCAAACCATTGAACAGGGTTGTGATGGCAGAGCTCTGCCCAGGAAAGTGTTCTAATTGTGGTGTTTTGATCTTGTTTTCTGATCATTTTCATATCAGCATTGTGGGAAACTAGAAATTAAAAACAGTGTACAATTATATTATTTACAAACTTTTTTACTCACTTTTCTCAAGCATTGTTTTGGGTTGTTGCTAGGTGAAAAAGAAACAAAACCTAAAGAACGCTGCACTTTGTAGTGGAGTATTAAATCTGATCATGCATACACACTTGTGTTCTCTAATGTATAATAAAGTGCTCTAATGTAGCATTAATGGCAGGATGTAAGTCATGAAAATCTACAAGCCACAGCCAAAGAAAGCTTTGAGACTGAAGCCGGTGGAACTCAATGAGCAGCGTAAAACATTACCAAGGGGAAAACTACAGATGTATTATAATATGGTTTCAACATGTGCAAATAGTTAGCTGAAACGACTCATAGCAGGCTGCTAATGCGAGATTTTATGAGACTGCTCTATAGGACAAGAGGTCATTCAGCGGTCAGAGTGGTGGTTAGCAATGTCAGGGTTTGTTTGAAAAAGACAGGTGAATCGCGATGCTTTCTTTTTCTTTGGAGTAAATTGATGGGTGTGCCAGTCCAGTGCAGAAAGCTTGTGAACACCCACCCAGGAAATTAGCTATGACTGCATTACACACTTCATCACGACCACTAGGCCATATGGGAGAACTGCTCTAAGCAGCTCCACGCCCTGGTTTTGTTTCTGCATGCGATTAGCAATAAATATGACATCACTCAAATAGAGGAAGTGGGGTTTGAAGTTTTGAAGCAGTTGTGAGTTTCGATTAGACAGACATTCAGAAAAAAATTCTGTTTTAGTTGATTAAATTTACAAAGCTTTTTAGCACAATCTTCCTAAATGGCTAATTATATTGGATAATTGTGCCGCCCCATATTACATACATTTATTATAAAATGTATATGTACATTTGCTTGTTATATCCCTAGTGTGCTAAAGCAATTGCACCTGTTAAATTAGTAAAACAGTGGGGTACGAGTGGCATTTGTTTAATTCTACATCCAAAGATTGAAAAATTTAATTATAGTTTTATAAGCTACAGCATATATAGATTAGTGTGGAAACAAAAAGGTTAATAATCACCTGTGGAGCCTGCATTGAGTCTATAAGTCAAAAATGTAATTATGTTTAAGAGGTAAACCATTAATATTTAATCCAAATATTTTCAAAATGGTTACAGTTGGCAAAAATAAAGCAATCATGAACTGTGGATAAAAAAATAATCTTAAGAGATGAATCATGAATCTGATTTGAAAAAGGAAATGCTGTGGGTACTTTGTTTGGTGCTAATCCAAATTTATAAAGATAACTGTCTAAAGAAAGCGTAAATTTCCACAGTCATTGATGATTTGAGTCTGCATGTCAAGTAAAGGCATGGGGGACATAGCAGTCATTACATCTGCTATAAATGCCAAAGTTTACATTTAAATTTTGGACAAAATTTTTATTTTGATAATTTAGATATGAAAGAGTTCAAACATATTATTAAGGACTTTGTATTTTAGTGTGTTAACAAAATTGTCTGTGTTATGATCTAGTAATGTTAGCTGTTTTCCTAGTAAAACTGTTGGATTTAAAAAAAAAAAAAAATGTGAGAATTTAGAAGTTTTTCTAAGCTGCCAGAAATGTGAGTGTTCCATTTACTAAGGCATGCACACAATAAAAACTCTCCCAAAGTAATTACTGCTTTTCACTCATGAGTGTAGTCTGGCAGGTTTGCTGTTTGTGTTTATTGGTGAGATGTGACAGGTGCAGGAGGAATGAGGCATGGTTCAAAGGGCCGAGTCTGACATGCTGAGCGATCTCTCCTCACTCATTATCTCTCCTGTGCAATATTAGCACATAAATGAAGCTCCACTTTGTTTCTGGCATGCTGTAATGCACACTGAAAAAAATGCTTCTGCCCTTATCGTTAATGGACAGATTTTCTACACCTTTAAAACCTTCAGACCAGTCATATCCACAATGTTTTTTAATATGCAAGCAATGTCTTTGAAACTGCTCTTTTATCTGAGCTTTAGGTGTGTGCACCCAGTGAGTCTGTGTGATATATAATCCCTAATGTGCATTTAATTGACATCGTATTATAGCAGAACACTCCAAATGTATTCCTAAACTGCCTTAAATACTGAATACTTATACCTTTGTCTGGTGGTTCCATGTGAAATATTCAGCCACATTACAAAGTTAAAAGTTAAATGGATGTCTATGGATGTTTACCTTTAGGATTATAGTCTAGTGAGAACATACCAAACTCATTACAAAGAGTAAACTGAGCCTCCTCATAAGGCATCAGCACTATCTAATATAACACAGAGCTTATGTGATGCTCATGCTAGTTTAATATTCTGCCCCATAATGGCCTTTGTAACCATGAAGTCAGATCATGTTCTACGGAGCCCCTAAAGGGACATAAGCAAAAAAATATATAGAGAGGAACATGAGTAAAAAAAAAAATTTTACATATGTCGTGCTCACCACTTATTAAGTTAGTAAGTGGTGCGCATGACATCCTATTCACGCATGCATATTTGTACATGTGACTGTGTACCGTATTGTGAATGTTTTATATTTGAACCAAATTGGAAATGTGACTCAATTGATTTCCTGAAGATTCTTAGAAATCATCTGTTTTTCCATCCGTGTAGCTGAGGAAGAACACTGGTTACTTTCATCTCATCCTAAACATGTACACTTCATCTCATCAAATACAGCGGACTGTCTTTAAAAATAAGACATTGTTTTTGTGTTAGATAGCTAAAGTTGGCACTAACCCTAACCCTAACCCTAACCCTAAATAAAGCGCATGATTAAAGCTAAGCAATTCAAATACAGTTATTCAATTAAATCAGACTATGAAATCCAATCATGTTATCACCACGTTTAACTGTTTTGGAAATTAAATTCCCAAGCAACAAGTAACGGGGAGAACATGCAAACGAGGTTCGGTCGAACTCAGCACTAGACGGCATTCTGGAGTTACATTCCTAGAAAGATTCCAAGAAATAAACGTTTATTTATATTCGTTCTTTATTTATGTGTAGATCTGTCAAACAGCCATAGGTCGGAGAGAGCATGTTCCAGTTTAAATGCTATCGTTGTAACAGCGTGTCATGTCTGTTTATTGTCAGATCATGTATCACTTAATATCTCGTGCGCACCACTTAATAAGTAGTGAGCACGACATATGT
The DNA here is from genome assembly GCA_019802505.1 of Corydoras sp. C115. NCBI lineage: Eukaryota > Metazoa > Chordata > Actinopteri > Siluriformes > Callichthyidae > Corydoras > Corydoras sp. C115. The sequence continues at coordinate 1,245,049 of JAFMOC010000025.1, read as the reverse complement.
AAAAAATATATGTATATATATATATATATATATATATATATATATATATATATATATATATATATTTACTCATTTTCCTCTATATTTTGTCCCTTTAGGGCAGGGGCCTCAAAGTGCCGGCCCGCGGGCCACATCCGACCCACGATGCAGTCTTATATGGCCCCTCACGAGTTAACAAAATAAGCATTAAAAAAATTAATTAATTAAATAAAAAATTAATAATAATAAACTGGCCCGCAATTTATTTTAATTATTTATGCATTATTATGAATTCATTCATTCATTATCTCCCACTTTATCCTCTATTAGGGTTGCGGTGGGGTTCCCCATGCCCATCCAGGGGAGAACGTCTCGGACACTGGGCAGATAGACCCAGGACAGGGCGCCAATCCATCGCTGGGCACACACTCACACACACAGACACACTCTATATGGGGCAATTTTGAGAATTCAATTGACTTGATCCATGTTTTTGGACTGTGGGAGGAAATCGGAGAACCCGGAGGAAACCCACGCAGACACGGGGAGAACATGGAAACTCCACCCAGATGGGGATTCGAACCGGGAATCCCTAGCGCTGAGAAGCGAACGTGCTAACCACTAAGCCACCGTGCTGCCACATTATTATGTTAGTTTTTATATTTCATCTTAATTTGTAATGTGGTGTTTGTGTGTGTCTGTGTATTGTCTTTATTTTTGTGCTTACGCTGCGTTGCCTGGTGATTAGCGCCAGGCAATGCTGCGTAAGCCCAACCCAGTTGCAAGCTGGGGTTGTAATCAGAAACGAAGCCAAAGTCAATGAACAGTATAACAGTCAATGGTTTATTGAAAACAGCACTCAAACCCCAGTAAACGTACTGATGGTGTAACGCAGCGATGAAGATGGTCCTTGACACTTGGGAAACCGAATTCTCCAGAGAGGTAATCCACAAGAAACAGGCAATAGAACAGAAGGTAGCAGGGGAGCGCGTTACCGAAGATCAGACGCAAACAGCCAACCCAACCAAACAGCTTAATAGAGAGATAAACAGGAAGTAGTAATCAGAACTCTGGAGAAGAACTCCGAGCGCCACCAGTGGCAGGAAGGGGAATAGCAGGTACAGAAGGTAAGGTGGATGTGACACTATGCTACGCATGTGCTCACCATTCCCAGCAAAAACATTTTGTTAGCAAAAATGTCACTTTCGAAAGTCTCAAACTTAAAATTTCAACTGTAAAATTTAATAAATCCAAGCACAGATACAGAGTGACCAATGCCCATCTCCAGTCCATCATCAGAGTTTCCACTGCAAACTCACTTAAAACAAATGTGGCTCATTTGTGTCAGAAGAAGCACTGTCAAGTTTCTGGTAGCAAGGAATGAGCAAACACTGAATGTATTTGCATGTACAAAATGTATTTGAATTACAATATGTGTACATAGTTATTATATAAATAGTTGATTTTCCATTTTCCTGCTGCTTTTTGTTGCAATTCTTTAATCTGGCCCCTCATCGAAAACACAGCCTGGTTAGTGGCCCCCAGGCTATTTGAGTTTGAGACCCCTGCTTTAGGGGCTCCATAAGGTTCTGATCCGTCGGCAGGTGTATTTAAACATGTCCTTGGTCATTACGCTCTATGTACAATGGCATGCCCACAGTTCTTGTGCATCTGCTGCATGATGTGGAAGTCCAGAGGCTTTTTACCTCTAGCCAGTAAAGCCTCTAGAAGTAAATCACAGGTGCATCCGATCCATTATCTGCATCAGTGCCATGCACACTACTCATTAGGAATTATGCATTTGAATAATCCATCAGAAGCTGTAGTAAATATTATGCCAATTACAACATCATACTTTTTGTCAGTTAGAAGATCTTCCATCTATACCATGCCCCTTCGGCAAGTATGTTACTGTGCACGGGTACCATATCCAGGTTCCAAACTGTCTGTGGTTTTTGAGTGCTTGACTTTTTATCCAATGACGAGGGGGACAAGGAAACAGACACATGTACGCTGCTGACTGTCTATGCACAGCACCATAAATCTCAATGAATCTGCCAATGAAACATAGGCCTTGAGCAGTAATCCACTAGCTAACTGTCAACTGTAATGGAAACTGGCAGCCAAGTGCCTGATTCCTATTGGGGTTAGTGACGTAACTCCTGATCAACAGCTTGGGACAACCCCCACCAGTGTCAGCACTGGTCAGCGCAGCAACTTTAAACTGGCTCATTAAGGACCCTTTTTTTGTTTTTTGTTTTTTGTTTATTTTCTGTAGGGTGCACATGCTTTCATAGATTAATGTTGTTAAGCTTGCACAATAGTAAGAGTACTGTGCCGCGTGGTGTATGTTCCTTTTTCTAGGGGACATGTGTGCAGCTGAGGTGCACAGAAACATGCCCAAATGCCCAGAGTTTATATTGATTTTATTACATTTTTTTCATGTAAAATAAACCTTTCAAACATATTTATCTCTTGTGGTTCTGTCTTTTGTGGGTCCAACATACACATATGTTCTACCAGCATGCCATGCCTCGTAACACTTACATATTCAGAATATTATATACTAATGAGATCCTATGCAACTTTTTTGTGACTGATTTTACTTTCTGATTTGTTCGTGTTACATTTATGAGTACCTATTAAACAAAATTTCTCTCTCTCTTTATATATATATATATATATATCGGCACGGTGGCTTAGTGGTTAGCACGTTCGCCTCTCAGCGCTAGGGATTCCCGGTTCGAATCCCCATCTGGGTGGAGTTTCCATGTTCTCCCCGTGTCTGCGTGGGTTTCCTCCGGGTTCTCCGGTTTCCTCCCACAGTCCAAAAACATGGATCAAGTTAATTGAGTTCTCTAAATTGCCCCATATAGAGTGTGCTTAAGTGTGTGAGTGTGTGCCCAGCGATGGATTGGCGCCCTGTCCTGGGTCTATCTGCCCCCGAGACGTTCTCCCCTGGATGGGCATGGGGAACCCCACCGCGACCCTAATAGAGGATAAAGCGGGAGATAATGAATGAATGAATGAATATATATATATATATATATATATATATATATATATATATATATATATATATATATATATATATATATACAAATAAATGTTATATATAATGTTTCTTATAAATGATGGAGAGCATTTTTCATTACTCTTGCCTTGGCTTGGTTTTTGGTGATTTAAGCTTTTGGGCATTGTAATGCTGCTCTGATTCAATGTTTTAATTATGTTTGTAAATAAATTTGAATTAAACTGGAGAATGGCACAGTTGATGCAGTAAGCAGCATAGCTGCCAACAGTCCCAATTTTCAAGGCTGTTTTCCAATCTTTAAGTAATTTTCTCACTGTGCTCTTGATTTTTTTTGTCTTTACTCCTTCTGTAGTGACAAAGAGTTTTATTTATGCTAATTAAAACTTTAAAATAAAATTTACAAAATCCTAAAAGGCATAAAAAGCCTTTCCTAATGTAATAAGTAAACACCTGTCTATTTGGTGTTCTATTTGCAAACCAGATTACTTTATATTTCAGCATTTATTCTATTAATCTGCTGTGTAGCATAAACAGCATGTGATGTTAATAGTAGGTCATTTTAACATTTTAACTCTTTTTCAAAATTTTTGGTAAATGTTAAAGATAAGGGTCCATGCTGTCACCTCATAGCAAGCCACACACCAGCATGCTTTCTGTATAAAGTTTGAACATTTTACCAACGTATCTGTTACATTCCAAAGACCTCTACATAGAATGACCTAAAGATCCTAAATTTCCAGTAGATCTAAATAGGTGTTTCATTGATATTGTCTGTGTATTTAGTGAGTGCCTTCAATTCTTTAAAATGCATGGTTTCCTTAAATCTGTCTATTGACATTACCCTTTGCTTCACAGTAACTAGTCCGAAGTCAATACTTAAGAGAAGTGTCTACATAATTTTGGCTATCATTGCATATTTTTCACACATATTTAGGGAGCTGGATTCAAACATTTGCTAAATATCACAATGTATTTGAAGTTCATGAGGTGGAATGATGTTAAAACATTATTGCAGTTTAATGTGTGCAACCCAATGGCTCTGAGAATGCTGTATTAATCAGTATATTATAGGTAGCTTTGCTAAGGAAATCATTATTCAGAGGCTAACAAGGTGTGGGGTGCCAATGTGAGCTCCTTTCAGGAATGCATTTTTAAAAGCATTTTAAAAAGCCCTCAGATGTCGGCATTATCTTGCATGACCAAATTAGGGGCAAATGAGAAAAGTTTATCTGGCATTTTGGAGTATTGAAAGAGCTTAGGCTTTATAAATTATACAGAGTGTGTGTCTGTAGAAAAAAGGGAAGGGAGAAGAGAATTGTGGGTAAATCCTGGGTGTGTGATGGGGTGGGGGTGTGAGGAGGGAATAAAGCCCTTGGTGGATTAAAAGCTGAGCATTTTGTTTCTCTCACCATCCCTCAGCTTCCACGAATGCGAGCCAGCCCAACTTTTTGGGCAGATTAAGCAAAATGTCTATGTAAAACTCTCATACCACTTGCACAAATTAATGCAGACCATCTTAACATGCCGGAAAAGCCAAATGCTAAACTGATTATGGCTGACCACCCATGAAAAGAAGAAAAGGCATGATTTAATAAGCAGCGTGTTACCCCCTCCCCCATGCCAAAATTGCAGCCATCACTTCTCGAATAATGTGAGCACGCTTATTATGGACTCATTTTAACCTAGCAAATGATCTACCTTTTCAGCACCATTTCCTCTTGAATATATTTAGATAGCCATCTTGGAAAGACATTACAAGATCAATTAATAATGGAACCGTTGATATTAAGAGAAGCTGATGAACTCATGGTTATGAATTCCATTCCATTTTTCATAGACACTTTCAGAAGTTTTATTGCACAAACCTCTACAGGGTGTAAAATATTTGCCAACACCTTTTCTTGTTATTAAAGTTAGCTTTTCAGGTGTTTATTTCATACTACTGTATCTTCCTATATTATAGACATTGGTCCACACGCATTACCTCTAAGGCACCCCCAGTTGGAGGTTTTCTTTATTGGGAAGTCTTCAATGATATCTTGCAATATGTGTAAAAATTTGTAGCCACTCATTTAAAAACCTGTGAGATCAAAAACTTGATACCTTGCCACTCAACTTATTTTAAGAGTGTGCATTGGGGTCAAGTCAAAGCCTAATTCATTTAACCATGTGTTTCCTGACTTGTGCGTGAGGACAGTTGTATTAAAACAGAAAAGAGCTTTCCTAAAATCACACAGATGGACAAATTAATCTATCCAGTTTTTTGGTCCTACCAATGTTTCTTTCTTAAAATAACAACAAAATAGGGAGTTTTTTCTTGCCATTGTCATTTCAGCTTGCTCTTTGGGGTTTTAAAGGATTTTAACTCTGTAAAGCTGCTTTGTGACAATTTACTGTTGAAAAAAGCACTCTATAAATAAATTACTTGAACTTAAATTACTTCATATGCTGTAGCACTTTGTATGGTTTTTATTAATGAGCTGTCAGAATTAATTATTACCAGTATAATTACAAATATTTTTAGATATTATTATCCAGTTATTAACAATCAAATCACATTTTACAATAGTTGTGTTCTTTTCTGCATCTAAAGTATGCAAAATGAATCTAGACAACGATTGAATTAGATAGAATGTACATCAAATTTATGAAAAGGGAAACCGTAAAAATATTTTTCTCTGCATAGTGTAACCAATGCAAACAAATTGAATAAAATTGTTTAAACTGCCTTTAATATAATTTAAATTTGATTTAAATATTAGGCACAACAGGAGCATTTCTCAATGGCAATATTGTAACATTTGATTGGTCAAAGGCATCAAAAGAATCCGACTTAGGAATGCCCAGCCCGTAACTAGTGTGTGTTTGATCTTTAAAAGCCTTCCATCTGATGTATTTACCTTGGATAGTGATCTCTATTTTACCTGCCCTGCTTAGCTTCAGGCCAGTGTCACTTAATGACTAATTTAAGTGTTGTAAACACAACTCCACTTCCTCTGCTCTTCCATGGCTGGGGTTGTTGAAAATGTGCCCATTTTGTCTGAGGTTGATAATGGACAAAAATAAATATATTTATATAATATATGTAACCTGTATTTGCCAGTTACTGAAGTTTAAAGTGCAATTAATGCCTAGCTATGATTGAACATTGCCATTAAACATCACTAAAACTAAGAAATGTAACTAAATGTAGCATAGTGATGGGTTTACATAATATGAAATATAAATGGATGAAATGTTTGTTTGCCATAAATCAATTGTTTATGAATGTTAGGTTGATCTCAATGAGTTATCTTTAATTTTCATAATGATCATAATGATGACATATAGCAGTAAATTAAATACAGTCTTAATTTATTTTTATTTTATTAACAAATTAAGTAAGCACTTGCTAAACCAATGTTAGTGTATAACCTAAAGACATTAGCAAAAACTGTTGCTACATTATTACTCTTCACAAAACTAGTTGTTAAATCATTATGAACTTTAAGGTATCAAGGATCATAGTTAACAAACCACTACTATGATTTAATTGTTCACCTCTATTATCTTTGAGTTGTCTCATAGCAACATAGTTTTATTTTAATGTGTCAGGTAAAAATAAGTTCTACCTTACGAAAAGGTTATGATCCAAAATAATGAAAACATAATTTTAGGAAGGCGACAAAGTGATATCATTTTCTAATTTCAGCACCTTTCACACGTTGGTCTTCTGTGCTTTAATGAACTGCAATGCAATAGCTCTGATCCCTGTTATCGCCAAGACCCTCGGCAGTAATTACCATCCGCTTCCTTAGTAGACACCCTCAGCCACGAGGTGCCGGCAATGAAGAGAGTGTAGAGAGAGCTGAATTTACTCCTTCACTTTGCTTATATTAAACTGAATATTACATAAAGAGTGTGGAACAAATGGGAATGTGAGTAGATGTTCTGAAAATGTCTTTTAAATGTTAGAATATTTGTTTGATAATAAGACAACTGAACCAGTGTGCAGTGCTATCATAAATCTACCCTACTGTGTACACACACACAGTTTTATACAAAAATTGTTTTTCTACATATTTCTTCTTTACCTATATGTTTTAGATTTTGTGAGGCAATTGAAGCCACAAAAAAGAAATTCAGAGGAGAAAATGCTTTACACAGAAACCACCAAATGTACCTGTGCTGGGTTCTGGATTCAAATTTCCTGCTCTTGGTTCTTATGGGGATGCAAATATTAAAGTCAAATGAATCTCTTGACAATAATCATTGATTTTGAAAAACAATGGAACTGAAATTTGTCATGTATTTATTTGTTAAACAGACAAAAGAAAAAAAAAACATTTTAAGTGCTTTCATTAACTTCTAAATTTTAAATTTTATCCTGCATGACTGCAACTTTGTGTGAAAAAGTTCACTGTACTCTTGTGACGGATGTTGCCTGGTGATTCAAACCTACGATGGAGCTAATTCTCACACCATATCGTTCACCTCTACTTAATGGTGGAAAGATATTCCCAACTCTGTCTGAAAGACTGAGTCACTTACTATAAAGAAGTATATAAAAAACTTGCTATGAAAAAGGACAACCTACACCTAGAAGCCAGATTGTATAATGATCAGGTTTGATAATACTACAGCATAGCTGTTTTTTCCAACACTGATTTGTGTTGTTCTCTCATTTGTAAGTCGCTTTGGATAAAAGTGTCTGCTAAATGACTAAATGTAATATAATGTAAATGTAAAGTGCAGAAAATGGCTATGTGGGTAAATTATTTTAAAAGGTTCAGATCTTAGTCTTCAGGTGAGACTATGTGTAACAAAATGATTGAGGAAAGGGGTAAAGAAATGGAGGCACATGCAACAATCCACATGTCTCTTGCCCCAGCAGTAGTAATGGTGGGGATTTGGCCTATTAGCTGAATACAATTTAATGAGAGGAGGACTGGCATTTAAGACCAGACACCTGCTCAACATTAATGAGCTAAAAGCAATGTGGTGGATGTAAGATAGCCATGGTGCTTTGTGGATACCTAATGACACTGGCAGTCCCTGGGGTTTTGGCATGGCTGAGGCAATCACCCTTTGCCCAGTGTGGTGAAATATCCAAGTAACACCTTTTCTCACCCTTGAATCACCTCTGGACCAGCATTCACCCTCAAAGCAGACCACCTCACACTTTGTACATGTTCAAACCTTAATGGAGGAAATTTTTGCTTTAGTAAGTATTTGTGGAGATTGAAAGTTTATCATTTTTCAGTTCATTCTATGTGTAGTAAGGACAATATGTATCCAGTTACCATGCATTTCACACCTAGGCCTTCAATAATGTTTTGTTTGAATTAATCCACCTGTCATTAACTATTTTATGGCTGTAAAAACATCTTATTATGCGGAAATACAGTATAAAGACTTGGTACATCACAGACAGTTTGTGGCATCAATGCAGCGGTGCTGGGGAGAAAGCAGAGCCGTCGGTAATGGATTTAAATTAGAGATAATTGACACACCTGACATCGCTCCACTGATGAATGTGTGCGCCCTTCACAAACTGCAGAGATCGATCACGAGCTACAGGAAAGTGAGAGCATGGCAGATACCATTGTTTAACATGTGTGTTTTAAAACATTTAAAATAACTTGTAACTAAAATCTCCAGTTCTCATTTATACCCACCCCATTAGACTCGTGTAGCAACACTTCAACAATAATAATAATAAAATAATAATAATAATAATAATAATAATAATAATAATAAAAATCACCAATAATAACCTCATAAAATTCCAATATTATTGAGGAAAATAACACTCACCATAAATCCTGATTAAATCCTAAACCTATACTGTATGTGCACACAATAAATCATCCTTATGTAATACATATATTCATAATTAATTAAAAAATTGTTAAGAAGTTAAAAACTCTTTAAAAAAGTTTTAATTGGTTGAAAATGCTTATCAAAGGTACACTTCAATCAGAGGCAAAAGGTTGATCAATACTTATTTAATGCTGCCGGGCCTGCAAAATTCATTCTGAAGGCCTTGACAGAATTATTTGAACCTGCCAAACAATGATGCTGTAATGTGATTGATTAAATGCATTAAATGCAACAATGGAACCACTTTAAAAGGAAGCAGACAGAACAATTTGAATTATAAAATTATTCATTAGGATCAGTACAACTACTACATTTTATTATATTGTATATACATATTATTACATTTTATACTACATTTTATTATATTATATATATATTTATATATATTTTATTATATTATATATACATATTATATTATATACATATACATTCATTCATTATCTCCCGCTTTATCCTCTATTAGGGTCGCGGTGGGGTTCCCCATGCCCATCCAGGGGAGAACGTCTCGGGCGCTGGGCAGATAGACCCAGGACAGGGCGCCAATCCATCGCTGGGTACACACTCACACACTCAAACACACTCTATATGGGGCAATTTAGAGAACTCAATTAACTTGATCCATGTTTTTGGACTGTGGGAGGAAACCGGAGAACCCGGAGAAAACCCACACGGACACGGGGAGAACATGGAAACTCCACCCAGATGGGGATTCGTACCGGGAATCCCTAGCGCTGAGAGGCGAACGTGCTTACCACTAAGCCACCGTGCCGCCCCATACATATACATATTATTATTATTATTATAGTAATAGCACGGTGGCACGGTGGCTTAGTGGTTAGCACGTTCGCCTCTAGGTATTCCCAGTTCGAATCCCAAACTGGGTGGAGTTTCCATGTTTTCCCCGTGTCCGCATGGTTTTCCTCCGGGTTCTCTGGTTTCCTCTGGAAAATCATGGATGGAGTCAATTGAATTCTCCAAATTGCCCCATATAGAGTGTGTTTGTGTGCGTGTCTGTGTTAGCGTGTGCCCAGCGATGGATTGGCACCCTGTCCTGGGTGTATCTGCCCAGTGCCCGCGACGATCTCCCCTGGATGGGCATGGGGAACCCCGCGACCCTAATAGTGGATAAAGTGGAAGATAATGGATGGATCGATGGATTTTCTACATGGGATATCAAGTTTTATATATATATATATATATATATATATATATATATATATATATATATATATATATATATATATATATACCCAAAATTATGCCAAAGAAATGAAGAAATGCATGGCAGCAAACTTCTTATCATCTTAGCAATCATGAAGGGGAGCATGAGAAGGATGAAATGGAAAAATCCAATACAAACAATAAATGATACAAAAGCCAAACTTTTATTACACTATTAAAACACAAGGCCTGATAATTTACTCTTTTTATTAGTTATGTTTGGTAGTAAAATTCTTCTGCTTATGTAAATGAATCAATCTCTATTTGTGTAAGCCTTAGCCAAAACCTTATTTTTCTAATAATTTCATACCATTTGCTGTTATTGTAAAAAGCATGAAGTACGTTCTACCTTTGTTCAGGGAATTGTTGGTGTTGGTGTGATTTTCCAAAAAGCCACACATAGGCCAGGATCTGTAAATAAGAATTTAAAAGCTTGTGAAATCTCACCTCTCACTCTAGTGGACTTTGGCTGTATCTGTGCAAAGGAATTGCCACATCGTACTTGGCTTAATTACATCCTAGGAAGTTTTGATTAGTATTAGAAGTTTCTGATTTTATTATTATTATTATTATTATTATTATTATTATTATTATCTGCATATTAACGTTATTATTATTATTTTAGGGTGGCATGATGGAGAAATGGTTAGCACATTCTCCTCTACCTCAGTGCGGATCCAGGTTCGAATGTTGATCTGGGTGGATGTTCTTTCCTTGTCCACGTAAATTTCTTCCGGTCTCTACCAACAGTCCTAAAACATTGATTCAAGGTTAATCTAATTTGCCCCTATATAGTGTGTGTCTGTGTGGGTGAATGTGGGACCAGCGATGGATTGGAGCCCTGTCCTGGGTATATCTAGAGCCCATTCTCCCTGTATGGCATGGGAATCTATTCCCCCCGACTCTAGTCCTTAGTATAAAATTAAGTGAAAGATAATGAGAAGAGATGAGGTTATTATTTAATGCTAAGAATAAAGAATGTTATTTTGAAGCTGTGTGATGGAACATGGATGCCCTTTAACATGGATGTTAATTTTATTTTGGCAACTATAAGTAAAATTGTATCTTGGATTATTTTGATTTATGCATGTTCTTAAATGTGGTTGTGACTGTAGAGGTGGGCGGAGGGGGGTCAGGGCCAATTGTATTGTTCATTGAAAGTAATTAATGCGCATTGACATGACTCCACTTGATGAACATGTGCAGCCATTATAAGCTGTGACATCACATGCAGTGGGAAGAAAGAAATACATGGAATGACAGAATTGGGACTTTCGGTGAGAACATCTGCCAAACAGCTGTAGTATGTATGTTTAAACAGTCTGTAATGAAGCCCATTCCTGTTGGTGAGAAATCCTGTCTCAAATCCTCATTCATATTCCACTGCAGTGGTCTCAAAATAGAAAATTGATTTTGGTTTTGGACTTCCAAGCATTACCATGGTTTGCACAATTTCAGTAAAATATAAAGAAATTCAATTAAATAATTATATTTGTACGTATGATTTTTTTTACCATGCAACAAGAGAGATTGCTGAATGCGGGAAAAGCATTAAGACCGTTGGTTATATGGGTGGTTCAATATATCCTAACATGATCCAAGTACTGCCAAAGGTAATGGTCACTGAGGTTTGTCAGATTCTCCCATTATATAATGTAAACCTTTTATTTATGTCAGAAAAACATCAGGTATGTGAGGAACTATACAAAAGTTCCATTAGCATTCATCTATCTATTCTGAGTGAGGGGATGACAAGTGGAATGCACTTAGCGTGATGTTATAACTTTCCCTTTCGATATTTAATCAAAAATGAATATGAATTAAAATACATGAGAAGAAGCCACTGGTGTATAGTGTATGTTTAAATATGCTAGGTCTTCAAAACAAAAAAATGTTGTTTGTGATTTAAAAATGGTAATTACTCTGTTTAAATATTTTATTAAATATTTACTGCAGGCACAAATCTATATATGCATGTTAAAATTCCTTCACCTTCCATGCAAAGATTTTAAAGCATGAAAGCATACCATGAAATGAAAACCTCATAAAGTGGATAGACATGAGCACACATCACAGGAGTCTTAAATAAATAATCAGAGGTATATTAAATGAATGAAGCCTTTTATGCCGAAATAAATGCAGGTCACGCAGATAATTACTCATCAATGCAGATTCAGAATCAGTCAACAGCACACCATTGCCAAGAGTCTCATGCTTAACGACCAACTAAACCAACACACACAGATGGCCAAAATCTTGAACAAATAATTAAATTAGTGTTCAGACCACAATAAACAAAGCACAAAAACAAACCATGTACTGTAAAGTTTGATATAAATTGTAAACTCATCTACTGTACTCTGCTTTCTCTCTCTCTCTCTCTCTCTCTCTTTCTCTCTCTCTTATGCTCACTCTGACACTGTTCCAAATTGCATTGTGGATGGATAATCTGTCAACTAAAATTTGACAAACCAAAGAGAAAAATTGCATCACACCCAGACAAAAAAAAAATGTGTTTTTTGATACCATAGGAGCCTTACTGCTAACAATTATTAGCATAGATGCTTTGTGAGTGACCACATATTCCATCAATGGTTAGAAAAGTCATATTTTTTCTAGTTCTCTTCGATTACAGAGAAAAGCACTTTGGTTTAAATGTTCTCTCCAGGTTTGTGTGGGTTTGATCCAAGAACTGTAATTCCTACCCATGGTGCAAAAACATGCTAAAAGGCAAACTGGTGATGCAACATTGGCCCAAGTGTGTTTGTATGTGTTTGTATGTGTTCCTGTGCACACAGGTTTTGAAATGAGATAGTTCAGCACACATACATATATATATAGTAAATTGCCTCATGACTGTGTCACTTATAAACTCTCAGGAAATAGCCACTGATGCTGATGCTTTTAAAGGAACAAAACAACAAAAAGTACACCCAAGCATGCCACAATATCTGTCAACCCTGCAGAGCCTATCAATTGCATGGCAATGGCATCACACTCTTCTGAACTGTTGCACTCACCTCTGCAGCTACACAACTACCAGAACCGTTCACCTGAGCAACCTCTGGGCCTTCCCTTAAATTTAGAACCACAGGAAAGAGAAAATGGAATTGAATTATAGATTGGATACTGTTACCATTGCACCTAGAAATGAAGCTTTTCTTTCCCATATGGGCCCCCCTTTTTTTTTTTTTTTTTTTTTTGTGCTTTTATTAAATGGTTTTAACATATGTGGGGGATCAACACTGAATACATGTCTTGCCACACACGCACACACACACACACACACACACACACACACACACACACACACACACACACACACACACACACACACACACACACACACACATTAATAGCATCATGTAGGAACATGCAAAGACAAGAAACATAAGGCAGAACCAAAGTTCACAGGAGAGTTGTACTCATGAATTACACATTAGCTGTACCCATTAAGTGTGTCATGCTGTAGCGTAGTATTGAGGTTGAGTATGGACCGCGAGTGGAAATGATACACAAAGAAGTTAGAGGATACCCCGGCTTCATTCAAATCCACAGTGTGGAAAGATTTTGAAATCCCTGTTACTTACAACAGCACTCAAGCACAGATAGTACATAGAACACAGACTATTTGTCAGCATTATGTAACAGTTTTGGGGTATGTTTGTGGAAACATTTGAAAAGCTAACGCATATTCGGTGGTATCATTGACTTGTGCAGATAACCAGAGTTAATAAAAACACCTATAACCCAACAATTAATCTCCGTTGCTTTAAAGCAGCCTTTTCAAAATCAGACAGGTCCAAAATCATTACTGAAGCAATTGGCATGTACAGAAATCCCTCACTGATCACAGTGGTTTTTAATGTAATTAAAAAACACACCCACAACACAGTGGAGCCACAAAAAGCAATCTGCTATATAACAAAGGACAACTGAACATTTCTGTGTTTATGCTCCATATGAATGACCCTGGTTTCAAGCGTCAAATAATAGTGCTGTTCGCTCATTGTACGTCGCTTTGGATAAAAGTGTCTGCTAAATGAAATGTAAATGTTTATATATATATATATATATATATATATATATATATATATATATATATATATATATATATATATATATATATATATATATATATATATATGTAGTGGCAACCGTCACATGAGCTTTTTTGTACTGTATGTTTGTGTGATTAGTTGCAATTGTAGGTGCCAACAAATCAGATCAATAAGTGAGCCTTAACTGTCAGGTAAGGACAATCTATTATCTAATCTATCTCTTGCTCCATCGTGGTCAAGTGTGCAACCCCCAGGGTAAGGCTTAACTCCTGCTCTGACAGACGAATAAGTTCTTCTAGCCCTCTTCATCCCTGTTCCACCTCATCACACACCCTCTACAACAGGGCAAATTAAGGCCAGTTTAGCAGATCTTACAGCAGCAATAAACACCACCCAAGATCACAAACTGATAGATTGTCTCGCACACACTACGCAATATACACTCACACTCAGTTCTTATCTTTGCCTTTGGCCAAAATCTGCTTTTCAACTCCCTTTCAATCCTTTTGTGGTGCCCAGGGAAAATATTGTTCTCAGTTATTTAGACCTAGCCTTGAGATAGCATCAGCTTACGGAGGTGCTTCTGTCAGGACCTATAGCTAGTGGCTTTTTCAAATCTACAAATACATGTTCTTGTCCAAATAAATCTGTTTACTTTTCTCTATATGTATTTGGAGCAGTACATGTAAAACAGCATTTGAATGCCATGATATCATATCTATATTTGACCTTTGTTGTCGCGAGACATAACCCAATGTAGAGACATAACCCAATATTTAAGATGGATGATGAAGTCAACTGGATAAAGAAAATAGTGTCCTATAAGAATTAATTATCATCACTGCTAGCATTATAGACCACAAATGAAAGATTTCTTTTTGTAGCGATCAATGTGCTTTTTGCATATTTACTTGTTGTTTCCTTCATTTTTCATTTTTTCGAAAAAATTGCTAAAGATTTTTAATTAGATTGAGATCAGGACTCATTGTTTAAAACAGTGTTTTTTTCCCTTAACCATTCATGAGTACTTTTTTGTGTGCATATTATGTCATTATTCTATTGTGGGACCCATTATTTTTCACATCATGCGTAGTTGTCTTACGCTTAGGACATTTAGTTCATGTAACACTATTCAAAGCTCCAGTCCTGGAAACAACAAAGAATGTGGTTATTTTTGGTCTTCATCTATAGAGCCCTGCTGGATTTCCCAAAAGTGTCGTAGCGCTAAGTACTTCGCAACTTCGTACTTAAGAACATTCATAAATTTACGAGCCTTTCCCGAATGCATGCTTAACTTAAGTCGTTCTTAAAATTGCTCGGGGTGGATTTCCCGAAAGCGAATGTTCTTAGCGAGTTACGAACAACTTTAAGAACGCGAATAGACCCAGGACAGGGCGCCAATAAATTGCTGGGCACACACTCACTCACACAGACAATTGGGGCAATTTTGAGAATTCAATTGACTTGATCCATGATTTTGGACTGTGGGAGGAAACCGGAGAACCCGGAGGAAACCCACGCAGACACGGGGAGAACATGGAAACTCCACCCAGATGCAGATTCGAAACCGGAATCCCTAGCGCTGAGAGGCGAACGTGCTAACCACTAAGCCACCGTGCCGCCTATATATATATATTCCAGGTGATAATATTAGTGCTTATTTTATTTCTGTGCGATTTAAACAAGCAGTGCGTCTGTGAGTCTTTGTTCGCTGCCAGTTACGAACTTCTTAGTGAGTTACGAGTGGGTCTGAGCATTCGTAAGTTACGAACGATTTTAAGAACGACTTAAGCTACGCATGCATTTGGGAAAGCCTCGTAAATTTAAGAACGTTCTTAAGTACGAAGTTACGAAGTACTTAGCGCTACGACATTTTCGGGAAATCCAGCCCTGGATTTGTATGGTGCAGGTTGTAACCATCACTCCATATATGGTTACATTGTCACATTTCACTTAAATTTTTGTAAGATTTTCTAATAAATTTTTATTCCATCATATCCAGGAAGGTTCCAGGCTGTTCCATGAACAGCAAATTATTTTAATAATTGATTATTAATTAATAAGATTAAAAACTGTTAAAGCCGAAGTGCAAAGGTTTTTGGAAATAGCTGTGTATTTATTAGACTGCTTGATGATAATTGCATTTCTCATCTGTTTAGATGGATTTTTCTCTTTGATATTGTGAAGAGGGAGTATGAAATACAACTGTCCTTGCATGTCACCATTCATAGATTCAAAGTCATGTGAACATTGATGAGAGGGTGACAGGTAAGTGTAATTCTTAATTAAACACTGGTTAGTCAAAAATAAGAATATATATTTATATTAAACTCTTTAGCAATTTTAGGATATTTTACATCACATACTTACTATTAATGATGACCATTCATATTCTGCATTTGAACTAGAAATGTTTATGGCACAAGACAATAAATAACTGATGAATCGGAGGAAATGTAAACATCACACCTATTATTTTAACCAGTGATTGAATCGAGGTCACTAAGTTTGAATCTCAGCTGTATGCAGGTAGAAACTGAAAAAATCTACTCATGGTGTACCCAGCAAATATGAGACTACAGTATGTCTGAATACAGGTGAAAATTTAAAATAGTGGTTGAACTAGCTTTTTATATAGCACTTATATTTGTTGTTCAACTCTTGCTTTTATTGAAACTGATGTGAAATAGTGCTGATGTAAAAGATTTTTTTTAATGTTTAGACTTTAATGGCAGTTTCAAAGTAAGAGATGTAGGTTTGTGATAAAAGGTAGCATCGCTCCCTATTGCTGTTTCTTGTGAGTAATATGTGCTGTGCTGTATATGGCTGACACTGCAAAATGGAACAGTCTAGACTGCACCCCCAAATGCCTTTTGTTTGCTATAGTTGTAAGTATTTTGTGCAGCATTTTACAAAACACTCGACCTATATGGCTGTGCACCTATGAAGTCATGTTTTGGCAAAAATATTTACATGGATTTTTACTAAGCCCCTCCCAGTGTTTCACATTTTAAATGCAAAATGTATTTACTGACACTTATATTTCCTGTTTTTGGCAACAATGCATGAGTCAGATTGCTTAGAGACTGGTAAGCAAGTTGTTGTCCAGCTGGATGGTCTGCCTTAATTTCAGTTCTTTTGCAGACTGGTCTATGTAGGATTGTATAGTAGAAGATAAAAAATTGTATAAAAAAATTGTAGTCTTCTATTATTTAGAGTTGGCTGTCACCCTCCTATTAGACTGGTATATTTTTGTTTCTCAATATACCAGTTTTGGGGGCACGGTGGCTTAGCGGTTAGCACGTTCGCCTCTCAGCACTAGGGATTTCCGGTTCGAATCCCCATCTGGGTGGAGTTTCCATGTTCTCCCCGTGTCTGCGTGGGTTTCCTCCGGGTTCTCCGGTTTCCTCCCACAGTCCAAAAACATGGATCAAGTCAATTGAGTTCTCCAAATTGCCCCATATAGAGTGTGTATGCGTGCGTGTCTGTGTGAGTTAATGTGTGCCCAGCGATAGATTGGCGCCTGTCAAGAACACACACACTTGCTGATCACCCTTCAATAAGGTAGATGTGTCTAATAGATTGCACAGTGAGTAAACATTAGCACTGCTGCGTCTCATTTAGTTGTACCAGAGCAAGACACACATGGTGGCATCCCCACATCATTATCATTACAATAGCGAAAATCATTCACCACCTAAATAATACCCTGCTCCATGAGGAAAGTGGGCTAATAAAGTTTAAAGATGATCAAATGGAAAAGTCTACAACTGTAAAACTGCATCTGTATGTGAAATTGTTAAAATGGACAATGAGTGTTTCTTGTTTCCTACCTAAAGAGCATAAAATGCTTTGCTAATTCAATAACTGCACCATTCAAAAGTTCTCCAGTTTCATGATAGGGGTTTTATAACCGAACAGCCAAAAGCAAGCCTTACATCACAAGGTAATATTCCAAGTGTTAGATAAAGTGATTTAAAGCACACCACCACTGGATTCTGGAGTAAAAAAAATACTCTGTGAATCATATTCTTTTCTGTCTAGAAGGTTGATGGTTGACTCTGGGCTTCGGAAATGTTACCCGCCATCTCACCAAACGCATATATACCACCCAAGATCCTTTTCACAGACAGACATTTTATTTTAGTACAGTATGTTTTTGATGTCGAGTTTGATATGCAGAAGTATTTCTTTAACTCATGCATCAGAGAAAGAAATATGGAAAGAATACGGATTTATTGATGCTGTTTGACTGACTGTTGGTGATGGTATTTCCCTCAAGGAGATGTTCAAATGTCTTTTGAAGTATACTTACAACATGCCTAAATTGCCTCATTGAATAAAAAGGACAGATCTATTACAGATAGAGAAGGGAAATTGGCTTTCACACGGCAACTTTACAAATGCCCAGCAGCATTGGATGTGATACTCTTTTGAGCTAACAGGTTTTCAGTTTAAACACAGCACTCAAGCATGTAGGCCCTTGGCAAAATAGTCGATTTTTGCAGTCTTTTACTGTCAGCAGTCAGCATTGTGGAAAAATTCTCACAATGACTTATGGGTACTCCACTTCTGATTTTCTGATCTAAGTCCAATATTACCTAAAACAAATACATATAAAATGTTTTTTTGACAGTTACACTGTTATACACTGTTTCATTTTTCCTGACAGTGGCTATAATTTAAAGGTTATATGATGCCACAAATTTTCTTAAATGTTTTGCTTCAAGTTATATTTTGTTTCTGTTTATCCCTCTGTTTCTGTTTATCCCTTAATATCCAGAATTACAGCAATTCAAACCTATTTAGCATCACCTCCTATGACTTGCGTATCTAATTCTAATTCCATTTATATAGCATTTAAAAGTTTTGTTTTTAAATTTTACTTCATAGAGAGTATGATTGCTGGGAGTTAGCACACAGTTTAAAAACTGAGAAAATTTTATTAGTTAATTTATTTTTCAATCTTAATTATGTTCCCACTGACCTGATTTGCTAATATTACATTTAAGACTTTAAAAGAACAGAGAAAAAATTCTAAGCAATTTTGTCACTGAGGGTGTCTAAATATTTCCAATGCTTTATTTATTTATGATTTCAAGTGCTAGAACTTTTCATTAGGATCTGTTAAAATACTGTGTTTATATATTCAACTCACATTAGAGTTTGTGATTATTTTTTATTGGCTATAAAAATAAAAATACAAGATATTGAAAAAGACTAAATGTGGTATTTGGAACCCAAATTTTATATAAGACTAAGAAGCATTAGCTTCTTAATTGTTTTTTTTTTTCTTATAATTCTGATTTCTTAAGTGTAAACATTTTTAAGGCTTTTAGCAAAGAAGGTAAACAAACTCTCTAAGGCCACTAATAGTTTACCATAGGTGATGTTCAGGGCACACCAATGGCCAGTCTCAGTGGCTTCATTATCACTGTAATTTGTTTTAGTGTGGTCAATCCTCTCAGGAATAATTATGCATCTTGTGCTTGTGCTTCACTAATGAGGTTAAACTTATGTATTCATTTAAATAAGAGTCCAATCCTAACTGTGGAGTAGAAGAGAGCAAATTTTGTTACTTTGTTTTGTTTTTTGTTTTTTATTGCTATTGATATTTGTTGTCTTTGTGAAAGGAGACTAAAACAATTTCTTCTTGTCATTTATTGTCAGCTTGTTATGTCAACTATTGAACTATTAATGACCATTAATAACCTTTTTTTCTGTCAATAATTTTGCTAACTATAGAAAATTACTGATAATAAATATTAGGAAAGTTGCATTACTAATGGTTACTTGATCCAAAATTTAATTGCTTTTTTGGTAAATAAACATTGTTTTGAGTGGGTAATTAAAGAATATGCAGCAGATGGAGCAGTAGAAACACAGTAGTGTTTAAGACAATGCAATTGTGATGGAAGCACAGTGGCACTGGGGGAGAAAATGCATTTCTTTATCATTCTTTTGCCTTTTCTTCCCCAGCGCCACTGCGCTAGCGTCACGGCCATGTCAGGTTCATGAAAACATAAAAAAATGGAAAGCTGCAGAGGACACAGCAAGTAATAGACATCTTTTATAAAAAATACTCTCATCACACTCTTCATTTTAGCACTTTATTTTACTTTTTAATTACAAATATATGTAGACTATTTACTGAACTACAGTCAAGGTTTGTGATAACTTTTGTATGTATTTATCAATCCCAATATTTATATTAAAATAGGTTTAAAGATGCAACTACATGAAAATTGTTACTTCTAAAAATGTCTTGAATAGAATCACGTTCACATAGTTTAGTACATGATTCCTACTGTGAAACAGAAATCCATATCTCTTTACTTACTAGTTTAAAAGATAACATTAGAGAATGCTCATATCTGATCAATGGTCTTCTCTCATCTCTTAGCAGGTGAAGAGGTCAACCTCTGACATTTACAGAAGAGGTAGCAAGGTACTGAAAGATGCAGGTCTGATCAGATGTAGTGGATGTTGAATTTTATATGACAGTCCATTATCATGTCAATCTGTACTAAATGGCTAGATTGAGGGAATCTATGCACCTGTATTGACTAACCCAGTATAGCTTTCTATCTTGCTACAGCAGCACCTCTCTGAACCCTTGACTTGACAGCTCAGTCGAGTAGTGGATAGCTTTAGCACCATGTGGCTGCGGTTTGAAGTAGGTACCTACAGAAGTATGTGCACTGTTCCTCAAACTTATTATACTATATATATTATATATACCATATATTTTATATGGTTTTTTTTTCATTTATTATGTGCTTCTATTTTTTGGGGACAAATCAAAGAACATTCTTTTCTTTTGCAACATGGAAACTAAAAGTCCACAATAATATGGAATGATGAATTCCTTTCTCTACCCTTGGAGAAAACAAACATGACCTGCTGGTTTGATTACATGACCACTGAAATGTTATTTTATGTAGCATCTTAAGTAAATATTATTAACGCCACAAAGAAGAGAGAAAGAAGAAGATGTCAAGGGATCATATTTATTCTCTATTCATTTAAAATATGAAATTAAGTCTCTTTGTTTACTTACGATTCAAATGATGTACTATAGGATTTTTTGCAAATTTTACTTCCTATTGCTGTAACAGATAAGTAGAGTTTAACATTTTACCAACTTAACCAGAAATGAAAACATATTAGAAGGAGGTTAAAAGGTGGTGAATGGCCTCCAGTCATCCAAAGAACTGGACTAAAAAACATCCAACACACCATCCACCTCCTCCTGCCTCATTAAATTCTCGTCTTTGTTTTCTTTCCTCTCCACAGTTCAGAAAGAGCACCGCCTTATCAGCAAAGGGGAGGGGATTTATTAGTGTGAAACAGATAATTGCTACCCATAGGGCCATGGGAGCCTGATTTACAGCCACTACTTTTTAGGATTCCTTAAGCAGACAGGCCAAGGTGCTTTACACACCCCAGAGCAGTAGTGCTGAGAGGCTTGGGGTCGAGGACAGACGTCGAGGGATGATCGCCACTCTGGCTCACTTGTTCGATTGCACTTTTACTCCCGCCCCACATTTTGACATAGACCAGGCAGGAGGAGGAAGTGAGTATGACTAACATCTGTTAGGGAGCTGACAGGCACCTGCTGGGAAACAGACGATGTTCCAAAGATTCTGGCCTCCTTTCTGGCTTTGTTTTGGAAAGCTTGCTGAGCTCAACGTGACTCATTTAAATCTTCCTGAATAGAGGCTCATCGGTTAAGTTAATATAGCTTTGAGAGTGGAAAACCATGAAAGGCAGACATTTTAAAGAGTCTACAGAACCAGTGAACTATGTTTAACTGTGCAGGAGGAAAAGAGAGAGTTTTACTCATTTGGTTGTACAAACAGGGCCTTTTATTATCCACCAAAATGCTGAGGTGCATTTTAACATGTTAAAAAACTAAATATTTACATTCCATGATTTTTTTTCATGTTTAATTGAATATCACTTTACTATACTTAATTTTTAAATGAAAATAGAAACGTAATTGTAGGTGGTAAATCATAAAAAAACAGAGCAACACAAGTGCAGATCCTTTCAGTCAAATTACTCAAATTTCATATAAATTTGAGAGTAGTAAAATTATTCTTTTCTCCAGGGTGATGGGCTGATTTTGTATTATTTGTCATTTTTTATGGAGCTTAATCATATGTAGGTTAGGCTAGGAAAAAAGAGGAGAGGAAAAGAGAGAAATATTTCTATTTTAGTCTCATTCACCACAATACATGATTCAATAACTTTTTGGTTTGTTCATGTAGTCAACAAACTGTTCAACAAACTGCAGAAAGGCAGAAATGTTCTGTTTAGAGAGCATTGACTTCCTTCCTGCAAATAAAACATCATTGTTCAGGGTTCTCCTAATCATAAACTCAAGAACATTAACATTAGCCAATGTGAGCCCTTGCAGACTATTGGATTTGTTCTGGGCATTTATAATGGTCTTGAATTTTCTCAGTTTCTCATTTACACAGTATGACTGACTGGGGATAGATGGAGTCCAAACTATGTAGAATTTTATCACCTTTTACAACTTGATTAACATCAACAACTCTTCTTCTGAAGTTCTTATAACTTTCCAGTTTGTAGCATCACACAATTCCAAAAAAACGTGTTGTAAAAATCAAATAGATCCATTTTCTTTAATTAAAGGTTATTCACTCACACCTAATTGTCATTTGATTGATTACACCTGACTCTAATTTTAATTCAACATTCAAATTTGCTTATCCTATTAGTTGTTTGAATGAATTATTTTCCTTAATAAATAAATGATCAAGTCTATGTATCATTTAATTTGGTTCTCTTCATCTACATTTATAATTTACGCTTCAAAGTTCTTGTAAATCTTAAGTGATAAAATGTACAGTTGGTGTAGAAACAAGTAGGTGTACATAGTATATGTTTTTACCTAAATTGTTTAATGAATTTAATTATGCTATAAAAATTGCATATATTCAGAAATTGTACATATGTTCTGAGTGTACATGAGATTTTATGCACAAACACATCATTTTATACAAAATATTTTAATTAAAGATACTATTAATTTCATTAAAGCTACTATTTTAAAATAAGAACATTTTGGCTTAAAATGACTTAAACGTATCTACAGTAAGTTCTGGTTTATATTCTAGTGCATAGTCAATATATACTTTACAGTATGTAATCACATTTGTAATACTAAGTAACACATAGGAAAGATGTAATGAAATTTTTTTTTTTTATCATTTTAATATTTATAATATTTTATGAAGCCTTCAATACAATTTTCTTAAATGTATTGTATGGCAACTCACATAGAGGGTGAAAACTAAATACAGCTGGATACAGCTGTGCCTGTCTTTCTTCAAACTTTTCCCTTTCCTGTTTTAAGACAGCTATTACCTGGCACAGGTGAGATATCTCTAGGGTTGACTATGTGCTTCTGAACAGCTGGAGGCCAAACAGGATATGAAGAGAAACATTTCTGTCTGTCCATGCTGATCCTAGAGCTTCAGCCACAAGGTCAGTGGTTCAGTTCCCAGGTGTTCTGCCCTGGAGCGGCACATGTCCCGTCTAAACAATGTAAATGGTTACCAGGAATGTAAAAATGGATAGATCAAAGAAGTAAGGAAAGCAGAATGGGCCACAATAGTATGGTGCGGCCAAAAGTCTGTCAATGTCATAACACCCATGAAAGCTACCTGTATTTGAAAACTGTATGCCAATAATAAATAAATAAATAATAAATAAAAGGTGTTACACATAACCATCCAACCTAATTTCAATCAATATTGACAATGAATTGCATGGTTGTCTAATGGTCAGAACTTCAAAGGTCCCCTAAAGTTTTGCCACAAAACATGTTAAGCCATGTCCTTCTGATCATGCTGAAATAGAACAGGGCCTTCCTCAAACCACTGATTTTTGCTACAAAGTTGTGTTTAAAATGACCTTGTTTGATGTGTGTATATCTTTAGCCATAAAATCAAACATATTTGTTTACAGTCTTGACTTCTTGTTATGTATTACCTTTAAAGGCACTCTGTACTTTGGCAACTAGGTCTGGTAAACTGCTTCCTGGCTCAGAAATATCCTGGTATAGAGAACGACAGACGACAGTAAAAGCATGGCACATTTTGATTCAATTTCCATTTCTTTCATTTTCCTTTCTTCTCTGGCTGAAAGATGTCACTCCGTCAGAACATTGCATTCCTCCCTCGTATCGCCGCCTCTTTAGAATAATCTCTTCACTCGCGCAGAAATCTCACTGTTGGATAATCGCAGATAAATATGCTTAATTGAGGCCAAGTGAACTCTCCCTATCTCAACCACAGTCGAGCAATCTGAAGGAAATGTGATAATTAGAATGGCTTCACTCAGAATGCTGAGTGAGGCAGGCTGCCATAAATCTCATCCACACAGACTTACACACACATTCATATGCATTACCTCCATGTTATGGCATTTTAATAGATACACCACATGCTGCGTGGCTTAGATGGTGGCTTTAAATAAGGATAGATCTACATGTAATTCTTAACATAGTTGTAATATGTCTTGTTCTAAGGGGGGAAATAATTGCATATATTACAAAGTGTGTTACTTTTGGTTAAACAATAAGGTGATTAAATATCTATAGGCCATGACATTATGCACTTATTAAAGAAAATGTTTTTTTTTTTTAAAAAAAGCTTTTATAAATATTTTTAACTAGTGTTTAGTTCAATATAAATATATGTGAAAACTACCAAATGATAAATAATATTAATATACAGATAAAAAATTGGCAACATGGTAAAAATAACAAGCATTACAAACATTCTTTAATATCCTTTTCATCTTTCATCTTTAAAATTACCAGATAGATAATTTATTGTAAGTATGATTACTAAAAGAAAATATCTAAGTTATATTATAACAAGTAATGCAAGTACATTTTTAAAATGAAATAAAGTGAACACACCTATACAGGTACAAACTTCTGTCCATTGTAAAGCAATTATTTACTACAAGAAAAAATATTGAGGTGACATAAAATTTAGTTTTCTAATTACCTAAATTTAGGAACAGCATTTTTATTTAGTAAAGCTGATATGTTCATTTATTGGCACAACAACATTTGTCATTTAAGCAACTGTTTGAATTTAAGCAACTCTGCACAAAATTCACAATATGGTACAAATACAGTATGTACCACAATTGTCTTCATACACTGTTTTGCACAGTATGTGGTATGAATGGATCAGGTATAGCAGTACTCCTGAAACACCAAAGACCAAATATGTCCAGCCACCAGCATCCTGTACACTATGGCATTTGAGCAGGACAAAATAATATTAGATGATGACTAACACAAGCAGATCTATCATATCTGATTTTATACCCACAAGCTGAAGTATTAAGCTTAAAGTGTCTAATAAGAAAACCGAGGTGTTTAATCCACTCTTGCCAGCACAACACATTAATGTACCACCACCATCACATCGGTGCCCCTACAGCGCTGAGTGTGATCCACCACCCAAACAATACCTGCTTTGTGCATTCCATTCACCCACTCCAATTCTAAAGAATACATGGCAACTGCATGTGCCATGTGGTGTGGTTTGATAGAAGTGAACTGGCATTTGCCTCATTATGCTCCACTCTACTAAAGTCTACAGGTTCTTGAATGAGTCTATGCTGCTACATATCCAAACAGTATGTGATTTTTTTCCTTCCAAGTTAAACACCACCACATCGTGACAGATCTATCACCATACTTTACAGTGGGAATAAAGTACTTTTTCCACATGGATATAGTTGTGTCTGTGTACAAACCCACTTCTGGTGTTTGGTGCCAAAAAGCTTAATTCTGGTCATATCTGCACATGGCCCCACTGAAAGTTCCAACAATGTCTGGCAACTTAATTTGTCAGTACTTGACAACAGAGGCTTCCTCTTGGCAACATTCCCAGATAACTTATAGTTATATAGGTGGCATCTGGTCATAACTAGAGAGACATTTGAACTTTAAAATCTAACAAATCTCTGCAATTTCCCTTACTCTGTCCACTAGAGATTTGTAGAGCACATATACAATCCTCCTTACTGTAGGAAAATCAGTATACACTTATGTCCTGTTCCAGGAAAACGTTGTAACAATGTTTAGTAATACATTCTTCACCTTAATCAGTATCACTAGTGCATTTAGTTACACCATTTTCTAATATAATAAGATTAATATGGGTGAATAATGATTACTGTGTTTGCCACGCTCTCTCTCCTGGAAAATGTGCCTGAGTTTAATCTTGTAAAGGCCTGCATCTGTGCTTTAATGAAGGGACGACATGTATGTTTTCTTTAAACTTCACGTTTGCACAATAATAATGTGATCATTACCTTATTACACAAATTACCTGATTATTCAAGTGATTACACAGCATTTTGCCATAAATCCATCAAAGACATCTGGTTTGAAAACCAATAAATCATGTTGTGCGCTACATGTATAGCTTTATTATCAAATTAGAACACCCTAACATGTGTTTTACATAACCATTTTGAGTAATGAGACAACTTTCAAAACACTGTAATGATCAAATCATTTGAATGCATGTAAACATACTACGTGATAGTGATGTGAGAAGAAGTGATGGACCCAGAGCCAGAGAACACATAGCAGAGTAAGGTCATGATGAGGTGAAAATTAGCGTTCCCTTATTTTTGTGAGAGGCCCAGATAGCTAGAATGCATGGTCATCCCAAGCACTGATGAGACTGGACTGCCAGCACCCAAGGGAAGCCAATGTCTAATTACCTATTGTGCCTGACAGAAGCTCCTTAATTACCAACTTCATTAGCTCACCGCTCTTTGTTTTTCTTCCGAGGGGGCTGACTGGATGAAATGGGGAGGGGGTGTTTGGAGGGAGGAGGGTGAGGAAAGAAAAAAGAGATAGCGTTTTAGCACCTTTTCTATCCCTTTGAACGGTTCTCTCTGC
Organism: Corydoras sp. C115; assembly: GCA_019802505.1. NCBI lineage: Eukaryota > Metazoa > Chordata > Actinopteri > Siluriformes > Callichthyidae > Corydoras > Corydoras sp. C115. The sequence continues at coordinate 1,217,919 of JAFMOC010000025.1, read as the reverse complement.
CTCGCTTTCTCTTCAAGGAAATGTTAAGACCTCAGTCAGGGATCTAATTAGTTTCTTGGTGAGAACAAGACACCTTCTAACTAGCCTCTGGAGTCCCCTAAAAGGACAGCAAGTGACTGGGACAGAAAAAAGAGGAGCCTGTATACACATATTACATGCATTTTTCCTCCAGGTTTTGGTTTCATTGTACCCAAGTATCTCTCATAATGTTTTCTCTTGCTAAATCTAAATTTTATTTATATTTATTATGATAAGGCGACGCAGTGGATTAGTGATTAGCACATTCACCTGTCAGCGAATCCCAATCTGGGTGCTTTCCATGTTCTCTCCGTGCCCGTGTGGGTTTCCTCTGGGTTCTCTTGTTTTCTCTCACAGTCCAAAAACATGGATCAAGGTCAATTGAATTCTGCAAATTGCCCCATATAGAGTGTGTTTGTGTGTGAGTGAATGTGTGCTCAGTGATGGATTGGCGCCCTGTCCTGGGTGTATCTGCCCAGTGCCCCTGGATTCTCCCCTGGATGGAACCCCCCCCCAGCAACCCTGGTAGAGGATAAAGCGGAAGATAATGGATGGATGGATGGATGGATGATTTCAAATAATTATGTTGATCAGTGGGGTGGCATGGTGGCTTAGTGGTTAGCACATTCGCCTCTCAGTGCTAGGGATTCCAGGTTCGAATCCCAATCTGGGTGGAGTTTCCATGTTCTCCCTGTGTCCGCGTGGGTTTCCTCTGGGTTCTCTGGTTTCCTCCCATAGTCCAAAAACATGGATCAAGTCAATTGAATTCTCCAAATTGCCCTATATAGAGAGTGTGTGTTTGTGTGTGCATCTGTGTGAGTGAGCGTGTGCCCAGCGCACAGATGGGTTGGCGCCCTGTTCTGAGTGTATCTGCCCAGTGCCCGAAACGTTCTCCCCTGGATGGGTATGGGGAACCCCCCCACAACCCTAGTAGAGGATAAAGCGGAAGATATACAGCATATTGTATACAAATTGTGGTATAAATTAAGTTCACTTGAACTTGAACACATTAAAGGCAACATGAATGGCAAAAATGGCAAACACACAAGTATCCCATACTGTATAGGTCACTTTTGTTAGGTGATGTGATTCTTAACACACTAGTATCATGTAAAAACATGCCAGTTAGTTATATATGTAGTGTCTGTATTACAGGGGTATAAGCCTGATACAAGGCTCTATAGAGGGGTACAATGATTGCCAACATTATTTTGGTCAAACAGTAGATATATCTTATTCTCTGTCTTTTAAACTATACTGCTGGTGGTTCTGTGGTGCAACTAAGTTTCTTAATAATTATCAACTAAACTATTGGCAAAAAGAATCTTACCATACTTTAAACAAATATTTAAATTTTAAGTATTTTACAAAAAATCATAATACATGTGATTATTATTATTATTATTATTATTATTATTATTATTATTATTATTATTATTATTATTATTACCTAGCTTTGGATTGATGCCATGTCCTGGGTATATTTGCCCTGCAACCAAAATATTTTCCCTGGATGGGCATGTGGAATCACCCATTACCCTATTAGTGGATAAAGCAGAAGATAGTGAGATGAGATTATAATTATTGAAAACAGCAGCAGCAGTGGAATACTTTATGTCTTGTTGACAGTGACTGTAGTCATAGTTAAGTTTTTAATCAAAAAAATGTTTCCTCATTTACTTCAACTATCATTTTTTGGACATTCAATATGTCCTTTTTCTTATTTCGATACCAACAATGCATGTTTTTAAATGCTATAAATATAATGGCATTGTATTTAGTGACTAACAGCTGGTATAATAAAGGTTTCAAAAACTCTGAGGTTAAAAGTGAACACTTTGAAGCATGATTTAATGTTTAAGATTAGGTACTGTTGATCTATGGTTCGCGATTAGAATGCTGTAAGCACTTTGTGGTATAATATTAGCCAAGTGCCTTGCATAACTCTAGATAAGTGTTTTGCAGCCACATTCAAAAGTGAATTTTCACAAATGTACCTCCTGGGGATAATCTTTGGACATCACTGACACTATGTGTATGGCCCAAATGTATGCATTTCCCAAGCAATATGTAAGAGTACCTACGAGGCCACTCAGGTACCTTCAACGTCATTTAGCAGATGCTTTCATCAAAAGTAACTTACAAATGAGAACAACAGACAACAATATATATATATATATATATATATATATATATATATATATATATATATATATATATATATATATTCATTCATTCATTATCTCCCGCTTTATCCTCTATTAGGGTCGCGGTGGGGTTCCCCATGCCCATCCAGGGGAGAACGTTTCAGGCGCTGGGCAGATACACCCAGGACAGGGCGCCGATCCATCGCTGTATATATATGTATATATATATATATATATATATATATATATATATATATATATATATATATATATATATATATATATATATATATATATTTTTTTTTTTTTTTTTTTTTTTTTTTTTTTTTTTTTTTTTACTTTTTTATGTAAACATTAAGATTTAAGGTTTTAGGTTGCTAAATCAATGTTTATACAGGAAACACACATCTAAAAGAATAGGATTTGTGTTTTTAGTTTGAGTGTGTATGTACAAATAAACAAATAAAAACATAAAAACAAATATAAAACTGAGTAATTATGGTTTCATGTCATCTATTTTAAATGTTTCTATTCTCTTGAACAATTAAAATATACCATAATTAATACACGTCCACATCAAAATTATTATACTCATCTACCTAATGTTGTTCAAGTTCAATTAGTTCATTTATATAGTGCTTAGCAGCACGGTGGCTTAGTGGTTAGCACGTTCGCCTCTCAGCACTTCCCAGTTCGAATCCCAATATAGTCTGCGTGGGTTTTTTCGGGTTCTCCGGTTTCCTTCCACAGTCCAAAAACATGGATCAAAGTCAAATGAATTCCTCAAATGATCCCATATTGAGTATGTTTGTGTGTGTGCCTGTGTCAGTGAGTGTGTGCCCAGCGATAGATTGGCGCCTTGTCCTAGGTGTATTTGCCCAGCGCACGAAACGTTCTCCCCTGGATGGGCATGAGACCCCCCCCCCAAGAGGATAAAGCGGAAGGTAATGGATAGATGGATATATAGTGCTTTTTACAATAGTACCTTGTCACAAGGCAGCTTTACAGTTTTATAAGCCTAAAATGCTTTGAGATTTAACATTAACTTCAGGATTTCTCAGACCATGCAAAAAGATTCATCCAGTATTAATAATAAATATTTGATATATCATTTAATAAGCATATAGAACTTTGCCCTGGAACACATAATGAAGAAGCACAGAAAATAACAGTACTGAAACATACAGGTGCCAAAGTTTGGACAAGTTTGTTGATTTTTTAACTAAATAATGTTTATTTTCCTGAAAATCATTGTAAATATTTTTTTTTACTGTAAATAATCAATAAAATATTAAATTTACGCACACAGCAGTGTGTTACGCCTGCTCTGGTAATGGATTTTTTTTATTATTAAATAATTTCATTTATTTTAAAAAATGTTTAAACTTTAATATTTTTTGCTAAAGTTTGTTTCCTGTATTTTCATTACAAAATAAAAAACATGGATTTGCGCCAGGGGTGCAAATACTTTTGTTTTGTTAAGACTTATTGTGTATAGATATGTGTGTGTGTGTGTGTGTGTGTGTGTGTGTGTGTGTGTGTGTGTGTGTGTGTGTGTGTGTAGTCATTGGTTATGTTACTGAGGGCACCTACTGAAAATTGCTCTGAACAGCGAGGCCTCTCAGAGTTATTTTATCAGGTGTAGAGCTCTTCCATGTGGAACCGATTAGGCGAAAGAATTTTAGCTGCACCTGCATGCTGGATGAAACATTTTATTTAGTAATCACTCACAGATAAATCACTGTCTGCCGATTGAGAAAATATGCAAGTCAGTGCCACATATTGTATGCGTTTTACATAAAACAATGGATAATTTGCCACTCTGTCAATGCAAAACTTGATTTCATTTATTTGTGCATAATATATTTTATATCTATGTAAAACCAATGGTAGAAAGTTTTTTAGGTGTTCTCTTCTCCCATTGCCCACTTTAGATACATTTACAATTAGTTACTATTTACATTTAGATTATATTTTTTTACATTATGGAAGATAGGATAAACTAAAATGCATTAAACTGATGGTTTCTAGTCTTTTTGGAAACCAGCATTTTAAAACGCATTGTGTATTCAGGTCATTTTTTGATGTCTGAGTTCTTAACAGCTCCACCAAACAGTGGTTCTCTTTTTGAAAATCTCATGTGGTTTTATGTTATTTAGGTTATACCAAAAATAAATAAATGATTAAGAAAGTGATTTGTGTATCAGGTTTTTTTTCTATTTAAATTAATGAGTTGTCCATGTAAATCAAACTATATCTTCCACTTCCACAACCAACAACAGTAACTTGCTGCTTACACACTGATGCTTCAATATTATTCATCTTATTATGTCAAATATAATAAATCAGTCAATCAGTCATCATACCAAACAAGCATTTAAACATTTTTTTATTTTCCTGCTAAACTTATTTACTTAGTTATTTAACTTCAATGGACCTGTTCCTATGTACTTGTACTGGAGATGTTATATTTTGGAGATGTGTTTTGACAGTTGTATTTATATGTTCTTATAGGTTAAGTAATTTACTTTTGCACAATAACATTTCAATGTTGTGTTAATTGTATCATAGTTGTTAAATTCCACAAAAATAACCAATAATAAATTAGAGAATTGGGTAAAAAATCCAGCTTATGTCTTTATACTAAAAAGGGCAATATTACAATGTAACACCTGTGTATAAAACACACTTATTTATGGTATACATGTACAGTCCAAGGGGAAATTAAAGCAACTGACTAAACGACTAAAGCACTGGGTTCACTGGTACTGTAAGCCATCAACAAATGTTCAGCTCATGTCAATTAATGAGTCCTCATGGCCTATGAATGAGAAAGCATATTTTCAAAAAAAGCATATTTTCAAAAGACAAAAAAACATAAATCAGTCAGATTAAGTTTCTGTTGAGTAGCAGGGAGCATTATCTTCACTTGAGAAGTGAAACCAAATCATGCCATCAGAATGTACCCTACAGCATAACACTACCCACACATTTTTTTAGTACAGTGGCACTAACTGTACTAAAAGTACAAGGTAGCTACTAATTTAATCATAAGAAAAACGAATTATAATAATTATATTATAATAATAATAATAATAATAATTATTATTATTATTATTATTATTATTATTATTATTATTATTATTATTATTATTATTTCATTTTTTACATACTTCTATTTAGTATTTGCTTGTCTTGGGATTCTGTAACTGGTAGTGTTGGATGTAGCTGAGTTCGGTGTAGAATCTTCGAACTCGTTTTATAGGTCATAGCTTTTCTCGGTATGTACCGCTGCATGAAACCGTTTTTTATATGCGTTGCCACTGACAATCCTTTATGTAATAGGCTTCTAAAAAGATCATAAGATGTTTTAGATCTTAGTAAAAAAAAAAGTGATTCAGTATCTTATTAGTTAAATTTACTTAGATCCGAACAGGTTGATGCTAAAACGCAATTCATGAAACTAGACTAATATATGGACTAAATATATGTGGTTTTCAGTAAATAAAATCTAGTGCTGTATTGTATTATTTTGGGGTTTTATTAGGAAAGTCGATTTTAGTTGATTAACAATTCCAGTCACGCTTCCAATCTGCCTTACAAATCTACTATAGAGAGGTTTGGGTTCTAAAACAACACACGAAATATCTATGATGTGTGAAAATTATTTAGACTATACCAAAAATAATATTATTTCAGCTGTTAATTTCTGAACTGTTTGAACGTTTTCATTTACTCGTTAGTTGTTGCTTATTAAATGCTGTGCACCGGTGCTGTTAATCAGTTATTCATTTCTTCGCATTTGCGTTTGAAAAAAAAATTATGTAAATTTTTACTTTTCAGTGAAACGCGAGACGCACACACACACACACACACACCACACACACACACCACACACACTGGATTACACAATCCCCGTTGCCAAATTCTGCTAAATTGTTTAAAAGGGTAGAATTGGGTTTAGTTGCAAAAGAAAACTGATGAGAAGTTCTCGCTAAAGCGTTTAAAACGTTGTAAACTTGTATTTCTGTTTACAGTGAAAAGTAATCATCTACAGACCTAAAAAATCTACAGACCACTGAGTTATTTTTATTTCAAAAACCTAATGCTTTTGATATTGATATTTTTATAATTGTATTGTTCCAATCTGGAGTTAAATTATTAAAAAAAAAACATTTTTCTGACTTTCTGTTCTGGGTTTTTTAGGCGCTTCATTTTGAAAACTATATTTAAAATTACAATAACGTCTATAAATGAATAATTGTTAGTGTATATAAAAACTCCTCGTTTTGGTGGCAAATTTATTCATCCAGAACGTTCAAGTCACTCATGAAATATTTTGAAAAAGTCGTATACAAAACTTTTTCTGTTTTCTTGTCTTAACATTATTTTCTGTTGGTCTTAAAAATAACTTCATACGCGTAAATAGTTATAAAAAATGTATTATTGAACAAGCCCTTGGCAGGAGTTAATTTACTGTTTTAAACGGGTTTTAACTTATTAAAAAGTTAATATTATATTGTGTTATATATGATATTATATATGATAATCGGTTTACTACTTTAATGAAATGTATAATATATACTGTTAAGACGTATATGTAGTCCTTTTTTATTTTGGCGAACGCCACCTAAACGTTTTAGGCCAATAAAATATTGTGAAAAACACTTTTTTGGGGTTAATCAGAATTTACATACACACTGCTCAGCATTTCTGTTTAGTCTTTAAGCCTAAACGCTCACTGGCACGCTATTTAGTTAAATATCAAAACAAGAAGTCATTAATGCAGCTCCTTTCACTCTCGGCACAAGAAGACTAATGAGATGGTTAAAACATTTACGAGAGTCAAATTTGCTCCTATAAAGGTTTGTATTATTAGGTTCACCTCGTCGATTTGTCAAAATACCGCACTGTCATTTTCGAGTCTGGCATATTAATGGCAGCCTGTGTTTGTATTTATAAAAATTGCAATTTTAAAAAAGTTTGGCGTTTGCAGGTTCTGCGAGGCAAAGCCTGAGTTTATTCTGAATCCTTGCAGAGCAAGATCTAACGGATGTAATTAAAGCTAGTAATTGCAGATTAGAGGTTTAGGGTCACTTGGGTTATTTGATAGGCGTCTATTTTAAGTGTCGGCCAATTAGGGAGCATCGGCGCTTGGACGGGTGCTGTGGCTTTTTATACCGCTCCATCTCTGGGTCTCTCGCTTTCCCTCCCTCTGTTCATCCCTCTCACTCACTCTCTAGTGTTTGTGTTGCGCTGTTGAAAGCCCCGTCTGCGGCTTGTTTGTGAATGACGTCACAGATCAAGGCAGGCTGCGACCTTTGTGATTGATCGTTGGCCTACTCCGTAAGCGTGGCATTGCAGTTAATGTTGCCCCTTAAACAAGTTACCCCAGCACGGGGTTAGGTAATCGGGTCACAGGGTCACCGGTCAAGCCGTTTTGTTGGAAAAAGTAAATTGAGGTGTGGGAAATTCATGATTCATAATCAGAGTTTCAGAGAATAGATTAATCAATAGGGAAATAAGCAGGGCCTCGTCTAATTGATTTCTAATTGGAGACTAAGAGATGAGCTTACAACGTAATAATACGTATTACTGAAGGCTTTTGGGACGTAGTTTGTTATTTGATGATCTCATGAACTTACTTTTTTGGAATGATGATATCGTCTTATAAGAACGAAAATATCTGTGTTGACATTATAAATTATTTACATTTACCCCCAAAAAAACATTTTACGGGTTGCTCGTCTAATTTATCCACTAATTTATTTGGATAATGTGAATAAATATTGGGTATCAATAAATGCTGTTTTGCCCGCACCTGCCATCCGTTTCATTTGAGCTAATTGCCCAGCGTTAAGCGTAAAAGCCTGGGCGCATTTAAACTGACCGTGTACAAGATTAAACTCCGATTAAAATAAAGAAGAAGAGAAGGGCAGCGCTATGGTGTGCCAAAATTGTTTGCAGCGGTTCAAGGCACTTTGTCTTTATCTCGGAGCCAACTTGAAAAGATATAATTATCTAGTTTGAACAGGACGGCTATGAAATCCTTCTTTTTTTTCAGGAAAGATGGGGGGGCAGCTCGAGTGGACTGAGCTCCTTCAGATAGGAGTAATGAAGTTGTGCAGTCCAGAGATACAAAAGGGCATTAACCTCATTAGCATGAAACCTTTTCTTGCAGCCATTGTGGGACCCCCCTTTCAGTCTTCTAATCCCTCTATTTCAAAGCTGGGTTTGTAATAAAGCTTTTAAGGGAGTTGGGATGGGGGGGGGGATCCTAAAGCTTTTATGAAGATTTTTTAGGGCCGTTATAGTTCATACGCCAGCAAAAAAAAAATCCATTCCATGTATTACAAGCTGAAGCATCCAACAGAAACGTGGCTTGTACACAAAGCTTAGAATATGAAAGTTTGGAGAATATTGAAGGTAACCCTGCAATACGGCATAACAGCATCATGTCACGGTGTGAAAGGCTGTCACGTATCTTACTTGATTTACAAACAGGACGCACTGGTTTAAACAGGCCGCATAAGATCACGCACAACAATTTAGCTTTAACCTAAGGAAATAAGTATGATATAATTGCATGCGTTCAGTACTAATCGTTTCTTTTTGGAACAGACAAACGTGTGGGCAAAGTGACAGTCCAAGCTTTCTACATATTTTCTGCTTCCTATAATTGGTGAAATCGTGCATGAAGCTGCGTCTAAAAAAGGACACGATTTTTAAAACAATGCTCTCGTTTGAGACACACTGCAGCTTTCCCCCTTATCGCCTTGTGCGGGGCAGTCAGATTGTACTAAATTATGTCCAACCAGGCCCCCTTTGGATCCACGGATTAACAGATTAAAGTGGACCACTGGGCAACGCATCCCCCTCCTTTCTGTCCATATTACTCGTATGATAATTGCCTAAACTGATTTGCACTTTCACAAAGGCTCGTAAGGACTCTTTGTGGCCTGAACGGGCCAGACGCGGCTTCATGTGCCTGTAGAAATAAAAGTGATTAAGGTTGTTGATCTGGCGCATGAAGAAAATGGGGGAAACAATTCAAACTCTGATCTTAAGTAACTGGTAACCGCATTGTCGTATCAATGCAATGAATAAATTCTGAATGGAAAAACTTCAATTTATAGACGACCTAATTTATTGAATTATACATGCAAATGTCGGGGTTTTAATCTAATTAAAAATTCGATTATGGATTCCGAAATTAGTCTGAACATTGCAAACACAATTTTTTCGTAACATAAATGTAGCTGTACAGTTTCCCTACGCTATTCACAAAGTCGCTGAAGCATTACTTTAATTCTGGGCAACATGATAAAACTTTATTGACAAAATATTGACAATTATATACTTCTTGGAAGTATATTTTTGTGTTAAAATTGTAGCAAACTTAACACAAAACACAAAATTATTTACATTCTGGTAAAAGAGAATTTTCTAACAGAAACATTAGCTTTTTTAAGTCTCTCTGTACATGGAATATATACGCTCAGTGCTTTTTGAAGTTATGCTGCTTAGCGCCTGTGAGTCCCCTCCGTTTAGTCCTTCGTGGCAACACTTTATATTGAGGAGTGAGTTCAGACCAAGAAAATGTAAAAAGCGAAATTTTCTGGAATGTCACTGATTTTTCTTGGTATTTTTTAGAAATTCGAATTATTTATAAATTATTTTAAACGCAGCACTGCTACTTCATATCGTTTTTTTCACAACAACTTGAACACGATGATTAATTCATAAATTCAAAGACTGCACACCGGTGTAAAAAACACATATTTCCCAGATTGAATAGAATCCGGTTCACAAGAAGGGTTAAAAATAAAACTCCCCTCAACAAAAAGTCATTGTTCTACACCATGCAAGATCAGGATTTTTTTTTTAAATAAAACAAAAAAAAAAAATGAAAAAAATGAAAAAAAAAAAAAAAAAAAAACTCGCACGCAATGGTGTATTTTGGTAGCTTTGGGGGGAAAACTCTCAAGTGCAAATGTCCAAAGCGCAATAGAAATTGTGTTTTTTTAGATAGTGAGTTGATGAGGTTGGCGGGGGCGTGTCCACATACTACCTGTCAATCAAGTTGCCGTAGCAACGTGGAAAAACATCACTGACAGTTGCCTCGTGGTGACACTGGAGCCACCACTGGAAGATTTTCTCACCCTCGAGCTGCCGAGACCCGAGAAAAGAAACAATGCTTGCTTCCACCTGCTCTGTCCTTCATCCAGGTCGCCCTTTCACACCACACCGTCCGTCACGGGCCAAAACAACACGAGTGCGCTTTTTTTTGTTCGTTTTTTTTCTTTCATTAAAAAATGCGTTTAATCGTCCGACGTAACGTCAATTTCCTCAGGACTGGCCTGTTTTGTCGCAAGCCGCCACCGATTTACGTGATGCGTCCCTTTCTTTTTCTGCTGCGAGTCCGATCCTTCCTCTTCCAGTTTCTGCCGCTTAAACTTTGTCCTTCGGTTTTGAAACCAAACTTTAACCTGTCGAGAAGACGAAGGGAAAATGTAACTAATTACTAAGGAATAGTGCAGGTAAACGCCATAAACATCTCTTACAGGCTTCATTCAAGGGTGGCAGACAGAAAGCGAGCTGGCCTCTCAGCTTTAGTATCAGTGACTCAAGGCCTGAAAAGAAAACTGAATAGCCTGATAGAACGAAAAGAACTCAGTCACTCTATCCGACACAGAAGCCTAAATAGCCAGCTTCATCGGATTCCGCCATCTCCTTGTTAACCAGCCACAACACTGTAGGATATTCTGACAATGGTTAAAAACTATTGATTTTTTCCCTTTTTGTATTTGACTATCGAACGCACCTGACCTCTAGACTGCACTATACACAGAATTTTAATGATGGACAAACTCGTGAACATTTCATGAGAAGTTTGTTACATGCGATCCAAGATTATTCAGACTCTCACGAATTTATAAGGAGTCTGTTTGTTTTGCTGAATTTAAAAAATGACTAAGATAAGGTGAATCGATATTAAGTGATGTTACATACAAAGGCAGAAGAAGTCACAACGACATAATTGATAAATTATCAATCATTGGATGCAGATACAAAGCCTATAAGCCTTTTTAACCATTTAAGTGATCAAGAATAATTGAGGGATAACATGAATTAGATCTACAAATTGCAATTGTATTTCGTAATATATATATGAACGCTTTTATAGTTTTTTTAGAATTGCAGTGAGGAGATAATCCTTTCTGCTTATATACTCGTATAAACACTTCGTTAAAGATGAAAAATCCATTATCGTACACGTCGTTTAACGCTGCAAAGGCTGTAACTACCAGATAGTTACAACCATCTTTAATGCCACTGAAGAGAAAAGAAAGACGGTTTGTTATTATTCATATTGTTCCGAGTCTAATTCACCTTTTATCCTTCATATCAGCCGAAATACGAATTCGGCAAGCGAGGTGTGTTTAATGCGCTTTTTCAGTACGCTAATTGAGGCATTGAAGTGGCTCCTATAGCCCATTTCTCCCACTTGGCCTCGTTTTAGAAAGGGCTCGGTGCTAACCCCAGGCTCAAGGCATCGAGCAGAAAATATGCGCCTGTGGTGTATGCCATTTAAATAAAGATCATTTAGTGATATTATAATAAACTCTTTTCCTCAGCACACATATAACATCGTCTTTGTGAATCACGTGGTTACACATCCTGAAAGTGCGATATGAACGTGGTACTGATACAATTACCTTCGGAATAATAATTGACTATTCGTTTTAATGACTCTCAACAGGCATTATTAATTTCAAATACATTTAATTAATAGAAAGGTACTCTTAAGCAAATGTGTGAATGGTTAATTGCGCACAATCTTTACATGCTGTCTACAACAAACGAGTCATTTATAAATCCCAAGCAAAAAAAACACTTTAAACGTATAATAGCAACATATAGCGCGCTATAATGAAGACAGCAAACTCCGCTACAGTCGGTGGGTACGAAAGCAGAAATGTTTTTTGCTCGAGTTCAATCATCTGGCTTAAAACAAAGCACAAACCCATATTTTGCATCAAGAGAAACTAGAATAGAACTAAGGTATTTGATTATTAGAATAAATACTATGATGGAGCACTTTCTCCTAAATTAATAGCTATCTTTTAATTTTTTATAGCAATTGTACACCCGCAATAAGTTGAGCTATCAAAACAAAATGTAGAAGCGCGTTGCGAACTTTTTAATAGCGCCTGGTTCATAGGTTAAATAATGACAAGACCGACAAAAACGTGTCCTACCTGAGTTTCTGTGAGACTGAGGCTGTGCGCCAGCTGCTTTCTCTCCGCTCCTACCACATAGTGGTTTTTTTCAAATGCGTGTTCGAGCCTCAGAAGCTGAGAAGGAGAAAATGCGGTGCGAATCCGTTTGGGCTTCCTCGCGAGTGCGTTGTGCAATAGGAAACTCTCCGGACTTGTTTCATTACCTGCAATAATGCAAAAAAATATATCTATTATGGTCGCAATTCAGTGCATGAAACCATTACGTACAAGGGGTTTATGCTTTGTCCATAATTCCATTTTGAAACAACGGAAAGAAGACGTGCAGTTAAATAATTAGCTGTACAACGAAAACATAATTTAATACACGTAGGCTGTTGGTTTTAGTTACTGCAGCTTTGGGGCCATTGATCCGAGATAGTAAACTAAGAGGCCAATATTTTATTCATATAATACTGTACTAATATTACGGTCTTCGTTCAACTGGGTCAAAAAAACGTGTCGATTCGTTTTTATAAGAATTCCAATTAGATTTTTAATAACAATGGTTATTAAAATTATCTGACAGCAGTTTGAATTATTTGATTATTTTGATGTTGGTGACAGGTCTAAAAGGAATCGTCAAAGAAAACTAAGTTGTCGATTTCTGCGATAGGTAAGAAAATATATATCAGTAATAAAAATCTGAAAAACTGTTAAAAACGACTGTTAACGTCATAATAAACAGGGTGAACATGCAGACAAGAGCACTACAAAGACCATAATGCGATTATGTCCATTATTTTGTTATGCTTTAACCTTCCGTTTCACTTAAAATAAAATCATGACACCTACATTGTAGGTTATAATATTTAAAGACAATTAAATATAAATTTGTATTTTTCCAGGTCACCCACCATCAAGCGCTCTTTCTCTCTTTTACACCCACACACCCACACACACACACACACACACACACACACACAACTCATTATTATAGTACCTGTTTATGTGAAGCACTCGAGAACCGTTTACAGTGAAGAGCCTGTTTATATGTATTGTGAAAGAAAGTGCTTAATTCCACATTTTGTTTTTATTTTGAGATTTTTTTTTCAAAATATTAAATACTATCATATACCAAACTAATTGTGTAAATGTCGATGTTGTGTGTGTTATAACTGCATAATTAAAGTGGACCTCCATGTGTTCAAAAATTACGATAGGTCATTGTCATAAAACGCATGTTTTTTAAGTTAACTGGTGAGAACTTAATGACTGAAGCCTAAAAGTTTTCGATTAATTTACAGTAGTGAGTTTCGTGCAAGCGACTAAAATATGTAATAATTGTATTTATCCAGCCGCTTAATCGATTACTTAATTAAACTGATTGGATGTGGCATATCTAAAAAAATATGTTACTATAAGAATGGTTTTAGATAGAAATATTCGACTGTATTTGTTTGCCTTTTTGTTTTTGTTTTATTTAAAATCGAAAATACATCTAAATCGTTCGATTTTTGGCGTTGAGGTCAAACTGTGAGAACCAAAAAAATAAGTATATAAAAATAAATAAATAAAAAGAATAGAATCGACGTTCAATTTTTTTTTTATAAATGACAATCAAAACTAAAGTTGGTTATGTGCGTGTCATTGAGAGGGAGGGAATGTTCGGCCTGGCGAAAGTTTCTAAGAACTTACCTTGAAATCTGTGTCCCAGGTATCTGTATCTGTGTATTAACCAGGGGTAAAATGTTGCGGGGTCTCGCTGCTGGCTGCTGAAGAGCGCGTGCGGCCCGTGCGTCGACGTGAGCGCGTGGTGAGCTGCCAGCGCGTGCGGCGGCGGGGGTGGAGGCGGCGGCGGGTGCGGGTGCGGCCCGGGGGCAGGAACCACCGGATGAACGGGCACCGCCGAGCCGGGACCGTGGGCCATGGCCTCGGCGAACACCAGGTCCGCGCTGGTGTAGACGCCCCGCGCGCCGGCGGTGAAGCCGTTCAGAAACGGGCTCACATGGCTCGCGCCGGCGTAGCTGAGCGCGGGTCGCGTGGGCTCGTCGGGTCGGGACACCGGCAGGACCGGAGGAGGAGGAGGAGGATTATTATCCTTCGCCACCAGAGATTCGATCGTGAAACATCTCTTCGGCGTGGGCTGAAACATGGTGCCCAAGAAGAGAAAAAAAAACCCAAAAAACAAATCCGCCGCACAGCGCTAATGCAAGAAGTTCGTAGAGATACTCCAGCAGAAGTTGGGCGCGAGAATAAATAGTTAGAGGGAAAGATTTCTAAAAGGCGCACATGTCGGCGGCGGGTGCGCTGTGCGGCTCCGCGCGATCCATTGAGGCAGCAGAAGCAGTTTCTCGTCGACTTTTAGTTCGGCCTTAATTAGCAATTGGTCCTGAAAGCAGCTTCCCTAACCCGGAGCCGCCGGGATGGCGCGGTGATTGGTCCTTTGTGTTGTTTGCCTTAAAGGGTCCGAAGAGTTTTGAAAGTGCGTCTCTACTCTAACCGAGAAGATAACGGGCAGAGAGGCGGATTCCAGACAAACGGAACGGATTCGCTCCCCCACTCTTTTCCTTCAAGCTCCTCTGCTCCCCTCCATGTCGGATCCTACTGCAGCGATTCAGGAGGTACTTGGGCAATTTTGTCCTCGCAGCTGACAGGCCTTTGGGGTTCTGTTGTCTTTTATATGTCGGGTTCTTTGTAACTGTTTCGCGCAGCCTTTTCGATTTTCGATCGCGCCTTAAAATTGCTGCTCCGGTTTTAAAACGAGCGCCAAGAGCTGGAGCGCTGCACACGTGCAATCTTTCTTTAAATACTTCTTCATTCAGTGAATCTATGGCAGCTCTGTCTTCATCTCTACTCCACTTTGCTTTGTGTCTCTCCACGTTTTCATTTTTTCCGATGTGATGATTTCAGTTAACTCTCTCTCTCTCTCTCGCTCGCTCTCTCTCTCACACACACACACACACTCACACACTCTCGCCAACTCTCTCTCTCTATTGGTCAGGAGTTACAGGGGGATGAGGCTCATTTATTTAGACAGAGGCGAGATTTTCAGCTCCGTTTGTTAAGAGGCCCATTACGCTCTATAAGCGCTCATTAAATGACCCATAAGACTCAGTCATATTACGAACGTGACGACTTATTAACTATATAGAGCCCGTTTACGTTGCGATTATAATGATGCGGTCTCTAGGGCACTTATTATTATTATTATTATTATTATTATTATTATTATTATTATTATTATTATTATTTTCATCACCATCATAATCATCATCAACAGCTTTAATAATAGTAATAATAATATTAGTGATGAAAAAGTTTTTTTTTTGTATTCAGCTCTTGTAGTGAAGAAATTCTATGAAGGTTGAAATGCGCGTTAAAAAACTTTTTAGAGCCAATATTTTTTAAAATAACATTCAGCTATTTATTTTCAATATTTCAATAGATTACTATTTAAAGCCACATATATTGCGCGTTATGAGCTATTAATTACCTTAGATATGCTTATTATTATTATTATTATTATTATTATTATTATTATTATTAAAATAGGGAATAATAATAATAATAATAATAATAATAATAAATGCATCCAGTTGATCTGCTTATATTATTGTGTAAATATATACATGAATATATTTTGTCTGCCATATCACCTATATCATGCAAACCTTTATAAATATAATCATAACTGTCGTGAGTATTATTGTTATCATCGTTATCATCGTTATCATCATCATCATCATTAACATTATATTAATAATGTTGGATTATTATTATTATTATTATTATCTTTATTATTATTATTATTATTATTATAGCAGTAGTATTTAAGTAGTAATAGTAGTGGCGCTTTCATAACCTTCTGAATATTTTAAGCTTTCGGTGAACTGTTTCACCTCACGCGCTTTTCTCTAGCATATTGGCATTAAGTTTGCTTATCCTGGATAACCGATTAGTTCATTTTTAAACTTTATATTTGTAATCTTTGAGTATGTTTTATTGTTATTAAACTTTACACGTTATCATTAAAGCTGTAACCTTTATACATTATTCTATATGCTGTCGTTGTAGGTAGTAGTACAGTACATGTGAAAATTTGGCGAGTTTAAATTGGGAATTTGGACCGCCAAAAGAAACGTTAAATACTAGGACGAAGTTGACTCTTTGAATGCAAAATCTGAAAAAAAAATTAGGGTAAAAATGTAAGGAGAGAGCGCCGTCTGTTGGTCAGTTTGTGGAATAGAATCAAAGAGCCACGAGGCACAGCTCAAACAGATGGAAGTTCAGGGGTTTTAGTAAATATTTTATCTGGAATACAGAGGTCAGATGTTTACGTCATTTAGAGAAAGCAACTGTAAGTAGGTAAGTAGCTGTAGATCAAATGTATATTCTGGAAAAAAAATTCATTGAAGCACTTACTAGTGTCTTCCTTATTTTTAAAACTGTACACAGACTAAAGAAAAGTTTTTTTTTTTTTTATCTCAGAACGTTTTTTTGTAAACTTGACATTGACATCGCAGATTTGTATTTTTTTAAAAAGCTAAACGCATGAAAATGAAACGATGACTTTAAAATGCACCAAATTAGAAGTAGTATAAAAATATATGTTATATAAGAATGTTACAAGCTGGTCTCGGATAAAACTAGTGGAACGTATTCTACATATTTGGCAGCGTGTACCACACATCTGGTCATTTTCCGTACAATGGTCTTCTACAAGCAAAAATAAATATGTATAATATTCACATCTACGTGTAAACATTGCATTTTGATAAATTTCAATTTAAATATTAACCTATTATAGGAAACAGCTTAGGCCATAACGATTTAACAAAACGGATCTCCAACTTCAACATTAAATGTCGTGTTATGATAATGAAATCGATTAATATACTTTTAAGAGGATAATCTTGATCTAAATGCTTTAAATGCTATTATTAAGTGATTTGAAAGTTGTATTTAAGCGTCAAGTTTATGAGAAATAATCAAGATGTGTTTTTATTCTGTGTTTTTATTCTAAAGAAAATGACACAAATGCAGTCGCAAATACAAAAATAAAGTTGGCTGCATCATAAAAATTAACAAAACATGAAACTTTAATGCTGCTGAAACTTTAATCTGCAGTGTTGTGCAAAAATGTTATAATATACAGATTATTAATGCCAGAAAATGTGAATTCTATATTTAAAACAATATAAAAAAAACTTCAAAGATAATGTGAAAAAAATACAACAGCTTATTGTTCATGCAATTTGAATATTTGGTTACTATACTAGCATCAATGCATAAAAAGAAAATAAGTCAAATATTTAAAATCAACTATTCAAATTCAACTCTTATGCTGAAGGGTTTAATCAATTATTTGAAGGTCCAGCTAACGGCTCCTCGTACTGACGACTGATAAAACTGATTGAAGAAGTTTTTAAGTGGTGGGCTTCTTGGGGGTCAGAAGAAATTGTACGTTTTCATCATAGAAAATTTATCTACAAACCACATGAATGAAATATGTTTATGTAATTGTTTATATAGATTGGCGCCCTGCCCTGGGTGTATCTGCCCAGCGCCCGAAACGTTCTCCCCTGGATGGGCATGGGGAACCCCACCGCGATATATATATTATAATGCACATATTGCAAATAATAATAATAATAATAGATATTATATATATTATTATATATATTACAGATAAAATTTTAAAATATTACAAACAAGGAAAGACACATCTCACACACACACACGTATATTTGTTTTTTCTTTTTTTTTTTTTTGTATTTGTATTTGTGTGTGTGTGTGTGTGTGTGTGTGTTCACATACTAGTTGAGGTCTTTATATGAGCTCTATCAATACCGCTACAACTTATGCTTATCCCCGTTTCGACTCAATTTTACACTGCTGTAATTGCAACGCCGTACAATATCAATCAGACTTTTTCTATATAACATTAATAATTAATTTAAGGGAGTGGTTGGACCTTAATATACTTCAAAAAACGCAGCATAACTTGCCTAAATTATTCAGTTATATTTCTTAGGCTAATAATTAATCTGTACTTGATATGTTTGGAATTATTTATTTGTTGTCGGTATCTTCTTTAAAGATTTTTTAAGATAAAAAATCTTGCGACAATCAGCTGGAAAGTCTAAGACGCCGTGTGATAAGCTACAGGGTCTGATTTGATTGTGGTGATGTTTAAAGACGCGATGCTGGTGGACAGGGTGGTGCTTTTCGGTTTTCGGGGCTGAGAGAAGTTCAGGCGCTGAGCTCGGAACTGCGAACAAAGCGTGTGAGCAAACATCGCGAGCTCTAATCCAGTTTGGAGAGTTCATCACCTCCGCCGTGGGAATTCAGCCCCGTGATTGTCCCGCAACTGGATTGTTTTCTCCCCGAAACCCTGCAAACTGAAAAGCTGCGGCGCTTTTAAAGGAAATAAATGTTTCATTCGGTGCACTTTTGTTTGAATATCGATATGGAGGATTAAAGCGTGTGGGTGGTCCTGTGCACACTAACAGCGAAAATATTTTTAAAGGTAAAAGAAGACAAATCCCTATAGTACAGAAAAAGAAAGCGATGCTTTCGGTGTGGTCGAGTATAATTATGGGTACGACTTTTCTCCAGTTTCAGCATGTCTTCATAAAAACGGGACAGGTTTTATTTGGTGTAGATGATTATAATGTTTGCATGAAGAGGTTATAACGGCTGATCAGTGGACTGCATGTCAGACTATCGCAACCACACCATAAAAGAGAGAATGATATTCCTCACTATGATGTTCAAATGGAAGCTCATAGTGCAGTCCTGATCGGGGTCCATCCCGAAGTCTTTATAACCTCCTTATGCAATCATTATAATCGTCTCCATCAAATAAAAGCTGTCCCGTCTTTATGAAGACATGCTGAAACTGGAGAAAAGTCGTACCCATACTTATACTCGACCACACTGAAATTATGCCGTTTCCTGACTAAAGGGATTGTCTTCTTTGAAATAAAAATATTTTAAAATATATTTTAGCTGTTAGTGTGCACAGGACCATATAACGACTCCGGGATGGACCCCAACAGGTTGACGAGGTTAATCGACTGCATGTCAGACCATCGCAAGCACACAAAAGAGAGAATTATATTCCTCACTATAATGTTCAACTGGAAGCTCATAGTGCGGTGCCTTAAGGGCTACGTGCTTCAGTTCTAGTTGTTATTTCATGATCTATAATTTAGAAAAAGATATACACAGAGACCAGACAATACGGTGTTTTTTTCAATCTAATTTCTTCATTCATTATTTGTAGATTTGTGATCTTAAACTAAACTAATCCAAGTAGTCCTAAACCATTTATAGGTAATATTTATGGATTAAAACAACTATTTGGGAGATTTTTTTCTATTCTACAGAGTATATTTCCCTAAACGTTGTTAAAGGCAAATACTTTTAACGTTGTAGCTATAAGAACAATATGAAATTTATTATCACTTAATTAGCACTGTTTCCTATCAACCGCCAGCGGCACCCCCCCCCCCCACACACACACACACACATACAGAGAGAGAGAGAGAGAGAGAGAAAGAGAGAGAGATTGAGAGAGAGAGAGAGAGAGAGAATGAGAGAGAGAGAGATAGATGTTCATAATATATTGGGAAGCACTTCATAGTGTCTCATTGGTGTGAAGAATCTGCATGTTAAATATTCAAAATTCTTTTATAATCACAACTTGAATATAAAAAAAAAATCACTTTTGAAATGAAATTTTTTTTTTTTTGGAAATTAGTTTTTTGAAAGCATATTTTATCATAGCAAACGTATAGTTTTCCTGTAGTCTTAATCATTTCTTTATCATTTTTTGAAAGGACATGAGAACATCTGGTTAAAGGTCTCATCAGCTATTTGAAATGCTATTCATAGATCCATGTCCAAACGTACAGTACTTGAACAGATTTAGATACTTAACACCTATTTGGAATAAAAACAACAATTCCAAAACACCATTTGCCTTGTATTGGTCTCATCTCAACATCAACTTCTATGGTTTCATCCAGGGGAGAACATTTCGGGTGATGGGCAGATACACCCAGGTCAGGACATCAATCCATCACTGGGCACACACTCACTCACACAGACAGACAGACAGACAGACACAGACTATATATATACATATATATATATATATATATATATATATATATATATATATATATATATATATATATATATATACAGTATATATATAGATGCATTTTACCACTTTACCTTGAATTCTTGTTCTTTGACTGTTGGAGGAAACCAAGGAATGCAAAGAAAACTCACTAGATCACAGGGATTACGTGGAAACTCCACCCAGAGGGATTTAAACCTGGATCCCAGATAGGTCAGAGACAAAGTTGTGGAGAGTTTTAAAGCAGGGTCAGGTAAGTAAAACATATCCCAAGACTTGAGCATCCCAATGAGCTCTGTTCAATAAATTTATTGTCTTCCTCTTGGGTCATGGGGGGTGTACCAGTGTCTATTCAGGGGAGAAAGTTTCAGGCGCTGGACGGATACACCCAGGACAGAGTGCCAATCTATCACTGGGCACACACCCACTCACTTATACATAGATACACACAGAAACACACAATATAAGGGGCAATTTAGAGCATTTAATTTACATTGAATCCATGTTTTTGGACTGTGGGAGGAAACCAGAGAACCTGGAGAAAACCTACCAGACAGTGAGAACATGGAAATTCCACCCAGATTGGAATTTAAACCTGGATCCCAGACAGGTCAGTAAAAAAATTGTGGAGAGGTTTAAAGTAAGGTTAAGTTAATCAATCAATAATTGAAAATGAAAAAGTATTCAAGACATAAAACATGGCTCTATATCCAAATTAACAGATCAAGCAAGGAGAACACTGTTTAAAGAAGCAGCCAAGAAGTGCATCGTCACTCTGAAGGAGCCGCAGATATCTACAGCTGAGGTGGGAGAGTCTGTCCACAGTGGAGCACTCCAAAAATCTGGCCAATATGAAACAGTTTGCCACAAGCCAGGTAGGGGGAACAGCAAACATGTGAAAGAAGCTGCTGTGGTCAAATGAGACCAACGTTAACCATTTTGATCTAAAGGCAAAGCACTATGTGTGGCAGAAAAGTAACACTACTCATCACCCTGAACTTACTATCCTCACTGTGAAACATGGTGGAGGCAGCATTATACTGTGGGGATGCTTTTCTTCAGCAGGGACAAGGAAACTGTCAGAGTTAATGGAAAGATGAATGGTGCTTAATACAGCAAAACCCTGCAAGAATTGATGGCTGCCCAAGAGTTAAAACTGACAAGGATATTCACCTTCTATCAAGACAGTGACCGTAAATATACAACCAGAGCTACAGAGAAATGACTTGGATCAAATTATATTCACATGTTAGAATGGCCCAGTCAAAGTCCTGACCTAAATCCTATCCATCTATGGCAAGACATGAAAATTGCTGTTCACAGACACTCTGCATCCAACCTAACGGAGTTTAAGCTATTTTGCAAAGAAGAATGGGCAAAAATCTAAGTCTATATAAGAACAAAGCTGGAAGAATTGTAGTGGTAATTTTGGCAAAGGAGCCTTAACAAAGTGTTGATATGGGGGCTGAATACCTTTGCACGTCAAACTTTTAATATTATTTGATTAAAATGAAAAAAAAATTGTTTCACTTCACAATTATGTGAACTACTTTGTGTTGATCTATAACTTAAAATCTCAATGAAATTCATTTAAGTTTGTGGTTGTAAAGTAAAAAAATGTGAAAAAGTTTAAGGGGTATGAGGCTAATTGTGAGTTTCATCCATTATCTTCCGCTTTATCCTCTACTAGGGTCGCGGAGGGGTTCCCCATGCCAATCCAGGGGAGGACGTTTCAAATGTGGCTAATAACACCTTTTTGTAATTTATTTACAATAACGCACATTTCGGGTGCTAGGCAGTTACAAGGACAGGGTGCCAATTCATATTGGCACACACTCACTCACACAAACACAAAATATACGGGGCAATTAAGACCATTCAAGTTACCTTAAATCAATGTTTTTTTGACTGTAAGAAGAAACCGGAGAACCCGGAGGAAACCCACTTGGACATGGGGAGAACATGTCAACTCCACCCAGATTCGATTGAAACATCCACAGCGCTGAAAGGCTAACCACTAAGCCACCAAACCTGTAAACAATTATCAAACAAATCTACAAAATAGCCGTGGCCTGAGGACACGATGAGGTGGACCATATGAAAGGAAGACAGGGATGGATGGCAGATTAGGAAAATGGTAACACCTGCCATTCAATACCATATGCAATCATCTCTCCTTTTGTGTGCACTGAAAACAGGCCAGATGCAGTCAAAAAAAATACAGAGACTGACTATAAAACATGGCATACACGCACATGATGATTTTATATCTACTGTAAACTAATGGTGTGGTAGCTCAGTGGGTAGGCTGTTGGGCAATCAGAAGGTTGTGGATTGAAATCCCAGCTACACCGAAGATCCCAATGATGCTCCTTGAGCAAGGCATTTAATCCTCATTGGTCCAGAGATGCTACAGCAACCCTGTGCACTGACCCCAACCAAGTTGGGATATTTGTAAGGCTTCTAAAGGACGCAGTGTAATGTAATATTTCAATATTCTGAGGTTTATTGTGGTAAGATTCCTACAGCCTTTCCCCCACTAATATATATATATATATATATATATATATATATATATATATATATATATATATATATATATTCGCCTCTCAGCGCTAGGGATTCCCGGTTCGAATCCACATGGAGTTTCCATGTTCTCCCCGTGTCTGCGTGGGTTTCCTCCCACAGTCCAAAAACATGGATTAAGTCAATTGAATTCTCAAAATTGCCCCATATAGAGTGTGTCTGTGTGAGTGAGTGTGTGCCCAGTGATGGATTGGCGCCCAATCCTGGGTCTTTCTGCCCAGCGCCCGAGACGTTCTCCCCTGGATGGGCATGGGGAACCCCACCGCGACCCTAATAGAGGAGAAAAGCGGGAGAGACAATGAATGAATGTATATATATATATATATATATATATATAATTCCAATGTACTAAATCAAAACTGGATATCTTCAAAGGGCTTTAACCCATAACCCATACATAATCAGTACCTGGAAAAACTGAAATGCCTTCCACAGCAAAGCGTGTGGCATTGAGCCAAATACATTAGCCAAGTACAGAAATACCATCCAGTGATCTTTGTGCTTCTTTATAGTCTCAATCCAATGGCAATTTGTGCAAATATGCTCTAGACAACCTGAGATCCAAGCCTTTGCACTGAAATATCAAATATATTATTTGTTCTTATGTATGCTGGTAGTCTTCATGTGATCACACACAAAAAAAAACATCTTCACTTTAAGTAGACTTTAAGGTCAAAACAGCTCACACAGAATCCTTTTTTTTTTTCGGTATTAAATACCCCTGCTCTTTTCCACTCCTCAGGGATAATCCCTTTTTTAAATACAATGACCATCAAAATCCATTTAAAACATCAGGTGTTCTTTTGTACACTATACAGTACCGTTTGCCTCTGGTGTTATGAACCAGCTTTTGTGGACATCTTGTGTGTCACTATTTGGCATTGTATTTCATCACTTGAATGCACTCTATTAAATTGTTCCTCTAAAAACTTTTAACCTTAAGTCTTCTGGACCTCTCCTTATGAAACATTGTATCGCCTCTATGATCCTGAGACTAGGACACACAGCACAATCTAGAAACAGCACATGTGGATGTGCCACCCTGGAGGAGATGCACAACCTATTCCATGCAAATAGGCTGCAGGTACCACGGCATGGCACCAGCATTGATGAGGACACTTGCAAATCTAGAGAAGAATCAGCCAGGATGGGTAAGGAGAGAGTTAATGTCTGTGGTCATCACCTCTACATCACTGCCTTTTCGAGGGTTGTCTTGATGTTGCCTCTCTGGCACACCTGTTGTCACTTTCATTTGCACCAAAGCAGATAAATCGAAACCAAAATTGTTTCCTTACTGAGCAAAATAAAATCACTGAAGATAAACAGAGTGCTATACTGTGATTAAGAGTCCGTTATCTATTATTTGAGCAGCGTAGGTCACTTTGACAGATCCTGGTTCTTGGAATAAAACAAGACGCACAGTGATGATTGTTACCCTATTACTTGAAAATATCTGCTTCTAATAACACCTACAAAAAAATCTTCTTAATAGGACAGAACTATTTTTTTGAGGGGACTCAGGTCATTTGTAATAGAGTGGCCCTTCTCAATTCCTTTTATGGCTCTGTGGTACCCTCAGCCGTATTCCATGTTGCTGCCTGCTGTGGGAGCACCATATCAGCATCAGACAGTGATACTAAACAAACTGATCAGAAAGACAAGCTCTGTCCTGGGCGATAGATACTGTGGAGGCGACATTAAGCAGGAACTTTTTTACCCAGCTTCTTCACTAATACTCTAAAGAGATATCATAGCACCTTTCTTAACACCTACACTGTTGTTGCTGCCCGGCCGCTCAAGGAGGATGAGGCCCCCACTGAGTCGTGGTCCTCCCAAGGTTTCTTCCTTAAATAACAACATAAAAGGGAGTTTTTTTCTTGCCACTGTTGCTCTTTGGGGGTTTAAAGGCTTTTCATTTTGTAAAGCTGCTTTGTGACAATGTACTGTTGTAAAAAGCGCTATATAAATAAATAACTTGAACTTTCTTCCTTCTGCAGAGTTTACAATGAGCAACTTCATCAGCAACACACCAACCTTTAAAATTCAGGCTGTAAATGTGTGCAATAATGTTATAACATGATACAGAATTAAGCGCAAAATACGTCTCTGTAAAATTGTAAATGGAATTTTTTTTTACCATACTCCTGTTTTATTTTTGATCTTGTAAATATATACATTTACAAATAATGGTTTACTTTTCTAAATACTGTAGGTTCCTAAAAATTCCTTTAGGAGCATAGACTGGGGCTGTTTTTTTAACTTCCATTTTGAGTTGTGCAAAAGCCTGCTAAGACCTTCACACAAAATCTATAATTTAGCAACTAATTTTCTACTGGTTTTAATCCAGTTTCGTTCATCGCCTGTACTAAGGCCTTTTGTTGTTTCATGTTAAATTCATAAAAGAATTTTGAAAGGGCTAACAAATATTTAAGCACCACTGTACATGTAAATATTATAACTGCATATCTCTGTGAAACCACTATAAAATTCACGCTGTAACAAGATCTTGTATAGATAAATTTCAAAACGTTTTTATACTCATCTCCAACTAAAGGACACTGTAACCTGGTAGAACAGTGAAGTATGGTTAAGGTACCCCACCAGATACCATTTATTTTTAATAAAGTTATTTCAGGCTGTAATGATGGTACTTGGTTAAAAGTAAGTTGGCCTCAGATTCAAAAAGCAGTATTTTAGGGTTTAAGTAACACCAGAAAGAAAAAAAATTCTCTTTGAGCAAACAGCTTTATTAATATCCTATTTTTGTTCTCCATCTCTTTAAAAATCACCACCATGAGGAAGTCTCAAAATGAGGTCTATGAAAACAAAGCCACCCAAATTTCACCCCAGGATTCCATGACATTTTAGGATATTTTATTTAGTTTATATTTTATTAATTTTATTATCCATTCTGCCACTTTTAGGGAAAACAACTGGATTTGAAGGAAAGCCAGTTCAATGATATAAGCATGCATGGCCAGATGGATCTACTGAGAATGAAGCTAAAGGCAGAACAGAATCGACGAGCCTTGTCAGCTTTGACATGACCAACAGTTTAGGAATCTATGCAATGACATGGTTATAAGAAGCCAGAGATTCATTTCATGATACCAAAGCGATAAGAGAAGAGCTCGACAACATCAACGGCGCACGGTGGTCCAGCCATCATCATCGATCTCATTCTTGGTGCGCCGCGGGTTGTCCTTTTCTTTATCTGTGCGCCAGGAGCTCGTCTCTCCATCAAGCTCACGGGCTATAGGAGGGGCGTCCCGATCTTCCTTACTCTCCTCGCGTCGATCTTCCCGTCTCTCTTCTCCACCACGACGCCAAGAGCCTCCTAAAATAAATAAGGAACACTAACTAAAAAAAAATTCACAAAGCAGCAGAGTCTAACTTCACTTTTATCAATGAAGTGAATAAACTGAGACTGATTCAGTAAATTACATTTACTTTTTGTTTTATGAAGGACAATTCAATTCCTACAAGTACTGATATACATTCAGAACTCAATATGAAAGCAAAGGGCAGAAGGTCAAGAAGAAAGACTCAAATGAAAACAGATTTAGGGATAACGATTAAAGACTATTTTTCTAACAAAATAATTTAAGATAATAAGAAAATAAGATTTTCACTAGGACTAAAGTAAATTCATATTTAAGTTTGTGTAGGCAAGTAGTCAACACAAATTAATATTCATTATGCTTGGTACAATTTATTTGTTAGAAGTAGTTCCAGGAAGGACAAAAAAAAAGAAAAAAAAAGAAATTAAGAACAAATGTAAATTACACTGGTTTGTTGATCAAATACAAATAAAACCTGTGTTTAAAGCATTGCTTTACAAAAGTTGGGGTTTAAAAGACAGTTAACAGAAAACTACCTTCATCCTGATCTCTTTGCGGCCCTCTGCTGTCCCGATCATCGCGCCGTTCTCTTAAATCACGTCGCTCTCGTCGATCTTCCTCATCGCGGCGACTGTCACGCCAGCTGCTGGTCTCTTCGGTGCCACCTCTTCTCCATCCTCCCTCCTCCCTAGAAACAGCGAGATGGGTTGAGCATTGAGCTTTGTCTTAGTAACAAAAATTCACATTTTGAATGCAACCAAAGGAAATACAAGAAAACTGTTATGTTTTTATATGCATCTTGACTTGTGTACATTGGTTTACACACTGCATAAGGAACATCCCAAGTCACATGTATCTTCTATCCATTCATTATCTTCCACTATATCCTCTACTAGTGTCGCGGCGGGGGTGGTTCCCCATGCCCATCCAACGTTTGGGGCGCTGGGCAGATACACCCAAGACAGGGCGCCAATCTATCGCTGGACACACACACAGACACACTCTATATGGGGCAATTTGGAGAATACAATTGCACTTGAACCATGTTTTTTGAATGTGGGAGGAAACTGGAGAACCCGGAGGAAACCCACGCGGACACAGGGAGAACATGGAAACTTCACCCAGATTGGGAGTTGAACCGGGAATTCCTAGCACAGCGAGGCGAAAATGCTAACCATTAAGCCACTGTGCTGCCCCCACATGTATTCTGATTTCCAAAATTGATAAGCAAATAACACATCCATAAACAATTCATTGCTTGTGAACATTGGAATCATTGAACCTATAAATAAATTGGAACCTGCATTACATATAATTGAGTTAACATGCTCAGGTACAACTCATAAGGCCACCCACAAAGAAAAGATGCCTATTTAGGAAGTCTTAATTATGTGCTTTATAATAACTAAATGAAGCAGTCTGCATGGATGTCATGTCATCTGTGAAAATTCATGACAAGCACAACACAAAGATTAGGTAAAAATAATAAGAAGAAATTGAACCGCTGGAACGAAAAGTGCGTTCACACCTGTAAACTGATTCAGAACAGGTCAGAGAATTTGACTCGTCAATTTTCAGCAAACAGCCGTATCTTTCTGATACCTGGGTGGGCGACGGTCTCTGAAACGTTCTCCATCATGACGATTTTCTCCATCATCGTCAAGATCAGCATCATCACGATTATCACGGGGTGGACCCCAGCTCTCTTCACGGGCTTTTTCACGCTCTCTCCATCCACCTGCCAAAGAAAAAAAGGCACATTAGATAATCCTTATGCATTAAGGCAATAAGGTACGAGAGGGCATGCATTATTGTGAATAAATCAAAGGAAAGAAGTGTTATTACACATGACACGAGTGTCATTACACCTTTTCCCCATAATTTATTCACAATAATGTACAATTACTAGAGCCTTATTGCTTTTATAAAATGGATACAAATACACAATAATAAAATACATATATAAAAAATTTTAAAAAATTAAAAAAAACTTTGACTTATAAATGCAATTATAAAAAGCAAAATCGTTAATAAACTAGTCTTCTGTGACATAATGTACTCTGGTTTTTAAAGTAAACACTGAACAGCAGGATTCCAGTTTCTCTAACGACAAAAATTGTGCCCAAATTCTAGAGCGCAGTTTATATATATATATATATATATATATATATATATATATATATATATATATATATATATATATATACACACATATATATATATACACATATATATATATACACATATATATATATATATATATATATATATATATATATATACATATATATACATACACACACACACAGACACATATATATATACACACACTTTTTTCCCCCCCTCACCAATACCACCCATAGTTATGAATGTGAAGCAAATATCAAGAGATGTGCGTTGTCATCAATTACGTCACGGCTGGACAAAAGGCTTATCTGATATCAGATTTTAGGACTAGAACTACCAGTTTCATAAAATTAAGCATTTAAGATGCGACGTCCTGACAAATAGAGCAGTATTTATTTGCTCATATCCCATCTGAATGTTTGTAATGGCTTCCCTCAACCAACAGCACCATGCACAGCACAAGGAAGCAACAGTCAGACTGGCAGGACCAGTCAGTAAGATATAAAACCAATAAAGTAGAAAAACCTTGTTGCTTACAATCTGCCATAAAGTACAGTGGCATAGCTGAAATTTAAAAATATTTAGACTTTTCCCAAATTTATATAACAAACAAACTTTGCTAGATTTTAATACATAAATATGAATTCCATACCTGGCCTGCCTAAAGGTTTCCATGGCCTTGCGTCATCATCCATTCCCCTCCGACCTCCTCTCTCATCATCACCACCTCTCCTGGGGCCCCAGTCATCGTCAGCTCCACGTCTGGAGCCTCTGGGTTCGTCCATGCCACGACGTAGGCCTCGATCATCATC
The DNA here is from genome assembly GCA_019802505.1 of Corydoras sp. C115. Classification (NCBI taxonomy): domain Eukaryota; kingdom Metazoa; phylum Chordata; class Actinopteri; order Siluriformes; family Callichthyidae; genus Corydoras; species Corydoras sp. C115. The sequence goes on along the minus strand of JAFMOC010000025.1, from coordinate 1,188,516 downwards.
ATAGCTTCGCCTCGGGCCACGGTCGTCGTCATAGCTTCGTCTAGGGCCACGGTCGTCGTCCATAACTCGTCTGGGTCCACGGTCCTCATCCCTCCGGTGGCCGCGGTCATCTTCAAAGCCTCTCCTGGGTCCACGGTCATCCTCAAAGCCACGTCTTGGCCCACGGTCATCCTCAAAGCCACGCCTTGGGCCACGGTCATCATCATGGCTGCGACGGAGACCCCGGTCATCAGAAGGGCCACGGCGAGGACCGTCGCCTCTCCTGAAGGCTGGCTCACGCTCCTCACGGTCCTCACGTTCGTCACGACCTTCCTGACGCCATTCCTTGCTGTATAATGAAAGGTATCAGAATGTTAGCCTACATTACCATGCAACGCCTCAGTCAATAACTAATCTGCCAAGACCTCCCAGCATGCCGGGCACCTAAATATTCACCAGGTACCTAGTCATCTGCAACTCTATCGGGACCGTACAGTGACTGACTCTTGCATTATTGTGCTAAGGATCACAAGAATTATTCACAAGACTTTTAAGCATTTCATAATAAAATGTCATTTCCATATAAAGACAAAGGTTAAACTAAAAAAAAGAAAAAGGATTCTATGTTACAGTATATATTATAAAATTTATTACAGTATAAACCTTTTAACTAAAACTGTAAATGTTTTTAAAAAGCTTTATAATCCTTAAAAGTTAAGCAGCATGAACATTTTTTGTAATTTTTTTTATATCAATTATTGAAAATCAGTTTTGAATTGGAATGCAATACTGTAAAAAGTAAAACAACAAGCATTATTTCCTAAGTCGCTCCCATTTCATCTTTGGTATTACAACAGTTGGTTAAATACAAGTTTACATATCTGCAAATACCCTACAAATGTGAAATCCACATTTGATAGATGTCATCCATGCATAACAAACAAACCTAATGTAAGGCCTTACATTAACTAGCCCCAAATGAATTAGAATTTTCAAGAAAAAGTAATAAATTGACAGACCTTCGGCAGAAATTCTGCAGTGTTTAAGAGTGCAAAGGGAATCAGCTGTATTCCTTTAACTGGCTTACTTTTAGATACTATGAAGCTTTTCCAATATAGAGGAAAAAGCGCCGTTGATATTAGCAGGTGAAAACATAGTTCTTATATGGCAGATGTACTTCTTAATACCTTTATTTCCTATTTTGAAAAATATTATATTATATATTCAGAGAACACTGTGGTAAGTCATTTTCAACAGTAGAAATGCCTGTAGCATTGTAATATATGACGTGTAAAGGGGTTATGAAACAATAAAAAAAAAAAATAATAATAATAAAAAAAAAAACACTCCATTGTCACTCCATTAAAGCACTTACTTTTCAGATGCTGGACGTCGCCATTCAGAATCCCCACCCTCTGTTTTCCTTCTCCAGCCTCCTTCCTCCTTCTCTCCCCATTCCTATTATTTACAAGAATATATTAATATTTTAGAGAAGGAAAGTGCTGGGTTTAAATGGAATGCAAATAGTAAATAAATAGATCTAAAACAAATAAGTCCAATAAAACCAATGTTCAAAATCAAACAGTACGCTCGAATGTGAGTTTTTATTATTATTGCAAAAGACAGCCCAGACTAATAAACACCTTCATTTAAAAAAAGCATTTTGTGTTTACCTGTGTCGTCTTTCACTAATATTTAAATTGGTATGAAGTTCTGAAACATTTAAGTGCGACAAACATGCAAAACAAAGGAAATCAGGAAGGGGCAAACACTTTTTCACACCACTGTATGTGAATCTGTAGATCACCCTAAAATTCTGCATAAAACAAGACCGTGAAAAAAGATGAAGTAATGTAGCGTAAGAAAAGGCAAAAAAAAAAAAAAAAAAAGTTGGTTTTTGTACTCTTCTTGACTGTCTGTACTTGAAAAATTCTAAGCAAAGTTTTAGATTCTTTGCTACTGCTGATTTTATACTGTACAGCAGGGGTGCCCACACTTTTCTGGCCCGAGATCTACATTTCCATTGGACAGGTCATCAAGATCTACCGGGGTCAACCTCTATGTTTTATATTGAAACCTGTTTACACACATCATGTTAATATTGTCGAATCTGTTAGAATTGCTCTTTTATTAAACATATTCCAGCAAATAGCACGGAGAAAACCTGATTTTAGTTATACCCAAACACACAGTATACAGCACAAATGTAAATCAATCACTGTAACACACATTTCCCCAAACAGAACATCCATCCATTATCTTCCGCTTTGTCCTCTATTAGAGTCACCCATGCCCATCCAGGGGAGAACACTTCGGGCGCTGGGCAGATACACCCAGGACAGGGTGCCAATCTATTACTGGGCCCACACTCACTCACACAAACACACTCTATATGGGGCAATTTGGAGAATTCAATTGACCTTGATCCATGTTTTTGGACTGTGGGAAAAAACCGGAGAACCCGGAGGAAAGCGACGTGGACACGGGAAGAACATGAAAACTCCACCCAGACTGGGATTCGAACTTGCTGCCCCCAAACAGAACATGAAAATTAAAAAAAGCAAATGCATTTTGAGTTTGACATTGTAAAAAAAAAATACAATGAATGAATCACATTGTGTGTGTGAATGTGTGTGCGTGTGTCTATAAGTGTTTTCCGATACTGTGCTGTAATAAAGCGCTGATACGTGATAAACGCCTTTTTTCTCAAACCTCCATCGCGATCTACCCGACACCCCTTCGCGATCGACCGACGTATTGAGCACCCCTGCTGTACAGTATGTCTGGAAACTCTTGGAACAGACCTTAATAACACACACACACACCTGTTTATACACACTATTTAGAGAGCTGTTTACCTTGCTGGACTTCTCTTCTGGTTGCTTCCTTATCTCCTCCTCTTTGCGTCGCTCACGCTCCTCAATCTCCTGCTGTCTGGCACGCTGCTTTCTCTCCTGCTCCTCAAGTTTGCGTAGGCGCTCCTGGTACTCACGCTCCTCTTCCTCTCTCTGCTCCTGTTCCAGACGCTCACGCTCCTCACGCTCTAAAAGGCAAATCAAAAATAGAAATAAATGTAAAATGCCGTATGTACAAAAATCTAAAATGTGCTATTAAATATTAAAACTATTTTGGAAATAAGCCTTATTTGGCTTAATTAATATAAACATACACCAACCACAACACAGCAGCCCAACTGCAGACAAATGAGACTAATCATTTCATTTTTATTCCATTTTCTCTGCAACCAAAACAACTTTCTGAACATTCAGCCTCAATGTGTTCCTAGAAGCATGTAATGCTAATTCAGCTGCTCTTCCACTTACAGTCGTGCAGGAGGTTTATCCAAAACTGTAGGGAGGTAAAAGGTTTTGACCAAACAAGTAGGAATGGACTATAGAAGTGCCCAGTCTAATGCAGTGTGCCAGTCACATCCCTTTATTAATTTTTTTACCTTAAAGAGAATTTGTGTCAATGTCATTATGTCTCTCCAGTAATCGATTGCTCCAGGGACTACATCCTACAGTTGTCTTTACCTCACTATTGAAGTTTTTTTGCCAGATCTCCTCATTGTTGCACTCTTTCCCATTATCCATGTACACTTATCCACATGTGAATGGGGAAAAAAATAGACCATTTCTGCAGCTCTCTTAGTTTTTATGTTCCAGCACTGCAGGTCTGGGCTTAGTCTTGCCATATCTCTGGCATGTCAGTCGCAAACTCTTCCTTGTAAAATAATCTCACATTGTTTATCTGTATTAATTTAGTAGCCTACCTGCAGTTGCATGACCAAACTGTTTATGTAGCTTCACATAATTTTGGTTAGTTTTAGGCCTTGGTGAAGAAGGGTAATTCAGTGACTTGTGGTGTTCCATAGATAAAACTGCCATTGTCCAGTTGTGATTGGATAATCATTTTAAATAAATGCTTCAGCAATGGGCAGTCAGCTCGCCATCTTCTTTTAGCCAGTATTTTTATTATATTGATAGATTTCCATCAATGATTTTAGTTCGATTAAGGAATAGGTTTGATTCAGGGTGTGTTTTGGAGAGATTAATCCATTTTTATTGTACATTTAGGCATGTTGTTAATGGTCAGTTGTAATTTTCTTTTAAGAGCCCGAATATACCTGCTTCTGCTGCATATACAGACCTCATATATGTATAGGCAGCACAAGATGTTTGACTCCCTGGATTGATTATGATGCTGAAGAGGGTTACTGGACAAATACTTCCTTGGGGCAGTCCCAGTTTGTTTGCATGTGAGGTTCAGAAAAGGTTTTATTTACTTTGATTTTAAACTTCACTATTTGTTCACTATAAGGAAGCAATCTCTGATGTATGTCTCAATCCGAATAAGGTGGTCTATTGTGCTCCTTCCTTTTTAAAAAAAAAAAAAAAAAAAAAAAAAAAAAAAACACTTTGAAACTTTATTAAGTTCTTCTCTCTAGAAACCAAACAAGTCTGTGATTTACCATTCTTTCCATGATATTGCAACTTGTCCAGAGATACAGGTCAACAATTATTTGGATCCTGGTGGTCCTTTCTGGGATTAGAGACAGGGATAATTGCTTCCTTCCCCGATTTTGCAATTTTTCCTTTATATTGTTTATGATCTTAGAAATGGCATTATGAGGGATTTGCTTTCCCCTTAAAATCTCATAAAAGTTAGTTACAGCACACCTGGCCCCGTAACTATAACTTTTATGAGATTTTAAGGGGAAAGCAAATCCTGAAGACCGATTGCTGCTGGGTTTAGAGCTGAAATTAGTATAGTTTGTTCAGGGTAGTTTGCTGAGACCTCTACAGTTCCACTGTATGAGGGTTTCTTCTTACATTAAGTGGGTAATATTGGTAAAGTGGGTATGTTTTGCCTTAATCCGCCTCTTGGTTGTGGGTTTCTAGAGTATGGTTTTGCTGGTTCATTTATATGTCTCTTGAACAATATTCGTTGTTTCTACTTTTCTTGGCTTGCTTTTGAAAAAAGTGTTTTTGTTTTCTTGCCTCCAGAATCTGATTCTTCTTCTTAGCCAACTTCGTAACACGTCTCCAAATTTTAACTTCATTCTACCAATACTTGTATGGCCTGGCATCATCAAACTTTGGTGTTACATTAGTGGAAACCATCCACCTGCCACCTGCATAAACACCCGAACACTCCTTCAACTCCAATACTCATGTGACACCATGAGCTACCATACTTTTGCTATATAATGGGTAATAACAGTTATTACAAATTAATACATGTGTTATGTTCTATCAGATGACATGGGCTCAGTTCTGCTGTCACCACCTGGTGAACACAATGAAGAAAGTGTTTCCAAAAGTACCTTTTTTCAACTGCTCTTCATGGATTCTCTGGGCCTCTTCCTCTTTCTGACGATAGAAAGCATTTTTTCGATCTTCCTTTCTCTGTTTTTTCCGTTCATCCAGGCGTTTTTTTCTCTCCTCAACCAAGCGCTCTTGAAACTGCTTTAATTTTTCCTGTAAAAATGTAAACACAAATTAGAGTTGTGTATTGAAAGCTCATGAATATCAAGTTGATGCAGCTATTAAAAATGAGTTAAAGAAGAATCGGTGTCTGAACCTCGTAGATGAAGCTTCTGGTTACAGTTATTTTAGATACAAAGTTCTCCTTGTCCTCCATCATTCTGGACATCCTATTCTTGTGCTCAAGTGCTTTTTCACGCTCAACCTGCATGTTGCTAATCTAAAAAAAAAGAAACAAAACAAGTAAGGGATGAAATCCTAAATATGTCATGTATGATAAGATATGCCTTTATCTTATCATACGTGCATATATATATATATATATATATATATATATATATATATATATATATATATATATATATATATATATATATATATATATGAATAAAATTCACAAATATGTACATAATATAGTAAGGAACATTATAAAAAAAACCACACACAAAGCATTGCACAGATGATTTAAAAAGTATTGGAAGAGAGATAAATGTTAATTTGGGGTTACTGAGAGCAGTGCTGATTGTACAGTCGTACTGCAGCAGGAAAGAAGGACCTCTGTTAATGCTCCCTAACACACTTCGGATGACGCAGACTGTCACTGAAGGTGCTGCCCAGTGTCGTTACAGTCCAATACACAGGGTGGGATTTATTGTCCATAAACAACTTGGCAACTTGTTTAGTAACTTCCTATCTCCCACCACCTTCATCGGGTCTAAGGGTTCCCCAGGACAGAGCTAGTTTTCCTAATTAGTTTGTCCAGTCTGCATTTGTAAATGCTGCTGCCTCAGCACACCACTCCAGAAAATATGCCACCAGTGTCAAAAAGGTCCTATGGAGTGGCCCCTGGACCCCAAATGACTTTAATCATTTAGTCTGCTCTGCCTTTTCTTTTTTTTTATAAAGTGCACCAGTATTGTTCGACCTGTCTAGGAACATGTACATATTCCTCTACAGCAATCAATGCTTATTAAATACATCATGATTTACCAAAGTTTGTAATTATGAAATCTGACCTACAGCATGCTTAATGTATGAACAATAAAGTGATGAATTCTTAAATATTTTACCCTCTCCTCCTCCTGAAGCTCCCACAGTTCCATGTCTTTGACACGTTGCTCCTCATAGGCCTTTTTAATTAAGGGAATTTCCTCCAGTCTCTTGGCCCTTTCAAAGTAGTCAATCTGGGGGAAAAAAAACACAACTTAATTTTGAAACCTAGTTCCCCATTACACACATAGTGCACAATAAAGCATTTTAGCCAGTTTGTGAAGGTGTTCTAATTCCCAATATTTAAAGTGTATCCTCTTAAGATGACTCTTTTAACCATGGTCCTATTGAATATATACAAATATATGGAGAACCTGTTAAATAAGAAGTTTAAAAAACATTATGCGCACTGCTGCCTTGTGTGCAACGGTTTGTTCTGTTTGTTACAACATACACTGCTGCTGGCCAAAACTGTAGTGCACATTGAAACAGCCTGTGGTTGTTTGTAAAAAGGGAAAGATGGTCTTCTCTAATTTGCCATTTTTGCGTTAGAACATTTATCTGCTTTGCTGTTTGGTGCTGGAGCGAACTCCTCTATTGGCTAGAGTTAAAGTTTTCCATTGACGTTTACATGAACTGAGACTAAACTTATATTAATCAGGATTGACTTTACCCTAAGTGCCAGGACTAAAAAAGCCTTAAGATGTTATTCTGACTAATTAAGACAACAGAAGTGTGTAGCAATTGTAACACTTGAAATCTTATGCCAACTTCATTTATGGTTCAAGTATAAATTCAGTACTACACTTTTTTAGAACAGGTTGAAAGTCATAGTACTTATGACACTTTTTAGAAAAAGAGCTCTTAGAACTAAAATATTCTTGAGTGCCATCAAGGTTCTCATTGAGTAGAACTGCTAAAGTGACATAAGCTAACCAAGGGATCTAAAGTGTTTTAGTTTTGCTCATCATTTTCTAGTAAATCTGTGTTAATGTCTTTAATTAAACTGTGTTGCTTCACTGTGTGGTGGCTGGTTAATGTAACAGAAATAAATTCCAGCAAGATTTTTTTTTTTTTTACATTTTGTTCAATACAGCATCACTGTATTAACGGTCTCACAGACTTCAGGTTCTCACACACAGGTTCCCTGTCAGTTCAGTTGTCTGTGTTCATTTCATGTTACAGCTCAAGTGGATATTTTAAAAACTGTCTTTGAGCATCGCATGCTGCTGAACACATGTCTGGATTATGGTCCAACACAACTTGTTGCTCATATTAGTAGCCAACACACATGCTCTGCTGTAGATATCAAACCAAGGAACAACAGCCTGTAACAGTCCTAAACATTAACATCCCAAACTAAAATGACCCAATATTAAAAGCACTACAAAAATGGAGCACATTTTGGAACACATATTATGAAACTGCTAGAGTATGAAATGGTTCAATTATTCAAACAATACCTTTTTCTCCTGATTCTTGAGGCGCTCCTGCAGTTCTTTCTTTTCTTTCTCAAGCTGCTCTACTTGTTTGGCCATGATGAAATCAGGGTCCAATTCCTCAAGATCCTAAAAAAAGTACAAAGAGAAGTCAAAAACCACAGGCAACACATATGATAACACAGGCAACCGGTGATTATTAACATACAGAAACCATTAAATATTGCCATACCGTTGCTTTCTTTTGAAATACAATGTTAAATCACACAAGTCAAAAAGGCTTCCAGTTCCATACCAGATATGTAACTTGAATCACCAATCAATGCAGTCACACTGTGCAAGTTGCTTATACTCGAGTGTTGATGAAATCATACCACCACCATATTCCTTAACAAAACTTCCATAATCAAAAGTAAACAAAAGTCATCTTGGTTTGATAAAAGTATTCACTTAGAACAATATTTAATAGCTCATTAATTCAGTTTCAAGGTATTCCAGAAAATTGGTTCAATCCTTTCTCACTAAAGTGTACTCTGTGAACTAAAGAGTGTTCAACACAAGGCACCCAAAACAGATATACAGAATATATTGCATTACATTGCACTACAGTGAAGAGTTTTTAAAAGAGATGGCTTGAATGTAGTGTTTTATTAAACTCTACCACCTTTTCATCCAGTAACACCTGATCCATTATCACAAAAAAAAAAACAGTAAACATACGTAAAACAAACAAATATGGTTTTGTTTAATGTCTGAAGAGGAGTTTAGATTTAATACTTTCTTTACCTCAATATCAATGTCCTTGAAAGCTTTGGCTCCCAGCTCGGTCTTTTTGATCTGCTCAAGACGCTCTCGCACCGTCTTCTTTTTAATCTGCTCGTGTTCCTGCATGATGCGCTCCTTTTCTCTCTCCTTCGCCTCCTGGCGCAGGCGATCCTCCTCGGCTTTCCGTACCTTCTGCAGTTCAGCTTCTCGCTGCTCCAGTTCTTCTTTCTCACGCTGGATGTTAAGACTCTCCAGACGCTCCTTTCTCTCCTCAATAGTCTGGCGACGAGCCAGGATGCGCTGGTGCTCCTTGCGTGCATTTTTCTGGTAGGAGACAATGGCCTGCTGGCTTTGCTCCTCACGTTCTTGCTAAAAAAAAAAAAAGCAGAAAAGCAAAAGCAGGAGTGTGAATTTTTAAAAATACAACACAACTACTTCAACTGATTAAAGTTCCATCACTTCATAAACAAGGAGAAAAGGCTAACATTTCACTAAACAAGCCAAAAGATTAACAGCCTGTGATCATGTGCATCCAAACTATAAAAATCAGTGTATTAATTGAGCCTCATAATACTATAAAACCAGGTTGCCTTACAGGAAGTTGCCAAGTTACCATGCCCTGCTTATATTTTGCTAAAAGTTATGTCAGTCATTTTAGTCAAAAATATGGTATTGTCTGCATTCTGCAACCTCACCTCTGGAGGCTACCTAGGCCCACCTACTAATTTTTAAAATACCTCAGACTGATTTTAAACACTATTAAAATCTGTAACGGTTGCGACTACAGTTAATTTCTGCAAATGTTGGTCAACACGGTAACTATTGGCACTTATCCTAAACAAGCTGTCTGCCCCAAAGCTAATTTTAATGATTTTTTTTATCCATTAGAGACAGAAAATCAACTACTTACCAGAATAGAGGCAGGTTTGATTATCTGGATTGCCTTGGCCAGAGCAGAAGACATGGCTGTGAGCTGATTACGGATCTGTTCTGAAGGCATGTTCTGCAGAAACGGTCCTACGGGGGCATCCTCTTTAGTAGAGTAGTTCAGGTCCGAACCAAAACTTAAGGTTCGGGATGAATGGTCAATACGAACCTAAAAAAAATAACAATGTTCCTTATTCATTCTTAATTATCATTAATTAATTAATCAACATCAATTATTCATGTAAGCTATTTCTTTTAGATTTATTATTGTTCACAGGATTTAAATCAAGCCAGTGTGCGTTTAGCTTCAAAGATGGAGAAGAGAAGAAATGGAGGAAGGTCATTAAACTGCATTTAAACAAACAAATGTATACACACATACATATGGTATATACATTATGATATTACACCAGCCAAAAAACATTTCAGAGGGAACCTTTTAGTTCTACAAAATATAGACTAGACATTCATTTACCTGCAGGTCACAGTGTCGTGCAGCATCTACAATGGAGCGCTCCAGCTGGAAGGCATCCACAAATGGCACAAGGGAGGCGAGCCTGCTGAAATCAATGCTCTGGTAGATTTGTGCCACCTAAGACATGCAAACAAGCATTAGAGGAATGACTTAAGCTTTGACCAGAGGGATTTTTTTGAAGAGGGTGTAATACATTTGTGTTGTGTTTGGGTATTGAGTATGTCCACCTACCTGCTGTAACAGTCTCAGGATAGTGTTGTTCTGCAAATGAGGAATGTACTGCTGCAGATCAGGCTCATTCTCAGCTTGATCCTTCACCCAGTTCAGCACCTGGACAACAGCTCAGTTAGACACATATAACACATACCTACAGTCAAAATGCTACAGAAATAAGCTTTATGGGCTTAAAAACGGATTTTGCCAATAATATACATAAATGAGCAATAATATAAATCAAATGTACAATCCAAAAAATGTGTACACTGAGACCACTGAGATTAGCACTTCAACAACCAAGAGTGAATTTATTTTAAACAGTGGTTACTCAGCCAGTTTGAGACCCTGATACTCATGTACTTTTTCTAAAAAGATGTAAATCTGTAGTTTTGTTAAGGTTCTGGGACTTACTCTCGTCACTCTTCCACAAAGTCTGAGAGGATGAAAGTCCACTTCCAGCCAGCTGTATATCTCCCTTACATCAGGGACAATGTATTGGAGAAGATTGAACCTCACCTATAAAAGAGATAAGGTAATTAATTTGATGATACATTCTATAAACAATGGCTTTATTCATATTCACAAGAACATTTTTTAAAGCATAGTCATGTAGTAGACAGAGAAAAATAAAAGCAAAAGCAGCTTTTTATGCTTGTGAAACCAATAAAGCTCAACTATATGGAAGAGACAAAAAAATGTAAACGATCAAGATTGGGACTCCATGGCACGACACTGCTATTAGCAAACGTACACACACACACACACACATATATATATATATATATATATATATATATATATATATATATATATATATCATTTATTTATTTATTTTTTTTAATGAAAACTGAGATATGGCAGCAGCATTTAAAACTGTATGCAGATACAAGATCGAATTTTGTATGACTGATTTAGCACTATACCACCTAAATCTAAACAGCCAAACAAAAGTTTTAATGTTATAACATTTTAAGACTTGGATGAAGTTTAAAACCACACATTCTATGGCCAAATGGACTGTTTGTATAGAACTGTAACTACTGATCTGGGACCAACATGCAGCCTGCAAGACAAGAAATAAAAAACAAAAAATATCAACTGAGCAGCAGTTCCATGGATGGAAACGCCTTAATGATAAGACAGGTCAACGGTTAGCCTTTTGTTAAACTGTCTGGGGCTGATAGAAAGGCTTGAGTAATTCAGAAAGTCACACTGAACAGCTATGCTGAGCAGAAGAGAATCTCTGGATAAACCATGTGTGGAACCTTGAGGCAGTTTTATAATAAAAAACTAAAGATAAATTTGATAAACTATGAAATTTCTACAAGTGCAAATACTGAGAGCAAAACCATAAAATTATTTTAGACAACAGTTTTAAAATGTTCTTCTCAAACAACCTGCTCACATAAATCAGTACTTCTGCTGATTGCACAAATAAAATGCCATTTTCTGAACACATTAGAGAACTAAAATAATTTAGCCATGGGGTGTTTAAGCCTTAGTATTTCCAAGCATATATTTATATATATACACACACACACTGTACAGTCATGGCCAAGTTTTGAGAATGATACAAATATACATTTTTACAAAGTCTACTGCTTCAGTTTTTATAATGGCAATTTGCATATACTCCAGAATGTTATAAAGAGTGATCAGCATAACAGCAATTAATTGCAAAGTCAATATTTGCCTAGAAAATTAACTTTATCCCCCAAAATACATTTCAACTTCATTGCAGCCCTGCCTTAAAAGGACCAGCTAACATCGTTTCAGTGATTGCTCCATTAACACAGGTGTGGGTGTGTGTTGAGGACAGGGCTGGAGATCTATCTGTCATGATTAAGTAAGAATGACACCACTGGACACTTTAAAAGAGGCTGGTGCTTGGCATCATTGTTTCTCTTCTGTTAACCATGGTTATTTCGAAATAAACACGTGCAGTCATCATTGCACTGCACAAAAATGGCCTAACAGGGAAGAGTATCGCAGCTAGAAAGATTGCACCTCAGTCAACAAACTATTGCATCATCAAGAACATCAAGGAGAGAGGTTCCATTGTTGCCAAAAAGGCTCCAGGGCGCCCAAGAAAGACCAGCAAGCGCCAGGACAGTCTCTTAAAAGTGTTTCAGCTGCGGGGCTACCAGCAGTGCAGAGCTTGCTCAGTAATGGCAGCAGGCAGGTGTGAGTGCATCTGCATGCACTGTGAGGCGGAGACTCTTGGAGCAAGGCCTGGTCTCAAAGAGGGCAGCAAAGAAGCCACTTCTCTGCAGAAAAAACATCAGGGACAGACTGATATTCTGCAAAAGGTACAGGGAGTGGACTGCTGAGGACTGGGGTGAAGTCATTTTTTCTGATGAATCCCTTTTCCGATTATTTGGGACATCTGGAAAACAGCTTATTCGGAGAAGACGAGGTGAGCGCTACCACCAGTCTTGTCTCATGCCAACTGTAAAGCATTCTGAAACCATTCATGTGTGGGGTTGCTTCTCAGCCAAGGGAATCTGCTCGCTCACAGTCTTGCCTAAAAACACAGCCATGAATAAAGAATGGTACCAGAATAACTTCTCCCAACCATCCAAGAGCAGTTTGGTGATCAACAATGCCTTTTCCAGCATGATGGAGCACCTTGCCATAAAGCAAAGGTGATAACTACATGGCTCAGGGAACAAAACAGATTTTTTGGGTCCATGGCCTGGAAACTCCCCAGATGTTAATACCATTGAGAACTTGTGGTAAATCAAGAGACAGGTGGACAAACAAAAACCTACACATTCTGACAAAATGCAAGCATTGATTGTGCAAGAATGAACTGCTATCAGTCAGCATTTGGTCCAGAAGTTGATTGAGAGCATGCCAGGGAAAATTGCAAAGGTCCTGAAGAAGAAGGGTCAACACTACAAATATTGACTTGCTGCATTAACTCATTCTAACTGTCAATAAAAGCTTTTGTTACTCATCATATGATTGCAATTATATTTCTGTATGTGATAAAAACATGTGACAGACACACATAAAAACCAGAGGGCAGCAGATCATGTGAAAATATAATATTTGTGTCATTCTCAAAACTTTTGGCCATGACTGTACATACAGGTGTTAAAATTTTAATATGTAAGCAGTCAGCAGGTATTACAGAAACATACCATATCATTGATGAGACTCTGGCGAGTGGGTGGAGACTGCAGGCCAAGTAAAGTGGCCAGTCTACGATGTTTGTCCACGATTATGCCATCCATGTCTAACAGACGAGCAATATCGGTACGCTCAGGGGTTATAGGGATGGACAGTGTGGCCAGAAGCACACGAGTGGACATCCTGTAGAAAACAAATTTTAACATACGTTCACACATTATACATGTAAGTTTAGTCTTCTTTGAGAGTGTATGACACAGTCTACTTTAAATGAGAACAAAAGATAAAATTCTCACCTCTGCATTTCATCCTGAGTGAGGTTCTTCCTCATTTCTCTGGACAAATGGTAGAGTCGATGAAGTGTGCATGCATGGAACAAAGCGTTTCCAGACTTCCAGAACACAGTAGAAACCTTGTTGTAGTAGTTTGCCATCAGCTGAGGTTTAGGAGGCTTCTTAGAAAGGGCAAACAATCCATGGATGTCCTCAACTGCCTTGAAAGCTTCCTAAAAAGGTCATACAGATTACTTACACATCTTATCTTAGATTTTGTATGTATAAAATTTAAGACAGCTGTAGTCCATTATAAAAGTACACATGCAAGATGAAACTGGAGCAATAATGTGTATGGTCATACCTGCCACAGCTCCATGCTGATGGCACTATCAAGCTGCACCAGGCGTGTTTCCAGGTGCATTGACTGACTCTCGGGGTTGTTAAGATTGATGGCTGTGCTCTGGTTGTGGTGGCGCTGGATCTGGCCCAGGTGCATGCGCAGGTTATCACAAAGCTTACGGAATTCAGCCTTCCGCGTGTACTGCAGACAGAACCTAAAAGCTGTAGAAAAAGGAAGAGAATTACATTATTGCATGCTACTTTAAAGGGTTTATCAGCACAAACTCTACCACAGTTCTCACTAATAAGACATTGTGCACTATAATGGTATTAAAGATTGACAATAAGTACAGACCTTGCTGTGCGATGTCATGATACAGACGTTCGACTTTGGAGTTGTTTCGGAGTAAGTCCAAGCACTGACGGTAAGACTCCCATAAAAATTTGACCCAAGGAGTGAGCAACAGGCGGTCTGTTCGGTCCTGGGTGTCTTCTCCACTCACAGCACTCAGCAGCACACTGTATGAACGTCAGCAGCACATTTTATTTGTTGTAACCAGATGTAATTGTCTAATAACCACCAGCATAACCCCCGCCCATTAAAATTTTTCAAAAAATATATAATACTTGATTCTGATTTTACAAGTAGTCGTTTAATAAATTTGTACAGTGGTCCTATTAGAGTTTATTCTAAAGCAAAGACTTAATTAGAGAATTATACCATACATACAGTTGTGATCAAATTTATTCAACCCCCACTGAAATAAAGTGTTTTGGCCAGTTTGACATTGATTTGGATCATTTCAGTCATCTTATTTACAATTATATCAAAGAGGCACTTATAAATTAGACAAATATAACATAATATTTATGATGGAATAACCACAAATGTCTTTACTGTGCTCACATCATTATCAGTTTTATTCAACCCCCTAGTGACATTATTTTTTAGTACTTAGTACAACATCCTTTTCCAGTTATGACAGCTTTCAAGCGTGAAGCATAGCTTGACACAAGTGTCTTGCAGCGACCTATGGGTATCTTAGCCCATTCTTCATGGGCAAAAGCCTCCAGTTCAGTCACATTCTTAGGCTTGCGCACTGCAACTGCCTTCTTTAGGTCCCACCAGAGGTTCTTAATTGGATTTAAGTCTGGTGATTGCGATGGCCACTCTAGAATGTTCCAGCCTTTCATGTTCAACCATGCTCTAGTGGACTTGGATGTGTGCTTCGGATCATTGTCCTGTTGGAAGGTCCAACGTCTCCCAAGCTGCAGGTTTGTGACTGACTCCATCACATTTTCCTACAAGATCTCCTGGTACTGAAGGGAATTCATGGTACCCTGCACACGTTGAAGCTTTCCTGTACCATTAGAAGCAAAACAGACCCAAAGCATAATTGACCCCCCGCCATGCTTCACAGTAGGCAAGGTGTTCTTTTGTTCATAAGCCTGGTTCTTCCTCCTCCAAACATAGCGCTGGTCCATTGTCCCAAACAGTTCTAATTTAGTTTCATCTGACCACAGTACACTGTCCCAAAACCTTTGTGGCTTTGTGTTGTTTTCTACTATGCTATTTTTTTAAACTTGATTTAACTCCGGTGTTTGGCTTTGTGATCGTGTTAAATTTGACTTTTTGAAATCAAATTAGTTACTTTATTTAGTTATTTTAAATCCTGACAGAGAAGATTTGGCCATGAAATTTGGGATTTGAGAAGCAAGGAAAACATCCTGAACTAAATCGGGTCTCTATGTAATCTTTTTTGTTTATTTTTCGCTTCATGTCCTAAACACATAAATTAACTTATATTACATTTAATTGCCATTATTTAAAAAATATTTGTAAGTTTAAAATCAAGCTGCACAGGTTGATAGTTTCTGATTCTGCTATACCTTTCTGGAGTCTGAATATTGTCCAGATCCTCAATATCCAACACCATCTGCTGTGACTCCTCCTTGGCTGTCTCAGTCTTCTCCTCTGCCAGTTTCAGGTAGGCACGTACCACATCTTCCAAGGACTTGATATTCACCTGATAAGCAAAACAATTGGGAGTTTGTGATGAAGCGCTTTATTGCATGAACCCTATTTTAGGAGTATAATTTCCTGTTGCTCCAGAAGAAAGTACTAAAGCTTTACACTTCAACTGCTACATAGCCAAATCCTGGAGTTTTTTTTCCCCAGAGAGCTTTAGTTTTACTTAATGTGGTTTTCTCTATGGTCTAGGTTACATATTGAAACAGACAATACACATTCTAATTATGTTCGAACAAAGAATTAACACTATCAAAACCATGTGGACGGCATGGTGGCTTAGTGGTTGGCACGTTTTGCCTCTCAGCTCTAGGGATTCCCAGTTCGAATCCCCATCTGGGTGGAGTTTCCATGTTCTCCCCGTGTCTGCGTGGGTTTTCCTCCGGGTTCTCCGGTTTCCTCCCACAGTACAAAAACATGGATCAAGTCAAATGAGTTCTCCAAATTGCCCAACATAGAGTGTGTATGTGTGCGTGTCTGTGTGAGGGAGTGTGTGCCCAGCGATAGATTGGTGCCCTGTCCTGGGTGCATCTGCCCAGCGCCCAAAACCTTCTCCCCTGGATGGGCATGGGGAACCCCACCGCGACCCTAATATAGGATAAAGTGGAAGATAATGGATGGATGGAAAACCATATGTGAACACAAAATTAATTAACACTGGTAATCTATTTAACAAATTAGAAATTCAACTATTTGTCATACACACGATGTTACAATTTAAAAGTTTAATTGTTAAAACCAGAAACTTTATCTTTAAATATTTGTGTTTTGTAAAAGTGGGAGAAGAAATTACACTACAATTGTATATCAATAAAAAGGCAAACATGCTCTAAATATTTAAAATAAACTAAAATATTCACCTTTCATTATTTTAAATAGATTTTAATAAAACAGACCAAGTATAAAATTAGTATTGTATAGTCTTACAAGTGTAAAGTCTAATCTCTGTTTAATATGTGTTTAATACCGCAAATTAATTTATTTGGATGAGTGAACAAAACATCATTTACAAGTCTATCAAATGATACACAAGACCAGAAGTCTCATAGTCAGTGTAGGGGAAAAAAGGTGACAGTACCAAAGACTAACAATAAAGGAGAGTAGACTTTAGAGGGCTTTTTTTAAAGGATGAACAAATGTGCATTTAAATCCTGGATGTGGAGGCAAGTCTTTCATTTTCTTTTATAGCACGGAGATATATTTTAAACCTGAAATGTTAATGGAGTGAAAGTAAAAGCAAAGTAAAGCATATTATCTAAAACATTGGCAACCTGCTGACAGATGTTCTTGTACTGGTAAAGGCCCTCCTTTGCCAGATGGCTCTTGCGCAGGTCCACACACAGCTCCAGGTACTTGAGCATGATCGGCTCGTGGATCTTCTGCCATGTTCGATGTTTTTTGCTCTTGATGACATCATAAAGCACATCAAGAGCTGGTTGCTTTTTGCCAACTTCCAGAAACTCTGTGGAAAAAGAAAATGGCTACATGTTTAAACTGATAACTCCAGATAACCAGCTGTTATCTTAATGTCTGTGAAGGACAAAATCAGTGGTGCATTTAGACTGTTATAAACTGGTCATTTACAGATACAAACATTTTGGCAACACTGGACCTTCAACATCAATATCCACTAAATTTTGCAACCTTTAACTGATAACATGTTTGAAATTACTCACATGGCACAGTGACAAAAGCATACCGTGGTTTAAGCCGGATTAGTTTACACACTATTAAATGTATATTTTTAAGATTGATTATTATGAAAACCCATTTCCCACACGAAGGCACAAGTATCTCAGAATTCTGGCATTTAATAATAAAACAATATTTAACTAAATAATAAAACATCAGAATTCTGACTTGGTCTCTCAAGTCTTCTGCAATTTCCCTCTAGGGATTAATAAAGTATTCTGATTATGGGAGAGAGAAAAAAAGATTCCGACTTGGTCTCTCAAGATTTTGACTTATTATAAACACACAGATAGCAGCAAGTTACCTGCTTTCTACCTGGTCTTAATCTGATGAGTATCTGGCCCACATAGTACAACAGACAACAAGGGACGTCTAAATACATTAGCGACCTGAAAGGGAAGTTTAAACCCTTTTTTTATTCATTATGAATGATTCCTCTAGATACCATAGCAAATGTTACTGAGCAGATCTGCAACAGAATCATGCAGTCAGAATCAACATAAAGCCAAATTGAACCAAACAAACGATGATGCGACGATATAATATCGATTAAACATATATTATAATATCCTTTAGAACGCAACCGGGGCGCCGTTTTAAAACTGAGAAACATATGGTTTAGTTCGTGTTAGCGCGCTTATCCTGATAAACTAGCTGCTAATGGTATTTACAAATACACACTGTTATCCTAAATATAATAAACAACTTTATTTGTGATATGCGTAACACGTAGAGCTAAAAAATATGGAGAATTTGTTGTCGTTACAGTTAGTCTTCAATTGGCCTAGTTATAAGGAAACAATGGCTTGGTTCCAAATCGTGGACTCACACTACATAGGACACAGCATCCCATTCAGACACACTGTACAGAATTGTCAAATTGGGACTCGGCCATTGGCCTGATTTTGACCTAGCAAAAAATCTAAGGCAAACAAAATAGACATACTGAGTCCGATTTCTGAGATATAAAGTCGGAATTCGGAGATCAAACGCTACATTTTGTAACACTCGGCCTGCTTCGTGTTCGCTCAAAAAAAAATATGGCGACGCCGCCATGATGCAGCTTAACCAGACACGCGCTTACCATTTGCTCTTTTCAGAGCGTTCTCCGGTCTTTGAAAGTACGCCGGCATTGTCGCGTTTTGCTATGCAGTACGAAATTCGCGCTCGTCGAAGGATTATTTTCGTATTTTTAGTCGTAATGTGCGTCCATTCGCGCCAACGCCAACCAGCCTCCACTCCAGCGGCTCTCAGCCCGAGAAAGGAAAGTCACATGTGAGAGGGGTCTTGCTCAATGACGTCACCAGGACCCGTATGTGTTCAAACCACCCAAACGGCTCTCATGAATCGACACTTACAGGAATTGATTCACTGGTTGTTTCGCAAAGGAATCGAGGAGTCAGTTTAATTGTTAAACAATGAAACTAAAATATATTTTTTTGTTATTTCAGTTTCATTGTTTTACAGTTAAACTGACTCCTATAGACAAAAGTCTATATATCGTAAATCTGACTTTATATCACAAATTACATGCTTTGTACAAGCTAATCTTAACGTCCTATTCGTAATAATAGCACATCTATGCACGATTTAAATGCTTCAAATGTTAAGATGTTGTTTACTGAATTATTAAAACTCTTTAATTGTGTATCATGTTGTCGGAAAATCACAGCTAGCGATTTAGTTATTATCATATTATCTATTGTTTTTTTCTATTTATATATAATGCCATGTGCACTTTAAGGAGGAGCTTAAATCTCGTTATATGATGTATACTGTGTATGCGTGGTATAATGACAATAAAGGCTTTCTATTCTATTGTATTCTATTCTATTCTATTCTATACAAATAATATGACAAAATATGAACATTGTATAGAATATAAATGTTGAATATGAATATGCATATATTTTTTTATAGACGAAAGCATGTAGATACACAGCTTGTTCAGAGTGAATGATGACTATTGCAGATGTATTATGACAGCTACAAATTATACAGACAGACAGACAGACACACACACACACACACACACACACACACACACACACACACACACACACACACACACACACACACACACACACACACACACACACACACACACACACACACACATACCTGTGGGATATTCTTTGTTGTTGGGTCTGGTGCCCCTCATTTTCCTTATGAGAATACACTCATTAATTCTTAATGAGGTTTAGGTCCAATGAGTTGGCAGGCTCATGATGGCATGGGCATCAAATCAGGTTTTGGTGCTTCTGGCGGCATGGGCATGGGTAGGGGCCAGGTACTGCAGGAAGATCTCCATACAGATCCTTAGCAGAAGGAATCATGAAGTCCTCTAAAACATTCTGTTGCGGTGACCTTGGACTTAAGAAAGCAGAGTTTACCCACACCTGCGCTGGACATTGCACCCCCAAATTATAATTGACTGTGATATTTAACACTGGACCTTAAGCAGTTTGGATTCTGTTCCTTACCCCTACTGTTTAGCAGATGATTAGTGTTTCACACTCTGTTTAAAAACAATCATGCCCTGCAAAATTTGGGCTGATTTCTCCACAGTAATAAAATTTTTGGAATTCCTGTTTTCAGGGGTTTTGTGAGCTGGAAGCCCAAACTATGTAAAAAAATAAACAAATAAATATTTGAAGTCGTATAAATTGTGGGCCCTGAATCTATAATTAATGTAGAAGTATGGAAACTTTTCTATAACATTAAATTTTTAATTTTCAAAGGCTTGGGAGGACCAAGACTCAGTGTGGGGCTCATCCTCCTTGAGCGACGGGCAGCAGCAACAGTGTAGGACAGCCATGTACAGATAGTGTCAAGATGGGGTGACTATATTCAACAAATGGAAAAACTCTAACAACTGGAAAACTATATGTAAATCCATTAAGGGGGTCCTACAGGACCGCCAGTCCAATTAATATCCAGGTTCCATCCAGTAATCATCTTAGCTGCAGTGCTTCAGCAGAGCCATGAATGAAGATCTCAATACACCTCCAGGAAACCGGCCACACCTCAAAAGAAACAGACAAGAAAAGCAGTTAGAGCTAATAATAAAGTGCAGCATTTAAGTAATAAGTAATTGATTGACACAGTGCAGCATGTAACTCCAGCATCACTGACTAGAGCAGCATAACTAAAAAAGGTAGATACTGCTGTCTGTAAATAGTTCAGAGGGCTCCCAGGAACAGCATCATTTCAGCGTCACACCCCCATTAATGATGAGGTGGGTGAAGAGGTGAAACGCAAGAACACACTGATCCCAGATTACCAACCCAACACAGCCAAGCCTGAGATCTACATTTTTTATCTACAGGGGGTTAATTAAACGCAATATTAAATAAATGTGTTTTTAATCTACTTTTAAAGATTAATAATGATTTAGAATCACAAACAGTAATTGGAAGGCTATTCCAAAGTTGAGGAGCCTTGTGGGAGAACGATCTTCCACCAGCAGTGATTTTATTTATTTTAGGAGCTAAAAGTAAACCAGCACTTTGAAATCTGAGCCCACGTGTTGGTTTATACAATTGAATCAGCTCACTCAGATACTGTGGAGCCTGATTATGTAGAATTTTATATGTTATCAATAAAATTTTGTACTCAATACGAAATTAACTGGTAGCCAGTGTAAGTTTGATAACACAGTACTGATATGTTCAGACTTTCTGGCTGCAGCATTTTGCACAAGTTGTGATTTAAGTAATGATTTATTAGAACATTATGTCAGAAGTGACATCCTGTCAGAAGTGAATTGGGCAACCTCATCTCCTCAGTCATCACCCTGAATACTGGTGTTCCACAAAGTTGTGTTTTGAGCTTGATTCTGCACTCCCACTTCACCCATCACTGTGTGCCTGTTTATGGTACAAACACCATAGTCAAGTTTGCAGATGACACCACGGTGATAGGCCTGTTGACAGACAATGATGAGACCTTGTGCACCTTGTGTAATGTATGCACTTTATATCTTGTTAATACTACGTATATAGCATGTATATATTATGTATATACATTTATAAACTTCACCTCTCCATGGACCCGTCACTGTTATTGATGCATTTTATGTAAATAATGTATATATTGCACCTCTGGTTAGATGCTAACTACTAACATTTCATTGGCCCTGTACTTGTACTCTGCACGATGACAATAAAGTTGAATCTAATCTAATCTAATCTAATCTAATCTGATGATCATAATTAGAGAATGGCAATGACTGTAGCACTGAGAAAGATAACAAAAGAATTTACATAACTTCGTCACCAAGGATTTATCTGAGGTGTTCTATTGTGCATCTTTTCTATTTCATTGTTTCAATGTTTTCAGTTTTAAGAAACTGCTTTTCTCGTTTTGGTGGGAGTTGTCCTATATGAAAATTGCTGACTGCTTGAGCGACGAATGCAAGAAAGGAACTAGGTAATGTTAAAGGTTCTAATACAGACATACACTCTGCCATGTAGCTGTATGAGAGGTCCAGCTCCTGCTGTCCAAAACATTTCCCAAACCAAGGTGGACACTTCCTTCTCCACCTTCACTGACTTCTTTACACACTTTAGGTTTTTTCCTTGTTTGTCGATGAGCATAATATTTTACATTAGACAGCAGATGTGCTAAAGTCATTCAGAGCAATGGCCTGTACAATTCTGATGCTGAATATTGACTGATGTAACCTACAAAAGGGTTTAGTTGTATACAGTATTAGACCGTGCAAATGTACCGATAGTTTGAATGAATAAAGTGCAGCATAAAGTGCAGTGTGTACTTAAACTGATGAGATCAACGTGACTGTGATGATTTCAATAAAGTCTTAGTTTCAGGAAGGAAGAAGTGCTTTGGTGCGAGACGCGGGACTTCCTGTAATGTCTACTGTATGGTAGGAGATTGAAAAGTCCATGGTTTGAATGAAAAACTTCCATGACAATATTTTTTGGCTTGCGCATGATGCAGTGAATTGTGGGCAATGTTGGGGTCTGATACAGGGAAGTTTCCGTAATACACTAGGATGCAGCCTCAACAACATTAAAATAATCTCGGGGTCAAGATTATTTGACTGTTTAATTAGATTTTGTTTTTCAAATGTTAATCAAAGTAGTTGCTTTAAAATGCAAGATTTATTTATTTTACACTGTACAAGAAAACCTCAAGTAGCTTCTCTGCTTTTACAGCTGCTGTGATTTACAGAAAACATGACACACAATTTAAGAGTTTTAATAATTGAGTAAAGACATCTTAAACTGTAAAGCATTAAAATTGTGCATAACTGTATTATTACAAATAAGTAAACCATTTAGGAGGTTAAAAAAACATGTAATTTATGACAATGTGTGTGCATGTTCAGTCTGACATGATGTAAAGTCAGAATTCTGAAGTAAACAGTCAGAAATCTGACATTAAACTTCAGAATTCTAAGATACTTTTGTCCTTTTTTTCTTAGTGGTGGAAATGGGCTTCCATATCATGACAGGAAGGACCCACAGAAATCATCTTAGGATTAATTTCTTTTATTATGTGGATAATTATAAACAACAATATTTTTCAATAATATTATATTTGTAGTTCATAATAATAACTACCATGAGTTTCTTATTATTTGCTTGTCTCTGTGTTTTTTGCTTGTAAATCTGCACTAGATCAGCAAGTAAATGTTGTCTTCAGGATCCTGCAGAGGTTTATGTACTTTCTAAAACCACATAGAAGCAGCTTTAAAATGTCTCATCACCTCTTAGTGGTTCAAGTTGAAACCAATGATTGGTGGCGAGGAGTGGTTAGTGCTACTGTGCACAGGGGAAACTTTTATATAGATGATGTGCAATTTTGTATTATTATTTTTTTATTAATGTTTAGACCATTTTCAGGAAGCAATTGCTGCAATTTATGCCTGCAACACATTCCAAAAAGTAGGGACAGAGAAGCATTTACCACATTGTAGTGTTGACATTGCTTTTAACAAGCGAATTAATGTTTTAGTGGTACTTTATTTCATTTTTCCTGCAAACACATCTTAAAATGTGCAACAGTTCTTTCTGCAATAATGCTGCTGTTCTAAATGTGTATATTTTCTTCAGTAACAGCGCTGACACAGCCCCATACCATGACAGGTGCTGGCTTTTGGATTTATTGCATTATATAGTCTGGATGATCCTTATTACCTTTGGTTCGATTCCTTGGCTTCCATTTCCCCTGGAAGAGACCTGTAACATGCATACATTTAACCATAATAGCACTGTGTGATTGTCCATTCTTGTTGCCTCCAGGTCCAGATAAGTAGACGCCACTTCTACAGTAGTTACCATGAGATTTCTTTTTTGTCAAAGGGAAGTTTAAAGTGGCATTTGTAAAAGTAAATCTGTACTAGAGTGCATGACAGAGGTTTACCAAAGTAATACCTTGCCCATGTGGTTGTATTAGTCATGTGGTTAAAGTTCTTGTTGTAGTGCTGTCTGAGGAATCGATGATTATGGACCTTTAGCTTAAGATTGCACCCTTTACTTTTAAGCACTAAACTTTGTATGATAAATTTTATGGTACATTGTGTTTAAACAATTTAATATATATTTTTATTAATTTGTTTATAAAATATAGATACTTTAACAATCTTTGATCACCCATTTGTGCAATCACATTATTACTTATTACATTATTATGTTTTTTCAAATCATTCGTAGTTCTGATTGCCCCGTCCCAATGTTTTATAGTGTGTTCTAGGCCTAAATTGCAGAAATGAAAGTTTATTAATAAATTAAATGAATTTGAGCATATAAAACATGAAATATTTTTTGTTCATACTGTCTGCAATTTTTTAAAGATGCATAATTAAGTAAAAGTAAGAAACACTGTGTTGTTCAATGCATTTTTTATACCAACCATTACATTACATTATATTAAAATTTGGTCATTTAGCAGTGACACGTAACCCAACTTGACCCAAGGGTCTTGCTCAAGGACCCACATTGGTTACTTGAGTGGAACTCAGATTTGAACCCACATCCTTCAGATTGATGGCCCAATGCCCAACATCCTAACTTTTTCCAGTTTTGATTTGTACAGAAAAACCATGATTAAATTATGGTTAGAAATTATAATGAGACACCAGCAAAAATGTTAAAAAGCTGTTTAAGGAAAGTTTTGGTAAACACCCAGGCATTTAGATCAATTAGCAGAAACCCTTAATCCAGAACATCATACATTTCAAGTCATTACATAATACAGTCCAAACACCTAAAGGTTATTGACTTTATAGTAAGGTCTCAACAGTGGAAGACTGATATCAGCCTTTGGGTCCATAGGTCAGCACCTTAATTGCTAAGCCACCATTTCTCTAGAATGCCATTCCTCCAAAGGTGCAGCAGAAGTCCAACTGGGTTCAGAAGCTTATACCATTTACTATATCAAAAACCAGTTAAATGCTATGCCACTTTGTTTTTCAGAAAGATGATGTGAAACTTAATGCACACTCTGGTCACAGTTTGGTAATCAGTTTGTATACAGAGTACAGCTTCTATATCAAAACTAAGTTGTTTTTTTTAACAAAAAGCACACATTTATAACTATAACTGGTTCCAATTATTTTAAATTGCAGCTGGTAACCACTAAGTTTAATGTTGACAAGAAAGACCTGGCCAACAATCAACACTGAAATTCGTTTACAATTCTTTTATGTACATAAAAGAAAAACAAAAGCATCAAACTGTTTCCACAAAGATGAAACATACTGTTACATGCCAGGACAAAATAATGACGAGAGACAGGATTTTTTAAGTATAGATTAGTTCTTTACTAACAGATTGCATTACAAAATGCTGACTGGTGTAGCTGCTATTCCTGGTGCCAATGGAAACTTCACCTTCTTTGTCTCGCCTTTTCATATAGCAGCAAACAGGCAATAAGTGGAACCTCCAGTAGGTGTGTTACTTACTCATTAATCACTTCATTTCTAATACACGTGGCACTGAAACAGTATGAAACACTCTGAATTCAAATTAAGAGGTGTGTCCCAATACTTCAGATCACTTTACAGACTAACAGCCTACCCACATTGCACTCCTCAGTGGCAAAGGCCATATCTGATGCAGCCCTACTGGACTGTTAAATGCTTGCTCAGTGGCACCTGCAGTCTACCTCAAAACTTTGATTTACCAATGCAACCATAAAGGACAGCCATACTGCTACTATTAATGCATGCTTAATGTGGGTCCTAAACATTAATGTAATGTTAGCAGTGTAATACACTTGCATATTTCCGTATACAACTTGTACTCTTCTGAAACACAGCCATCGAGTGTAGAAAAAATGCTCAGTACAGTGATTGTAAGTGGATTGGGCAGGGCATGTAAGGACAGATGTCGTAAGAAACTGGCACATTGCCAAAGTGTTTTTTTTTTTTTTTGCCCAATGGAAAATAATAAACTATTAGTAGAAGGGTAATTAATATAATATGGCCTTTGAAATGTGTCTGAATTTGGCACCAACATTTAATTGCTTTAAGGAATTTGATCTCCTGATAAAACATGAAAAACATGTTCCCAGTGACCCTGTATGACTTCCTTTATCACTGCTCATCATTTTTTTTTTCAAATTGTAATTGCATTTTGTTCTTATTTGGTGATGTGGTGACTTTGGAATCCAATTTTAGAAGTATTCTAAACTTGTTATTGAAAAATATAAATTTTACATACATTTTTAGAACAATATTCAGCAACGAGATTGTTTGTTCGTCTGTTGTTTGCTTAGTTATTAGGAATGCAACAAATATTTGATAACTAAAATTATTAGGCTGAAAATGCCAAAGAAATACACTTTTGGTTTCTGAATAATGACTGTATAATTTCTATTGAATGATACCATATTTAAGAAAGTTTATTGGCTTCCTTTTTTAAGCACAAAGAAGTTTTAATTTTTTTTGTACTTTTAAGCATTTGAGCTTAACATAAATACAGACCATAAATGTAGCACTATTGTATGTAATATAGTTTATTCAAGTGGCAAAGTGTCACAGGTGCCTGGGGCACCTGTCCCTCATTTAATGTAATCATTGTCTCCGTTGGGTTATTGGTTTATTTTGTGCATGTGACTGGGTGTCTTTTGTATTTAGTTTCCGTATTTCCTTATCCCCGTGCACGTCTTTGTTTGTGGTACATCCCGATGTTAGTCTCGTTTGTTTCGTTCCCCCTTTCTGTTGGTGTCCCTACACCATTTTTAATAATAAATCCTGTTTTGTTTTTATGCCCGGTGTCTCTGGACTCTCCTTCCGTGCTCAACCACAGTACAACGCTGCACACTATCCCCGCGCAGGTTGAATCCGTGGGAGCGTTTTCATCCAGTGGAGCGACGTACACATTCTTCTCCGCGTAGCCGTTCCCGGGAAATGCTCTCCCGGGGAAGAACAAGCAGCTTGTAACAAAATGAAAGACTTGTTTTAATTAATTTAATAATGTTATAATTTACAAATGTTTTTTAAAGGTGGGGAATATTAATATTTTAGTTTTGATGTTTTTTTAGGTCATTATTTTGTTTGCCTGTACTGGGGTGAACAAATTGTTTCTTTGTTTGCTAATTTATTAGAATTAAAATGTATTTTTTTTTTAAAACTAAGATTAAAACATACAGTGTTTAATAAGTATTTTTCAATTGCAGTTAAAATATAGTGGTGAGTAGTATATATATAGTGTATATGTATTACACATGTATACTTAAGAGAGAATTGAAACAGTTGGAAGCAGTTAATTAGAATGAGCTCCAGCATCAGACACTAAACACTAGAACTGATGATGTGTGGTAAGGTATTAAGGTAAGGTAACTAATAAGGTAGTTTCTTTGCATCTTGGGAAAAGAGAACATTTTGTAGCTTGAAGATGTAACAAAAATTACATCTGGATGTAGCGAGAGTAAATTAAATGACATCCACAAGAATTGACTTATGTCAGTTTGTGCATATTTCAAGCTTCATAAATAAAAGCTTTGTTCACATGTCATTTTCTTGCATGTCACTTCGTACAGATATATCCTATGGTGTTGCGGTGTTAAGTGTAATGCTGGTAATCACTGTACTTTACACTGTATATTGCTACTACTTCAGTAAGGCCTATAATCTTGTATAATATAAGATTGTATTGTAGTATATTACCTTATATGCACACATCTGCATCAGTTATTCATTGCCATATATTTCACTGTCTGAACTTTTCTGTGTTTACAGTCTGTATCACACTGTATTTTTTTACTGTTTAATTAGCACTTCTTTGTGTCTGCATGTAAATGTTTAAATACAACTTATTTTATCAATTCTATTTACCATTAAGATGGACATTGTAATTTTACAATTACAAACTGAATGCCATCTGTTTGTGGACTACAGTACATATTGCATTGGTCCCCTTTAATCTGTTCTCTGATGGCCCATTAATAGCACCACAGTGCAGGTATTATTTGGTTGGTGCATTTTTCTTATCCCAGCAGTGTGACTGAGGTATTTAAATGTAACTACAGCTAAACAACTAACAACTAAAACCCCCTCACTGCATCAGTGTCACAGCAGAACTGACAATAAACAATATACCACCCAAATTATACCTGTTCTGTGACGTACTGACCAATAGAGAACCAACAAGGGACTAACAAAACAAAGAAAACATATGTACTAGTCTATAATTGTTAAACTACAAAATTCCATCTGAATAAGTAGGGAAAACAGAGAACAGTGCAAGTTGAGTTTTTCTAGTTTTTCTAATTATTGTGAATAAAACAACGATAAAATCCTTTTTGACCTGACATGAATGTTCCAAGTTCAAATTTAGGTTTATTTACTTATATAGTACTTTCTTTAACAGTGCATTATTTTTAAGCAGATTTATACTTTTTTAAAGACTATAATCCCCAAAGAGCAAAGCAAATTGACACTGACAATAAAAGCTTCCTGGTTTCATTTTTTAAAATAAAATCGCTTGTGAGGATCATAGTTCAGTGGCTGATGCATTCTCATGTATAACTCAGCAGTGTAACAATAAACACATATTATATTCTTATACATACACGTAAATCTTAACATATACAATTACAGAACCAAATGTGTCAAATCAACAGTAGTTCAGTTATAAGTTTTAAATCTTGAGATTTAATTCTCACTAACACAAAAGTCACAGTAACATTTTGGAAGAATTTCAGTCCCGTTAATCTGAGAGCGATCCAGGTTTTGAATGTCAGAACCATGTATATGCCATCAGCAGAACTAAAGAATTAAAGACAATTTTAAAATGAGTTCAAAACCCAAATCTAAAGCTAAAGCCTTAAAAAATAGAACAAATTTTGTTGACTAAATAAAAGAGTATTAACATAAAAAACCTGCCAGAACATGTTAAGGAAGAGCAAAAAATGAATAGTGTAAAAGGATAGCAATTATACACCCTGTCAAATATAACAATAATGAAAGTTTGTAAATTAGATACAGATATTTGGTAGTAATACATCAACTAACCTTATCTTGAGTAATAATAAAAAAAGATATGATATCAGGTACAGTAGAGATATGGTACCTGTATTAAGTATTTACTGTATTATAACTGTATCATTATAAAATGAACCTGACAAACCTGATGCACTCATACCAAAAAAGTTTGTTAAATACTTTATTACAAAAGAAACATTACAAGAAATTCTAATTATTCTTATTAGGCTGGTTATATGTTCATGTCTGAGCAAATGACATCACAGTATAATCTGATTAAATAGCCTGTATCAACAAAGGACTGACTCTCAGCACTCATTTAATTGTTTGATATTTATAATTTGAATTAACACTGATCTAAAGAGGCCCTACTGTAAGTAAAAGGCAAACTGAATCTATCAAAAAACAGTATACATGTTAGAAACTGAATCATCATCATGTTACAGTAACTATATGTATTTAAATATATAACTAATATTATATATATATATATATATATATATATATATATATATATATATATATATATATATATATATATATATATATATACACACACCACTGAGAGACAGTTGAGGATCCAAAGGCAATGTCCCTTTGATTACTTTGTGAGAGGCGTGGACTTGTGAGCACCAAGAATGGTTAAGGAACAGGGCAGTATAACAACATACTG
This sequence comes from Corydoras sp. C115, assembly GCA_019802505.1. Lineage (NCBI taxonomy): Eukaryota > Metazoa > Chordata > Actinopteri > Siluriformes > Callichthyidae > Corydoras > Corydoras sp. C115. The sequence continues at coordinate 1,158,641 of JAFMOC010000025.1, read as the reverse complement.
TAATATATAACAATATAATAACATACATAATATATATATATATGTGTGTGTGTGTGTATATATATATATATATATATATATATATCCTTTCTTTTCTTTTCATTCTTTGTACACTTTAAACCCAAACCAGTTTCAAAGTGGTGCTTGTTGTTATACTGCCCTGTTCCTTAACCATTCTTGGTGCTCACAAGTCCACACCTCTCACAAAGTAATCAAAGGGACATTGCCTTTGGATCCTCAACTGTCTCTCAGTGGTGTCCTTTTCAAGTCTTAAGTTTTCATAATGTCTTACTGTATATATATATATATATATATATATATATATATATATATATATGAATGATGAATGATATATATATTCATTTATTCATTATCTTCCGCTTTATCCTCTATTAGGGTCGCGGTGGGGTTCCCCATGCCCATCCAGGGGAGAATGTTTCAGGCGCTGGGTAGATACACCCAGGACAGGGCGCCAATTTATCGCTGGGCGCACACTCACTCACACAGACATGCACGCATACACACTCTATATGGGGCAATTTGGAGAACTCAATTGACTTGATCCATGTTTTTGGACTGTGGGAGGAAACCGGAGAACCCGGAGGAAACCCACGCAGACACGGGGAGAACATGGAAACTCCACCCAGATGGGGATTCGAACCGGGAATCCCTATAGCTGAGAGGCGAACGTGCTAACCACTAAGCCACCGTGCCGCCTATATATATATATATATATATATATATATATATATATATATATATATATATATATATATATATATATATATATATATATATATATATGTGTGTGTGTGTGTGTGTGTGTGTGTGTGTGTATTCTGACTGAGCATATATTCCCATGTGAACTGATGGGTTACACACACCCGGAGCGATGGGCAGCCCTGTATACGGGGCCTGGGGAGCAGTTGGGGTTAGGTGCCTTGCCCAAGGGCACTTCAACCATATTACATGTTGGGACCGGGAATCGAACTGGGGACCTTCAGGTCGCAAGCCTGGTTCCTCAACCAAAAACCTATGACTGCGCCAAAGTCTGTCTTAAGTGAGTCAGTCGTGTCTGTGCCTGTACCTGAGTCAGTGCCTGTGTTTTGCTGATTTTTCTGTAATAAACCCGTTTTTTCTACATTATCTTTTATTTGGACTTGTGGATCGTGACACAGGTTAGAATTACAGATTATTTAAATTTAGAAAGTTCTGAGCAAAACAATACTGCCGAACTCAAACCCTTCACTTCACCCGTATATAAACACTGGATTTGAAATGCTGGATTTGGAAGGTATCAACTCTAAACTGTTTTTGCAGTTGTAGAACTATCATTTTCTAAAATTATATCACTCCTTTACCAAACCCTAAAACAGGCGAGGGGAGATATACTACATAGTACATACACACCTGTGAAATGGCAGATGTGATTGTTCATTCATTATTTTCTGCTTAATTCTCTACTAGGTTCCACATGTCCATCCAGGGGAGAATGTTTTGGTGGCTGGGCAGATACCCTTAGGACAGTGCTCCAATCTATTGTTGGGCACACACTTAAACACACACATACACACACCTGTAAGACGTCAGACATAGTTGTTTGTATTACAGTAATTTTATGACACGTTGTGTAATAGAGCCTGGTCGTGTATGCTTTTTTTTTCTTTTTACAGAGATTCAAAGAGCACACACGTGTCTAATACAAAGTTCGTCTTTACGGCTTTGCTTATCATTTGACTACAACAGTTTAGAGTTTGTTTCATCTCAGTTCTCGACCTGAGAGGCCACACAGAACCGAGCCACCATTAACCCACCAATTTAACAGCCCGCCAGCTTGATTTGCCAAATACAAACAGGCTTAAGAACAATGTCTCAATTTTAAAACACAACTGTACCTTATTTTAATTGCACAGTCAACAACGCGTATTCATCATCATGGGTCGCTATAGCGGGAAAAGCTGCCGGTTGATCTTCATGCTGTCCAGCATCGGGATGTTTTTCATGGCTGAGCTGGTGGCGGGTTACCTCGGGAACTCCATCTCACTGGTGTCTGACTCTTTCAACATGCTTTCCGACGTCATCTCGCTGTCGGTGGGTCTGTTGGCCACGCGTGTCCGCAGGCGCAACTACTCTCCGCGCACCTCCTACGGCTTGGTGAGGGTGGAGGTGCTTGGTGCATGGTCCAACGCTGTGTTCCTGTTCGCCATGCGTCTCTCCGTGTCAGGACAGGCTTTCAAACAGCTCGCCAAGCCGGAGGCTATCGACCGGCCAGGCCTGGTTCTGGTGGTCGGCTCCATCGGGCTCGGGCTCAACGTGATTGGCCTGCTTGTCTTCCAGGACTGGAGGCGTCTGTGCGGGAGAAGCAGCCCACGGGTAACAGCCTCAGATTTGGAATCAGGTACATCCGAAATGATTCTTGTCGTTTTGATATTATTGCTGGACTACAAGAAACATTTTATTATTAACAACAAAACCAAATAATAAACAATAAATAAGAAAAAGAAAAATCACAATTGAGATAAGTGCAAATAAAATTGGATTAGACAAAATGCCTAAACAGCATTTAGTTATTTAGCAGACAATTTTATTATCTTCTTTTCTTCTTGCTTATTTTTATTACCCAAAGCAACTTCCAAATGAGAGAACAACACAAGTCAATAGTTGAGGGAAAAATAGCTATACTGTAGTATAATCAAATAATCATTATCCAGTCTGGCTTTAATATCCGTTTTTTTTTCTTTTAGCAAGGGCTTGTGGAAGCAATGTGTTTTGGGTTGTTTATTAAAAATGTTAGGTGAATAAATAAATGTGAAACAATTGAGACTTATAGCAAAACAATAATGATAATAACAATAATAATTAATATTATTAAAATTAATAGTATCACTGTTTTTATTATTGTTTTTATTAGTTAATTGATTGTTATATCAATCAATCTCTATCAATGACAAAAGCAAGAAAACACTATTTTTCATTCAAATCTAAAACAATGTAACAAATTGAAATTGTTATACATATTCAAACGATAAATATAAATAAATGGACACCTGAAAACTGATATGACCAACAACAATAACACCGCGTTCTTATAGCAGCCTAAACAACAACTGTGTGTACATTACTGTAATTGTAATGAATACAATTACTGTGAACTATCACTAACAATGAATGTTTAACTCATTTATTATAAATCAAATTCAAACAATTTATTCTAATTCAACCACATCTGATGTAAGATGCTAGTAAACTAATGTTTCATTTAACTTAATGTGAAATAAATAATACCTTTTCGTTCAGGTATGACCTCACTCAATGTTTGATTATTATAATTAGTTCTAATAATTAAACATTTTAAAACTGTACTATAAACAATGTTTATTGCAGTATATAATACATAGTGCTCTAAATGTACAACTGATGTTTTTAAATCAATCCTTTAGCATGTGGAATTTCAAACCTTGTTAAGACATTGCAGCTAAAATTTATTTGTGCTCTGAAATGAAATATAAGTTTACAAATACATAACATGACAGAGAAAGCATTAAAAGCGCATAGGTTAGATTTAGATATCATAGTTGTAGGTCAATTTAATTAGATATTTTTAATCTGAATAATTTTTTTTTTTTATTAAATCACTTTCCATTATTAATGGTTTTTGCAAGCGTTTCTTAAGTACTGAAGCCCTAAATTTACTTTACACATCAAATCAACATAATTAAATATTTGCAGACTCATTTTAAAGTGATCAGTTTATAGAATATGCGGATTTGCACATTTAAATACATTTTTAAAAATATTATTACATATTATAAGCTATTTTTTTAAAATGGTATCCTTTAAAAGTACAAACTTTGATAAGTGAAGGGAAATCAAAAAACCACAGAAGGACGTGGACATTTATTTGTTAGCAATTGTTAACTTGATACAGTGCTATTGCTGCTGTTTCTGCAATTTCTACCACTATTCTGTAAAAAAGCTTTTTTTTTTTTTTTTTTTTTAAAGATTGTGATAAGAGCCAGTTATGCAAATATGTCCATTTAAAAAAGTAGATCATTTTTAAGGTATAAATACTGTATCAGAAAGACTGGCCTATGAATCAACTTTCTAATAAATTTAAGAATGTTAAGTGAGTTAGAGTTTTCTATAACATATAAATTAGCAACCTGTATACTAAAATGGGTCTTGTTGTTTAATTGCCAAAACTTAATTTGCTGCGATAAGACAGTATGGAGTGGTTTATATAATGTCATCCAGCAATAACACCAGCACCAATTCACCAGCAGCTGAATGGCACCTAAATAACAAATAAGTAACAGTTTATTTTTTAAATCATGGAATCTATAAACTTACATGAAGTAGTCACATCTGGCAGAAAAGTTGAACACACTCATGGCATCATATACAATAATCAAAACAAATATTCTACCAAAAGTTCTTTCTAAATCTGTTGCAGAAGTTTCCATAAATGTGTGGCACTTATAGGTTGTTTTACTTACACTCTTATATACAGTTCTTTACAAACCATTGCAATGGTGTTTAAGTCTGAGACTGCACTGGCCACACCATGTTTTCAAGCTTACCATCTTGTTATTTCCTAAGGTAGTTCTGGCAAAGCTTGGACTTATGTTTTGATACAATAACTTGTAGGATAAACACATGACCAACAAGGTGCATACCATGGTATAGCTCTGCAGAATGCTGTGTGTGTTTTTGTTAAGGGTGCCTCCCACTCTGTAAAAAGTCACTGACCTTGTATCCAGCAAAACAGCCCCAGACAATTACTCATCCTCCTTCATGTTTGTCAGTTAATGTCACACACTGTAAAACCATCTTTTTACAAAGAAGCTGTACACAGCAGCTGAGTAGCAACAGCACATCAAATGAGGCTGCAGGTGGCTAACATGATACACAGATGAGATACAAGATACTCAGCACATTGGAGGGAGTCGAAGTGCCCTAAGATGATGGTTACAGCTGAGGAGCAGGAGTTACTCATGTGCGCGCTCAAAAGTGCGAACTGTGGGTAAGCAAGAGAATGGCAGACAGAATAGCAGACATCATACAGAACCATTTCTGGATCTTCCCCCTCTTACCTTCACTCTATCTTTTCAAAATACACTCCGACTCGTTCACTTCGCTCCAGTGATGATTGCCGCCTGGCGATTCCACCTCACCGAGGAGCTAATTCTCACTCTGTGGCGTTCACCACTGCAAAATGGTGGAACGATCTTCCCAACTCTGTCCGTAAGGCAGAATCTCTAAACAGTTTTAAGAAACTACTTAAGACGCATCTATTTAACAAATACCTGTTATAAAAAAAATAAAAAAAAAAGGGGGGGGGGGGGGCGCAGCTTCGAATAACAATCAGGTTTGATGAACTTACAGTATAGTTGGTTTTCTCCATGGCTTCTGACTTGTGGTGTTCTCATTTGTAAGTCGCTTTGGATAAAAGCGTCTGCTAAATGACTAAATGTAATGTAAATGTCATGTTCTCCTTAAAACCAGACTGTCCTTGCAGTGTTTGAGGAGTTGTGTTTTGTTACCTATCTCTCCTCACATTAAGTTCACTGGTCTACATTGTTCAGTGTGTTGTTCATTCTGATTATTTAGTGTGATTTCATTAAAGCAAACTTTATTCTGCCCATAGATATTGCTGAAGTGGAACAAATTGAGGATGAAGGCCAGCACCTTAATATTAGAGGTAGGTATGACTGACCTCACAGTGAGGTTCATTTGCATCTGTGGTAATGGGACATTGTACATGGCTTTAAGTCAAAGCAAAGGTGTAATTGTAAGTGACTAGAATTCCTAAATTGATTCTTAAATTACTTTTCCTCTTTCCTTATGACAAAGGTTTGTTTACGGTCAAAAAATTGTTTACGGTGTTTAGGTTGCAGGCAACAGAAAAGATTACATTTTAAAATCCATTACAGTTTTTTGCTGTTGCTGGCATTGAATCAAGAAAGTAATTTTTTAATGGGATTCAATCCTAAATATAAGTAACTAATCAGGGGTTGTTTCACACAGCATAATATATGCAGGAAGACACAAACACGTGCGCGCACACACCACACACACACAGCTTGGACAAAAAAAACCCCAATACGTTTACACAGCATTTCATACCCTGAAGTGTCTTTATACAGACACCAGTTTTTCTTTTCCACAGTAACTTCAGCTTGATCTTTAGGACAGCAGGGACAATTCACTTTTCCGAAAAGCTCTATATGAATAAATATGCTTGAAACTCACAAAATATTAATTGGCCATTCCCCTGGAACAAGCAGCAGTCTACCTATTCATCTTCTTAAAATGTATCGCTGTTTATACATTTGTTCAACTATTAAAATGCTCACAAGACCAACACTGATAGTTTGGGTGATGGATCAGTCGCTTTCCTGTAGTGATATTAAAGTGGTGTTAGTGTTGCTGTAGTAAAAGTGGATCAGTCACAGCAGCTGCTCGAAAATATTACGAGTATGTTATCATTTCTCATGAACATTTTCTTTGACTTTAGTTAAAAGTCTGCTGGACCAGAGATGTAGATTTTTCTTGAGTACGAGTTCAGTCTGCACAAACTGTAATTGCTTTGAGCTTTGTTGATTAACTGATTAACTTTTGCTTTTAATTCAGTTAACATACAGTATCTTACAGAGTGATTGTGAGGAACTAATGTCTGTAAACTAAAACCCAGTCTGACCATTTTGGTGAGATCTTAGATTGAGGTGTGTGGGAATCCCAGATGATCAGCAGTTAGAGAACCAGCCAACCCCACAGCCTGGCAACCACCTGTCATAATCACAGTGATAATTGGTGGCTAATTTGAACATAACCATTTGAGATCTTTTTTATAAATGAGTAGGTAAACAGGTGTTTCCCAGTAAAGAGTTTTGTAAGAATGAATGTATATATGTATAGTTATCAAACAACTGCATACTTTCTGTATAATAACTAGCATCGATTCCTTATAATCAATAATTAACATTGGTTTTGTAATAATCCTGTAAATTAAAAAAAGGGAATTTTAACCCATCAGCTCATCCTGGTGAAAGTTACTATTTTTTTGGGACATGCTTTGCTGAGCTATACTTGTAAAAGGCTTCCTGAGTAAATGATGTATGCAAAATCAGTCTAATCTAATCTAATCTCTTATATAACTAAACTTTCTTCTGGTAACTCCCTGTTGCTCTTTTCGTAGGGGTCCTACTCCACATGCTGAATGATGCACTTGGTTCAGTGGTGGTGGTAGTGACATCAGTTTTGTTCTATATCTGGCCCTTATCACCGGATGAACCCTGTAACTGGCAGTGTTACATGGATCCCAGCCTGACGCTGATCATGGTGGCAATCATTATGCCTTCAGTCATTCCTCTGTTCCGAGACACCGCTACAATCCTGCTTCAGATAATTCCACGTGGCATGCCCTTCCACAAAGTCTGTGAGTAGTACTAGATTAAAAAAAATAGTCTGATATGTTGTGGTTGTAACCTTTCATTCATTGTAAAACATATACTATGTGACTAACATGATGTGGACATCCACTGGGATTATTGTAGCCACAGGTGATAAATTACAAATCATTTGAATAATTCAGCAAAGATTATTTTATATCAATTACACAGTTTGTGGCCAGAGTTAGAGAAAGAGTGAGTGTCACCTTGATTAATAGGTCTTGCTTTTTAAGAGGGCACCAATTTAAGAATCTACAGAGCGTGAGTCTTTTATTAGAATTTGGCAGTAACATTGTCAGTCACACTCACTGAGACTTTGTGCGGATGATTTTACATGAATCTGTATGATTTGGTGCACTGCACTATGAGATTCATATGACTGAATGAGATATCTATAAATGAGTAGGTGTTCAGGCATTCCTAAACAGCGAAACACTTACAGTTAAATTTCGGACATCATGAGGAATGCAGTGTGTTGATGTTATCCTCAGCTAGTAGTCCTGATCCTATTCTCTCCTGTTTTCTAGTGGATGATGTGTGCAGGCTTCCGGGGGTCCTGAGTGTTCACGATGCCCATCTGTGGGAATTGACAAAGAGTCGGTATGTGGCCTCGTTGCATGTGAGAGTATCAACCGAGCTCTATACCTCTTTGTCTGGGATAAAGTTGCTCCACGATCAGATACGACATGTGCTTCATGGAATCGGCATCCACAGCGTTACAGTCCAGTTGGAACTTGGAGACGGCCGCCTAGAGAAAAGCTACTGTAGCACTCCGTGTGTTACCCCTGCCTGCCTGAAACTGTCCTGCTGTCCCCCTGATGTTGCAGGGCACCCTCTGTATAACACAGATTTGCAACTCCTCACAGACAATTACTCCAGCTTTTTAAAAGAACATGTGTCAAAATCTCAACAGAATGACCTTCATGTAACAAAGTTTTAATTCAATACATATTTCCTTAGAAGCCATAATGAAAAATAACCAGGCTCTTATAAAACAGACTTTTAAAATGCACTTTGTACCCAAATGTCAACTTCCCCTTATTTGCATTAACACGCATTATTTTGCTGCAAACTTTCCAACAACTGCCAAATAGGTAGGGAAGAGTGATGGGGTAAATCACTCTTCCCTACCGAGACTAATCTCTTAAAGTTCTGTGATGTGCCACCTCTTAGGTAGCTCTCATGTTAACGAAGCATGCAATGAGCTTCGGATGGGAACCTAATTTTTTTTTTGTGCTGTAAAGTCTTCATTGCTGTGTTTGCAACAGCATTATAAAGCCTCACATGCCTCATCCTTCACCTATCAGTTTAAGGGCTTGCACACATTGTTATATTTGATGACTTTTAAGCCACATTGAGACAGCCAAGTTCAACTTCCTACTACAGCAATCTTCTATGAACCAGTAGGGTTTTTTATATATATATATTTTTTATATATATGATAAAATAGTGAATGAGAAACACAAAAATGGCTTAAATAACAGAATATTAAACTAAATATACTATTTCTATATGTCAAACTCGAGGCTTGGGGGCTACTTTCCGCCTGTCAGCATATAAGGTGAATTCATTTGATACAAGCAGGGATGAAGCAAACTATGGCAGATGCTAAAAAAATCTTTTGAAAAGCTTGATATAACCCGGACGGCATGGTGGCTTAGTGGTTAGCACGTTCGCCTCTCAGCACTAGGGATTCCCGGTTCGAATCCCCATCTAGGTGGAGTTTCCATGTTCTCCCCATGTCCGCGTGGGTTTCCTCCCACAGTCCAAAAACATGAATCAAGTCAATTGAATTCTCCAAATTGCCCTATATAGAGTGTGTATGTATGTATGAGTGAGTGTGTGCCCAGCGATAGATTGGCGCCCTGTCCTGGGTGTTTCTGCCCAGCGCCCGAAACGTTCTCCCCTGGATGGGCATGGGGAACCCCACCACAACCCTAATAAGAGGATAAAGTGGGAGATAATGAATGATATAACCCTGGATACAAATCCGAAAATGTATAGCACTTAATGAGATTTCCACTTTAGGTTACCAGGGTAAACAAAGCAAACCCAATCAGTGTCTGCTTCTTGTGACTTGCAAAAGTATCAATCTAACTCTCCTTTTCCCATCTACTTTGGCCTGAAGTGCTGCTTACACACAGTCAGTTACAAACTATAATAAATTGTAAATAGTAAATCAATCCTAAAAGAAGTAATCCATTTACCACATAAATGTTTATCCTTTGAGAAGTCATGAACTCAATTATGGACATTTTTATTCTGTTTAATGTGACCTGACTATATTTAACTTTTGTACCTAATCCAATATCCTATTTATCCCGTTTAATAAACATTTACTCTAGCTTGCTTTCAACATGGTCTCAGGTTTTCATTTTCCTCTCAATATCTTCTCAATGTAAGGATTTTAGTCCTGTTGACACAAGTACATGCAATTAAGTACAACCTAGTCCTGGATTTTGGACAACTGAATATCTCCAAATCTGTAGAAATAGATTGGTGAAGACCATCTACTATTCTCACATGACTGTACCCATGAGTACACAGAAAGCAAAAAAAATAGTTGGGTGAGTTTAGTGTGAAAGAATTTAGGTTAAAGTCAGGAGTCTGGGTGGAGCAAACAAAGTTTGTATGAATTAGAAAGGAGATTGTGAGCCATGCCCTCTAGTTGAAAATGGGCATATGACAACTGATCTTCTGATTAAAGGGGCGAACTAAGTAACAGTGAAAGCTTACAGGATAGTCCTGGCTTGGATGTCTGACATGAGTGCTGGATAGGCTTTCAGATTCCAGGGGTGGTTCCAAATATGTGCATAAGTAGCATGGACCCAACTACACAATGATGACCCTACTTAATGTTCTAATGCTGAGCAGCCACAGCAGTTGGGTCCATGCCACTTATGCACATATTTGGCACTCAGGGACTAAGTGATCTGCAGTGGCAAAATTAAATACAAATAAACATACAAATAAAATACAAATGAATTAAACCTCAACATCCCACCTTAATCACATTCTGTTGTAAATATATGTCAAAATCTGATGCATTTTCCTTTGTGTACATCAGTGAATTCTCTGAACTACCAGATTGTCTGAAACATAATACTAATATTGCTATAAGCAAACTTTGCTTTAGTTAAATTAAGCTTATAGCACTTTTGCAGTAGTATCACAATTCAAACAACCTTGTAATTCAGATCTGTGTGCAGGATTAAAAGGTTTTGAACATATCCAAACAGAATAAAGCTGATTTTTAAGAAACCCAGAGTCATTTTTGCCATGATTAAAATCGTACATAGATCCCAAGTGCCATATATGGCTATAACAAGGACTATAGAATACACTATAAATTAACACGTGACTTCAGGGGTTTATCAAAGACAACAGCCAAAGGCTGGAATCAGTCCATGCATTCATCCTGGCAGCTTTTACAATTGTTAAAATGTATTGAATCTCACTGTCAGCGTTTGTATCCAATTTAATATGTTAATCACAGATCAAATAGACACCACAAAACATCTACAGCTGTCAAACCAACATCTATAAAATGAAACACAGCAAGGACACACAAAACAAAAGCACTAGCTTAAATGTACAATGGAAAATAAGTAACAATACAAGTGCAATGCAATGATTCAGAGCCTAAAACAGGCTTCAAGGCAGGTCATGTAAGAGTTTGTTGTTTTAAACCACTGGACTTCGCTTGAACATCGGAGGGACTTGGACAAAGCGCCGTCTCTTCTGCCCACTTAGCTTTTGCCATTCGTCTAGAGAGAGTAAACCATTCCTGTTCTTAGGCTGGTAGTTCCTTGCAATGTAAAGCAGGAGTGTTGATTAAAGATTATTCTTACAACATTATGCCATTTCAGATCCCAAACTCTAAACTGTGTTTTTTAAATCAAATACTACTGTTGACACTGGTTTATAAACCCATAAGTCACAAATGTTATTACTCATATCATATCACAAACTAGTTCTCTTTTGGGAAGGAAAAAAAATAAGAATAAAAAAAAATATATATATATATATATATATATATATATATATATATATATATATATATATATATATATATAGTTAGTAATTGAGATTTACAATTGTGTTTAAAACGAAGATTTACAATTTTAAACACAATTGTGTTTAAAATTGTGTCATTTTAAACACAATTGTGTTTTAAACACAATTGTGTTTAAAATGATAATTTCTGGTTTAAGCAGAACATTTGTAACCTGATGGATTAACGTTAATGCTAGTAATGGGTGTGAACAAAATCCTACAGTGAAAATCTAAATGTAACTCCAGTGATTTTGTGAAAATAAAACGTGACAAGCTATACATTTTTATGAATTCTTTATGGTTATTTAATAATTGGGTGTATGTATTCATTAGTGTGACTTATCATGAGTCCACTATGAGTTCAGTTTAAAAAATAACTGACTATAAAATAAAACGTAGCCTTCTAGTTGCTTATTTACATATCCAGCCTTTTTTTTTTTTTAATCTATGTGCTAACGTAGCACTTACCCATCAACCGGCCATGACTGGCTTTGATGCACATTATATGGTTCCAAGTGACCTCAATAAATGAATAAAATAGGTTTACTAATATTTTGTTGGACCGCCTATAACTTTGATCATGGCACAGTCATTGCAATATAGTTGCCACAAGCTTCTCCAATGTAAAAACATTTATTTCTGTCGAGGTGCATTAATTAGCAATAGAAGAACGTGTATTGTTTTGGACCACAGCAGTTTAGTCTTCTCCAGCACATCCAAAAGCTTCTTAATGCTGTTCAGGTCTGGACTCTGTGGTGGCCAATCCATGTGTAAAAGTCCATGTGTATAATTTAAGCTTGATAAATCCTGGCATTGATGTCTTGAAATACATTCGTGCCATCAGGGAAGTATATATATTTTTTAAAAATCCAGTGATGGAATAACCTGGTTGTTCAGTATATTCAGGTCATCAGCTGACCTCATTTGGGTACATAACATGACTGAAACTAGACTTGACCAAAGGCAGCAACACCAGATTTAAGTCCAGGTGTTGACCTTTTATTTGGCCAGGCAGTGTATAAACATAACCATTTTATCTTAAGTTAAACTAAGTCATAAAGTAAATTAGACTTTCATGGGTGAATGAACCTCCCCTGTTTAAAATAAACTGTTTAAGGAATGTAACTTACCTGTGATGGCACATGGGGATTTGGGATCAGCAGAGAAGGTTACAAACTATGTTACTTTAAATAACTTTGTTTGGATCTTTAGAAACACCAATGACGTTTTTTTTTTTTTTATTTCAGCATACCTGCGAGTGAGGTCTGAGGGGTGCTTCCACGGTTTTCCATTGTTTTCTGGGCCCTGATTGGCCACATCATTCATTAGATGCACAAGTTCACCAATCACACCTGGGTAACATACTTTTGTAAATAAAAGCTCATACAACATTTGACTTCCACTACATGAGTGTAAATTTGTACTGAATTCCACAAGAAACTAAAGTTATTTATATAACAAATTGTGGTAATTCAAGGTTTCTGTTAACATAACCATCAAACTAAACACGAGTAAAATAAAAGCTGGGCTCAGTGATGTGTGTTCATGCTGTTTTTCCATTACAAATAAAATCTTTTTGTCTACAGGTCACATCTGCTTATCCATAGAGAAAGCTTCATCCACCCTTCTGTTCAAACTAAATATTAGATACCCAAATAGTGAGGGTATTTAAACACCAATTTGACTGTCAGCATCTCAGTGACAATTCACATGAAAAGAAACTGACCTGGTCATAGACGATACATAACAGCACAACCAGAAATACTTGCTTATTGTGGGCCAAGCAAAACAACATAGTGCCTTTCAATGACCTGATCCCGAGTTATTTACAGAAGCAAGGTTGGAGGCAGAGCTGGTGCAGGCTGACCCTGTGTAGGAGGGGTGGTGAAATGCCAGCAGCTTGTGGGCAGTAAAGTAAAGCTCAAGTAAAGTCTTTTTTATTGTGACCAAAAACAGAAGAGCAGACAGTTCACAGGCTTATTATGGGGTGACAAAGATGAATAGCGTACACCACTTTTAAGTTAAAGAAATAGAGAAACCATACCGTCTTTTGCATTGTCCTCCATGTGTCTAAGCACAGAGCTCACATATGCTTTCTTCTCTCGCTCCCAGTGCTCCTCATTAGGAAACACCAGTGGTCTGAAGATCATAAGAACCATGCACACAACCGCACACACACACAACAAATTTTTTCTTCATTCTGTTACTGTTCTACATACACATTCATGTAAATGAAAAGAAAAGCTTTTTTTTCCCTACACCCAATGTCTATTTTATTAGTTTCTTACCATGTTTTTTTCTTTAAGGTCGTTCTGTTTTCAGCATGTCAATGCATCTTGCTACGAATGTGATACAGTTAAGGATCAATTTAAATAATGTTTCCTTAATCCTATTGCCTTTGCAGTGCCTGAGATTCTTAATCTTAAAAATCTTAGAAAAACTTAGAATAAGGCAACAAATATTGTAATCACCCCTTCATTTAATTTTTATTAACTGTGAGCAGGGCGGCACGGTGGCTTAGTGGTTAGCACGTTCGCCTCTCAGCACTAGGGATTCCCGGTTCGAATCCCCATCTGGGTGGAGTTTCCATGTTCTCCCCGTGTCCGTGTGGGTTTCCTCCGGGTTCTCTGGTTTCCTCCCACAGTCCAAAAACATGGATCAAGTCAATTGATTTCTCCAAATTGCGTGTCCAGCGATATATATTGGCGACCTGTCCTGGGTGTATCTGCCTAGCGCCCGAAACGTTCTTCCCTGGATGGGCATGGGGAACCCCCCCGCGACCCTAATATAGGTTAAAGCGGAAGATAATGAATGAATGAATAACTGTGAGCAACCATCCTGTTCACTACGACCAATAGTCCTGCAAAACAGTTTCAACATATACTGGTAGCGATGCCACAAGATATGTATGTGGTTCTGAAAGACAAGGTGGATCCAACAAACGGTATGATTGAGGTTTTGAATACAAAGGACCACTCAATGTGCACATACTACACAGTGGCAGAATCTGCATACATATACTCACTAAGCACTTTTTGTTTTAAGTAAAATCTGTAAACCATACATTGTATGATGTATGATTCTCCTCACCAAAACTGTACAAAATATAGCCTACTATAGCCTTTCTGTTCGCTTAAATCAGGGGTGCCTACACTTTTCTGGCCCGAGATCTACTTTTCCACTGAACAGATCATCGAGATCTACCAAGGTTAATCTTTTCTTTTAGGCTTTTATATTGAAACTGGTTTACACACATCATGTTGGTATTGTCGAATCAGCATAGAAAAAATGGCTTCAGATAGCCATCTTCACAGATATTGCTCTTTTATTAATCGATCGCGATCGACGTATTGGGCACCCCTGGCTTAAATCATATTGGTTGATTTTTTATCTCTATCTCAAGGTGTTCCTGCTCCTCATTGTTGCTTTTTTTTATAAAAATTAAACCTTGCAAGGGCTGTGTTAATCAGAAGGCATCAGCAGTTATGGAAATTTTATTCCACAATGGAGCTAGTAAAAAACACCAAAATAACATTTGCCATCATTTAATAAATAGTTTTAAGAGGTTCCACAAATTAAGCTAATAATTGGAATTAGAACTGTAAAATGTTTTGTATGTCACAGCTTTGACTATGCCATTCATCCATGGTTGCATTCCATAGAAAAACCACATGCACTCCTTTTTATAACTGTCTTAAATTAGACCGTTGTAAACACAAGTAATAGAGGTTGAAGAGAAAAGCTTCATTACGTGGGTACCTGGGAACTTCTCGATGGCATCCAGGCAGGCAGATCTCTGCAGGAGACTTTTCTGCTTTAACTGTAGGTTTAGTATTAACCTCATGGCTGTCGGGCAAAACCACCTTGGACTTCACCTGAGTGTTTTCAAAGAGCAGTAAAGCATGACAATACAAGGCATGTCTAAACAATATATTCATATTAATAATTTGGATCCATCTTCTAATTTATATTCTCCAATGACCGTCAGTTTGTAGAAAGTGGACCCACAAATTGGCAAATAATAACTGTATAAATAACAAAAGTTACCTTTGCTTTTACCTTTCACAGCATCATAAGACAGTATAGAAATTTGTGCGGAGTTGTAGGGGGATTCAAAATGATGCATTAAATTGAGTATAATCAAAGTCTAGGGAAGGTATCAGAGAAATATTTGCCTTGCACATGCAAGTTACAAGTTACACATGAAAGATACAAACAACAAAACATCTATGGTTTAAACACAGAATGCGTCAATTTTCAATTTTATTTTGCTGTTTATCATCACACCTAGACCTGGAATGCCAAATATGGACATAATAACTTCTCTCAAAAGCAGGATGACAAAGAAGGTCAACAATCCTATAAAACATTATTTGAATTTGTTGAGTGTACATTACATCCGTGATCTACAGTTGAAATTAAGTTTCACTCATACAATAATTAAAATGCAAAAGAACTAGTTAACATGTGTTTATGTAGTAAGACAGAGCACTATGCATTACAGCATGTGTTAATAATTTTTAGAGAAGAAAATATGTAAATGATACATCAAACCTGGACTTGCAGCAGTGTACTCTCAAAGCTGTAGGTCGCATCAACAGTGTCCCAAAGAGTCTCCTGAAACTCAGGGTTTGCTTCTTGCTGACTAACTGAAAGCACCTCTGTCTCATCCTCCTTCCTTTGTGACTTAAAATGTAAGGTGCAACCACTTATTGCTTCCTCCTCTTCGCTACGGTGGAACAATTCTTTGAAATTGAAGGACTCTTGTTTGTGGTGTAGTATGGGAGAGGCCATCACCTCTTTGGGTGACCAATCAAGTTTTGATAACGGGGATTTTTTAAGAAGTGCTCGAAATTTGACCAATGGGGTCGACATGATAGGAGGGGTAATGGGTGATGGAGGTGATGTTTCATGCTTCACAGTGGATGATTGTAAACTAAAGCTCTCATCATCTTCGACTAACGGAGTTTTATCACATTTTGTAAAATAGCCCTCATCACTTATAATTATCTTTCTTTTCACGGCTGCATTCTCTCCGGTCTGCACCTCTGACTGACAGTCATCCTGCTGAGAGCTGTGACCATCAGAAAATTGCTGCTCTTCATAAAAGGTTTGACCATTCAGGATGAACTGCTCATGGTTCGAGTTAGCCTCATCACGATCAATTGGACACCTGATCTCATCTGCGTCAAAATTAAACGCAGTGGTAACTGCCACAGTTTTGTTCTCCATCTCGATTGGATGGCTGCCTGATTGATATTTGCAGCTTTTGGCGTCACTACAGTCGCCATAAACTAAACCTGTTATGTCAGCAGGTGCTGCTACAGATTGAGAGGCATAGACACTTAATTTAGTGCTTGCTTTTTCCATCCCACAGCTTTCATCATGTGATGTGAAAAGTGACTGTGGAGGGACAATTTTTTGTTCCAACACAGTGTTAAAGGAATCTAAAACACAAGCTAGATCAGGAGAATGGCATGAGGAAGGCCGGAGCTTTTTAAAAGGAGGCTCGTAGGTCTCATCAAGACAAGAGTCGTCCAATTGTCTCTTTCGATCGACTGTCTTTCTGCTGTTGTTAACTAGTTCTATTTTCAAGTTGCAGAATGGACTGTTTGGAGCAGCAGGACTGGAAGTGGCAAGATCACAAATAATTTTTCGTGAATACAGGGATAAAGGATTCAAGTTTGGGAAAGCAGTTTTCTCAGCGCCAAGTCTGTGAACAACATGTTGGGAAAGTAGCTTTCTGTCCGCCATCATTACTAAAAATGTAGCAAAATCAGCTTTGAAGCAGGAGTGGTAGCACCTTACATACAACCTGAAAGAAAAAAAAAGTTAAAAACTATATTTCCTTATTTAAAAGGCAGTGTATATAATTAATGTGCAGTGAAATACGATCAATAAACTGTAGGATCTGGGACCACTTTCCTGATTTTATTTCGAAGTTAATAGAAACTAATGTAAGTTACTTAAGGGAAATAATGGAATTATTATTGAACACTTGGTGGAATATATTAAGTCAAATACACTTTTAGCATTTTCATGATATCCAGATATCACCTACATGAACATTACTCATTCGTTCATTTACACACACTTAACAGAGCTAAGGACAAAGGACCTCACACTTGTCACGCTTTAAACCAGTCCATGAAATGACACATTTTTATAACGTGGTGTTTTACTCTGTTGTCTGCTGTAAAACAATTTGTAGTTATGCTGATAAAACCAAACAAAATCGTTACTTTATTATTCATATATGATGACAATCAGATTAGATAAGATCTAATAAGCCTTTACTGGTCCCAAATAAAGCTGCTGCTTTGCAATAACAACATACACATTGAACAGAGATTATATTAGTAAAGACAGAAAGGATGGTGAGAATATGAGATACATGACAGTTATTTTTTTAGGTATTTAAGTAACTTTTAACCAGAGCACATTTACGAAGATGTGGCCTTTCTACTTTAACCACCTTTATAGTTAACTGTTATGGTCCCCACACCCATGTGGGAACAGTTTGGGAATGAGATAAGACAAACCTTTATTAGTCCCAACATGGGAAAATTTGCTTTGTTGACAGCAGCAAAGGGATTGTAAATATTAAGGAGTTTAAAATTTGAGCAATTATAAAAAAGCCATTTCTGAAGAAAGTCAATAAAAATAACATTAAAATAAAATGATAGGCTATATATATACAGGGCGGCACGGTGTTAGCACGTCTGCCTCTCAGTACTAGGGATTCCCAATTTGAATCCCCATATGGGTGGAGTTCCATGTTCTCCCCGTGTCCGCGTGGGTTTCCTCCGGGTTCTCGGGTTTCCTCCCACAGTCTCAAAACATGGTTCAAGTCAATTGAGTTCTCCAAATTTCCCCATATAGTGTGTGTATGTGTGCATGTCTGTGTGAGTGTGTGCCCAGCGATAGATTGGCGCCCTGTCCTGGGTGTATATGCCCAGCGCCCGAAATGTTCTCCCCTGGATGGGCATGGGGAACCCCCCCGCGACCCTAATATAGGACAAAGTGGAAGATAATGAATGAATATATATATACAGCATAAAATGGAAACACTTTGGAAGTGAATACTTTCGTAAAATTACACAAAATTGCACAGCAACAATTTATTGCACATAATTGACTGTGTATTGCAAAAGTGTTATTTAAAGATATGGGAAGGGATCTGCCACGTCCCGTGCCAGCTGCATGCCAGTGCGGGTTGGCCCTTTTCTTCACTGCGCACAACTGCACAGAGAAAGGTCTACGAACACATGGATGATTTGTACATTCTGAGCTTAAACTGATCAGATACCTTTGGGATGATATGCAAAGGACTCTTTGAGTCAGGGCTCTGCTCCATCATTAGTGTCTGACCTCACAAACATGTGCTTCTGGACCAATGGTCAAACATTTCCAGAAACAGTCCTAAACATTGTAAAAATGCCTTACCAAGCTGTTATAGCTGCAAAGGTGGGACATCATGTTAAGATCTATGCGTAAGAATGGGATGTCACTCAGGTTCCTATTACATTTACATGCAACACTTTATTCCAAAACGACAAGCAGGCACAGGCTTGGCCACACCATCCCTAGAGCAATGAGGATTAGGGGCCTTGCTCAAGGAACCACATTTGTGACTTTATTGGAGCTGGAATTTGAACCCACACCCTTCAGATTGATTGAACACCCTAACAACTGAGCTACCACATACTACGTATTACTGAGCTATCACAGCTCCTATACGTGTGAAGGCAGACGAGTGAATACTTAAAAGTATAGCACGCCATATCCACATACGAACAACAGGAACAGCAGTTCGTAATGTCTGTGCCACAACAGACAGTAAATATCGTTCCCATTATTTTATTGAACGAGACCCAAAAAGGGCAGCACGGTGGCTTAGTGGTTAGCACGTTCGCCTCTCAGCGCTAGGGATTCCCGGTTCGAATCCCCATCTGGGTGGAGTTTCCATGTTCTCCCTGTGTCTGCGTGGGTTTCCTCCGGGTTCTCCGGTTTCTTCCCACAGTCCAAAAACATGGATCAAGTCAATTGAATTCTCAAAAAATTGCCCCATATAGAGTGTGTGTGTGAGTGAGTGTGTGCCCAGCGATGGATTGGCGCCCTGTCCTGGGTCTATCTGCCCAGCGCCCGAGATGCTCTTCCCTGGATGGGCATGGGGAACCCCACCGCGACCCCAATAGAGGATAAAGTGGGAGATAATGAATGAATGAATGAATGAGACCCAAACAAAACGTAACCATATTGCCATTTCAATTAAAATAAAAACCACTAAACCAAAAACTGAACCAAATCAACGGCGCCAACCTGTGATCTTTAAAACTAACTAGATAATTAATATAGACGCTGTTTACATGTTCATTTATTCATTTTTAACGGCTGTACGCTGACTGACATCTACGACTGTTTTTTTGTTCCAGTAAGAGCCAATTATTAAGCTAAATGTCGATATGCTAGCTTTTAACCTTTTGTACTTGCACGAGTAAGTTTATTAAGCAAATAAATCCCAACCCCTACTAATCTTCCCACTAAAGGGGATTAAAAACAAATGTCAGCTGCTTAACTACCTTAAAACGTGATATTTCGAAGCAAGGTGGACAGATGACTCCCGCCTGCAGAGTGGACATGAAGTTTTGTTAATGATCCGTTATAATTTAAAATAGTTGATACAAGGCGTCGATTCTGATTGGACGAGGTATACACGTGACTGGTACACCGGCGTATTGCCAAATTGTAACCTCGTCGTCAGATGAGCGGGGAGGTGTAACGATAAGATCTGAAGCTGTCAAAGAAGTATGGCATGCGTTCGTGAAAGCGTGAAAAATATTACGTATCCAGGCGTAAAATATGTTTGTGTTAATGCAGAGATGTACACACATTTTTTTAAGTAAAGTGATCTACCTACAGTATTTTAAAAAGGCAAACTCTATATTTATTCATTCATTCATCTTCTGCTTTATCCTATATTAGGGTCGCAGGGGGGTTCCCCATGCCCATCCAGGGGAGAACGTTTCGGGCGGTGGTCAGATACACCTAGGACAGGGCGCCAATCTATCGCTGGGCACACACTCACACACACAGACACGCACACAAACACACTCTGAAAGGGGCAATTTGGAGAACTCAATTGACTTGATCCATGGAAACCGGAGAACCCGGAGGAAAACCACTAAGCCACCCTGCGGCCCACCCTATATTTAATTATAATCATATTAAGTATTTTTATTCGTCCAATTTATGATGATGTACCTTGCATAACTGCATGGACGCATATTGCGCAATACAACAAAAATTCATTCATTCATTCATTATGTCCCGCTTTGTCCTCTATTAGGGTCGTGGTGGGGTTCCCCATACCCATCCAGGGGAGAACATCTCGGGCGCTGGGCAGATAGACCCAGGACAGGGCGCCAATCCATCACTGGGCACACACTCACTCACACAGACGCACTCTATATGGGGCAATATGGAGAATTCAATTGATTTGATCCATGTTTTTGGACTGTGGGAAGATACCGGAGAACCCAGAGGAAACCCACGCAGACACGGGGAGAACATGGAAACTCCACCCAGATGGGGATTCGAACCGGGAATCCCTAGCGCTGAGAGGAGAACAAGCTAACCACTAAGCCACCGTGCCGCACAACAAAAATTATTTCATATTTTACTGCACTATGTTGTTAAGTCGGGCAACACGTGGCTTAGTGGTTAGCACGTTCGCCTCTCAGCACTAGGGATCCCGGGTTCGAATCTCGAACTGGGTGGAGTTTCCATGTTCTCCCCGTGTCCGCGTGGGTTTCCTCCGGGTTCTCCGGTTTCCTCCCACAGTCCAAAACCATGGATCACGTCAATTGAATTCTCAAAATTGCCCCATATAGAGTGTGTCTGTGTGAGTGAGTGTGTGCCCAGTGATAGTTTGGCGCCCTGTCCTGGGTTTATCTGCCCAGCGCCCGAAACGCTCTATTCTGGATGGGCATGGGGAACCCCACCGCGACCCCAGCAGAAAACGGAAGATAATTGATGGATGTTGTACAACGTGCAAGTTCTACAAGTAGTTTGTGCCCTGACCTGCCAACAGGCGTCGCTGTTACAGCAGTGTGTACAACACCAGCATCTGGCCATTTTATGTTTATTTACTGCCATGCGATCTGCCCACGCTACCCTTGCAATCGACAGATAGATCGCGATCGACGTATTGGGCACCACTGTGTTAATGTATTGAGAGGTAATTGTACATCGTCTTGTTCTTTGCCAGTAGATGAAAAAAAATGCAATTTGCTATCCCCTAATTTTATATATATATATATATATATATATATATATATATATATATATATATATATATATATATATATATATATATATATATATATGTGTGGCATTAGTGGTTAGCCCATTCTCCCAATCTGGGTGGTTTCCACTAGATTATTTTGTTGAATAAACAAACAGACAACATCATGGTCACATGAGTGCACATTGCATATGAAGTACGTGCTTCCACGTGAAAATGTGGAAACATACTACGCTTGCCTGTGTCATGCATAGTAGGCAATACATTGTAACATACACAAGTGTCTCATGGGGTGGGTGAGGTAGCTCAGTGGTAAGGAGCAATATGCAGGTTGTGGGTTCAAATCCCAGGTCTACTGAAGTTACCAATGTGGGTCCTTGAGCAAGACCCTTAACCCTCCTTGCTACAGAGGAGCTGTATCATGACAGACCCTGTACTGTAAGTTACTTTGGATAAAAAAGCATCTGCTAAATGACCAAATATAAATGTAAATGTAATAATGGAAGCCAAACATTGCACATTGTCAGCTTTTGTCATGGTCCATTATTGACATCCAAATATATTAACATTATAGTTCACTGATTGGCTATAATGTGTGAAGAGGCGTTAATGAAGAGGCGTTAAACTAAAAAAACTACCCTGTAGAGACCACTTTTTTGTTCTAAATACACATTACACTCTGGGATAGCGGCATGGAAAATGCAATTACAACGTGAAGCAATTTGCTATCCCCTAATTTACATGACTTTCAGGCAGTCTGAAGAAATGGAAGTACCTTGTGGAAACTTCTACCGCTAAGGCTGACACGAAGAGAACATGTAAATTTGACAGTTACAAGCAATGTTTCAGATGCTGGGCAGATACACACAGGACAGGGTTGCCAATTTATCGCTGTGTACACACTCACTAATCACATATACAGACTATATACAGGCAATTTAGAGCAGCCAGTTTATGAATCCATGTTTTTGGATTGTGGAAACTTCACCCAGCTTGGGATTCAAACCTGGATCCCCAGTGCTGAGAGGTAAACATGCTAACCACTAAGCCACGCTATTTACTAAATATGAAGGAAAGAATTCATGTGACTCCTACTAATAGCAGAAACACAAAACAGTTTGTCACATCAAAACTAAAAAGCCTTTTCGTCTGCCATAATACAGAGCCTGATTTAGAAGTTATTTATATAGACTGGCATTCACTCTGTATACGATTACCTTAGATTTACAAAAAAATACACACAAAAAAAAGATGTAGTATGTTGACAATTTGATGTATTGGCAAAAATAGATACATGACATTAATTAGAATTCAGAAAGGTCTAGAACAAAACCTTAAAAAAGGTTTATTTAAGACAGCAATTTGAAGATTAGGTTTAATGTTCATTTTATTTAAAATTTTCACTGTAACCTGACTCATCACAACATTTGCACTTTTAATGACAAGATCAAAGTCATTAAGAATTACTTTTAGAGCAATCAAAGCCACAATTATAAATATTTAGTTTGTGAGTGGGTGGCACGGTGGCTTAGTGGTTAGTACGTTCGCCTCTCAGCACTAGTGATCCCCGGTTCGAATCCCCATCTGGGTGGCGTTTCCATGTTCTCCCCGTGGGTTTCCTCCGGGTTCTCCGGTTTCCTCCCACAGTCCAAAAACATGGATCAAGTCAATTGAGTTCTTCAAATTGCCCCATATAGTGTGCCTGTGTGTGTGCCCAGCAATAGATTGGCGCCCTGTCCTGGGTGTATCTTCACAGCGCCCGAAACGTTCTCCCCTGGATGGGCATGGGGAACCCCCCCCCGCGACCCTAATATAGGATAAAGCGGAAGATAATGGATGAATAGTTTGTGAGGCAGTCATAGGCTTGTGATTAAGGAAACAGCGTTGCCACCCAAAGTTCACTTATCAAGTGCTATGAGGCACCTAAAATCAATCGCTCCCTGCGTGCCATGTACAAGGCTGCCCACCACTTCAGGCATGTCTGCTCATTATACTAGCATGCAGTTCACTGCATAAATGTGGAGATCCAATTCCGATGTGTGTAAGTACATTTGGCAAAATAGATCACTTTATCTATTAGAAATGACAACTCTTGTTTTTAAAGCAGTTATTTAATTTGATGTGGCCTTGTTTCTGGAAGAAAATTTCCATAAGGCCTGTTTGGTCAAAACAGTTTTATAATACAAATATATATATTACATGATGCAACCACAAAAATCCTCAAAAATAACATGAACGCAATATAACTAAACAATGTAATGATTAACACTGAGAGGTGAGCTGGAGCAAACAAAATCTCATCATGGAGGAATGGAATTTGTAACTGAGCGAATGATACATTAGGAGTAGCGTTATACAAAGGACATACATCATTATGTAGGTGAATATGTTACAGTAAGAAGGATTTCCCTGAAATTAACAGTGTGCTTTGCAAATAGTCTTGGAGGGAAGTGCAAAAATACATTTCAATAGAAAAAGTAGGCAGATTGTCTTTGATAGAAGCCTGCACTGCACTTTTTTGGTTGGGGCAGAATCCTGCAGCTTTACTGAAGACCTAAAAAAGTGGCAGGATGCAAATGAGCAAAGCACCGAACCTAAGCTTACCTTTATTTACTCACTCAGACATCGTACTGTTCATCAAGCCAGTGCAGCATTAAAACACATGTTGATTTAACTCAACTAGGATGGTGTTATTAAATTTTTCCAAATGAGTAGAAGAAAAAGTGTTATAGTGCATAGCCAAACTTGCCAACCCAAAGCACTCTGTAAGCTCCATGTTCTTTATTTTTAAATATAAGTCTAAATACTATGTCTGTATTGTATGATCATTTAAAAAGTGTAACAGAATCTGCCAACTAATGCAAAATACCACTGAAATAATTATTGCTTTGGTCTCTTCTTGTAGTATAGTCAACCAGGCAACATCCGTCTGACTGCTACAGTAACATCCTTTCTCCTCTTCTTCCACAAATTTCTTGCGTTTAGTATCCAAACATGTCATCTGTGTCCGGTGCTTCCATGTCGGCTTTGTCCCAGTTGCAGGGTGACAGGCACTCTTCAGCATTGTAATCCTGAGAGTCTAACCCAATGTCCAAGACCTGGGGGTTAGCACGACACTCAGCGAGTCTGTAGGTCACAAGAGGAAAGAGAATTTTAAAATCATAAAACTATTGGGTTTAAATAACTTTTTCAACTGAAAACGCAGCAAAATGTCAATGGAGGTAATATTATGAATAGTCTTTAAACCATGTTCACACTTTAAAGGCAGTCCCTTACTGTGTCTGGAACCTGCTGCAGAGATTTAGGTTACTTTGATCAATGTATTCAGCAAAATGAAAACAACAGTGACAAAACACGATAACTAAACTTGGTTCTCTGCTTTACTACTATTAAAAAATGTAAATTCCGAGACTTTAGGGTGTCACTTATAAGGAATTGGAGGAAATAAACTTAACATCCCGCAAACTGGAAACTCTTTTTCATCTTTGGTTTAATCCACTGCATTAACAAGGATGCTCTTAGCTGGCTTATTAGTGAACTGTGTGATCACTAAGATGCTACTTATAATATTATATGAAGATGCAGTAGTAGTTTTTATAATTTGTTTAACTTTACTTTAAACAAATTTTGATGAAATCTGTACACTCCTAACTTCATATTTTATACTGTAGTAACTGTTTTTGCTTACTTCAATCATTTCATGAAAGTAAACCACTGCTTATATATATATACTGCCACACCCACAAAAGTGTATATAAAATCATACAAGTAAAATTTGTGTCTCTTAGAAGCAAATATACACGTTTCTGATTATGTTAAGAGACATGGGGTGATTTTCTTTTGACATCATAGAGCCATTTAATGCTTACATTTTAGAATACAAGAAGACAAAACATTAACATGCATTCTTCTACGATTATTCAAAGCTCCACACTGAAATATGGATCACTATGAAAGAGATGAGAAATGTTCCAACATCGATTCATTGGTAAAGTTGATGAATTTGCAGGCTGGGTTACTGGTCTGGATGTAAATGGGTAGGAAGGACAGTGGAGGGCGCTACAGGTCTGGTAATGAAACCACATTCTACAAGACGCTTCTTTACCTGAGTACGACTCAAAACTATCCAGACTGCGGCTGAGGAGAGAAACATGAGCAGAAGGAAAGCAGCGTGAGATGTTTTATTAGCTGTGCACTTCTTACAAACCAGCATTTTCCACAGTTTTGAAATTTTATCCCCAAATATATTCTAAAACCCGTTTTTGGGATCCACCAGATGGTGCAGTCTTCAAACCACCTGTCAGCGATGAAGCTAATCACAAACTTATACCACAAAAGATAAGAAAACGACCAAGTTAAAAGAAAATGAACTGTGGTTTTGGTCATGAAAGCTTCAGGCTTACTAGGATAACTTGGAATGAGGAAAAACATTTGTGATTTGTGTTAATTATTAATTATTGTGACAAAATCTGACAAAAAAAATCTGACAACTGATTGCTTGTATAAAACCACAGGATAAAAGGCTTTATAGTTAGCAGTTGATATGATGTTCTTTTAACTCTGTGACAACATTTTGGAGAAGAACATGTTCTGACATGCCCTGTCGTACAAAGGGAGATCTTTTTCATCTACTGAATACAGAATTATATTCAGATTTATGGTAAACTGATCTGATGATGAATTCAACAAAATAAAATACAAACTTCAAATAAAAATCCATGGTATCGGGATAGAATTCACCATTTCCCAAATTAACAGTAAAACAAAAGCCTCTGCATTTTCAGACTAAAAGTAACTTTTCAAGTTCAGAGATATTAAAATAACAGGGTAGTGTGGATACAATGTGTAAACCAGTGTCATCATAGCATAGTGTTATGGTTCTAAATCATAATTGTAGTGTAAAATACTCTATTAGATGTAAAATACTGATATTGACTGAACTTAAATCACTTGATATATTATTGATATTGTAATACCTGTTAGTACCACCCAGCCAATTGAGGAAGGCTATGCTTTCTATATAAATACCAAATACTAGTAAGTGTTTCCTTAAAAAGTGTTTATTTGTAAGTCGCTTTGGATAAAAGTCTTCTAAATGACTAAATGTAAAGTGAACTACTGTTAAAAGTTCTGTATAAATAAATTGAACTTGAATTACTATACTTGAGGCAGGGACCAGCAAATTACGAAATGTTTGGAAGCCTATATCTAACATTTTGACCCTTCAGAAGTACACAATTGACCATTTTCACAACTGAAGCAGATGAAAACAGTAAAACAACAAATATTAAGATATTATGAAACTTATACAAATATGTTTTATATAAAACAATAACTTTAAAATTGTTAATTTATTCCTTTATTCCTATATCAAGCATTGGATTACTGCTGGTCTGTTACAAGAAATAAAAAGCATTAAGCACCCAATTTCTTTGCTAATTACAAAGGGTTTTGTCAAGCACCGCTCTGAAGAGTGGTCAGTAATTAGCACAGATGTTTAAAAAACCTGCTGTGTTTTAATTAAAATTCTGTCTTTTGATAATGCTTTGATTCTTTCAAGCCAAATAGGGAAAATAATTGGTGCAGAGGCTGCGTTAAACACCTGGTGCTTTAAAGACACACCTCAAAGCTGTCTTAATACCCTCAGGGGAAGAGTGCATGTGTTTATCTGAGAAAATGTGTCTACCTTTATTACCTTTGCTTAAACTAAAGACTGAAACATTCGTTATATTACAGTTTGTGCTTATTTGTGATGAAACACAAGAGAAAGACAATGAACTCATTACCACATTCAGAGTCAGACTAAATGTCATTTAGAAACAGCTTCTGTGTTTACTACTTTCTGAACCAGCAGTCCGAAGCAATCTCTGCAAAGCGCCATGGCAACAGTGCTCAGTACAATTCATCTTTGCCTTCGTAACAGCGGTGACTAAGGCATGGCAAATGTCTGGGGGGTAAACCTGTGGGGTTTGGGATGATCATATTAAGATTTATTTCTCACAAATCTCCCAGACAGACTGACAGGTCAACCTCACCCCACTACACTGACCTTGATCAGGACCATAACAGCACATTAAATAGTTCATATTGGTACATAATAGTTTCGCTAAACTGGAGTGTTTTAAATATTCTTGCACCAAATGACATTTTAAAGTGCATTAGTAAAAGACATTTTGAGTATGCACAGTGATGTATAATAGCAGTAATAAGTAATAACAAGCATATATAATAGAACAGATTTGAATGAATATATATATATATATATATATATATATATATATATATATATATGTGTGTGTGTGTGTGTGTGTGTGTGTGTGTGTGTGTGTGTGTGTGTATGTATATATATATATATATATATATATATATATATATATATATATATATATACACACATACTACTATATATATATATATATATATATATACACATACTATATATATATATATATGTGTGTGTGTGTGTGTGTGTGTGTGTGTGTGTGTGTGTGTGTGTGTGTGTGTGTGTGTGTGTATATACATACATACGCACACACACATACATTCAGCGAGCGTCTGGTGGTCGGGCACTTTCCCAGCCCGAAGGAGTTACATGGGTTCCCCCTCAAATGGGCTCACCACCTGTGGGAGGGGTAGTAATAGGGGTTCGGTGCAGTGTGGATCGGGCGGTGGCCGGAGGCGTGGGCCTGGGCGTCGCGATCCTCGGTTGCTGAAATTGGCTTTCGGAACTTGGAACGTCACTTCACTGGCAGGGGAGGAGCCTGAGCTGGTGCGGGAGGTTGAGAGATACCGGCTAGATATAGTCGGGCTCACCTCAACGCACAGCTCGGGTTCTGGGTCCAATCTCCTTGAGAGGGCTGGACTCTGTTCGTTTCTGGAGTTGCTCATGGCGAGAGGCATCGGGCAGGTGAGGGCTTTCTTGTGGCCCCCCGGCTTGACGCGTGCATGTTGGGGTTTTCTCCGGTGGCGAGAGGGTTGCTTCCCTACGTCTTCGGGTTGGGAAACGGGTACTGACTGTTGTCTGCGCTTATGCGCCGAATGGCAGTTCAGAGTACCCAGCCTTCTTGGAGTCTGTGGGGGGGGTACTGGAAAGTTCTCCCCCTGGAGACTCTGTAGTCCTACTGGGGGACTTCAACGCTCACGTGGGAAATGACAGTGAGACCTGGAGAGGTGTGATTGGGAGGAACGGCCTCTCTGATCTGAACCCGAGTGGTGTTCAGCTGTTGGACTTCTGTCAGACGGATGTTCAACTCTCACCTCCGTCAGAGCTTCAACCACATTCCGGGGAAGGTGGGGGACATTGAGTCTGAATGGGCCATGTTCCGTTCCTCCATTGTTGAGGCGGCGGACAGGAGCTGTGGTCGCAAGGTAGTCGGTGACTGTCCTGGCGGTAACCCTCGAACACGGTGGTGGTCACCCCGTGTAAGGGATGCCGTCAAGCTGAAGAAGGAGTCCTATCAGGTATGGTTGGCTTGTGGGACTCCAGAAGCAGCTGACCGGTACCGACAGGCCAAGCAATTTACGGCTTTGTGCGTCGCGGAGACAAAAACTCGGGTGTGGGAGGAGTTCGGTGAGACCTTGGAAAGTGACTTTCGGTCGGCTCCTAGAAGATTCTGGCAAACTGTCAGGCGCCTCAGGAGGGAAAAAACAGTGTGCCACTAACACAGTATATAGTGGAGGTGGTGCACTGTTGACTTCGACTGGGGACGTCATTAGGCGGTGAAAGGAATACTTCAAGGACCTTCTCAATTCCACCAATATGCCCTACGGAGAGGAGGAAGAGTCAGAGGATCCGGGAGGAGGCTTGTCTATCACTGTGGCTGAATCGCTAAGGTAGTCAGAGACCTCCTTGGTGGCAGGGCTTCAGGGGTGGATGAGATCCACCCGGAGTTCCTCAAAGCTCTGGAGGTTGTGGGGCAGTCTGGGATAACGCGCCTTTTCAACATTGTATGGTCATCGGGGGCAGTGCCTCTGGAATGGCAGACGGGGGTGGTGGTGCCTTTTTTTAAAAAGGGGGACCGGACGGTGTGTTCCAACTACAGGGGAATTACACTCCTCAGCCTCCCCGGCAAAGTCTATGCAGGGGTACTGGAGAAGAGAGCCCGACTGATAGTCGAACCTCGGATCCAGGAGGAGCAGTGTGGTTTTCGTCCTGGTTGTGGAACACTGGACCAGCTCTTCACTCTCTCCAGGATCCTCGAGGGTTCATGGGAGTTTGCCCAACCAGTCTACATGTGTTTTGTGGATCTGGAGAGGGCTTTCGACTGTGTCCCTCGGGGTATTTTGTGGGAGGTGCTTCGTGAGTATGGGGTACATGGCTCCTTACTATGGGCCATTCAGTCCCTGTATTTGCAGAGCAGGAGCTTGGTTCACATGGCAGGCAGTAAGTCGGACTTGTTTCCAGTGATGGTTGGACTCCGTCAGGGCTGTCCTTTGTCACCGGTTCTGTTCTTAATTTATATGGACAGAATTTCTAGGTGCAGCCAGGGTACGGAGGGTGTCCAGTTTGGTGATCTGAGGATCACGTCGCTGCTGTTTGCAGATGATGTGGTCCTGTTAGCATCATCAGGCTGCGAACTTCAGCTCTTACTGGATCGGTTTGCAGCCGAGTGTGAAGCGGCCGGGATGAAAATCAGCACCTCCAAATCTGAGGCCATGGTTCTCAGTCAGAAAAGGGTAGAGAGTCCCCTCTGGGTCAGGGATCAGATCTTGCCTCAAGTGGAGGAGTTTAAGTATCTCGGGGTCTTGTTCACGAGTGATGGGAAGATGGAGCGTGAGATTGACAGACGGATCGGCACGGGGTCAGCAGTGATGCGGACCCTATATTGGTCCGTTGTGGTAACGAAGGAGCTGAGCCATAAGGCAAGGCTCTCGATTTACCAGTCAATCTACGTTCCGACCCTCACCTATGGTTATGAGCTTTGGGTAATGACCGAAAGAACAAGATCGCGAATACAAGCGGCAGGTTTTCTCCGCAGGGTGGCTGGGCTCTCCCTTAGAGACAGGGTGAGATCTCGGTCATCCGGGAGAGACTCGGAGTGGAGCCGCTACTCCTCCGCGTTGAAAGAAGCCAGTTGAGGTGGTTCAGACATCTGCTAAGGATGCCTCCTGGGCGCCTTCCTAGGGAGGTGTTCCAGGCA
The DNA here is from genome assembly GCA_019802505.1 of Corydoras sp. C115. Classification (NCBI taxonomy): domain Eukaryota; kingdom Metazoa; phylum Chordata; class Actinopteri; order Siluriformes; family Callichthyidae; genus Corydoras; species Corydoras sp. C115. Next base: position 1,127,688 of record JAFMOC010000025.1, on the reverse strand, counting down.
AGTCCAGCTGGGAGGAGACCCCGGGGAAGACCCAGGACACGCTGGAGGGATTATATCTCTCAGCTGGTCTGGGAACGCCTCGGGGTTCCCCAAGTCGAGCTGGCTGGGGCGAGGGAGGTCTGGGTCTCCCTACTTCGGTTGCTGCCCCCGCGACCCGAACCCCGGACAAGCGGAAGATAGTGGATGGATGGATGTGTGTGTGTGTGTATATATATTATTTTCAAGAAATAAATAAAGTATCCCCTGATTCAAATATATATATTTTAACATTTTAACATGACAATACCAGGCCTCATTCTGCTGGAGTTAAACACACGGATTCGTACACAGTGCATGCATTATAAAGTTTTTCCAACTTCAGCAGTAACCTGCATTCATTATTTCCAGTCTTACATGTCATTTTGTAAAAGGAATTAGGGCAGCTTTTCTTATTAGAATTATTTCAGTTTATTCAGGTTTGTTTACGCTCAGATCTTTTAAGGTCCACAGTCAACTTCACTGAGCAGTGATGGGATATTCACTCTTGTGAAAAATCTTTCTCACTGAAAAATTATTAACTGTAAAATGTTTAGAAAAGGCATCGTAACTCCTCCCACATTAATGTGTAGCAACACTTGCTTCTCTTCGTTTACTGCCGATCTCTGTTAATTTATATCTGAATTTCTAAATCAGTATACTGCTAAAATTACTATGTATACACTGGCTGATGATCAGTTCATTAATGACATATGATTATACATAGATTTTAAATGGGGATGTTGCTACTGCTACAGTTAAAGTACTTAATTGTATAAAACATTAATTAAAATAAGCAAAACAATTTCTAATTATGAGTAAATTTTTTAACTGCATGGCAAAGGTTGTTTGTGTTTCTTGCCATTCCAGCTCATACAGGCTATGTAACATGGCATTGAAGGTAGGTTTCGGGAGCAAATTTCATTTAGTTTAATATTAATGGGTTATATTTGGTTTTCTCTTTGTTGGATACTGTGAAGGGGTTTTGTTCAGTTGTGGTCTAATTTCATATAACTTATTTGACATGTTGTGACTCTATTCCTCTTGCCAAATGTCTATGCAAAATGATCGGACTGCGTAGAGGGTGTCTGTGGGTGGGACGTGGCGCTGGGTAATTTCTTTCTGAGCTGCATGGCAAAGGAATGCTTGGAGTAAAAATAAAGTCTACTAACCTCGAGAAGGCTTCATCCAGACCATCCTCAAGCTCCTGTATGAGGAAAAAAAAAATTCAACAGACAATTAATCATATAACAATAACAAATTACATATATCTACTTCAATTATTTAGTATGACAAAAAATATAAACACAAAGTCTAGTTTTGTTTTTCAGATACAAAGCTACCAGATTTGGCCCTTGTTGTGAGTGATGCATCATCAGACTGCAGAGATTTGAGACCTAAATCCTGATTCACCTAAACTGGTAAATTTAAAATAAATACTTTTTAGAAAAAAAGAAAAACGCTAAGTGTGTAAGGAACTTGTTTAATGTGCAAAGTGTACCACTTCTTAACTGCTGTACACTTGGTCATGCTGTGTGTCTGCCAGTGTGAAAATACCATCAAATGATCGTGAGCAGCTTAATTTTGATTAGCTCTGTTTAGTTTGTTTTGCTGTAATTATATCACATAATAATTATTTCTTCACATTTTGCATCTAAAAGGTTGCATCACAAAATACATCAATAGGTATTGCTGATATATATATATATATATATATATATATATATATATATATATATATTTTTTTTTTTTTTTTTCCCTTCTTTTTTTGATTAACCATACAAACAGCGCACTGAGTGACGCAGGAGTTTTGTGTAGAATTTATTTATTCTTCACTTGTTCTTTACTGATTGGCTGAAATAATATTTACTGAAATAATACCAGAAAAAGATGCATCGCTAGTGGCTTTTTAACTAAATAAGTTGCTAGAGGGTTTGAAAAATCACCAATTTGGCAACACTATCTAGATGCACCATTGGGGGTCTGTCCCAAACTCACAGCCTAATTGGTCCAGTAAATGCTTTCCGATTGGCCCATCAGACCTATGAAAAGGTTCAAAACCACATTTCTGTGTATTTTGATTAGTGAGGTATGAAATGCAGTTACAAATCTCAGTTTGCGGGGTATACATTTATTTTTACATACTATTGTTTTACAAAGTTAAAATCTTTTTGTCCCTTATTTTACTCCATAGTTGTAGGATTCATATAAAATAAGTAAGTGCTTTTTCATCAGAGATGTACTTAAAAGAATGTCTTATAATAAGGGACTGATCCACAAGCACAGACAAGCTTAATGCAAATGATTTTTTTATGTGATTGCACATGAATGGTATTTGAAAACATGACTGAACTAGATTATCCTTTAACACAGCATGGAAGATTCGGTTAGACATTGCAGTTTAGAGCTAAAGACTACAATCATTATTAAACATGATGGAGAGAAACACAGGTTTATTAAATTATGTTTGGTAATCCATCCAGAACTCTCAAAGCCAATAACTTGATTACAAAAATGAAAAAGGAAACCATAAAAATAAAGCACATTTCTTATTCTACTCCTTCATGTTGAACTGAAGTGTTCAGTGAATTCCCCCACTTGGTGGTTTTTGGAAACTGACCCAAAAGAAGAATACAAGGAAACATACACGAACAGCACAAGAACAAGCCGATCTCTAAACAAGACCGTATTAAACACGCAAAGGAATACTACGACCATTTTATCTGTGAGAAAACAATGCCACTCTTTGCACGACAGGCTTTAGGGCTTAATTAAGGAAGATTTGTGGCTTTTGTGGTTTAAACTAGCAGAATTCAACATGTGCAAATACTTTGATGTATGTGCACAGTTTACCTTTTAGTTAACCACATTAATAGCATCCAGTTCAAAGAAAATTTTAATAAACTGCAGAAAAACATACTGCCTGTTCCTAAAAATAGTACAGTAGACACTACTCGGCACTACGTAGTATGCCAAAGAAACCTTAGGAACATCAAGTCAAAATATAAATGTTCCAAAGGCATAATAACGAATCATTAAAAGTTCAGTTTACTGGAAGTAATTGGCTCAGGTCAACCAGTGAGGAGCAGACACATAACCTTACAGCTGTTTGGACATGGAAATCCATACCACAATCCGATGCATAGATTCTGCAATGACGTTAATGCCAGAGAAAGTTTAAAAGGAAGAAAGTTGGAAGCCTGCAGTTATTGAGTTTGAGAATTAGATTTAATTGGTTGAGAATTAGACAAACAATAACTAGAGACAAAAAATAGCTTAAAATTTTCACCAGTCAAAGAAGAGTGTAAATTTCTAACTAAATTCTAAATTATAATCTATTTTTATGCTCACATTATGTGTGACAACAATCTGCATTTTCAAACTTTTAGATTAGCTAGACATCCAAGATAAAATAACACTTCTGTACTTTATCATGAGATTAAAATAAATCAGATGCATGTTTAATTTCATTCAACCTGCAGTTCTGACTAAGCACTGTACTACACTGCTTATTAAAACACCCACAACTAACATGAATTGCTCATTACAGCGTAAAAAGTGCTCCCTTTTCATAAAGACTCATTTATGGTTCCAGTGTTTTTGCTGAAACTGCATCAGAACAATGGCAAATCTGTGTTTCTTGTGTGGTTAACAACAGAGTGGTGTTTCTTTGTTTATCAAACAATGAATGCTCTCATTATAATTGCACTATGCTGCCTGACACCAAGTTGTTTTTCCTTTACAATGATACTGACACAAAAATAAACTTATCATAATATCTTTGCCTCTCATATTTTCCATGTTCTTTTTGTGCCCGCGTGGGTTTTCTCCGGGTTCTATGGTTTCCTCCCACAGTCCAAAAACATGATTTCAAGGTAAATTGAATGCTATAAATTGCCCCATTTAGTGTGTGTTTTTGTGAGTGAGTGTACACAGCGATGTTCTGGGTGTATCTGCCTATTTAAAAAGTTTACCCTAGTTGAAAATTTTGTATAGACTGCAGTCAATGTCAATGGGATCTGAAGGTTAGGGCTGCAACTAACGATATTTTGATAATCGATTAATCTGTCAATTATTTTTTCGATTAATCGATGAATCGGCTAAATACATTTTTGTATTTATTAAGCAGGTCAATAAATATCTGGTTCTATTTACAATATGAGTTTAAGGCATCCAAATAGCCCAAAGAGCAATTACACACAAATCTCAAACACACTGGCAAAATATGTAGCATAGTGTGTAAAAAATATACTAAATTACACAAATTTGAGTAGCTTTAATATATTACCTAATCACAGTCACTCCCATAGAGTGCAGTGTTTTCACTCACATTTTGTCAGAAAATTAAAACTTGATCATTAATAACCACCATTATGTACAAACTTTATGTATTTATAAAGCACATTTAAACACTGCTTGAGATAATTAAACAAAAGATTTTAAGTAACACACATTCTATCACTGTCATTATCAAGTTAACAACCAAAAACTTCATGAAACGTGCTCTGCCTGTCTCATAGTGTGAGTGACTGTTAAGATTTATTCACTTCATAATGAAAGAAACTCGGGATATTGTAGTAATTTACTCTGCTGTTGAGCTCCTCCATCCTCATCGGTGACTCCAACATGTTTCGTTTCAGGTGGTGTATCATCACCGTGGTGCTCCGTCAGGTGAAATCATTTTCGCAAAGCTTGCATGTCACACGTTCATTAGTTGTGTGAAGCTTGAAGTACTACCACACTTTTGATGATTTAAACAGAAGCTTTTATTTCTGCGTTGGCTGTGTTTCATTTGTAGAATTAAACTTTGTTTCGCAGATTCCACCTCGTTCTGTTCAACCCGCTATTTTTTTTCCCAGCGTTGTTGAAGCATTGTAGGTGACGTAAGCAGATACGACAATGCGAGTAACGCAGAAATCATGCAACCCAACGAATTGATAATGAAATTCATTGTTGAAACTTTTCATAATCAATTTTTATCGATTCGTTGTTGCAGCCCTACTGGAGGGTTGTCCAAATAAGTCTTGAAATGTCATAGGTCAATGAGTTCACGTAATTTCAGCTTTGGACAGTATAAGTATATGTGCACTTGGGTATGTACTTACCCATACTGTATTGTTGTTCTCTGTTCCAATACTCTGTGCTGCATGGTCTGGTTCTTCATGCCCTGAGTGTACCACTGCCATGAATGCCCCCTCCTCCAAGTTTACCAGATTACCTGTAGCAACCTCTGCACAAACCAATACAAAACCATAAACCAAACAAATGTAAAAGCATGTAAACGCAAGAATTATGCTCATGAGTCCAGTCAGCAGCTACATACAATACATTTTTTAATCAAATTTTGACACAGAACTTAACTGCAAAGTCACTTACAAGCCATTACCGGAATGCTGAAAACACTGTAAAAATGAACTGAATGTGAAGGATGGCTGATGTTTATTGACCTTTCAGAAGGCTACTGCTAACATGTCTCATTCACAAACATTCAAGTGCTGTAAAGTGTCACGCCTCCGAAAAAGTACACATGAAATTGGTGCTTAATGTTGATTGTATTTCAAATAGGATGATTAAAAAATATATCTTAGAAATGCTTTTACTTTTGTAAAAACATGTTACATGTTTACATACCGTATCATAAGTCATAGTAAGATGCATATTCATATACAGTAAAAACCTGATGCATCTATGAAATGTCAAAGGGCATGTGTTTGGTTATGTACCACAATGTTTACAATTATTAAGATAAGTGAAATGGCTTTATAAGAAAAGCAGCATGCACTGAATTAACTTCATTTTACATGTTATTTTGAGAATAAAATCCTGTAGAAATCATGTACTTAAGCAGACAATCCTAAAAGTTCTCAAAAACACAAACTTAAGCATATTTTCTATTCATATTTCACTTCTTTATGTTTATTAGAGCCTCTATGAACTCTTAAGCAGTAATAATGCATGACATTCTATTTCACAGAATGTGTGTGTGCGGTGGGACAAAATAAATAAATAAATAAAGTCATAAATAAAAAAGATAAGCAATCAGACATTTTTTAAAAAATGTTATAAAAACATAGCTTCCCACTTAAAATGTTCAGATTTACAGTTAGGACAATAATTAAATGTTACATACTTTTTGAACTGTGACAATAGAACCTGAAGGAGAATCAATTTTTTTGTTTTGTTCCTTTGCACAGTGAGGTGGTAAAAGAGAGAGAAAAATTACAATAAAAATGCTCACTGTTAAAATAATCTAATAATAATTTATAAATTATATAATATTAAAAAAAATAATAATAAATCACACCATCCAATATTTATATGTATCATTTATATGTAACCTTAGTGGCAAGTGATTACATGGAAAATTTACCAGAAAAAAACTTAAAAAACTTAAAAAAAAAGAAAAAAAGATGATGAGACAAAAGAATCTGATTCCTACAGTGGAGTATGGTGAAGGGACTGATCTTGACTGTTCTGTGAGAGGTTAGGCTAATACCACAAAACAAAGAAACCTTTTTTATGATGGCAATATCTCTAGGGAGTATCATAAAGCTGATCTAATTACAACACTGTTTTTGAACAATGCAAACATTTTTTTAAGTGCTATCCACTGACATCACAGAATGACTAAGAATGTAACTGGTCCAAGGACTAGAAATTAAAGAATAAAATTATATTGTCCTCTTAATTCTATCTTTCTTTAAATTGTTTGCCACAAATAATTCTAATATAGAAAATAAAAAATATGATATTAAAAAAAAAGTATTGACTTCATTGTGCTTCAATGCTAAGACATTAAAAAAAGGTAAATTACATACATTCACTCACACACACAATAATTTATATATTAATTGAAATATTTGCAAACAAACCAAAAATATTGTATAAACTGAATTTTTAATATTTATACATTTGCAATATTATTACATTGTAATAATGTAACAATTTAATGCCACAATGTAAATGTAAGCATTTGTTTTTTGAATAATGCTCACTGTATACTATTTTACAAACTTAAGCAGTGTTGAAAATCATTATGGTGCAACACTCCTCAGTCTATAATCACCCCCAGGCTCGAATGCATTAACCAACCTGTACCACCCAATTGTTCACATCAGTAAGGCACTTGTTTAAACAAAGAAAAAAAAAACAAGGAATGAATGAGAGAGCAAAAGAGTAACCATCTCACCTCCTATTTCCAGACTTTCTAATTTCTGTGTCTCAACACCAACTGGTTCGGCTGGGTCTGGTTTCACTCGCTTTTCTTTATCTATGAAAAAAAGTCGCAAAAGAACACAATTTGGTGTGTCCCCAGAGTAAAACAAAATAGGAAAAAAAGACATAAAAATAGACCCTTTTTAGCCTAAACTGGGAATCAATACCAGGATCTTGCTTTAAGGAATAATTACCACTGCATTTATTCCACTGTCACCCCAATTTTATTATTAATGTAAAATTATATTACATTTGGCAGATTAAAAATGCTTAGTGACTCAGCCTTATGGACAGAGTTGGAAAGATTGTTCCACCATTTACTAGTGGTGAACAATATAGAGTAAGAATTAGAGCCACGGTGAGGTTGAAGCAACATTATTCACTAGAGAGCAGTGAATGATTTGTAGTGTATTTTAGAAGTATACTGTAGATTGAAGGTAAGAGGAGGCAGATCCAAAGATAGTTCAATAGGCCAGAGTCAGTGTCTTGTACTGAATTCAAGCAGCTACAAGGAGCCAATGGAGAGAGATGAGTAATGGCATAACAAGAGCAACAAAAACAGTCCCATATTAATAAAAATATAATCACTTATAAAATAGATAAATAGTATGCACCACAAATGACTAAATCAAGTGTCACTGATTTTTTAATAGATTATATAGACAATAGAATGTGAACCCACATCAAATAAGTGTTTTATGACGTCACATTCACAATATTGAGATTGTCTGTTAATTTAAATGAAGTGCACTTCTAAATGTAATGTTACTTTGCTGGGCACTTAAAGACACAAGTTGAGCATTCGTGTGTATTAAGTACAGTATTTACAAACTGCATAAATATTTCAAACTCTGAACTATTTTGTCCAGTGAAATCCCCATACACTCTGGACTTATCTGACCAAACAAGCTGTTAAGCATTATTACTATCGATGTTGTTCATTAGAAAGAATCACACATGGAAGGATGTAAGGGAAAATGGTGAAGAGGAAATGTATTGCTATACTAAATAGAACAGCAAGACAATTTAAAAGTCACATTTAAAGTGCTAAGATTTATGGATTTTAACATCAAAGCCACCCAGTTTCAATCTAATTCCCACATGTTCTATTTGTACCACATGTACAATAAACATGAGGCACATTGGAGTTTTTTTTTTTTTAGAGAACAGCCATTTATGGTTGTATGAGAATGTTTGGGCACCCATCGGAAAATGACATTCTTTGTCGGAAGACCCAGACACACAACAATAACTCTCTCACACTATATTTTTGGAAGCGAATGGAAAATTGGCTTCGGTTAAAGCTAAATACTTTACACTGAATATTCACATCATCTGCAACAGAGAAAATATACAGGACCCTATCTTACACCCTGCACAAGGTGCATCACGATGCTCATTGGTATCTTATGCCCTGCCTTACTCCTATGTTGTTTCAATAGGAATGGTGCTTACAAATACATCTATGCTGATGGGCGTCAGGGAGATATTTTAAACAGTAAGGTGTATTGGGACAGGAGAGTGGTAATCCTTGGGGAGGGAAGGTGGTGTTGACATTAATTGGAGGTAAAACAGACACCTGCTGGAGGTTCTGGTACCTTTATAAGGGGTGACTGCATATGCAGCTGAGAGATTAGCAGCAGCACCCATTTTGCCTTTTAACATCTGTCTTGGGTCCTAACTCTGTCCCATCAAAACCGGGTGCCAAAACCCGAGATGTGGACACATAAGGTTAACAAATATCTTCGGCTCAACATCTGTCAGCTTTCACAAAAAGCAGGACAGCGTGGGTGAGGCAACGAGGAGGAATCAGCGGGCGTGCCAGAAGAATGGGAGATGCCGGGTGGCGTTGTTCGTTGTGGCCAACCGATGGAGTGCATGGAACTTGCTGCTCTTGGTTATACATTGGAGAAAAGAGTTTTATGATGGGAGGTCCTTAGCCGATGGGATGGAACACAAATGGCTATAAGCTGAAGAGCAGATGTCAGAAACCACAGAAAGATGGCAAGCCACATGTATGAACGCAGGAGGACAGCGATGCAGTGATTCCTCTTCCCATCTCTACTGCACATCTAGCACACAGAAATCGCTTCAGTTCTCAATGTCTCCCACTGTTTCACGGTATACTATATTAAACTGCCATTGTTACTGGCTGTTGTAGCTCAACTGCCTCAAGGTTTGAAATTAGATATAGAGTACCTTTCTGGTCAATAAACTTAAACGAGGAGGTTATAACATTTCCTCCTCCTCGTTTAAGTTTATTGACCAGAAAAGTATATCTAATTTCAAACTTTGAAGCGGTTATCCAAGTTATCACATACCTACAAGTTTGCATCTTTTCATTTACTGTTTTATTATTGCCATGACATGCTTTTTGCTTTTTGAAATTCCTTTTTTGCTACAAAAACATGAAAACAAGACAGCCTGGCTCCAACAATCATGTCACAGTCAAAACCATTTAACATATTTCCTCTCTCTAGGGTGAAGAAGTTTCCCCCTCTGTTACCACTCTCCTGCCCCAATACACCTTACTATTTATGACCTAAAATATGACCCCGATGCCCATCAGCATAGAAATATTCACAAGCACCATTGCTATGTAAATGACAGAGAGAAAGGCGTGTAAATAGACTGTCGCAGGTTGTGTAATATACCGATGTGCATCATGACGCGCCTTGTGCAGGGTGTAAGATAGGACCCCGTGCCTTTTCTCTATTGCAGAAATAGATTTAAGGTAGTGTACTTCTGTCACACAATTGGCTGAATAAACCACTGCATGAATGAGAAAATGTGCATTGAGTTCAGCACATCAACTTTCCCAAAGATAATCTTCTTATTAAAGCAGTCTGATTTTAATGTGTACCCAGTATCAATTACACTTGTTGGGTGGCACGGTGGCTTAGTGGTTCGCCTCTCAGCACTAGGGATTCCAGGTTCGAATCCCCATCTGGGTGGAGTTTCCATGTTCTCCCCGTGTCCGCGTGGGTTTCGCCCGGGTTCTCCGGTTTCCTCCCACAGTCCAAAAACATGGTCAAGTCAATTGAGTTCTCCAAATTGCCCCATATAGAGTGTGTCTGTGTGAGTGAGTGTGTACCCAGCGATAGATTATTGCCCTGTCTTGGGTGTATCTGCCCAGCGCCCGAGATGTTCCCCCCTGGATTGGCATGGGGAACCCCCCCCGCGACCCTAATATAGGATAAAGCTGAAGATAATGGATGGATTACACTTGTCTTTTTTACTATAAATATTCCTGTTTTGAAATTAAATCAATGCTGTGGGCCCAATTCTAAAGACATAGGCAAATAGATAAAAGGAGATGAGCAAACTAGCAAGTAAACACTGAGGAAGAAACTTTATGTTTCTAAAATTTAGCACAGCAAAAGTTCGGTGTGATGTGAAAAATGTACAATAAAGAGCCTTCAGAAGAAGCTAACATTCTCCAAACTCTAAACTTCTTTCTGTGAATGTACACATCTGTTGTTTATCTGTAGGGTATAACTTTATTACTTTTTATTTATTTATGCTTGTCTGAGTGAAAACCTTCAATGCTAAAAACATACCTTGCTTTAGGCTTCATGTTTATAAATATATTTATTTGGCACATATTGAAAACCAACATGTTCAGTTTAGTCATTAAAATTTAACCTATCCAGAAACGTTTACGGAGTGTTTTTTTTTCTTTAGAGAAAAAGCTCTTCTTGTTCGCTCTTTAATTTCATAGTATTATTTATTTTTTAAGTGTTTTTACATTTTTTAACACAGATTAATATTTGTATGCTAATTAAACACTTGAAATGCTGCTCTTGAGCAAAATAATATATTTATTGTTGATGAAAATAATAATAATTATTATTATTGTAAGATTATATTATTATACAGAGATTTTGAACTAACATTATTGCATACACACATACCCACTCTAATGTATACACACAGTAGCATGCACTCACACTTACTTAGATGCATTCACATGCACAAGCAAATCTATGAATCAATGTCATTGGTAAAACAGGTGTACATACACATGCTCGCCCACGCACACCTACCAACACACCTATATAATCCACCCACAGGCACTCACATCTATCCACACCCACTCACATCCACTAGGCCTGTTCACACATGCAGTTAATTGCATGAACTGTCTGCTGACTTATGGGAATCCTTGGGAGTGTACAAACCATAATCAGACCCACACCCCCAGACACAGGGTATAGTGCCCAAAAATCAATCTCTTGGGGTTTATAGGCTGCATATACCAGAAATGAGGATGACGTTACTTCAGGAAACATAAGTAGACACATCTAAGTAGCTGAAAATATCCTGCTACTTCTATTACATCACCAGAAGTATGTGCATATGCCTTCGTTATTGTACCATTAGGTTATTGTTACAGGATACCAAAAGTAAGGTAGCAAAATATATAAATAAATATGCAAGATCTTCAACAACAAAAATAATATTTTTTTCAATTATTATTATCTCCATTACATTCTGTCTACATAAATATGTTTAGAACCCAAATCATTTCCTTATGTGTAAATATTTCTTTAGTACATCGTAGTTGTAACATTAATATTGCTATATGTAAGCTTTGCTACTGTATAGTCATAGTTTGTCATTGTAAAAGAAGGAAGTCAAACCACAAAATAAAGCATTACTTTAAACATCATCTGTAACATTTAGCTTAATTCAAGGCTGGAATAAAATGGTGTTGCCAACACTTGAGATTCTAGTTTCATCCATCCATTATCTTCCGCTTTATCCTCTATTAGGGTTGCGGGGGGGGTGTTCCCCATGCCGAGATTCTATTTCCCCTATGCTAAACAAATTATATATATATATATACTGTATATATATATATATATATATATATATATATATATATATATATATATATATATATATATATATATAAATATACACACACACCTTATTTATAAAATTTACATACATACATTTACATTTAGCAGACTCTTTTATCCAAAGCGACTTACAAATGAGAACATCACAAGTGAGTAGTTATGAAGAAAACCAACTACGCTGTAAAATCATCAAACCTGATTGCTATTTGATGCTGCGCTTCCCCCCCCCCCTATTTTTTGTTCTCTACAACAGGTATTTGTTAAAAAGATGCGTCTTCAGTAGTTTCTTAAAACTGCCTAGTGATTCTGCCTCACGGACAGAGTTGGGAAGATCGTTCCACCATTTTACAGTGGTGAACACCACGGAGTGAGAATTAGCTCCTCGGTGAGGTAGAATCGCCAGGTGACAATCATCATTTGAGTGAAGTGAACAAGCCGGAGGGTATTTTGAAAAGACAGAGTGAAGGTTAGAGGGGGAAGATCCAGAAATGGTCCTGTAGGCCAGAGTAAGTGACTTGTACTGAATGCGAGCAGCTACAGAGAGCCAATGGAGAGAAATTAGTAGTGGAGTGACATGAGTTCGCTTGGGCTATAAGAAATATTTTATACATATAGTATAGTCAAATGTTTTGGACATACCTACTTCTTGATCTATTGTCTATTTTCTCCACTTATCATATAGATGGACTTTGTTTTACAGACTATAGTACATCTGTTTTCTTTTTTGTTAGTTCCCCGTTGATTCTCTGTTCTCTATTGTTCAGGACCATCACAGAACATTGTATAATTTGGGTGGTGTATGTCATTGTAGAACTGACAATACACAAATGATGCGGTAAGGGGGTTTTAGTACAGCAGTGTCACTGGCTGGAATGAGAATAATGCACCAACCTATTAATACCTGCTGTGTAGTGGTACTGTTGGGGTCCTGACCAATCAGAGAACAGAGATCCACAAACAGATGGACTTTACTGCTACTGTGTGGAAAACACACAGCTCTCCGTCCATTCCCTGGCTCACAGAGGTGCTTTGGAAACAATGCACTACTCTTCGATCCGCTGAAAAATATGGCAACCTTCTTCACAGAAAAGATTGAGGGCATCAGCAAACTCTTTCATACCCCCCCATTTCCACAACACTACATCTCACACATCCAGCCAACCAACCTTCTCCTCATTCTCCCCTGTCTCGGAATCTGACAAAATTCTTCTTGTCAGCAACCCGACTACTTGCCCCCTTAACACCAGCACTTACACAAATCATCAACTCCTCCCTCACCTCTGGTACTTTTCCTGATTCTATCAAACAGGCCATAGTCAAACCTCTGCTTAAAAAGCCAACGTTCAACCCAGATTTGTATCACTTTTACCTTTCCGGTCTAAAACACTTAAACGGGTGGTATCTACACAGGTCTCCAGGTTTCCTAATCAGAACAAAGTCTTTGATCCTAATCAGTATGGTTTTAGGTGTGGTCACTCCACTTAGACAGCATTGCTTTCTGTGATTGACTTACTTCTCTGCCAAAGCTAACTCTCAATCCTCGGTCCTCATTCTGCTAGACCTTTCTGCAGCTTTTGATACAGTAAATCATCAGATTCTACTGTCCATCTATTTGAATTAGGCTGATATGACACTTCAATGGTTTCGATCCTATTTAACAGGAAGGACCTTAAAAGTGTCCCTCAATCCAGCATGACCTGAGCTTTCAAATTGACGGCTCCACAATCTCTCCAACCGATTCGGTCTATAACCTTGGTTGCACAATAGACTCCCACCTTAAACTCTCTGATCATTTTATCAAAACTGCCCGTTTCTGCAGATTCCTTCTTTACAACATAAGGAAGATCAGACCTTTCCTGACTGAAAATGCTACCTAGCTGTTAGTTCAAGCCCTCATCCTATCCCGGCTTGATTATAGTAATGTGTTGCTTGCCGGTCTCCCAGCTTCCACAATCAGACCTCTACAACTAATTCAAAACTCTGCAGCCTGGCTTGTATTCAACCAGCCAAAGCGAACTCATGTCACTCCACTACCCATTTCTCTCCATTGGCTACCTGTAGCTGCTCGCCTTCAGTACAAGTCGCTGACTCTGGCCTACAGGACCATTTCTGGATCTGCCCCCTTTTACCTTAACTCTATCTTTTCAAAATACACTCCGGCTCGTTTACTTTGCTCCAGCAATGATTGCCGCCTGGTAATTTCACCTCACCAAGGAACTAATTCTCACTCCATGGCATTCACCACTGCAAAACGATCTTCCCTACTCTGTCCATGATGCAGAGTCACTAGCCATTTTTAAGAAATTATTGAAGACGCATGTTTTTAACAAATACCTGTTGTAGAAAAAAAGGGGGGGGGGGGTGCAGGATCAGATAATGATCAGGTTTGATAATTCTATAATTCTACAGTGTAGCTGGTTTTCTTCATAACTACTGACTTGTGATGTTCTCATTTGTATGATGAGTAAACGTAAATATATGTAAACGTGCGTGCAGGTATGTGATAAAAAACACAGATATGCATAGATGTGATTAAAAAATGGTCAAGCTGTTATCACAACATTAGCAATATAATTAATCTATAAGATTAACTGCTCTATAAGATCACTACTAAAATAATACATAAGCGTTTTAAATTGAAAAAGCAGGACTCACGACTTTCACCATATACCTGCAGTGAGCAAATAGGCTAGAACTAAAAGACACAACTTGGAAGGTTTTAAAAATCAGCATACCTTCTTTGGTTGACTGCCAAAACTCAAATGCCACTTTAAAGGCCTGGGCTACAGTTAATGTTACTGCCTGCGCCTGAAATACAGTCAGACAGAGAGAGAGGAGATGAGTGTTAACATATTCCCATACTTTATGTAGTTTATTGCACAAGGGATCAGAGTTACATAAGAAAAACACAGAAGCGATGGAAGAAGGAAAGTTTAATCAGCTGAAGAATTTATTTATTATTTATTTATTTTCATAATTTATTTATACATATCTGCAGTTGCTCAAGGAGGTGTGTTAGAAGTTACAGTCAGATCATGAATAGGAAGGAAGGACAGGGAGTGGTTGTAAAATCATGTCTCTAAGGACTGAGCATACACGCGCACACACACACACCCACCCACACAAACTCTCACCACTTTCTTTTTGGTGCAGAGGAAGGCATGGCACTCGAGTGTCTCATTGCGCTGGCTCTGGGCGATGTAAGCGAAAACTTTATCATGCATCTTATCAGCAGTACAGTAGGAGATTCTGCAGACAGAAGGGTAAAATGGACCCAGAGCGAAGTTAAATTACTAAATAGCAGATTCTTTTAGATCTAATCAAACTGTTAAAGGAAGACTCTATACACTCTAAAACCTCTATACAGTAAACTAATTAAAACATTTTTTCTTGAGTAGAGTAAACCAAACAAAAATAAATAAAATAAAATAATTTATAGTGATTTAAAATACAGCCACAAAACAATGAAAACAAGAATAATGATAAAATTGATAACTTGATGTAATTTTGTTACACAATCATCTGATATGAAAGAGGCAATTGAAATGATTTCAGCTCTATTTGAAAGCAAGGTTTAGGTTCAAGTATCATTGTTCTGCTAAAATATATATAATCATATCTGAGTTTACGTGTCTTAGTAGAAATGTGGAGATAATTTAAAAAGATTTGGGAGCATACACACAGGTCTTTATTTTTTTACAGTTTCATGTAAAACAAATAATAGGTTTTGCCACAAGAGCATGTGGTAGCTCAGTTGTTAGGTTTGATAGGCTGTCAATCAGAAGGTTGTGGGTTCACATCCCAGGTCCACTGAAGTTACCAGTGTGGGTCCTGGAGCAAGACCCTTAATCATCATCACTCCAGGGGGCTGTAACCACCCTGTGTTCTGACCCCAACCAAGTTGGGATATTTGTATAAAATATAAAATATACAAATATAAATGTATGTCCTGTTTATTGCTTAAAATGTAAAAAAATTGAGGGAAAATACTTTACACATTTCCATTAATCCCACAAGTGTAGCTGATATTTACAGGACCTTCTTCACTTTGTAGATGTATTTTTCTATACTAGATTTGCACAAAGATAAGACATTCTTGAAGAATTCTTGTGTGTTAACCATGTCACACATACACAGACCATGATTATTATATTATATAATTACTACATTACTATTTTAATGTATTCCATTTTATAGTTTTAAAATAGTAATTTGTATATATAGTCTGTTGTGTATATACATGTTTATATACAGTATTTCTGTTGTATTTCATATTTTGTAACTTTGCTTTGGCAATAAAAATATTATTTGTCATGCCAATAAAGCTTCTTTTGATTTTGAGTCAGAGTTTAATTCAACAGACATCAAATCTAGAATTCCATGATTAAAATGTAAAGTACTATTGATTGATTTTCATTGAGAAAAGCATTAAATAAATGTATGGATTCAGAAGTGTGCCCAGAAGAGTTACATATCCCAGTACAAGCAATGTAAATGAAAGTTGTATTTCAACCCATTCATTTATATTTGGTCATCTAGCAGACACTTTTATCCAAAGCGTCTTGGATAAATATCTCAACTTGGTTGGGGTCAGAACACAGGGTTGGTACAGCCCCCTGGAGCAATGAGGGCTAAGCGTCTTGCTTAAGGACCCACATTGGTCATTTCAGTGGACTGGGATTTGAACCCCCAACCTTCTGATTGATAGTCCAAAACCCTAACCACTGTGCAACCACACCCTTTTGTTCCCAAAATCCAAACCATTAATCTCTTAATCACTTTTATTATGTTTTTAAAAAAAAACAACGCTCAATTTTTTGGCAAAGAGCAGACTCCAGGTGTTGGAGTTTCTTGTTGGATAAATTATAAAATGTTTTCTGGCGCCCACAGTTTAGTCGAGACATGATGACTCATCTTCAAACTTAAAATGGTGATAGTTATCTCTCTTGTGCAGGAACAAAATATGCTTGTTTCCTCATCTTAACAGCTGCAAATAATCATCATACCACAGCTGACTACGTTAGGTTCTTTACACAGCCATTCACCCGACCACTGGATTTAGTTCACAAATTTCAATGTAAAGATTGAATGTTGCCCTTATTTGGTCATCTAAGACAGCTTTTAAAACAGAAGTTATACATGGATTTATATTTTCCTAAATGCTTAATTAAACTTAAAATTAGTGTATTTTATAAATAAATAGCATGTTTCAGTTTTTATTTTAACTTATAAAATATTTGTAATGTCCTGATCTAAGAGTGGTAGAGAATTAATCTACCACTCTTAATTCTAAGTTTTACTTCAGCTGCTGAACTTATTTAATATTTTTTAATAAGAACATAATTCACAGGCTTACAGCAAGAATACAGGTTCACATATAAACAGCTGTATGATGAAATTCTATGAGATGATCATCAATGTTAAAATTAACCACTTGTGTTGTCTTTTAATATTTTAGAGAATTTAGAAATATCGATCTATGAAACTAAAAACACTTCAGAGGTGAGACAGTAGCTTGAAAAACAGACAATTCTAAAAATACAGTATATATGTATCAATTACTAAAACCAGCAGTTTATTTTTCCAATGATGATCTTACAATACATTGTTAAGCCATTTTCTGGTGATGATTAATCTAAAAGCGGTATGAATTTTAATCATTGATCTTTTCCAATATTCCAGCAGTGTCAAGCTGAAATAATGCTCAAATGTTTGTACAAATAAACATAACATTCATGGATTTAAAAAGACTCAAAATGGTTTTAAATGCTGCAGGTAGAGTTCTACCTACAAATAAAAGGTTTTAACACATTCATCAAGTTTTATTATATTTGACTCCTTTTTTGTATTGCTCACAAATGCTATTGATAATGAAAACTACATGGTCTTCAACCAAAATGTACAATATCTCAGAGCTCTATAAACCAGTGCATGAGCTTTTAAAAAAGCAGATTTCAGAGGGGCCCAAATTCATCAGCTGCTACTGAGAGAACAATGTTGTCCAACAAGACTTTTTGTCTAAAAAGTAACCCTCATGTTGGAGTTCAAAGTGTAAAGTGTGTAAACAATTACATAATTTAAACCACTGGACATTGACAAACAGGCCCAGTCTTCATCTCCTCGCTGTAAAATATCTTATCCTTACCTTCATTACTACTTGCATTACCTAGTTCTTTTACAGTAGTTTGATATGATTTAAAACTTTGAGACTTTCTCTAATTCCCTGTCCCTTTTTAAGTCTATGTACATATATGATTATCTCACCACTTCCCATAACTTGACGTTCCTCTGGCTTTAAAGCTTCTTCTTCCCTTTTTACGTTTAACACATCTATTATGTGTGCAAATAATTTTGGAGCTTTGAAAATCAAGTTCACTGCTTGGTTGTTTACACAGCATGCTTTTGGAAATTCTCTTGGTTACTCTAGTATTGGTTTGTATTGACAATTGAGGTCTGACCTGTAAATTGAGATGTTCTCTATTAACTGATTTGAGACTCTGTCATACAGAATGATTCCTCGCGGAGACACCTTTAATGTGACCTTCTGCAGCTTCTTTCCACTCGCTTTAGCCTGCGAGACGAAAAAAACAGGGTAAAGGATATTAATCATATGTTAAAATAAATAAAAAATACTTAATAATGGTTATTTTGTTGTTATTATTATTTTAATAAAAATATAAATGTGGGTCATTACTGAAGTTATGTTAACATAATTCTTCAATATCACTGAATGTTCTTTTTTATAATTCTTGAAACCAAAACAATAAAATATGCAATATGGGTAGTTATTGGAATGTACTAAATGTATTTTATTTGGTTTCATTTCCAAGACAAATATGAAATCAAATATGTAGACATGCATTTTAGACAATTGTTTGCTTGCAACCCTAGTAAACATCTTTGTGATTAACTAGAATGGAAATTGTATGCCAGAATATCTTATCCACTATCCGTGTCTGACCTCACAATTGCTCTCTTGGATATGCAAGTTTGCAGTGAAAGCTTAAGGTATTATTGACAGGGCATAGTGGTTATGGATATCGATCTGAAGATTGGTGGTTTAAACTAAAGGTTACCAAAGTTGCCAATGTGGGCCCCGGAGAAAGGCCCGTAAAAAAAGTTTTTGTTCTAGGGGTGCTGTATAGTGGCAGATCCTGTACACTAACCTCAACCATCATGTTGGGATACTTGTCCGCAAAATGCTCAAAGTCATGTAACCTTACCCTAACTGTTTTCTGAGATCTTAAGATTTGTGGCAATTGTTTTCCATGATGATATCTTATCAGGGTCTCACCGTGGCAACTATCCGTTTGACAGCAGCGGCTGACAGCTCCTCTCCCTTGGGCTGCTCGACCAGCGTGACGCCCAGATACTTCAGCTGGAACACCATACCCTCCATCAGGGTCTCCCGTGTGTCCGTCCAGTTCTCTGGAAGCTCTACAGAGAACAAAGGCAGAATTAAGCCTCACCTGTAAGAGGATTAAATTCACTTTCAAAAACACAAAACTATACACAATACTGTTATGATATAATTTGGCAAGAAATAAAATAATATTGATTTGTACAGTTGTAAGCAACTTTGTAAAAAATAAAACATGTAACACAAAAATAACATGTTTATTATGCAGTAAACCAATCTAATTAGCTCTTCAGGTAATTAAGTCTTATGATCAGAACTAGAGGTGAAGCAACATACATATTAATGGTTAGGTCACAAACATTTAATGGCTATAAAAACATCTTATTACACAGCAATGCAGTATCAAAAGCAGTTGTAAATAACTTGTTGTGACAGTGCCACAGTGGCACTGGGGGAAAAAGCGGAACATTCAGCAATGAATTTCGATTACAGATAATTAACGCAAATGACGCAGCGCTGCCTGATGAATATGTGTGCCTTTAGAACCTGCAACATCATATTCTGCTGAGGGGGAGTGGGGGGTAGATTCAATAACGTGAGGCCACAGCAGATTCATAAGCCATCATGTGTTCTTTAATTAATTTAAAATAATTGTAAACGCTATAAAAGGAAGCGGACGGACTATTTGGAACTATTTAATAAGAATTTACGGCCAAAATATAATTAGTATCAGTCTGTGATTCAGATATTTTTACACCTTCAGAGAAGGCCTTGCAGGCCCTAACAGTACACCACTGCATTTTGGGATACAGTCATTTGGTTCTCGTCACATCACATGAAGCAGGCATCGTTTTTTTTTTTTTTTTTATAATACTGTAGGTGCTATGCGTCATTAAGATGGGGTGGGAGACTATATTGTGTAATAAGTCACAATTCTGCTGGGTCCAAAACAAGGAATCAGAGTGCTAAAAGCCAATCATGCTCCCCGCTACCTCCAAGTGGCCTCTAGGATGAACAACTGGCTTCACATAGTCCGCACAGCCACTTATAAAAGCTGGTTGGTAGGTTTCTCCTCCATTGTCTTTTGTTTTTTCTTACTTCTGTGGGATATGCATGCTCTCTGAGGTATGTTAGTGCAACCCGGTGAGAGAAGTGATATGTAAACCTGAAGTGGGGTTTTAATTGTAGGGGTCATGCTCAATGTTTACTTCTCAATGTTTACTTTTTTAATTTCATAATGAATTCTGGAGACTTCATCATTAAAATTAAATAATTAAAAAATGCAATATTTTAACTATACTGCATAGTATTGTTTTTTTTTATATAATTTCATATATAAAAACATTGTAGGTAAAAAAAAATATTTATATACATATATATATATATATATATATATATATATATATATATATATATATATATATATACATATATATATATACATATATATATATACATATATATATATATATATATATATATATATATATATATATATATATATATATATATATATATATATATATATATATATATATATATATACACACACACACACACACGCATATAAAAAACATTATTCTGGTAAAAAAAAGCTATAAAAATGGAGGAAATTTATTGTATCAAAACTGTAAAATGGTTTAAAAATTCCATTACATAAAACTTTAAACATTTAAAAGAAAACACCTAAAGTAAGGTCGGTAAAACAATAATGATATAGCAATTAGTAGCTCATAAGATAATAAAAGCCATCTCCCTATTAAGTGGCTTTTGAGTAAGTAGCTTATATTTTCAAAGTGAATAATATAATTGAATAACTGGTTAAAAATAACATTCAAAAAATTATAATATAAAATATAAAAAGTATTGGTTGATTTGAAGTCTTAGACAGCTTGTTTAAAAACTGAACTTGGTCCAGAAACTGTATCAATCATTTTGAATTGCATGGAATCAATAAATCTACAAATCTCCTCTTCTACAAAGGCATTGTTTGTGCAGGACAAGCAAAATCAATGAAAACTGCATATGCACTCACTTCTATCAGCAGCTTCCATTCAGCATCGGTCCTTATGATGTTGAAAGACCAGATCTCATCACATGTGCTTACTATGCACAAGCTGAACAAAACATCTGCAAACAGATGTGAATCACTGAGCTGTACCTTAACTGTTACCACAGTACAAACTTTTTTCATAAAAGGATACGCATATAAAATAATAATAAGTAAAAAAATTGCTAGAAATAGTAAAATAATATAAAATGTGGGTTTTTAATTTGTGACAATGGCCCTTCCTCACAAGAATCACCCGGTGAAAGACACAAACTCCATCGTTTGTACTGAATTAAAAGGCAATTCTGTGATATTTCAAACCACATAATTTGTATGTTCAGAGAAAAAAGAAAACTTAACTCCTTTAGCATGGCTACAATCATTTGGAGATGATCACTGGATATACTCTAGATGGCATCCCGATTTACAATTTGATTTATTGACATTGGCACATAAAAAATGTATGATAGTGCATGAGACATGTTTTTAAATTTGAGCACTTGTAACAAATCTATGCTGAAATGTAAAATAACATTTCACAACATCCAATTGCCCAATTGTACTCTCATACATGATGCTCAATAAGGCAGTGTAACATACTCACTGACCACTTTATTTGCTATGCCTTGTTTTTAGACTTAAATCATTTTCAAGTACCAGATAAATACAGCTTGTAGTTCTATAACTACAGACTGTAGTCCATCTTGTACTCTGCATAATTTCTTAGCCCCGTTCAGGACACTTGTTGAACAACTACAAACCATTTTTTTATCAGTGTATTACATTATTTAGCGGATTTTATTATTTATGATTAGTGTAGTGGATTATTCCTAGCATTACAGTAACATCAAATGTTATAAGGGTGTGAGTGTGTGTTGTGCTTTTATGATTGGAACAGACACAGCACTATTGCTGGAGTTTATACACTGCTTATAAAACCAGTAGTCCTGGTCCTTAAATCTGATTGGCTGAGTCATTTGTCCAGCCATGACATTATTGACAATAATGCACACCTCTGACTACTTTACAGTCGTATTAATACATTATTTTAAATCACGTATCATTAATGGAAATACAGATTAATATACACAGGGATTCCCTAATATTCAAATTAACCAAAAAATATAATATAAAATAAAGATTAGGCTAGTAACGAACAGCTAAATCAGTCATTTGTAGTACCAACAAAAAGTGTTTAATCTCTATGGTATTTTCCCAAAAACCTGTGACCTAACTGACTAAACCTTCGAAGAATTTCCAAAAGTACTATTTATTTTGGTTACTTTATTCCTTACCTTGTCCACTACACAAGGTTATTAGATACTCCATTTTCTTATACCCTATAGAACAGTAGCACCACTCAGCCATGGCAAATTCAGGTTCAAGGTCAAGGATTTAGAGCAGATCTGGCCTCCCTATTGTTCTTTCTTTTCCTGTAATGCCATGCACTTTGCTTCACTGCACACCCTTTCCTAATGCCAAAAATGGTCATTCCTGAGAAAACTCCTAACTCAGTGTGCACAATAATCACATTATGCTTTATTATTTCTTATGTAGATGACAAAATTGACTGCTTACCAGAGGTAATGCCATATATATATATATATATATATATATATATATATATATATATATATATATATATATATATATATATATATATATATATATACCAGATGTGATAACGGTACTGCTTATAGGTTTATCAGTAGCTTAAAAAACCGCACTTCCAGTAGTTAAATAACTAAGAAAACCACACAGATCAACAGTTGTAGAATTAAATTCAACAGCAATAAGAAGACAAAGAAGAACAAGAAGAAGAAGTTTTAGCTATACATTTAACAGCTTTTCATTCAGATTAAGTTTTCGACTGTTCTTTGCAAAACCTCGATTATATTCTTTTCCATCTATTCTAAAGATTAGTGTTAGCTGGTGTTCTTGAGATCCTTGTCCTATTGCTTAAATCAGTTTCAGCAAAGCTTAAGCTATAGTATAGATGAACTCACACTTGGTATAGAGGTGTCCATAGTCGACTCAGTGAATGAATCTTGTGGCTGGAAAAGAAGCCTAAATCTTCACCCTTCCACCCCATTCTTGATAGTTGATCTTTGTTCATTTAAGTTGCATTTATATAACTTAAAGATATTCTATAGATTATAATTTAATAACATAACATAACCAAATTCAAAACAAAAGGTTCCTATTCAGACTTCCATGCACAAACTCTTTAAAGTGACGAAATACATACATACATGTAAGCTATTTCAGCACCTGCCCATGTAACGGTCACAATGTGTGTGTGTGCGCATGTGTGGTGAGGGGTTTTAATAATTTATTAGTATCATTCAATTAATAATGTTCAACAAGTTTGTGTGATTACATTTATGCGGCTGGCAGAGCACTCATCTGAGTTTTCTATTTATAAAAAAAAAATTGTTGTGAAAGAAACGTTACTGGCAACAGGAGATGTAGCAAAGCACATGTGGAAACAATGTTTCTACTTCTGAGCTGCAGAATGATCTATACTTCTATGATGGAGTTTCTGAGGAAGAGGATACTGATAGATGTAGTTTTGTCCTTACAGAATGCACAGACAGTACAGATGGTATTTATATACCTCATAAATATAGAATGAGATCAATGGTTCAATCCAACTCAAGACTCTTTAAACAGCTCCATCACTTTAAACAGTGAAGTCTCATTTTAAATAGTGAACCCAACCCAGAAAGCAACCAGTCTGGAGAAGTCCCTGAGTGTAGGTAATGCATTCCTTTATCAACAGAATGCTCGGATCATTTAAGCAACAGGAAATAAAAGGGATAGTGTTATTCCAGCAAAGATCAAAGAGGATTGGTGATTTGTGAGAACACATAACCTTTATTGTTCTATTTGATTTATCCAGCATTTTAACTGAATAATTTAACAGAAAAAAATTATCAGCCACAACAGATTGAGATTTTTGGTTTATTTAATCATTGATTAAGTAGAACACAAATTTTTCCGCATTTGATCTGATTTGTTGCCTTGCCTTATATAAATACCAAATTGCTGGGGGGTTACTTACTAATTGTCACGAGCTGCCGCCGGGTAGCAGTTAAGAACTGCAGACAGCCTGAGGTGAATAGAAAAAGTTAATAATAAAACACTGGCACAATTAAAAAAATTAAAAAGCACCAAATTTGCAGCACACAGGATGCATCAATAAAGAAAAGGAGCAAGGAAGACGAATGGACAACAACTGTGAATTCAACACAGCCTAAGAATTACAGAAAACAGGTCAATTATAAGGCGGCACGGTGGCTTAGTGGTTAGCACGTTCGCCTCTCAGCGCTAGGGATTCCCGGTTCGAATCCCCATCTGGGTGGAGTTTCCATGTTCTCCCCGTGTCTGCGTGGGTTTCCTCCGGGTTCTCCGGTTTCCTCCCACAGTCCAAAAACATGGATCAAGTCAATTGATTTCTCAAAATTGCCCCATATAGAGTGTGTATGAGTGAGTGAGTGTGTGCCCAGCGATGGATTGGCGCCCTGTCCTGGGTCTATCTGCCCAGCGCCCGAGACGTTCTTCCCTGGATGGGCATGGGGAACCCCACCGCGACCCTAATAGAGGATAAAGCGGGAGATAATGAATGAATGAGGTCAATTATAAAACCGTGAATAACCAATAATCATAAGAGTTCAAATGTGACAGAATAACGTTAGTGAGTGACAATACAAATACAAATGAATCAAAATAAGCAAAAAAAAAAAAAAAAAAAGTATAGACAACAGAAAAGTGTCACATGAGCCTGCATGGCCTGACAATAATGTTCTCCTGATGAACATCTGTAATTTCACTCAAATTACATGGTACCTGGTGCTTTAACTTCTCTAACTGAAGAATTCTAAAGAATGCCTTATCCTTTAAGGTTTCAATAGCTCCTCATCCATAACACATAACAGAGCACTACAACAACAGTAACAACAATAATAACCTTTGGGGGTTAAAGTGATAAATTGATATATTTTGCCAGCTGTCCTTACACACAGAGGAATTTTTCCTCCACATTTAACCCATCCATGCAGTGAAACACACACATATACACACACTTGTGAAGTAAGCACACATGCCTAGAACGGTCGGAGCCTGCAGAGCAATTGGGGATAGGTGCCTTTCCCAAGCGCACTTCAGCCATAGTACTTGGTGGGAGCGGGAAACGAACCAGGGACCTTAAAGTCGCAAAGCTCGTTCCTTAAACACAAGCCTATAACTGCCCCAATACTCGCGTCCAAAGTGGTTCAGGTTTAGCACTATAACCCTGCTTTAAGACAACTGTACTACAGTAAACAAAATGCTGTATAAATAAATTAACTGTGACTCCTTTACAGTTGTGATCAAATTTATTCAACCCCCAATGCTGCGAAGGGTTTTATGGAATTCAGTGCATATTTGTAATTGTGTTCATAATGAAATCTTACAAGGACTTGTTAAAGAACTAAATGCAACTAAGATAGCATCAATTGTTTTTGTCATAAAGTATTAAATGGCCTTTTTGTGATTTCTTCATTGACACAATTATTCAACCCCTTTACAACTACCACTCATAAGAACAGAGGTTCATTCCAGTGTTTTCAATCAGGTATTGAAAACACCTGTGGATGTCAACGAGCAGCAATCAAGCATGATAAGCACCAATTAGGCA
Organism: Corydoras sp. C115; assembly: GCA_019802505.1. Classification (NCBI taxonomy): domain Eukaryota; kingdom Metazoa; phylum Chordata; class Actinopteri; order Siluriformes; family Callichthyidae; genus Corydoras; species Corydoras sp. C115. Next base: position 1,101,505 of record JAFMOC010000025.1, on the reverse strand, counting down.
GATTTAAAAGGACTGTGATACTCAGCTCCTTCTAGACATCTACTGGTGTGTTTACAAGCATGGTGAAGGCAAGAGAATGGTCCCAGAAGACAAGAGAAGAGGTTATTGCTCTTCACAAGAATGGCAATGGATATAAAAAGATTGCGAAGTTGTTAAATATTCCAAGAGACACTATCGGAAGTATCATTCGCAAGTTCAAGTTAAAGGGCACAGTGGAAACGTTACCTGGTCGTGGCAGAAAGAAGATCCTGACCGCGACTGCTGTGCGCTACCTGAAGCGTAATGTGGAGAAAAATCCCCGCGTGACTGCTAAGGAACTGAAAAAAGACCTGTCAGATGTGGGCACTGAAGTTTCAGCTCAGACAATAAGGCGCGCACTGCATAACGAAGACCTCCATGCCAGAACTCCCAGGCGCTCCCCCTTGCTGACTCCAAAGAACAAGAAAAGTCGACTGCAGTATGCCAAAAGTCATGTGGACAAGCCACAAAGGTTTTGGGACAGTGTACTGTGGTCAGATGAAACTAAATTAGAACTGTTTGGGACAATGGACCAGCGCTATGTTTGGAGGAGGAAGAACCAGGCTTATGAACAAAAGAACACCTTGCCTACTGTGAAGCATGGCGGGGGGTCAATTATGCTTTGGGGCTGTTTTGCTTCTAATGGTACAGGAAAGCTTCAACGTGTGCAGGGTACTATGAATTCCCTTCAGTACCAGGAGATCTTGGAGGAAAATGTGATGGAGTCAGTCACAAACCTGCGGCTTGGGAGACGTTGGACCTTCCAACAGGACAATGATCCGAAGCACACATCCAAGTCCACTAGAGCATGGTTGAACATGAAAGGCTGGAACATTCTAGAGTGGCCATCGCAATCACCAGACTTAAATCCAATTGAGAACCTCTGGTGGGACCTAAAGAAGGCAGTTGCAGTGCGCAAGCCTAAGAATGTGACTGAACTGGAGGCTTTTGCCCATGAAGAATGGGCTAAGATACCCATAGGTCGCTGCAAGACACTTGTGTCAAGCTATGCTTCACGCTTGAAAGCTGTCATAACTGGAAAAGGATGTTGTACTAAGTACTGAAAAATAATGTCACTAGGGGGTTGAATAAAACTGATAATGATGTGAGCACAGTAAAGACATTTGTGGTTATTCCATCATAAATATTATGTTATATTTGTCTAATTTATAAGTGCCTCTTTGATATAATTGTAAATAAGATGACTGAAATGATCCAAATCAATGTCAAACTGGCCAAAACACTTTATTTCAGTGGGGGTTGAATAAATTTGATCACAACTGTATTATTGGGTTCATCCTGTGAAACATGTCCGCGTGGATTTCCTCCGGGTTCTCCGGTTTCCTCCCACAGTCCAAAAACATGAATCAAGTGAATTGAGTTCTCCAAATTGCCCCATGTAGAGTGTGGATGTGTGCGTGAGTGTGTACCCAGCGATAGATTGGCGCCCTGTCCTGGGTGTATCTGCCCAGCGCCCGAGACGTTCTCCCCTGGATGGGCATGGGGAACCCCACCGCAACCCTAATATAGGATAAAGCGGGAGATAATGAATGAATGAATGAATGAATATATATATATATATATATATATATATATATATATATATAGAGAGAGAGAGAGAGAGAGAGAGAGAGAGAGAGAGAGAGAGAGAGAGAGAGAGAGAGAGAGAGAGAGAGAGAGAGAGAGAGAGAGAGAGAGAGAGAGAGAGAGAGAGAGAGAGAGAGAGAGAGAGAGAGAGCGAGCTATGGGGGTTGGAGCTATGATTTATAAGCCAATTTTTATGGAAAGTAGGAAAACTTGCTGTAAGAAATGCTTTAAACCCACCTCCCTAAAGAAGCACCCTAATTGACTTGTTGTCTAAACAAATTAACAAATGTATTAACATAAATGCTTACTCAGCCCACCCACTTAAAACTCACTACATTTACTATAATTTAAACAAAATGTTCAGCTACAGTCTGGTTCATGTTTACAACTACAGCAAAACAACATTGAGACTATAGTGAGGAATTGAGGTGCAAGTGGAATTCTAATTTACTACAGATCTGATCCATCAGGAGTCTACAACATGTTCCAGATAGGGGCAACATTAATGCTACCCAGCATACGAAAGACATTTTTTAAAAAAAATGTTAAATATGTAGTTTTAATGAATGCATTACAGAGATGCTAAACTTACCCAGAGCCAAGAGATTGGGGATGGCCATTCAAAGAACCCATCACTGACAATTCTACAAATACTGCCTCAAAGCCCCTGCTATTGCCAATTACTCAAAGTTACTGGTCCTGGATAGAATAAAATCTTAAAAGCACTTCATTGTAATGATTTCTAATTAAGAAACTAAAGACACAAAAGGAAAGGTCTGGAAAATGCAAATCAATGGCCCTAAAAGCCAATATAACTTAATAAAAATTCCATTTTAAACATTTAATGATAAAAAAAACAATTATCGGAAGCTTTCTTTCTGCGTTGGCTGCGTTTCATTTGTATGATTTATCAACTTGTTTTGCAGATTCCGCCTCGTTCTGTTCAACCCACTATTTTTTTCCAGAGTTGTTGAAGCGCTGCAGGTGACGTAAGCGGCTAGGACATTGCGAGTAACGCAGAAATCGTGCCACCCAACGAATCGATAACGAAATTCGTTATCAACACTTTTCATAATTGATTTTTATTGATTCGTTGTTGTAGCCCTATATGAAAGCTTTCGCACTGCAAATATACAACATAACACAGTTTCATTACAGTTCCGATTTAAAATATTTGGATTACACTTTAAAAAGTTTATAAGTAACAAATCAGCTCCAATTTTTCTCCATCTAGCTTTCTTTTGTGATCTTCTAAAACTTACAATACATTTTGAATATATATTGTGTAGTTTATTGTGTTGCTTATTAAAAACACAATATGGAAATAGCTAATTATTAATTTTAATAGTTTTCCTTTGCTAAATGTTGTACATGAGCTTTAGGATTTGTAAAGGAACTGTGCAAGATGACACACCCAATGTTCAATATGAACAGAATGTATTAAGTGTTGGGGATTTGGGAAGTGAAAAAGAAGAGTGTCCACTAAGCAGTGAAACAGTAGACAAAGTGAGCAACCATATAATAACCATATATACACTAAATGACAAACACTACTTCATGTCATGCCATGTCACATGCTTTTATACGTACATAAGTACATCCACCATTAGGGTCAAGGTCAGAACACAGTGTTAATCATGCAACCCCGAAAGTAGGGATAAGAGTCTGGCGAACTGGCACACAGTAACAGTTTTGGTGGATTGGGGGTTTAGCGATCATGTCCTTTACATTGACAGAGTTGAAGGACTCATCCAATCCTTTCTTTCTTCTAACAGCTCACCCATTTTTATGAAACTTGTTTTGTGCACTGGGTGGCATGGTGGCTTGGAGGTTACGTTCGCCTCTCGCCGCTGGGGAGTTTCAAATGTGTCAGCGTGGGTTTCCTGATGGTCCTCCAGTTCCCCCCCACAGATTCCCCCCACAAAGATTCAAGGTAAACATGTTTAAGTTTAAAAATTACCTCTAAAATTGCCTTTATATAGTTTTGTATTTGTGTGTGTGTGTCTAACCAGCGCCCAAAATGTTCTTCCCAGGATGGGTATGGATTAAATGGAAGATAATGAATGAATGGATGTGTTTTCTGCACTAGAACATAGTCATGCCTTCCCCAAACTGTTCTCATAAAGCATTTCATAATGTGTACATAACATACCTTCAGTTGAAGATAAACTTGATTTGATAGAAACAAACACAAATATTCTAAATACGCACAGAATGTACTAACATGCAAATACACTTCATCATAAATACCCACACACAAACACACTGAATCAGGTTGCATATACTTCAACACAATAGCATAAGAACAATAAATATGCACATAAATGCACAAAAAATATACACATTAGCTCATGTTAGATTATATGGTATATATGCAAGCATAAATGTCAAAAGTGCCACAAACAATACATGCATGCTATATACAACATTCACTTAAACACAAATACTAACATTAAAAAAAATACACAAACAAGTACATACAAGCCTCAACACACATTTAAGCACATTCGCCAGTGAAACATGTACGTATACACACACACACACACACACACACACACACATAAAAGCTTAGTCCTGTATCAAAGTAGGACTGTGCTTAATCTAAATCAGAGTTATCATGTATTTTTTACATAAATTTTATGCTAAAATATGTAAAATGCTGCAGCTTTAAAGAGCATCAAGACATTAATATCTGAAAGCTTGGTATTCATTTTCCAATTCCAGTTATGTTATACTGATGTATTCAGCAAACTAAATAATTAAAAGCATGACTTGAGAGAGTGTTTCTGTGTCGACTCTACATTTACTGAACTGTCTCTATCTCTTTTACTTATGACCACAGGGGGGAAATGTGAAAGCCATAACCCTACGGAACATTCCAAAAAAACTGTAATGATTCTGCTTTAATTTTGCAAGAAATAGGTAATGGAAATAAGAAGAAATTTTTATCCTAGTTGCACAATAAGAAATATTACAAATCGATCAACCCTAGTTCTTTACAATTGGATTTTAAACTAAAAGTGAACAGTTTAGTCTGAAACCTATGGCTCCATGAATATAAAATAGGTTTATTTTCTAAACCTCAACTTATTTATAATTCATTAATGTACAGTACTTTCTAAAAGTCTTCTTAATGTATACCTTTACGCTTTAAGACACATTTTCAATGTACACCTTCAATGTGTTTTTTAAACAAACTTTGATGTTTTGACAATCTGATGATTTGATGTTTTAGTTTTCCAACCTTACAGTCATGTGCAAGTTAAATATTATTAATAGGTAATAATAGGTTCCGATACACACTTTGAATCACTCTGCCAAGTAGCTGTATGAGAGGTCCAGCTCCTGCTGCTGAAAACATTCCCCAAAGCTTTGCTGAGGACCATGTTATGTCAACAGAGGATAAGCGGTCCAGAGTTTTAGTGATGAAAGCACATTTAAATTATTTGGGTCTGATGGGAAACATTATGTTCATCTACAAACTAGGAAAAGACTGAACACACAGTGTGTAAAGAAGTCAGTGAAAGGTGGAAGTCATAGTTTGGGGAATGTTTTTAGCAGCAGGACCTGGACTTCTCATACAGCTATGCCAGAGTGAATGCAAGTTTGTATCAGAACCTTCAACACATGATTCTTTTCTTGTGTTTATCACTCAGACAGTAATTTTCATGCAGGACAATGTCCCCGGTCTGTCACACAGCAAAACATTGAAAGTTCCTTGAAAACATTGAAAATAAAATGGCAAGGGCCAAGACACTCACATCAGTCACAGAACTCTGGAAGAGAATAAAGAGTCAAAATCCCAGCAGAGCAGTGTGAGAGATAAGTGATGCCCTATGATGCATCCTGGGTTTAACAGAAGATCATAAAGGAATAGTGAGCTTATGCTTTGAGTGCTAATCGTACCCTGGGTAACAATAACAATCAAACTACCAACTGAAACATAAACCTGCTCCATAAGTACTGAAATGGCTACTGTATACATAACCTTAAGCACTATAGAAACTATGGTTCATTTTAAGGAATTTATTTTAACCCTCAATAGCTCATCATAGTGTAGCTAAACTATCGCAATAATACATTCATTCATACCAGGGATAATTTGGAATTATCAGTCATCACTAGACGGCATACAGTAAGTGACTGTGGAACTGCATTAAAATACAGATTTAGGAATGAAAGGCAGAGCCTAAAAGCAGGTGAGGTAATGGGTTATCTGTGGCTTGTCTGTGTTAACAGTATGTGTCTGTGTGTGTAGAAATAAAAAGTAATAGGCTCAGAGAAGGGAAAAGAAAAATCTTAGACAGCAGCAGCATTCGAGGAATGAGCCAGAGATGCCAGCAACTCTGCAATTAAATATGGCATCCTGAAAAAATGTATTTGCCTGGTGGCCCTCTAATCCAAAAAGAGTGAATTTATCGTTCAGTGGTTCCACCAGCCAGCCTATAATGAACTCATTTTGGGTCTGGCACGTCATGTGTCTGGTCTTCATTGTGTCCAGGCATGTTACAGCATATTTCTGGACTGCATGAAGGTTTAACCAACTTATGTTTGTTTTACTCTGATTGCAACTTCATTTGCTACAAACCTGCAGATCATGCTAAGAATTTCACAGTTAGGCCTGCTTTTATGGGAATCATATTATAGGACTTTGTTTTATTAGCAGAAAAACAAGGTAAGATTAAGCATAAGGTGAGATAAGCAAAATTCAAATTGGAAAAAAAAAAAACAATACTGACAGAAAATATTATTACTGATATGTAACCAGACACCAATGGTTTAATTAAAACTACCAACAGCCAAAATATTCTACCAGCCTTATTTTAACAGTCGACACTGCGTTTTATTGAAGTCAGAATGTTAATTGTTGCATTTTGGTGGCAATTAACTCCAATAATCACTAAAATGCCAAAGTTAATTTAGGTATAATGTTGCAGACTTTGCTCATTCCTTTATGGTCACAATACAACATTCTTTGATTGCTTGCTATACATCTTACAATGAATTATAACACAAAAGAAAAATAAGGTCAAACTGGTTAAGCATGTCAATAGTGTTCACAAAGATTTTCACTGGCATTGGAAGTGTAACTTACATACAGTATATAGCTTGGTCAATTCACAATTACATGTTGCACATCTTTTTTTCAATTTTTAAATCAGATTATTTGGAAACAATTAGTGTGCTTTTATTCATGTCATATGGGCATAAAAATTGATATGTATATCTGATTTAGGACTATGTAGTTTTTTATTAGTTGGATTTTTATTAGAGCTTTTTTTTTTTTACAAGGAAAAAAAAGCTAAATAAAAATCATCATCATCATCATCATCATCATCTTATTCACAGCAGTTACGTGAAAGAAACTATAATAAACTATATAAGCAAAATGGAGCAATTTATCCATCTTTGTAATTTGCAATAAATCTTTATGGCTATGTTGTTGTCAGTTCAAAGATGCCATGGCTTGTGCACAGTGTACAGCACAGTGTAATTAAACAATGTACCAAATACTACAGGCGTATGGTTCACTGGAGAGCATACATCCCTCCAGCAGTCGGGTACAGGAATGACTGTTTTGTACAGTAGTGTGATGCATTACCAGCTGTTGATCTGTGATGTATTAGTTCAATCAGTGTTGTGTATGATGTACATGTATGATTTAGTGCATTTTTTTTATGGCAAACCTGTTAGTGACTGAGATCTTTAAGACTCATGTCCAAAAAGCAGTAAACATATAATAGACCTTTACATAATGACAAATCAGATATAGGTACACAAATGATTACTATAATGCATGGTTTGCCAAAAGATATTTCTGACAAAATCTCTTTTGACCTTGACCTTGAAAATTTTCGATTTGCATGATTACTCAGTCACCCCACCCCCACACACCATGTGGCAGTCTGCACTGGGTGGTGCTGGGGGATATCTTTAGCAGATCGTAAATTCAGCCTCCGTGCGCTAAGCTATAAAAGACAGTGCTGCTGGAAACAGTCTCTTCCAGGCAGGAAATCCGAGCACACTGTGAGTCAGCAAGACAGAGCACATCACTGGGTTTAACATGACGCTCCAAGGCCATTTTATTGTACGTGGATTTTCTTCTTTCATGTTTAGTTTGACATTGAGGTTGATGAAGAAGAATAAAAAGCTAAATTCTTTAACATTTAACTAAATATACAGACTAATATAAAAAGTGGTTAACTTTCTTACTGCTTTTATTCTTTGGTAAAAAAATAATAAATAAATAAAAAAAATACAACCAGTCTGATTTGTGAAGGCAGTACCAGAACGGTTTAAGCCAACACTTAACATTGCTCTTATAAAATAATAATTTGGAGGGATGGCATTTCATGACGCCGCCTGCATTGTGAATGTACTCTGTAGTTTTCAACAGGACGCTGAGTAAGCCTTTGCCCAACCCAAGTCTTTAATTTGTCCTCCACAAATAAGTTATTTAAAGCTGAAAACTGCTGCTTCAGTGTAGTCTTAAGTAGTAGGGAGGTAGTCTATAAGAAGAAGAGGTACAGAGCCATGCAAAAAAAATATATATATAAAACTCCAAAAAGTATGAAATATAAAATATTTTAGTTATGTTAATGTTTGATGATAACAAGAGAAAAGGCTATGAAAATTATGCATTTTCAGGTAGCTTTCCAGAAATGGAATTGCGCAAAAAAAATAAATAAAATAAAATAAATAAAAAAATAAATAAAAATACAGGCTGAGCTTCAACATACCTAAAACGATAAATGATAAATGAAGCAAATGATGAAAACAAGAGTGGGTCATATTTAGTGGTGAGAATTTGATGTGACTTTTTTCTGCAAATTATTAATACTTTTTAGCTGCTAATAGTGAATCTACAAGTTATTGAATTATGGGGTACATTTAATTTTTTACATTAAATCCATCATTTTCTATTTAAATATTAAGCAACTGAAGTTCCATGCAGGCAGCACGGTGGCTTAGTGGTTAGCACGTTCCCTTTCAGCACTGGGGATCCAGGTCCAAGTTTCCATGTTCTTTCCATGTCTGTGTGGGTTTCCTCCGGGTTCTCCGGTTTCCTCCCACAGTCTGGGTGTATCTGCCCAGTGCCTGAAATATTCTCCCCTGCATGTGCATAGGGAACCTCAACCCCGTGACAGTAGTAGAAAATTAAGCAAATGAATTAATGAAAGTTTCACGCAAAGGTTATGCTATAGTGGTACCTGAATTGTTATTCGATGAATTCTGCACTGTGTTCCACAGCACCTCTTGCAATGTCCCATGATTTGGTGCCATATGAGTCATAAGTTTTTATCTCATCATCTATACTCAAGTATGACAGTATGTCAAAAATCCATACCATATGCACAATTAAAGCCAATATAGTAAATGAACTGCCTTGCATTACCATGAGGGGAACCTAAAAACACTCCGTTTACTCTGATTACTGACAGCTGCTCAAAATGAGCAAATTACACCAAAGAAAGGTGGTGACGTTATGTCAGCGGTATGGAGACAGATGGGTTTTTCAAGGTCCAATGTGGAACAGACCACTGTGCTGAGTGAATTTTGTAAACGAGGCAGCAGGAAACCTGTTTCAGACTGTAAAACAAAAGAATGTGGACACCATTTGATCTGGTTCTATCTAGAGTTTACAGTTTAAAAATTTTATTTTATCCACATCACTCAGCTTATATCTACATAGTGATGTCTGAAATTCTGGAAGTTTTATATTTACTTCTAAAAAAAAAAATCAATCTTTCAAACAAATTAGAAGATTGGATAAAAAACAAATGAGATTTAAAAATTTGACCTGGATTACAAACAAATTGATTGATCCAGCATTACAAGTATATTACATATGTACATGGCAAACGTATGAGAACCTTGAGGACAAGCAGATAAGATGAAGGTGAAAGAGTTGGTGTTTTCAAAATCACTGGGATTGAAGAAGGATGTACAAGGACAGATCAATATATGATTTGTTTAAACAAGTTTATAGAAGAATATCATAGAGTGAACATGATTTCTAAGGACCTCAGAAGAACTGTTGTTTCTTTTAAAGATTACAAAACTATGTGGGTTTGGATTCCACCCACTGAGTTAGATTATGTACAAATGTTCTAAAAACTTTCCTTAAGACTTTGCTGGAATAAATGAGAATATATTGTTCTGTTAATGATAGGTCATCCTGGCTCAGATATAACAAAACATACCAAATCCTAATACTACCACTGCTGCTTTTCTCAAATAGGATGAGATTATTCTAAAATGAGCATTTTTCTGTTTTCAGACAGAACACAAAATCATCCATGTTGCTCTAATTTCTTTAAAAAGCAACATTTTGACTTGTGCATATTTTAATAAACTACAGGCAAATGTTCTTTTCTCACAACATCATTCACACTATTCATTGTTCTCCTGATGGTGGACTTCTGAACATCAACATTAGCCAATGTAAAAACATTCTTCAATTGCTTAGAAATTACACTATTTGGACCTCAAAGAATATTACACACCTTGCATTTAGGGATTGCAGTAATGTTCTGACTATGAACTGAAGTGCACAATTTTTGGAGCTGGTTTTGTAACCTTTTTAGTCTGATGAGAATGAACAACTCTTCTTCTGATGTATATTAATAATAATTTAGCCAACCAGGTGTATACAATATGATTATTCTCTTCAGTAAATAATCAAGGCTAATTCTTGTTTTACTCTATTGTCGACTTTTATGACTTATTTGAAAATCAGCTGAAGTTTTAGGTGAAATGTCAGCAGAAATATCGAAAATTGTACAAATTTAGATTTTCAAGCACCACTGTACTTGTTCTTTTAGGTATTTCTTGTTTTTTTCAGCTGGTTCCTATGTAAAATATTAATGACTGAAAATAATCACTTTTATTTTTGAATTTGTACTTATGTTTTGTTTAATTTTAATTTGTACAAAATGTATACCTTCTTAATTGCTACCCTCAATCAAGACCATCTAAATGAGATGACATCCTGCACTGCAAAATCTGCTTTTTTGCCACTGTTGCTTTGGCTTACTCTTTAATGTGTGAGCCTGATGAAGTTTTGGGTCCAAAGTATCCAAAAATACAGAACATTCTAAGGATTCACAAACTTTCAGGCAAACCCATATATCTAAAAATATATAAATATATGTTTCTGCTTGGCAATTCTTGCCAAGTCTGTTGCTGGCAAATCATGCCCTCCATAGTTCTAAATCCTGATTTTTAATGAACAGGAAAGGCAGAATATGACACAGCAACGTAAGTCAATGCTGTCAGTTGTGAGGTCTGGAGCTGTCAAAATTGTGATGCTACAGCAGGTTTCATATCTCTGCTAATGGCCTGTGTGGCTCAACTGCAAGGCAGGAATCCTTAATCTGGTAGCCAATGATACCAATATGAAGGTGACTGGAAACAGCGATGTTTTGTTTTTACCTGTTTTAATGTTAAAAGAAATTAAATTAAAAAAAAATCTCCATTAAAGCACACCCTTGATATCACGTGTTAATACATCCATTGCTACCTTTCCAAAGGCTGTCCAAAGAGGCCTACTTCATACATTGAATATGCATCTTTGACAGCTTCTTTAACTAAATCAACTGTGGGGTTCTACAGCAGCTGCCAAACATGGAGCCAACAGAGTAACACCACGATGTCCCAATATTGCTGTAGAGCTTATACTGTATATGTAATGCACCCAACAGAGCAGGTCCCTGGAGTTTTAGACAATTTTTAGCCATGTCAAGTCACTTTTGTGTTTACCATAATAATGTCCAGAATATTTGAGGTAGTTCTATAATATTAGTAAGGCTTTTCCATTATGGAAAGGTCTTTGTGTAAGTGCTTGTCATAATCATGGTCAAACAGAAATGAAGGAAATAAATTTCCAATGACATGTTGTACTACATCCCTTTGTGAGCTTAAAAAGGTCATCAACTAGTCCAACATAGTTTGGTGCTTAAATGTTGCCAATTTTTATTTAGGTCCTACATACGCATTAGTTATTCCTGAAGTGCTAGAATTGTGCACCAACAGAAATGCCTTGTGATCACACATATCACACATATAAAACTTAAAAATTATAAAACTTATAATTTATAGTTTAAATAAGGATAATATATAGTTTAAATAAGGATTTTATTCTTTTCTGTTACAAACTAAAAAACAAAGTTAATAAAATTATTGTTCTAAGTTGATCTATATTTCTTTCTTTTTTGTTTTTTTTTATTGTTAAAAAGGATACATTGATATAAATATATCAATGTGTCCTTATAATAAATTTATAGACAAATCGTACTACAGAGGGCGTGTAAAAATACTTTATCCCATTTTGTCATGTGGGGGGGGGTGAGGTGGGTGTGCGTGTGTGGGGGGGGCGCACACTCACCTCACCCCCCCCCCCCCCCCCCCCCCATGACAAACAAAATGGGATAAAGTATAAAGGTTTTCTTCTTCCTGGGGGGGGGCTTAACAGAAAATAATTGAGAATCACTGCAATAGGAGCAATGTACAGTGTATTTTATGTGCAACTGAGTGCACTGAATCGTGTTCCCTGTACCATGAAGGTTCGGTACAAATACATGTACCATTACACCCCTAATGATAAAACATAAATAAATAAACAAAAAATGTTTTTATGGAACATTTTTATGGGAGTTAAATTATCAAAGGCTTAAAATACATAAGATGCACCTAGAGTGTGTCAAATATAGCAAATCTCATTTAAGCAATGTAATTAATCTACATGAATGAAATTATGACACAGCAAAATTAATGCAGATCAGATTTGTTCACATGTATAAAAGCATGCATTCTTCAACGCATGCCACTGTGGTGGAAGTTTCCTGTTTTGGCAGGCTATCTGATGGCTGCGCTGAGGCTTTACACTGCTGCAAACTTGCTAGTTACTGAGCCAAAAATACTTCAAAAGCAGGAAATCACTGACATCACTGACGAGTAAACACGGCTAGCATGGATCTTATGTGAATATACCCTAATAATCAAATGCACACACAAAATCTGAATACTGAAAAGAATAAGATATACATTCTATTTAGTTAAAAAAAATAATAATAATAATATATATATATATATATATATATATATATATATATATATATATATATATATATATATATATATATATATATATATATATATATATATATATATATATATATATATATATATATATATACACACACACACACACACACACACACACACACACATATACATACACACACACACTCTCTATTTCACAAACAATAATGAAACTACGGGCGGCACGGTGGCTTAGTGGTTAGCACGTTCGCCTCTCAGCACTAGGGATTCCCGGTTCAAATCCCCATCTGGATGGAATTTCCATGTTCTCCCCGTGTCCGCGTGGGTTTCCTCCGGGTTCTCTGGTTTCCTCCCACAGTCCAAAAACATGGATCAAGTCAGTTGAGTTCTCCAAATTGCCCCATGTAGAGTGTGTTTGTGTGTGTGAGTGTGTGCCCAGCAATAGATTGGCGCCCTGGGTGTATCTGCCCAGCGCCCGAAACGTTCTCCCCTGGATGGGCAATGGCAACCCCCCCACGACCCTAATACAGGATAAAGCGGAAGATAATGAATGAATGAATGATGTGAAAATACTTGTGAAAATCTTGTTTTGTTTTAATTAAGGATTTGTATGTATAGTAATTGTTTACAAGAGGGTGTGCATTATTGTAAATAAATCATTAGAAAGAGGCGGTATTAAGCATGACATAAGGCAGAGCGCCGTTACACCTCTTTCCTGTGATTAATTCAAATTAATCTCGAGTGCCTTATTGCTTTAATAAGATGGTTACAAAAACACTATAATAAAAAATGTAATCTAGTCCAGTTTTTAAATTGAACAATGATTGCTGAGTAACAGGATACTGGTTTCTGCCATCTAGTGGCCAAAGTACAGAACACAGTGTTTAAAAAAACAGCCACAGCAAGTTTAGTCCTCATCGGGAATCGTCTCTCTGTTTATATCATTAATCTGTACATTATGATTCGAAATAATGTATATCATGCATTGATATGAATGTGAAGTAGTCAGAAATGTATTTTACTGACAAAATGTCACGGGTAACAAACGGCTGAGCCAATCAGGTTTAAGGACCGGACTACCTATTTTATAATAAATGATACAGTACACGTGTGTGTATTCTTACAGACCTAGTATTTTAAATTATGAATTTAAGTTATACACAAATAAGCATAAATAAAACGTTTCTGGTTAATGTTTTCAAAGAAACTTCCAATGTTGTAAAACATTTCTATTTATAACTTTTGAAAATAAAACTAAATTCCAAGGCAAAAAGCTTCTAAACATCTGATTAAATAATTAACAAAACTGAGAATTAAGTAATTCCAATTTCTTTGTAGTAGATGCTCTGTGGTCACATCAATAGCATATTACTTCAGAAATTAGGTTAGAACTCATTACAGGATAATGCACTACAGCACTTACAGGCTTTTATACATTTGTTAAATGAGATGTAATCTTTTTAAAAGCCTTAACAGAAGAGCGGAGGCTGTTATTATGAGATCCACATTAATTTCCATGGCTTTGGATTTGAATGTCCAATTTGACATACACTCAGCCCACTTTATTTGGAACTCATACATATATTTATGCAATTATCTAAATTAGCCAATCATGTGGCGGGCAATGCATAGAAACAAAAAAGAAAATATCGCAGATATGGGTGGCACAGTGTTAAGCACATTTACATCTCAGTGCTGGTGATGTAGGTTCGTATCCCAATCTGGGTGGAGTTTCAATGTTCTCCCCCTGTCCGCAGGGCTTTTTCACAATTTTCCAGTTTTCTCTCACAATACAAAAACATACATTCAAGGTGAAATGGTTGCACCCAAATTGCCACTAGATAGTGTGAGTGTGTGTCCGGCAATAGATTGGCACCCTGTTCTTGGTGTATCTGCCAAGCGCCCGGATGGGCATATATATAAATTTCACTGGATGGGTATATATATAAATGTGACCCTAGTAGAGGATTTAGCAGAATATAATGGGATGAGATATTGCAGATACAGGTAATGCTCACACCAACCATCAGAACTGGGGAAACCAGTCTCAGATTACAGTAATTTCTGACTGTGGTAGGTTGTATTTATTGATTATGTAAATATTTTAATTTGCATATTGTCCATCAGCACATCACGAAGATGGCTCCATCAGATGACAACATGGGTTGTGTCTGTAATCTCCTATTATCAAACTAAACATGATGCAAAAGCAGTAGGTGAGAATGGCCACAGTACACTGTGCTATTCCATGAAAAAGCATGCTATTTCAACTGCATGCATAGATTTATCTAAAAACAATTTGCTGCTAAAAAGCTCTGCCTATGTGCATGTGAATTCTATATTACGGACCGAAACTGAAACATGTAACACTCTGTAAGCTTTGTACAGTGGAGACGGCTCAGCACAGAAGTACAACTACTATGTACATGTACATGAAGCACAGGTAGAGCCAAAAATCACTTGACAGCATCATTAACCAAATTCTGTTTTTTTTCATGCCAGCATGATCTCTAAGGATTTTTAACATATATAATGTGTTTGTCAATTTAAAAATGAATTATACCTGTATCTTCATCACTCCATGTTAAGGCATTATTTACCATGGTTAATAAGCCGTCTTATTACACATCTATTAAAGTCAACTGAAAATCACGATTGAGAATAAAAGCAGTTTGTTGTTACAGCCTATAAATCGTGTTTTGTGCTACACTGATGTAAAAATGCATTTACCACTGATTCCCTCCCATTAAAAACACATTAACCCAGTTAACACAAACTTCTTTTCACACAATAATATCCTGAAGTTCAAATGGTGTATTTAAAAGAAAATTAAAACATATAGGAATATGAACATGTGCAAACACACACACACACACACACACACACACAAGTTCAATTATTTCAATCACAAACACACAAACAACCCTTTTTATAAGGCACAAGTGGGTGTGTGTTATTGTGAATTAATATTCACCTCATTGCTTTTATAAAATGGTTACAAACACACTATAGTAAGAAAAACAAGGATTGATATATAAATACATTTATTAAAAACCTACATGTTAATAGGCGGCACGGTGGCTTAGTGGTTAGCACTTTCGCCTCTCAGCACTAGGGATTCCCGGTTCGAATCCCCATCTGGGTGGAGTTTCCATGTTCTCTCCGTGTCCGCGTGGGTTTCCTCCGTTTTCTCCGGTTTCCTCCCACAGTCCAAAAACATGGATCAAGTCAATTGAGTTCTCCAAATTGCCCCATGTAGAGTGTGTTTGTGTGCGTGAGTGTGTGCCCAGCGATGGGTTGGCGCCCTGTCCTGGGTGTGTCTGCCCGGTACCCGGAGCGTTCTCCCCTGGATGGGCATGGGGAACACCCCCACGACCCCAATATAGGATAAAGCGGAAGATAATGAATGAATGAAATAAATGTTAGTAAACTGGTCTTCTGCAACATAATCTGAATGACAGGTTTCCGGTTTCTAGAACAATCAAATACTGCCATCTGGAAAAAATGTTTTAATTTTATATATATATATATATATATATATATATATATATATATATAATTACTGTATACAATGCATTGATACAAATGTGAAGAGGTCAGAGATGTACATTATTGTCAATGCTAGCTGGACAATCGGCTCAGTCAGAGAACTACCCAATTTATAATAAGTAAAAATATTTATAAGATTAATCGATACAAGATGTAACTGGTAGGTGCAGCCCTAATAAGATGAGTGTTGATGCCTGATGCACTGGTTTATATACATTTTGATATTTGCAGCTACCCTACAATTTTTGTCTACAACTGTTTCTAAATTTACTCAGAATAGTGTAATACAGAAAAGAAGCAGGAGGTGAATAGCAGTTTTACAGACAAAATAAAAACCTGTAGTTAAGAGAGGACAATGGAGAACAGCCAGACTGGTTCCAGCTGACAGAATAGCTACAGTAATGCTAGTCTGTACCCCATCCAACTAGAGAGAGCGGAAATGTTTCTCAGAATAAACAACAGTGAACCATGAAACTGTTACTCACATGTGAAAGTAAACCCCATACAAAGTCCTTTTTAAGTGATCAATAAGCTTAATAATATGATATCAAAGCTGTGCAGCATCAAATAGATCAGAAAGCACACATGTCACTTAAGAGTAACCAACATGTGTACTGTTAATAGGCTGTCCAGGCAACCAGGCATGTCACAAGACCAATACAAACAACAAAAGCAAATGACACAGTTAAGCTCCTGCCAGTGTGGCTTTGTAAAAACCACACTGCAGCATGACTAAAGCAACGCATTGCTTCTCACACACATATAAACACACACAGTTTCTCTGAGCCACTGGCCTAACAATGCTATGGGAGCCAGCTGTTCAAGAATAATAAACCTGTGTAGTGACTGGCAGCATGTGACTGTTCATGTGGTATAATGCCTTCATTTCGCCTCACAGTATGGCTTTTTCATATTCTGCCATACACTAGCATACATCATACAACAGCTGTAGGGCTTCAACAGGCAGCAAATCATAATGTTCACAACCAGAGGTGCTACTTAGCACCGTGCAAAGTGCATTCAGCTCACTAATTATCGAGGTAATACTGGCCCAGCAGTCTGCGAAGAGCTTACAGGGGCTTCTCGATGATAGAGAAATACAGGAACTAAAAGCATTTCCAAGCAGCTCTGTAAAGTTTGCTGTATTTGCATTTCTTCCTAAGTTCTTTATAGTGGCATTTATGAAATTGTGGTGACTAATATTAGCTAGGTCATCACAATTTAGTAAATGACACTATAGTGAATTTAGGGGGAAAAAAATATAAATAAATATATATAAATCTGCACTGCTCCAGTGCTGCTGTAAATCAAAGGGATCTAAAATCCTTCCAAACGGTGGATTTGACACTCAAGGTCTATGCTCCGCCTCTAAACTGAGCTACACTTATCATGGCATGCTTAAGAGGTATCTACAGCTAAGGTTCAACTCGGTGAGAGTAGAGCTTGCCTCTTAATTTAGTGTGTGTGTGTGTGTGTGTGTGTGTGTGTGTGTGAAAAATCTGTTTGTTTCTTATACAAATTCAAAATGTTGCTTCGATTATCACGAAATTTGACATACTTACTCTTCGGGACCCTGCGACAGATTGTAAGATACTCTTCACAACCACCAAGAAGCGGCTTAAGTGGCTTGATTTTGCCATCGACCGCACAGCTTTATTTAGGCCATGTCAAGACGTCTGTGCTGTCGTAATAGCGTGATTCTTGGGTGCGTTTTCTCTGGCAGTCACAAGCAATAAACCAAACAGTATGACACTAGCCATTCCTTTTAAGAGCCTGGTGTGGTCCAACTGGTAGAGTTTTCGTTTAACTGCAAAGTGTGACCAAAATTACATATTAATTAATGTTTACACCATTCGCAGAAAATGACCTCACGAGCCCGGGCCAAGTACACTATAATCATTAGATTTTTCCAGTATCCCAGATATGTTAATTTCAAAGTACACTAACTAAAATAAGCAGAATACCTGCAGCATTTATAAAGTTGCATAAATGTGGTACTGATCAAAAAGTTTAAAGATCAGGAGCATGTTGGTTTTAATATCCAAAATTTAACAAGATAATAACCAGAGCACTGACTCTGGCCTACAGGACAATCTCTGGATCCGCCCCTATTACCTTCAATCTATTTCCAAAATACACTCAAATGTTCAATTCGCTCTAGTGATGAATATTGTCTAGTGATTATACATCACTGTGGTGCTAATTCTCACCCCGTATTGTTCACCACTGCAAAATGGTGGAACAATATTCTCAACTCTATCCATAAGGAGGAGTCTCTTAGCAGCTTTAAGAAACAACTCAAAACACATCTCATATATTCATTCATTCATTCATTATCTCCCGCTTTATCCTCTATTAGGGTCGCGGTGGGGTTCCCCATGCCCATCCAGGGGAGAACATCTCGGGCGCTGGGCAGATAGACCCAGGACAGGGCGCCAATCCATCGCTGGGCACACACTCACTCACACAGACACACTCTATATTGGGCAATTTTGAGAATTCAATTGACTTGATCCATGTTTTTGGACTGTGGGAGGAAACCGGAGAACCCGGAGTAAACCCACGGGGACACGGGGAGAACATGGAAACTCCACCCAGATGGGGATTCGAACCGGGAATCCCTAGTGCTGAGAGGCGAACGTGCTAACCACTAAGCCACCGTGCCGCCTCATTTCTTAATTTTATTAAAACAATATTTTAGCACTTGACATAATTACGCATGTGGTGTTATAATACTACCAATAATACTATTACTATGGCGATGCATAGATTATAATGTATACATAGATTTTAAATTATTTCTGTTGTACAGAGCCACATGACATTTAAACCCCCAACCTGTAGACTAACAGCCCCACACCCTAACCACTGAGCTACCACACCCGATACCTGCGGAGCTAGATGCCAAAACTTTGGCCCTTCCCACATTCTGAGCCATAGTGTTTATGATAGCAAGAAATTACAAAATGTAAATTATAAATGATATTGTGATAGTGAGGCATGATTCATAGTATGAGTATTTTTTTTGACCATTTCGATTCCAAAGACATTCATTACATACTGACAGACAACAATAATTATATATTAATTGCTGCTTGAAAAACACAGAGGATCAATTGCAGTAAAACTAGCGGCTTATTTCAGTATCAGCAAGTTCATGTGTATAAAAGAGGATGAAAATGATGTCAGATTAGAGAAAACACCAGATAAAAAAAAACATATAAAACCAGATAAAAAAAATGTTCCCTGGCTGTCAAAACTTTGAAGATTAACTCTCTGAAAGCAAAGCGAGTAACAGAAAAACGACCACAGCGTCAAATTCCATTTGAGATTAAATAGAAATTAGAATGGTTTCATTTCACAATGTTTAAAGATTAAAACAACAGTCGCGTTGAGAGGCTGGAAAATCCTCGCTGTAATTCTAATCTCAGACCGACTCACTTGAGATCGGAGTCGATTCCGAGAATCCTGGATCAGAACTGCAAGTATATCTCTAACAGCGTGTAAATCAACAACCATGTCCCCCAACTTTCATTTCTGTTTAATGGTGTTTTGTTTCAGGCGAATTACACTTAAATGCCTGAAAGCCGTGTTAGCTGTTTTATTATGCCATTCAGCCAATATCCCAGAGGTTTTCTTTTCGCGAAATACACTAAGCAAAATAAGCAGAAACCCTGCAGCATTTATAAAGTTGCATTAATGTGATACTAATCAGAAAACTTTAGAGATCAGGAGTGTGTTGGGTATAATAACCATTATTGGGTATAATAACCAAGATTTGAAAGGAACAGGGCGGCACAGTGGCTTAGTGGTTAGCACGTTCGTCTCTCAGCGCTAGGGATTCCCGGTTCGAATCCCCATCTGGGTGGAGTTTCCATGTTCTCCCCGTGTCTGCGTGGGTTTCCTCCGGGTTCTCCGGTTTCCTCCCACAGTCCAAAAACATGCATCAAGTCAATTGAATTCTCAAAATTGCCCCATATAGTGTGTCTGTGTGAGTGAGTGTGTTCCCAGCGATGGATTGGTGCCCTGTCCTGGGTCTATCTGCCCAGCGCCCGGGACGTTCTCCCCTGGGTGGGCATGGGGAACCCCACCGCGACCCTAATAGAGGATAAAGCGGGAGATAATGAATGAATGAATGGAACAGTGATGTGATGATCAAGCGTGAACCACATTTTCTTCAATTGAATAAATGTTTAAATTGTATTTAATACGCATGTTGTGTATTCAAAAACAATATAACTACAACTACAGCCATGAATTCCAATGATGTATCCACTGATCATGTACACATGAACAATATGCCAATGACGCGTGCGGCGTATTCAAAGCCGGATTCGGATCGGAGTCGATTCCAGGATTTCTGGATTCGAACTGCCTGTACAGCTCTAACAGCGTGTAAATCCACAACGTGTCCCCGACTTTTATTACGTTTGAGGTTGTTCTGTTTCATGCCCACCCGTGTGAAAGGCGGATTAAACTTAAACGTCTAAAAGCCGTGTTAGCTTGTGACATGTTGTCGGAGTTGGAAGCGAACCAGTTATGCATCACAACTTCCATCGAACCTACAAACGTATGAAGCTCGCGGTGCTTCACAGGGAGAAGAGCCGTGAACACTGCCAACTTTGAAATGCCAGTTAATACGGAGTTAATACGGAAAGGGCCTGTGTTTGGTACAATGTCTGTCACTAACTCACTCTGGTGTCTGCTCGAACTCCACGACTGTTTGGCGATACTGGGGCTCCGGATTATCGCCCGGCCGGCCGACTTTAAAGCGTCCATGGCGTGGAATCCAACTCGGAGGACGGAGCCCTCACAACCCCCGGCTTCACCGTGATGGCGCGCCGCTGTTTTCAGGAATCCGCTGCAGGAATCCGCTCCAAAGCCCAACTTTTCCCAAACGGAGCTCTTTTACTTCCCTCCCTGTTTCTGAACGCGATCCAACCTAGACAGGCGCTCATACTCGCCACTCGAAGGCGGATCCTGAATGCAAATAAGGCAGCGTCACCATGTGTCGTGTATAGGCGGCGCTTCGTATTTAAATTTGTTGTCAAACGTAAAGGCAGCGCAGCGCCAGAATGCAAATTAGCTATGTGACAACGTCCATTCATTCATTCATTCATTCATTCATTCATTCATTCATTAGCCTCTGCTTAATCATTTACCTGGGTTCCAATCACAGGGTGCCAATCTATCACTAGGCAAACACTAACACACACACACACACTCTCAAACACACTCTATATGGGGCAATTTACAGCATTCAATTTACCTTGGGCGGTAAATAGCCACTAGGGATTCCCGGTTCGAATCCCAATCTGGGTGGAGTTTCAATGTTCTCCCCGTGTCCCCGTGGGTTTACTCCGGGTTCTCCGGTTTCCTCCCACAGTCCAAAAACATGGATCAAGTCAATTGAGTTCTCTAAATTGCCCCATATAGAGTGTGTTTGAGTGAGTGAGTGTGTGCCCAGCGATGGATTGGCGCCCAGGCAAATAAGGCAGCGTCACCATGTGTCGTGTATAGGCGGCGCTTCGTATTTAAATTTGTTGTCAAACGTAAAGGCAGCGCAGCGCCAGAATGCAAATTAGCTATGTGGCAACGTCCATTCATTCATTCATTCATTCATTCATTAGCCTCTGCTTAATCATTTACCTGGGTCACGGGGTTCCAATCACAGGGCGCCAATCTATCACTGGGCAAACACTAACACACACACACACACACACACACTCTATATGGGGCAATTTACAGCATTCAATTTACCTTGGGCGGCACGGTGGCTTAGTGGTTAGCACGTTCGCCTCTCAGCACTAGGGATTCCCGGTTCGAATCCCAATCTGGGTAGAGTTTCAATGTTCTCCCCGTGTCCCCGTGGGTTTACTCCGGGTTCTCCGGTTTCCTCCCACAGTCCAAAAACATGGATCAAGTCAATTGAATTCTCCAAATTGCCCCATATAGAGTGTGTCTGTGTGAGTGAGTGAGTGTGTGCCCAGCGATGGATTGGCGCCCTGTCCTGGGTCTATCTGCCCAGCGCCCGAGATGTTCTCCCCTGGATGGGCATGGGGAACCCCACCGCGACCCTAATAGAGGATAAAGCGGGAGATAATGAATGAATGAATGAATGAATGAATTTACCTTGAGGCCGGCGTTGAATCCCAATCTGGGTTGAGTTTTCATGTTGGAGTTTCCTGTGTCCGTGTGGGTTTCCCCCGGGTCCTCCATTTTCCTTGTCCAAAAACATGGATTGATGGTAAATTCATTCATTGATTCATTATCTTCCGCTTAATCCTCTTCTAGGGTAACACGTGTACCCCATGCCCATCTAGGGGAGAACGTTTCGGGTGATGGATAGATACACACACACCCACCCAAACACACTCTATATGGGGCAATTTACAGCATTCAATTTACCTTGAGGGTGGCTTGGTAGCTTAGTGGTTAGGATGTTCGCCTCTCAGCACTGATAAATCCAGGTTTAAATCCCAATCTGGTTGGAGTTTGTTCTCCCTGTGTTTCTTTCCACTGTCCAAAAACATAAATTTAAAGTAAATTAAATGCTCTAAACTGCCCCATATAGAGTGTTTGTGTAAGTCTGTTCGAGTGAGCGTGCCTAGCAATAGATTGGTGCTCTGTCATGGGTGTATCTGACCAGCGCCCGAAAAATTCATCCCAGATGGGCATGTGGAACACCCCCACGACCCCAGTAGAGGATGAAGTGGAAGCTATTACATGAATGAATGAATTTGCCTTGATCCATGTTTTTGGACTGTGGGATGAATCCCAAACGGACACAGGAAGAACATGGAAACTCCACCCAGATAGGATTCTGACATCACATTTTTTTGGTTCATTCTGTAATAAATTTTATTTATCCACATATTCACAGTGATTCAACATCCCACATGTGCAGACATTTATTATTTATTTTAGCTCATTAGTTTCTATTTATTATTTTATTCTTTACTCTTTTGGACTACATGTTTGGATTATTACTTCCATGGTAATTTTGTTTTTTAGCTAAATTACAGTTTTCTCCTTCTGTAAATATGCAGATTATTATCTGGGTGCTGTCTTGTTGATTCGATATGTTACATGTTATAAATGCGTGCACTCACCAAGACAAATTCCTTGTATGTGTAGAATACTTGGCGAAATAAAGATTCTGATTCCAATTTGGATTATTAATCGAACTATTATTTTAGCCTGCTTAAGTCAAATTCAGAGAGATACAGAAGATTAAAATTGTTATTCTCAGACCTCTAGATGAACAATAAACATCAAATGAACAATACAACCGAAAATATATTAATTAATTAATTAATTAATTCATTCATTCATTCATTATCTCCCGCTTTATCCTCTATTAGGGTCCCGGTGGGGTTCCCCATGCCCATCCAGGGGAGAACGTTTTGGGCGCTGGGCAGATACACCCAGGACAGGGCGCCAATCCATCGCTGGGCACACACTCACTCAACAGACACACTCTATATGGGGCAATTTGGAGAATTCAATTGACTTGATCCATGTTTTTGGACTGTGGGAGGAAACCGGAGAACCCGGAGGAAATCCAAGCAGACACGAGGAGAACATGGAAACTCCACCCAGATGGGGATTCGAACCGGGAATCCCTAGCGCTGAGAGGCGAACGTGCTAACCACTAAGCCACCGTGCCTCCCTGTTAATTCAATTTAGTAAAAAAAATAATAAATAAAAGATACATATGCATCTACCAGATTAGGGTTAGTGATCTGACCTGTGAAATTACAGACAGTAGTGCAAATTGGATGAACTGTATAAACTACTTGAAGTAACTGAGTGCATATTAGTGTTTTGATGATGATATAGTTCGATAGTTCAAGGAGAAGAGGTTGTTTGGATTATCTGTATTAAGAAGGGAGGGGGGGGGGGGGGCAGAAACCAGAGTGTAGTGAGGATGATGCAGAAAGGAGGGGGGAGGCAGAACAGGGAGGTGCAACCTGACCTAACCAGATGGATGGAGCAGAGGTGGGAATAAACATAACAGAGTCTCCATTTACATCTCACTCCCCTCTGAATGCTTCCCATGTGAGTTTAAATAGGTATATATATATATATATATATATATATATATATATATATATATATATATATATATATATATATATACACACACACATACACTTATTTTAAATAAAATCTCTTGATTAGGCTCTTTGGTAACCGGTCCCTCTCCTAAGTTTCACAAAAATTGCATACAGGGGGAAATCATAATGTCTGAGAATCAAAACCAGAACTTTGTGTAGTAAGGCCAAAGCTCACCCAGCTCTGTGTGACTGCACCAATGTCTCACCTCAAAGCTGTTTTAGGAGAATTGCTATTATAGGGTCAATATCCAATCCTTGTGCTGTAAAGTCTGTTTTATTTAGGCCAAATGCTTCCACTTGTTTATGGATCTTGATTTGAGCACAGGCACATGTTAATGCTGAAACAACAAAAGGACCTTCCACATTTTAATCTCAATTAAAAGCCTTTTTAAAAACCTATTCATAGCCTACTCTGAACCTTATCTTTAATTTTATTATTTAGGATATGGACACAGATCAGCTTCATAATATTTTAATGTATATATGAAAGCTAGAATTTTGTGTGCTGCTTTTTTACTTCTTCATCCAACTCCCCATAAGTAGGACTGGAATGCTGCAATTTCAGAAAGCCATCTATCAATCTGAAGGTCGGGGGTTTTAATCACAAGTTCACTGAAGTTACAATTGTGGACCCTTTAGAAAAGCCCTTAACAATTTTTGCGTTAGGGCTGCTGGGATCCTTGTAATTAACTGACTTTGGCTTTGGTAACTAAGCGCCTTTAAAATAACCAAATGTATCATATTTAAACGTTGTCTGCAACTCAATTACTGTGTCTTACTTTTCTAACTGCTTTGCTTGTATGGTTTTTGAAGGTGTCACCAGCTTCTCATCCACGACACAGCCAGAATGCAACAGTGGCGACCTTAGAGCACTTTAATCTCCAATGAGGATCAAAGGAACTTTGATGATTGAACTATTTCAAATCAGTGTTTGCTGACATCACACATTCAGATCTGATGGACAGAATCTTAATTTCTTTTGGACTAGTGACTTAGAAGTCCCGCCAGGATGATGCTGCATAGACCACTGAGCACTTTTATTCTCTTTTGAGAATCAGAGTATTAAACAATACTAGAGTACACGTATTAAACAATAAAAAAACACAATGAAACTACACCAAAATAAACATATTCCACAGAATACCAATTTATCTTAAAATGACATTTGATTATGTACACAATATGTACATTTAGTGTCCTAACTGTTAACTCTTAACACTGCCCAGCCGCTCAAGAAGGACGAGTCACTCGCTCAACCTTTTCCCTTCATTTAAAACATACAAATACCAGGAAGTTGTTCCTTGCCACTGTTGCTTTAAAGCGTTCTTTGTGGCTTAGGCTTAGCACTGCTTAAAACTTCATGAGAACAATGTACTATTGTTAAATGCGTTATATAAATAAATATACTTGAAACATTAACATCCTATTTTAACATCCTTTATTTTAACCTTCCTTTGAAGTTTTAACAGATTCCACTCTTCTGGAAAAGCCTTTTTTGAATAGAATTTGAAGTTTGTTTGTGGAGTTAGACCCTGATGTTGAACAAGAGGTATTGACTCCAGGTCATCATACCGCAAAGATGGTAAAAATTGTCTTTGTGGACCTTGCTACTTCAATATATGTGTTGTTTGTATCAACACAACAGATTTTTCATGAGAAACTGACATAGTACCAGAGCAATGAATTTCATTCATTAATTCATTATCTTCCATCGCAGGGTTCCACATGCCCACCCAGAGTAGAATGTTTCGCCCGCTGGGCACCGGAACAGATAGATCTATCACTGGCTACACTCACTCACACAGATACACGAACACACACTATATGGGGCAATTTAGAGCAGTCAAATTACCTTGCATCCATGTTTTTGGACTGTTGGAGGAAAATTGGGAACCCAGTGGAAACCCATGTGGACACAGAAAGAATATGAAAACTCCATCAAGATTTGGATTCAGTCCTGGATCCTCAGCACTGAGATGCGAATGTGCTAACCACTAAACCACCATGCTACCCCAGAGCAAAAAGGAAGGTGTTTGTGTTTGTAGTGGTACACTAATAACCTACAGCAACAAACTGTCTGTAACCTCTTTTTACAAGCAACACTGGGGCAACTGATGCACTAATACCAATGCAAAAAAACAACCAGCTCACATGCATATGATCTATTACTGTCTGTTAAACATCACGTCAGAGCTGGTTGTTTTTTTTTAATGTTTGTGTGATGACAGTAAAACCTTATATAGTAACATTCATTCATTCATTCATTCATTCATTCATTATCTACCACTTATTCCTCTACTAGGTTTGTGGAAAGGTGGGGTTTCCCATTCCCATCCAGGGAAGAACCTTTCTTCAATCTTTGGCCTACGAATTTGGTTAACCTGGTGATCTTCTATTTCTTCCATTTCTTTTCTATTTATTAATTTTAATATGTTTAATGTGTATTTTATTCTGCTGTCCTCATTTATTATTTGTTATTTTGCTGTACAGCACTTTGGTCCGCTGCGGTTTTAAATGTGCTTTATAAATAAAATTGAATTGAAAATAAAATGAATCTATCCCTGGGCACACTCACTCACACAGACACACAAACACACACAAGCACACACTTTTGGGACAATTTTAGGTATTTAATTTAACTTGAATCCATGTTTTTGCTTTGTGGTAGGAAATCGGAGAACCCGGAGGAAACCCATACAAACACACGAGAACATTTAAACCTGGAATCCCCAGCGCTGAGAGGCGAACGTGCTAACCACTAAACCACCGTACCCCTAATATGGTAACAATGCTTCCTATTATCAGAAAAAGAAGGTAGACTTAAATACATAAAGATCATAAAAATTCTTGCATTTACATACTTGTAAAAGCAATAATTTAAATTTAAATGTCAATTGCTTTAATATATATTCTTATTCATACTACCTTATTAATAATCAACTAATAAACGTGCTGCTTTAACTAACACCAGTAAAGATACTAGTTTAGTATATTTATTGGTTTATCAGAATCAGTTTTGTAGAAACGTTTTTATTTGCTTAATTTTATTCAATAAATGTAATTTATTCGATGTAAATGGTTTTTAAAGCAAACAATAACAAGAATGTGCTTGTTTATTGCTGCCTACAGCTCTTGGATGTTCTTGAGTACAACTCCATCTGCTGACCAGTTAGCTAAGCTGATCTTTCTGTTTCATAACTATTGTCAGATAGCAGTTGCCAGACAGATCTAAGGACTATAAATTAGCGTTTTTTTCACATTAGTGTTTGGGACACTCTTCAGTAGTATAATTAATTCATTCTGATTCATATATTTTGCATTTATGACATATTATTTGCACAATTATGGAAAAAAATCGTAATACTTTAGACTGACTTTGTATGCTTTAATGTATGTTAGAACCACGTTTGCAGTTTTTTTTTTGATAAGTAAGATTGTTAAAAATGCATATTAGTGATTAAGTAAACTACTTAATTTATTACTTAGTGTTGTTTATTTCTGCTTGTTGGCATGAGCAATTATGAAAAAAAAATTAAATAGTCTTTTGTTCCTACTCAGGGCTGAAACAATGGCATATGGTTTCCTTCCAAAAACCACAACCATAAAAAACAGGAACTTAAAAAGTCTCAATTTCAAAACCAGAATGGAATAGCTGGTATAAAATATAATCAGGATGGCTGAACACAAATTTACAACTGGAGCAAATAAACAAAACAAAAGCATGATGACCGAAGACAAAGACCTAGGAATTATTAAATGCTAAATAAACTGTCCTGGAATCCGAGACCTTCTAGCCAAATATCTTTGGTTGTGGACCACAGAAGAGGGCCTAAAGCTCTCCACCAACAGGAACATCCAGACAACCCCAAGGCTTCTTGTTGAACCATCGAAGAGAAAATGAAATTTCTAAGAGGACGACAGGTGAATACCTAAAAATGCCAAATGCAGGTATGAACCTGCTGAGTGGTGACCAGGTTGACTTTGAATCCTCTGGTGCAAACTCGGCAGAGAAGACAGGCTCTTTCCTGCCTACACCGGACATGGAAGAGTGGGCAGGCTTTGGTGCAGCCACAGGAGAGCAGACGAGTTTCAGTGTGGCCTTGGAGGAGCAGGCAGTCTCCGGTGTAGACAGGGAAGAGCAGATGGACTCTGTTGCGCAGGCAGGTTCCAGTGCACCGGCAGGTTGGCACTCTTAGCGGAAAACGATTAAATGATCTTAATTAATTTAGATATTCTCTCAGTGCAAGCCATGTGAGTCCCAGGTTTACTTACAGGCCAAAAAGGATCTGTGTGTGGACACTAGTCAAGGTTGCTGGGAATACACATCTCTTATAGCTCATAAAACGTGCATTTCCAGTCTATAAATCTGATTGGCTGAGCTGTACATCCAGCTGTGACATTGCTGAGAATAATAAAACACATCTGACTGTTTCACATTTCTATCAATACAAATTCATTTACATTTACATTTAGTCATTTAGGCTTTTATCCAAAGCGACTTATAAATGAGACCATCACAAGTCAGTAGTTATGTAGAAAACCAGCTACACTGTAGAATTATCAAACCTGATCATTATCTGATCCTGCACCCCCCCCCCCCCTTTCCCTCTACAACAGGTATTTGTTAAAAAGATGTGTCTTTAGTAAATTCTTAAAAATGCCTAGTGACTCTGCCTTACGGACAGAGTTGGGAAGATCCTTCCACCATTTTTGCAGTGGTGAACGCCACGGAGTGAAAATTAGCTCCTCTGTGAGGTGGAATCACAAGGCGGCAATCATCACTGTAGCGAAGTGAACGAGTCGGAGTGTATTTTGAAAAGATAGAGTTAATGTAAGGGGGAAGATCTAAAAATGGTCCTGTGACTTGTACTGAATGCGAGCAGCTACAGGGAGCCATAAATTCATGAATTCAATGAATTCATTCATTCATTCATTCATTGTCTTTCACATAATCCTTTATTATGGTTGCAGGGGGATTTCCCATGCCCATCCAGGGGAGAACGTATTGGGTGCTGGGCAGATACACTCAGGACAGGGTGCTAATCTATCCCTGGAGCATTCGATTCGAGAACATGGAAACTCCACCAAGATCAGGATTGGAACCTGAATCCCCAGCATTGAGAGGCGAACATGCTAACCACTAAGCCACTGTATGAATACAAATGATATACAATATATGATTTTCAATCATGTACCAGAATTGAAAATAAAGATTAACATAAACATATGTTAATATAAACAAATATTCCAGATGAGCACTAAGCTATCCCCGTTACTCAACAATCAATTTTCACTTTAAAAAATGAAAAACATTACATCACTGAAGACCAGTTCGTTAATTATTCTGTTTTAAAATAAAGTATTATTTTTTTTAATAATAGTCTGTTTGTGACCATTTTATAAAAGCAATAAGGCACTCGAAGTTGTGCATTATTGTGAATAAATTAAAGGAATATTTTATTTCATAGAAATGCACGCCCTCTCATGTCCGATTTCTTTAATATATAAAAGCAAGACAGACAAATTAAATAAAATTTTATCCCTGTTTGTTGACTTGGCTGTTTCAAAGCAAGCAAGATGACCCATGACCAAGTATTGTTTACTTAATAGAAGCAATATCTCATCCTACACAAAAAGAAAACCAAGAAACTATAAAAGAGTGCAACATGTGCAGTAATTTTATGCAATCAGTGGGAGAGCACCCTCTTGGGGTGTTCCGATAACATTGTTGTTGTATTACTACATTGACCATCACAGAATTACAAATAACACTTGTTTATTTGCTTGCTCACTCAGCTTGTCATTGCATTCAATTTATAATGAGTCATTGTTGGGGGCCCCAGGCCAGCTCGTGCCACTAGGCAATTGTTTGGTTAACACCCGCAGCTAAATCCTGATGTCTGGAGATAAATTTTATTATAGTGAGCACCGTGCCACTAAAATCCCCTTTCTCATCCTCCCTAGTATATTAAATCAACAATAAATACATTTATTTATATTCATTTAATTTTGTGATCAATGGTAAACAAAGGGCGTCACGGTGGCTTAGTGGTTAGCACGTTCACCTTTCAGCGCTAGGAATTCTCGAAAAATTAGAAGTTTTCATGTTCTCCTTGTGTCCGCGTGGATTTCCACCGGGTTCTCCGGTTTTCTCCCACAGTCCAAAAACATGGATCAAGGTCAATTGAATTCTCCAAAATTGCTCCATATAGAGTATGTTTGTTTGTGTGCCCAGTGATAGATTGGTGCCCTGTCCTGGGTTAATCTGCCCAGTGCCTGAAACGTTCTCCCCTGGTTGGGCATGGGGATCCGACCCCCCCCCCCCCCCCCCCCCATGGGACCCTAGTAGAGGATAAAGCAATAGATGGATGGATGGTAAACAAAGGACATGGAAAACATTAATTACTTTTTTAATGCTGTCTCAACCATGATGTAACATAAAACCTAACTGATAAACGTAATTAATATTATTAGCTTAAAAATGATGATACGTCTACCGAAAACCAAGTTTTTATACATTATTCAGACAAATGTAAATTTGACATTGATCTATGGTTACATAGCATTAAAGTACTTGTGTTTGGCTTTTTAAGTAATGGTTTAATGACTGTACACTAGATTTTTTAGGGACATAACCAAGTTTAAAGGATTGATTTATTATATTCATTAAAGGCTCCATAATATTTGTTGCTTTTTCTCTTTGAGACCAAACATTTGGTTAGTCAAAGCATCTGGTGAAAGCCAGTCCTGGCTTCAGAGCTCATTATAAGAAACACCCGCTGATTTTCCTTCGCTACATCTTACAGCAATTATGTCCACAGGTTCACAATTAGAGTGCATATTCTGTTATAAATGATGTATAAAGATGTTGCTTAAATGTTTCTACATAATTTGTTATCACTTATGAAATCGGTCTCCAGTGAGAATTCCGAAGATTAAACAAAATTGTACAAAAAGGCATGGTGGTGCAGTTGTTAGTACTTTTGCCTCGGAGCAAAAAGATTCTGTAATTGATTCTAAAACAGAATTACATGTAAATATGTTTGTCTTTTTGGCATCTCTGGCAACCTATACAGTGTTTTACAAATGTTCACACAATGAGGCCATTATTTCTTTTATAAACGATTTCAAACACAGTGTATTAATGTGTAAATGTGTTTATTAAAGGCATAAACATTGAAAAAAAAGATCAATTGAACAGCAATAGATTGGCACCTTGCCCTGGGTGTACCTTCCCTCACCTCGGGATGGGTGGGCGCAACTTCCCCAGTCCAATAGAAATCCAGGTTCATTCATTCATTCATTATCTCCTGCTTTATCCTCTAGTAGGGTCGCGGTGGGGTTCCCCATGCCCATCCAGGGGAGAACACCTTGAGCGCTGGGCAGACAGACCCAGGACAGGGCGCCAATCCACCGCCGGGCACACACCCACCCACACACACACTCTATATGGGGCAATTTGGAGAATTCAATTGACTTGATCCATGTTTTTGGACTGTGGGAGGAAACCGGAGAACCCGGAGGAAACCCACGCGGACACGGGGAGAACATGGAAACTCCACCCAGATGGGGATTCGAACCGGGAATCCCTAGCGCTGAGAGGCGAACGTACTAACCACTAAGCCACCGTGCCGCCCTTGAAATCCAGGTTCCATCCAGTAATTGTCATAACCGCAGTGCTCCAGCAGAGCCAGGGACATAGAGCTGATGACACCTTAAAAGTATAATTTGTTAGTGTACTTTATTCCATTCTCTAATTGTCAGGACCCCAGTAGTAGCACTACAGAGCAGGTATTATTTGGTTGGTGCATTTTTCCTATCCCAGCAGTATCACTGAGGTGTTTAAATGAAACTACAGCATTACTACTGCATTAAAACCTCACCAATTTGGTTTCACTGCAGAGCTAACAGTAAACATTACACCACCCAAATTATACCTGTTCTGTGATTGTCCTGACCAATAGAGGACAGAGAACCAACAGTGGACTAATAAAAAAAGAAAACAGATGGACTAATTGTAAAACTACTTACAATCCAGTGCGGTAAGTGGGGAAAATAGACAATGGAGTAAGAAGGGTGTGTCCAAACTTTAGACTGGTGAGCCTTGAGGTCTCATTGCAGTCATCTGCGTTTAAAGAGTTTAAATGAGTGTAAAGAGTTTTAGTATACTTAACAGGAAGCTCCACATATTTACAGCAGGCTTATAACTACAGAATATTACTAATATATGTATATATGATATACGGATAGCGAACCCAAAGATAGATGCTGTTTGGGCATTTGATCACAAGATGGCACCAAACACGATTAATTCACAGTATTCCCAACTCTTTAATATCAACAGTACTGTAGTCAGTAATGCAAAGCAACCGAACACATTTACTTAAGTATTGTAATTAAACTAAATATCTAAAAAATACTAAGTATGTAAGTCCTAAGTAAAAAGAATTATGTTATTTCAGTGATTTTTAATTCCATCCATCCATTATCTTCCGCTTTATCCTATATTAGGGTCGCAGGGGGTTTCCCTATACCCATCCAGGGGAGAACGTTTCGGGCGCTGGGCAGATATACCCAGGACAGGGCGCCAATCCATCGCTGGGCACACACTCACTCACACATACACACTCTATATGGGGGAATTTGGAGAACTAAATTGACTTGATCCATGTTTTTGGACTGTGGGAGGAAACCGGAGAACCCGGAGGAAACCCATGCGGACACGGGGAGAACATGGAAACTCCACCCAGATGGGGATTCGAACCGGGAATCCCTAGCACTGAGAGGCGAACATGCTAACTTCTAAGCCACCATGCCGCCCTGATCTTTAATTACTTATTAATTGAATGTTAACCATGTGGTAGGACAAAAGAAGTCCTTTTTTAAAAATGATTTGGTTACAACATAGATATCTGAAATATGACTGTTTGTAAGACATGTTAACTTTTGTAACATTTTGTTAGATGTTAAAAGACAAAACGGCCGGAAACCACTGTTTAATTCTTTAAAAATTGTAATTAGCAGCCTAAACTGATCAAAATAATGTAAAATACACTAAATCCTTGTGTGAGGTAACATTAAATATAAAATAGTATTTTATATAAAATAGCATTAACTATAAAACAGTATTTTTACGAGTACAGTATTCAAGTAAATATTGTGGTGTAGATGAAGAAGGGACCATCAGTCGGGTCACCATTTCAGCAGATATCACTTTTATTACACACACTTGTATTCAGAACACGAACACTCTAACACCCGAATGCAGCCCACGCTCCCACTTAGATCCCCTGCCCGCAAGGCATGCTGGGAAAACTCGAGGGACCCATTATGATTGGCGGGTCAAACTGCTAAAACCTGCCCTGCACACAACATGGGAGGGGTCCACATGGAGCCAACAAAACTCAACTATATTCCAAATAGAAAAGTTATATTTCCTACTACACTAAATTTAACGAAACTTATTTGTGACATTAAGCACATTGTCAAAAACAAATCCGGCTTTTGACTGTTTACAGAAAAGGACTGTGCAGTCGGGTTACACAACCATAGTTAATAACCATATAGTAATTTTTCCTGTTAAAATTTGTAGGACAAAGTTTACAGGGGATCACATGAAAACTCAACCAGAGCCCCCTGAGAGGCTGATGTGCTAACCACTACATCACCATGCCACCCCATTATTAAGACCAAATAATTAAATTTGAGTGTACTGGATAAAGATCACATACTGACTCTATAAGTAAATGATTTGAATAGTGAAGTAACCTAGGTCACATTTATATGTGAAAGATGTGCATAATTAAAACAGCAGGTAGTGTAGGTCAGGACACTAGAGATATAAAAACATTTTACAGTTATGAAAAAAAGGAAAGTACAGCCACACTGAATTTTAATGTCATAGTGTATCAGAACAAGTATATGATCTATAAAAGATCTAAAAATTAAGTGGGGTTGGGTTTATTAAAGAGGTTTATTTAGGAGACAGTATCACTGCCTATTTCCTGACATGAAAGAGGATAAGTATCAATCGGGTACTGCTTTTCAAATGCTATTAAATTATTTATCAAGAGTAAGTGTAATCACATCTATAAAAGCGATGACAAGGAGAATGATCTTAGAAATGATCAGCAATGATCTTAGAAAATATCAGAACAGAAAAGATTTCATATCAATTTAAATTACATTATTTCACATTAACATCTTATCAACAAGGTCAATGAAATAAAAACAGAAAATGATACAGCATCTAATGAATTACCCTTGACCAATATGATATGTGTAACATAGGAGCTGGGGGGTGGGGAGGAGAGGAGGAGCCGATGTGCTGATCAGGGAGAATAATTAGCGCACCTGACATGGCTCCATCTGATGTGTGCCCAAGCGGGCACGGCTTATGACGCAAAGAGGGAGGTTTTCCAACAGGATTGGATGGACATGTGATTGTAATATTAAAGCTCGGTATATGTGTGTGTGTGTGTGTGTGTGTGAGCGTGTCTTGTCAACAATAGAGTTGTTCATGTTGTGGTGCAATCCTGTCTCCATGCAGTGACACTGGTGCCGAAATTCGGAAGTGGATGAGGATGCACATGACAGAGAACGCCACTTGCAAGCTGCGTGAGCATGTTCTCCAGCGACCTAGGCTTCTGGCATTCACAGAGCACGAAGCAGTGTGGATGGGGCAAGCAGAGGTTCTAGGTTGGAGTGGATGCCGAGGTGCGTTGCTCATCACAGGATATGGGGAGTCGCAGAATATACCTGATCACCATATAATCTGTACATGGCTGTCCTACACTGTTGATGCTGCCTGGCCGCTCAAAGAAGATGAATCCCCCACTGAGCCTTAGTCCTCCCAAGGTTTCTTCCTTAAAAAAACAGCATAAGAGGAAGTTTTTTCTTGCCACTGTCACTTCACTGTACAACACTGTAAAGCTGCTTTGTGACAATGTAATATTGCATTAAGCATTATATAATATATTACTTGAACTAGAACTTGCGGAAGTCACCTGCCGCTGTACTGGGTGGAATCTATCACTTTTCGGTGCAGGAGGACGGAAGAGACTATGCTGACCGGGACGGCACACATGTGGCCAATACGCTAGAGAAGGGACGTCAGGAGCTTATAAGCAGACCGAGTCTGAGCCGCGTGCAGGGAGGCAGGAAACATCGGACTCTCTCCCTCTTGTCGCAGCAGCTAGCGCAAATGGATGTCACCCCATACCCCCATCCAAAACTGTCTGGATGCAAGGGCATCCAGAATCTGCTGTGGGGGAAATGTGACGGTGGCGAAGGGTGGAGAAGAGGTGGAGTCGACACGCTGATCAGGGAGATTGATTAGCCAATCTGCTAATCTGTGTATACAGTGGATACAACACGTCTACATCCGAATGTACTGTCAAAGCATAGTATACTGTATGTGTGAGTAGGTGTGTTCGTGTCAACAATAAAGCTGTTCCTATTGTGGTGCAATCCTGTCTCCAGTCCTTATTTCCTTCCACCCAGTGACAATATGATATTTAATTATAATATCCCTTAATATCTACAAGTGTATATGCTCCTTACAGGAGTCATCAGACAGGTACCTCCCTACATCTTTGTTTTAAAGAATTAAGCCTAACTGACAGCGCTGGGCACTCCTCCCTCTCTGCGACCCGTGGCAGTACTGTTTAAGTGATCAGAAGTATGAAGCACATGTTTAACACAAGTTATTACTTAAACAAAAGCCTTCTTATATTGTTTAGTCTGCTGGTACCCCTTGTTAGTGAGATCAGTAACCGGGCTGATGATGCTGAATAATGAGATATGTAAGCACTATAATAACCAGCTAGTCCCAGGAGTTGTGTAACTTCTTATTCAAAAACTAAATCTTGGGGAAATTGCAATCTCTGGTATCCCAAGCATATTTCGAAATAACACCAAATAACTGTGGTTATGTGGATTCATATTTGCTTACTCAGAGCACCTAATAATTTACTGATTAATCAGTACTTACTAAAATTATATGAGCATCTATTGTTTAGTAGGTAGTTTTGTTTTTTGACTGACAAAAAAAGCAGACTGACAAAAAAAAAAAAAAAAAAAAAATGGAAGCTGCACCCCTTAATCCCTAAACGGATCTCAGGATGTGTTCTATGATTCCACTCAGGACTGAGGTGTGGGGTTTTGTCTCCATTCAGAAATTACCATTCTCAAATCTATTGGTTCTTAGATCATTAGCTCTTTCCTGAATTTCAGTTGGTATACCTGCCATTTTCTTTTTTATACTAACCACTTCATAGTCCACCACCTGCTGTAATGAAACCTTAAAAGGTATTTGTCATCCATCCATCCATCCATCCATCCATCCATTATCTTCCGCTTGTCCGGGGTTCGGGTCGCGGTATTTGTCAATAGTTTATAATCTAAAGCTCAGTATGGAAGGTAACAAACACTTTATCTTCCAGTGCAAATACCCATAGCTATGTGCTAATAATGTACAGATGGGTTCCTGCATCTGGAACAAATTTTATCGTATTATTTGTCCCAGTACTTGGGGTTTTGCTCTTAGGTTACAGTCATACTGAATATGAATTTCATAATTACATAATTTAAAGGTTTATCCTCCCAGTTTTTCTCTATGTTATCTAAAATGCTTTAATGTCTGTATATGTCTGTATGGCTTTGTACCCTTATTTAAATGACTGGCTATTGGGTTATGTTGAGTCACCTGAATAACATTTCTTGACTGCTCTGTGGTACCAGTAATTGATACTTGTATAATTTATCACAAATAATCAAATAATAAACCATCAATCACATTCAGTTATTTATGATGTAATGTCTGACAATGTAAATACTCCAAGGGAAATTCTCTAGAGGGGATAAACTACTATACTTTCCTTGGGTCTAGAAGCCACAGATAGAGCCTTACACATGTTATATTATGTTTTAATAACGCAGGACCCATTAAAACCCAGGACCAGCAGAGAGGAAAACCTGTGCCAATTTGTTTCCAGCGTCAGTTGTTACGTTGAGGATGAGTAAGGAACAAACTCTATGTTTTATCCTTAAATCGTCATGGATACAACAGGATATTTGTAACTGTTCTCATATGCACATACCAAACCACATCAGCACTGTGGTAGGATCGCCATGGTGCGGGGGGAGAAATGGCGCCATCATTGATGGACTTGTGGGCCGATTGGCCGATGGGCTGGTGGGAAGTCTGTTTGTTGGGGTGCAATCCTGTCTTCTGTCCTCATTCCTTCCACCCCCTGTTACAATGACTTATTTTATTTATCTCTTGTCAGTGGTCTGGAAACCAGTGTGTTCATAGATGGTAGTTGATTGGCTGCTTGCTGGGTGTCTTCTGACAAATGTGACAGCAACAAAGTCAACCACTGGCACTCAGACCAGCCCCACACCTTCTTTGTTTGCACAAAAAACACTAGAAATGGTTGTGAGTCATATTATGGGCTCATCTGTCATGGCAAAATGTTGTGCATTGGCAACGGATATCAGGGAAAGAGGTGAGGCTTTCTGAATCATCTCTCGCAGCACCTGTTAATTTTCCTGCTGCACCTGCAGCATGATTAGAAAGCACTTTTCTTATTTAGTAGCTGTGTGAACAGAGCTTGGGCCTGGTGCCGAAAAGGTTCTGATGCGGCTGTCTAGTGGAGATGACATGGCTATGTATCTTTTTCACTTTCTGGGTTTCACATAAACAACTTTAGCTTTATTGCCAGCAAAAATAAATGAGCTCATTGGCTTGAAATTCCTGGTGCATGGCTTCATTTATGCTGACCAACTTGTCTTCCCTCTGACTCCAAGAGTCCATTTCCACTTCTTTATCTACTTGAAACAAAGACACTAGTTAGACAGACAAAGTCCTGGCAGGTGTAGGACCTTACTGTCTCCAATTTCCTGACTCCGCCCCTATAACCAAATCTATGCTTGCTGCCACAAACTTTGCATGTAATTTTAGTTCAGCAATTGAAAATCTTTGCTCTTAACCACTTTACATTTTTGTCTCTGTATATAAAACTTTATATCAAATAGTTTAAGTG
This sequence comes from Corydoras sp. C115, assembly GCA_019802505.1. Taxonomy (NCBI): domain Eukaryota; kingdom Metazoa; phylum Chordata; class Actinopteri; order Siluriformes; family Callichthyidae; genus Corydoras; species Corydoras sp. C115. The sequence goes on along the minus strand of JAFMOC010000025.1, from coordinate 1,063,122 downwards.
TGCTTCTTCTCTAGCTGATTCAACAGTCTATGGTGTATGTATGGTGTATTGTAGACAAACTATGTAGAACATTTGTGTTTGACCAGCCAAATGTAGTTAAAGCATTAAAGTTTGGTTCCTCTGACTCATTTAATATTATATGTAACATCATTAGATTAGCTTTAGCTTTAGCTTTATGATTAGATTTTTTGTGTATGATTTGTAATTATTCATTCGTTCATTCATTATCTTCCACAGAACATTTTGGCATTGGGTAGATACAGCCAGGGCAGGGCGCCAAACTGTCACTGGGCATACTCATTTACACAGACACACACACACACACACACACACAAAACACACACACACTCTATATGGGGCAATTTAGAACATTCAATTTACCTTGAATCAATGTTTTTTGGACTGTGGGAAACCTAAGAACCCGGAGGAAACCCACGTGGACACAGGGAGAACATCGAAACACCACCCAGATTGGGATTTGAACCTGGAATCCTGGAAACATGCTGACTGCTAAATCACTGTGTCAACCTTCTTGTAATTATTTACTATTAACATTTATTTATTGCTATGTTTACTAAAGTTATGATTCTTAATCCTTCCATGACTGCCAAATATGCATTTTATTGGTCTGCAATAAAAGGGGGCATGGTACAAAAACAAAAAAAAAAGTGTTTTGGCAGGATCAAAAATCAAACAGGTGTGAGCTTATTAAAACTTGGATAGATTCTAAACATATGAATCGATTCTAGTTTCACTTTATTGCTTACTGTTTTACGAAACTGTAACTAAAAAAAGTCTATAACAAGAAAATTACTAAAAACATTTTAAGAAGTTTTTTTCTTTTATTTTATGTAGTAAAATTTATGTAGTAACCATCCCCTTCTTGGCCCTGGCTTGTGATGAACTTTTTCGCAAACAGTTTAAACATTATTCTACATGTAATTAGTCATTTCTTAGGGTTTTTTTTGGGCTCCAATCACTGCTAAAACCATGGAGAGGTGGTAAGACATCTGGAGCCACTTCTTGGTTAATGTAAAATGTATATAAACCTCCGCAGAGGTTTATGATGATGAGTAAGTATGTCAAATGTCATTCTAATCAAAGCAACAGTGTGGATTTGTATAGGACACACACACCACACATACACACACACACACACACACACACACACACACACACACACACACACACACACACATGCAAACGCACACAGACATTCTCCCTTATTACTAAAATAACAAACTTTTTTTGTCCATTTAAATGTATAGAAACAAGCTACAATTTGAAAAGAGGTGTATTTTTGGTGGTAAAATAATTAACACAAAATGTCTTTTGGTAGGGTCTATGTTGATTTTTAAATTCCATATTTATTCTGTTTAATAAAACATAAAATAAATCCAACTGAACACTTACAGTCATATACAGTCACAAATAGATTTGAGATTTACACATATTTCCTTATCTTAACATAAATTATTGACATAAATGTGCATGTCCATGATATTGCAACATTTTTCTGACAATAACTGATTAATTTAGAAAGGCAATGAGGCTGCAAGCTTAAGCACCGACTGCAACTGCTCATCTGTCATTCTTGCTTACAAAATATATTTATGCAGGCATTACCGGTATAAGAAAAAAATAAGTGGTGATGAGGCAAACATGAGGCAAAGTTAGGGCAAATAAATAGATGACATTCAACACAGAGAAACAAATGACATAGTGTCTGCAAGAAGGACAAAACTCCATTTACAAGCAGGTATAAAGACATAACAGCCCACTTTCAACCACTGGCAAGAATTATGAAATCAACATACCTGAAGGACGTTTTTGCGTTATATTTCCATCCATCCATCCATTATCTTCCGCTTTATCCTCTACTAGGGTCGGGGGGGGATTCCCATTGCCCATCCAGGGGAGAACGTTTCGAGCGCTGGGCAGATACACCCATGACAGGGAGCCAATCCATCACTGAGCACACATTCATTCACACAGACACACTCTATATGGGGCAATTTGGAGAATTAAATTGACCTCGATCTATGTTTTTGGAGGAAGGAAACCGGAGAACCCGGAGGAAATGGGGAGAACATGGAAACTCCAAACAGATTGGGATTCAAACCGGGAATCCCTAGCGCTGAGTATTAAATTGTAAAATATTTTAAAACTGAGCTGAACAAAAAACATAAACGTTAAGATTATTAACAAAATAAAAATCACAACTTATACTTTGTTGTGCCTCCCTTGGCTTTTTATAAAAGCCTGAATTATTGGAGGTATGGACTGCACATTCAGTATTAAAATGGTTTTGGCTTTAGATGATCACAAATGCTGTTTTTAAATTCCACTATAATTTTTGATTTGGGATGCAGACTGTGTGCTGACCATGCCATATATGTTTTCTATGTTTCTTTTCTGATTCGCCATTAGAAATGGGTTTAAACACTATAGTCATAGGGCAGTCCAACACCTTTAAATTACTTCCCAGCAAATCTTTGAAGATTGTAAGGGGAAACCGGTGTTCCCAGAGGAAACTCAAGCAGGAATCTATCACAGTCTGAACACTACAACACTTGTTTGTGGAAGTGCATCATAGTACAAACAATGGAGATTGTTGAGGAGACCTCAAAAGAACAGTTTTTGATGCTCATCAGTTTAAAAATAGATGGGGCCAGCTAGAAGACCAGAAATTCACAGTCAGTCTAATTGTGTACAAATATACTGTACACAATGTCCTCACATTTTACTTTAAAGTTTGCAGGTGTTAATAATAAATTATTATTTCATCAATGATAACAAAATATCCTGTCCCAGATGTAACGAAACAAGCACAAACCATGACACTACCTCCTCAGTGTTTTAAACAGATTTAAACAGAAACTTTGATTATCCCATGGAAAATTCGAATATCTATCTTTTACAAATGTGATGAACTTTTAATGCTGGAATTAAGCTACATTTTTCTTTCTCCAACATAACCCTTCATATTTAAGTACAACAGATCTAATTTTCTGCCATTTCTCCAAAAAATAACCCAGCCTGCATTTCAATGGTTTTATATTGTTGAATCAACATCAGGGTCCTGGTTGATTAAATGTCAAATTTTGTGTTGATTTTGAAAGGTGAACCAATGTTGAGACCAGAATGTTGTTTTAACACCTAGCTTTTAAATTCATGCTTTTTTATTTTACACCCTGCATTACTTGCCATCCACATTGTGGGGATGAATGAGAGAAGGAGGAGCCATCGGTAATGGATTATGGTTAATTAATGTACCTGACGCGGCTCTGCCTTTTAATCCTCTTGAAAACCAGTAACAGCACTTGCCTTGTGGACTGGAGTGACATTACACCATTACACATATATGCTATGTGATTCTTATTATGCTCTTTTTTTTAATGGTCAAAAAAAATTCTTGTTTAAATGGTTTGAAATGCTAATAAGACACAGCAACATGCAATTCCTGAACAACAGACATCACTCTTTAATTGCCTATTCTGCAAAATCCATGCACGAACACACCATGATCCTCTAGTAATGTAGCCATATCATTTTAGATATAGCTACATAACATGACCGCAATTGCCTGTGGGAAAATCTGAATTGACCCAGTCTTCCTTAATCCACTGCAGCTGGTCATTGTCATGGTCATTTTCTTTTTACAATGTTTAATCTTTTTTTTGAAGTTTTTCAACTTTTTTGAAGTTTTTCAACTTTTTTGAACATTCAACTTTGACAAGAAATAACCAAGATTTAAACTACATTTCAAAGTTTAAGATTGATAAAATGTCAGCTGGGAACCACGTTAATTTGATCTTCAGCAAACTACAGATGGAAAACTGTGTTCTTTTTGTCTTGGATTTCTATCTGCTACTGCCAGGAATGCACTTTCATTTATTCTTTTCTGGATGCAAGACACAGGAACATTAACAGAAGCCAATGTAAGAAAAGCGTTTAATTGCTTAGAGGTTACCGTGGGTTACATAGTGACCTTAGATTGTTGGTCTGACTGGATTAATGGAGCCCAAACACTTTAGCTGGTTTTGAAATGCTTTACAGTCTGTGGAGCATTAACAAAACTTTCTGTGTGCCAGAATCCACTTATATATATATATATATATATATATATATATATATATATATATATATATATATATATATATATATATATATATATATATCATGGCCGAAATGTTGGCACCCCTGAATTTTTTGAAGTATTTCTCCCAGAAAAGTATTGCAATTACACATGTTTTGTTATACACTTGTTTATTTCCTTTGTGTGTATTGCAACAACACTAAAAAACTGAGGAAAAAAAGGCAAATTTGACATAATTTTACACAAAACTCCAAAAATGGGGCGGACAAAATTGTTGGCACCTTTTCAAAATTGAGGGTAAATAACTTTGATATTGATAAAATGAAATTGATAAAAGGTTGCAATGCAGGATAGTCCAGATGGTGGATAAGCAGCCCTAATCAAGTATATATATACTGTATATTACACATACCTTTGCCACTTACAGATAGATAATAGATATTCCTTCTGATTTAATAAATGGTCTAGGCCAGTGGTTCTCAAACTGTGGTATGTGTACCACTGGTAGTACGCAAAGTAGCACTAGATGGTACACCAGATAAAGGAATGGATATACAATACATTATTTTCCTGACGTATTTTATAAACTGCATTCTGTAATTTTAGAAAAAAAAACGAAACATGTTACACGAACGAGATAAGTGTTCATAGGTACCGTTGCGGAAGTCCAGTTTATATGCTATTTTGCTGTCAATAAATTTGTAGTGTGGGGGGAGGGTGGAAGGAATGAGGACCGGAGACAAGTGTTCACACCAATGAGCAGGCTTTATTGCCAACACACCATGCTTACAGCAAGCTGTCCTGAGCTTTTACAGCACGCACTCTATAAATGGGCTGCGTCCACTGTCACTCCAGCTTGTGGTCGGTTCCTCTCCCCATGTCTGTTGATGTTCCCGGTTTTAAAAGGATGCACACACTCATTAGGTGGAGCCATGTCAGATGCATTAAGGTGCCCTTCCCACTCAGCTTCACTTTCCGTGAAAGCCATGATGCGTTTGAAAGGGCTGTGCATCTCCACTGGCCCACAGATGATGCTCTCGGCCCGTATGCGTCTTTACTGTTCCCGGGTTTCTGCACCAAAACTAACGAGGGGTGTAAGGAATGAGGACCAGAGACAGGTGTTCACACCAATGAGCATGCCATGCTTATATCAAGTCATACCGAGCTTTTACAGCACACACTCTATAAATGGGCATTCACCGTCACTCCAGCTTGTGGTTGGTCTTTTTCTCAGCGACTTTTAATGTTCCCAGTTTTAAAAAGACACACACACACACTAGGCAGAGCCGTGTCACATGGTACTTGAAGGTTTGGGTTTGATAATGGGTACTACTTGTTCTGAAAAGTTTGAAAACCACTGGTCTAGGCTAATAAGTTTCTTTGGTTCTCTTTATCCACTTTTTCAATTTTAAGTCAAATTAATGCAATGTAGACAATTCTAAAGGATGAACAAATTTTAAGCACCACTATATATCTATGTTAACTATGGTTAAAGTCATTTTATTCTGTTACCTCTTTCCCAAACACTAGTACCAAAGTTGTCATGAATATTTTTTCAACTTTGTACATTTTATAAACAAACCATACATTTGCCTGGAGTATTTACTTTGATCTCATTTCTCCTTCCACCTACTCCTCCTCTATGTCCAATTACAACCCTTTTAATTGAAATCTAATTTGCCCAGCAGTTAGATCCAGGAGTACCAACACAGCTGCAAGACACGTCACCTTCCCTCATCCAACTTTGCTTTATTTACAAAGAGACGTGTATTGGAAGAAGGTACTCTGGTGTTACTTTGATCAATGGATTTAAGAATTAAAAGTGATGAAGAGCCCACTGTAAATTACATAGAAAAAACTTGAGGCTCCTAAAATCATGCCATACTTTGAATTACAATTATTTATGGAATCAGCACACTCACATGCCAGACTATATCACACCGTACAAAAAAGGTCACAGATATAAACATAAAACATAATACAAATTTTATTAAATAGCTGAATAGGTTAGCATCATTAAACATGCTTATTAAATTTCATTGTTGAATGTAATTACAATTGGTTTATATGTATTAGGGGTGACAAAGTAGCGTAGTGGTTAGCACGTCTGCCCTTTAACCCTCTCAGTGCTCCCACAGTCCAAACTTGCATTTAAGGTGGATTTGTTGCTCTAAATTGTGTGTGTGTGTGTGTGTGTGTGTGTGTGTGTGTGTCTATATGAGTGAGTGTGTACCCAGCAATTTGTTGGCATTCTGTTCTGCACAACACTTGCACAACTTTAACATTAATTTATAAACACACACACACACACACACACACACACACACACACACACACACACACACACATATATATATATATATATATATATATATATATATATATATATATATATATATATATATATATATATATATATATATATATTTTATTATTTTTTTTTTTGAAATTTTTTTTTTTTATTATTTTTTTTTAACTTACCTAATTTTATTCTTAATTTTAACTTTTAGTTGTGTACTGTGTACACCGTGCGTACTGTGTATACCTATTCATGTGACAAATAAACTTTGATTTGATTTGATTTAAGTGTATCTGCCAAGCATCCGAAATGTTCCTCCCTAAATGGCAGTGGGAACCCTCCTGTGATTTATAGGATTATGTGGTGAAGGTAATTAGATGAAATGTGATTACATATGTATAAGAACAATGTGCTGGCGGTGAGATGTGCAGTAGGATAGAGAGACAGGTTTATGTTAATGCTTCATCAACAGTCAGAGTACTCTCTTATTTGCAGTAGTCATGTACAGGCTGACGGACTGTTTAAGCAGGAGCCTTCATGGAACATGACCTATGGTGAAAGTAGGAATCAGGTGGTTGAGAGTTTGGAAAAATGGAGAAGTGCATTAAATTTTATATAACCCTGTATCATGCAAAAGTTTGAAACTACCTCCACATTTAGTGTTTTTTCATTATTTAAATATTGTATGCATTGTTCATTACATGATGAATAATGAATTTGGGATTATAATGTATAATTTTTTCTGTAGCAAAAATATATCATCAATCAATCAATCAATCAACCAATTAATATTACAATCCAGAATATGTTTCATATTTTAGATTCTTTAGACACTTCTTGCTTAGATGCAAATATTGCACTTTCTTTCTATTTTCTTTGTCAGCTTTATAAGGTCTGATGGGTTCAGATTTGAGATTTTTGGTTCCAGACGGCATGTCTTTGTAAACACAGAAAAGGTGAGCTTATGGTTCCTACATGTGTTATTCCTCCCATGATGTATGGAGGAGGAGGGTTGATGGTATGGAGGTGCTTTGCTTATTTATTCAAAATCCAACTTACACTAAATCAGCATTCTGCAGTGACAGGCCATCCCATGTGTTTGCAATTAGTGGCACCATCATTTTTTTTTCAACAGGACAATGACCTCAAACACACCTCCAGGCTATATAAGGGCTATTTGACTAAGGAGGAGTGTGATGGAATGCTTTGTCAGATGATCTGGCCGCCACAATCACCTGATCTAAATTGAATCAAGAGGGATCCATGTTCTAATCTGAGTGGAGTTTCCATGTTCTCCCTGTGTCCTCCAGGTTCTCCAGGTTTCCTCATGGATTCAAGATGAATTGAAAGCTCTACATTGCCCCATATAAAATGTGTGTGTGAATGTCTGGGTGAGTGAATATGCCCAGCGATAGATTGACACCCTGTCCTGGGTGTATCTGTTCATACAACGAAACATGGGGAACCGCCCCGCAACCCTAGTAGAGGATTAAGTGGAAGATAATGAATAAATGAATGGTCTTTATGCTAATTGCCAGTTACTCCCAACCTATTGCTTAGTAAATGGTCAGTTAAGCTCATCACTAAACATGGGCCTGCATCTGTTTTTCTTCTGAACCACTTAATACACATATAGCTTTGGGCTGTTTAATCAGTTGTACATCTAAAAAGTATCTGATGAATTGAATATGAATGATGTTCTGTTTAAAATATGCTGTTCCAGTGCATATCATAGCTTTGTATAAAATACAAACTTTATAACTTTGTATAATAGTGGTATAATTCTATCAAGAAAAATTATTTGTAAATGAGATTTCCAAATCGGAGACTGAATGATCAAAATTATGTTAGGGTGTTAAAACATGTATAGAACAGTGCAAAATATACATATCATATTGACCAAACATGTAATAGTAATACTACAAAATGTAAAAGTAGTCTCGTACTTATTTTCTTCATTAATTGGTCATAAACTGACACCTATGAAGAATTAGTTAGAGATTTACAAACCACAGATTCTTTATTCTTTATTTTTGTTTTGGTTAACAGGTCTCTGTTGTAAAGTGCTTAGCATTCTTAGACAACTATGTTCCTCCAGGTTTCTATGTAAACATGGGGGAAGACACAATACTGTTCAAGTTTTTAAAAAGTAAACTTTGTAAAAAGTTGTGTCCATAAATTCAGGGTTTTAATGATGTTGCTATGATTGAAAGGCAACACCCTTACTTTAACTCCACTGAATGCTAACAGTGTGAACAGAAACGGCTGTTAGTCAGGCCATATTTATAGATTTCACATAAAAAGCATTTTAATGGCGGCACGGTGGCTTAGTGGTTATCACGTTCGCCTCTCAGCGCTAGGGATTCCCGGTTCGAATCCCCATCTGGGTGGAGTTTCCATGTTCTCCCCATGTCTGCGTGGGTTTCCTCCGGGTTCTCCGGTTTCCTCCCACAGTCCAAAAACATGGATCAAGTCAATTGAATTCTCAAATTGCCCCATATAGAGTGTGTATGTGTGAGTGAGTGTGTGCCCAGGCATGGATTGGCGCCCTGTCCTGGGTGTATCTGCCCAGCGCTCGAAACGTTCTCCCCTGGATGGACATGGGGAACCCCACCGCGACCCTAACATAGGATAAAGCGTGAGATAATGAATGAATGAATGCAGCATTTTAACAGAACTTTTAGAACAGTGGAGGCTAATGTAACTGCAAAAGTGATAACTTTATATAAATGTCATTTTTGAGGATATGCCAAAAACTGGGTCGGCATGGTGGATTAGTGGTTATCACGTTCGCCTCTCAGCACTAGGGATTCCCGGTTCGAATCCCAATCTGGGTGGAGTTTCCATGTTCTCCCAGTGTCTGTATGGGTTTCCTCTGGGTTCTCCAGTTTCCTCCCACAGTCCAAAAACATGGATCAAGGTCAATTGAGTTCTCCAAATTACCTCATATAGAGTGTTTGTCTGTGTGAGTGAGTGAGTGTGTGCCCAGCGATAGATTGGCTCCCTGTCCTGGATGTATCTGCCCAGTGCCTGAAATGTTCTCCCCTGGATGGGCATGGGGAACATCCCCCCCCATGGGGATGTCATTAGATCGATAGATCGATAGATAGATAGATAGAATAATTTATTCATCCCAAAGGAAATTTAGCAGCCAGTAGCAGTAACAGTAAAGTAAAAAATAGAGAGAAAAAAAAAAAAAAATAATAATTAAAAAAAAAAAAAAAAAAAAAATATATATATATATATATATATATATATATATATATATATATAATATATATATATATATATATATATATATACAGTGTATATATATATATATATATATATATATATATATATATATACAGTGTATATATATATATATATATATATATATATATATATATATATATATATATATCCATCCATTATCTTCCGCTTGATCCTATATCAGGGTCGCGGGGGGGTTCCCTATGCCCATCCAGGGGAGAACGTTTCGGGCGCTGGGCAGATACACCCAGGACAGGGCGCCAATCCATTGCTGGGCACACACTCACTCACACAGACACGCACACATACACACTCTATATAGGGCAATTTGGAGAACTCAGTTGACTTGATCCATGTATTTGGACTGTGGGAGGAAACCGGAGAACCCGGAGGAAACCCATGCAGACACGGGGAGAACATGGAAACTCGAACCAGGAATCCCTAGTGCTGAGAGGCGAATGTGCTAACCACTAAGCCACCGTGCCGCCCTTTGAATCATTAAATAAGATTGAATCATTAAATAAGATTTTATTTGCACAATTATGGTCTTTACAGTAATTACCAGTTACTCCCAACCTATCACTAAATATCACTAAACATACTGTAGGTCTGCATGTGTTTTGCTTCTGACCCATTTAATTCACATATAGCTTTGGTCTGTTTGATCAGTCGTACATCCAACAAGTACCTCATTAAGCAAAAATTAAGGAAAGAATATTAGTGAATGAATATGTTCTGTAAAAATCTTGTGCTACTCTAGAGCACATCATAGCTTTACATGATAATAGTGGCATAATTCTATCAAGAAAAGGATTTATAAATGAAATTTTCACTATTACGTTAGGGTGGAAAAGCATTCATAGAACAGTGCAAAATACACATATCATGTTGACTAAACATGTAATAGGCCAACAACAAATAAAAAGTAGTCTTATTAAAAAGTAGTTTTATTAATTAATGATGAATTGATACCTGTGCAGAATTAGTTGAAGATTTGAAGTGAACTGAAAACCACAGATTCCTTTATTCTTTATTTTTGTTTCAGTTATGTACACGGTTTTTATGTACACATGGGGGAGGACACAATACTTTCCAAGTTTAAAAAGGTAAACTTTGTAAAAAGTTGTGTCTATAAAGTCAGCATTTTAATGAGGTTGCTGTGAATGAAATGCATCACCCTCACTTCCACTGAATGCTACATTTACATTAAATTTGGTAATTTAGCAGACACTGTTATCCAAAGCGAGTTACAAGTATCACAACTTGATGGCTGGGGTCAAAACTCTGGGACAGCAATGAAGGTTAAGGGCTTTGCACAAAAGCCCACATTGGTAACTTCAGTGAACTTGGGATTTGAACCCTCAACCTGATAGTCCAACAAACTAACCACAGAGTCAATACATCCCTTAAATCCCCCTTTGTTTGAAAAACATGAAGATCCTGTAACATGCAAAATCGCTTTCAAATAAAGGTGTTGTTTTAATTAAATAGTAATTGTGACGAAAGATCATACACCCCTTGAAACCATTTGGACAGTGCCATTGTGATTCACAAGGGTTTCCAAGACAATTTTACACTCTTAACTAGTCCTTATGCTTTTTTTAACCAAGGAATTAGTAAAGCCCACGCATGTTTGATTTTGTGGCATATCCTCAACAATATATTTTATATAAAGTTTGCATCGTTTGCAGTTACATTAAGTCTCCACTCTTCTAAGAGTTCTGTTAAAATGCTCTTTATGTGGAATTTGTGTTTAAATTGGGTTGTTATTCAGCCTTTTCTGTTCATATAGTTAGCATTATTTAAAATAAAACTACAAATAAACGCTCGTAAAGAGTGTAAAATTGGAGTCTTGGAAACACTTGTGAATCACAAATCTCTTTACAAACAAGCCATCCAGCTTGGCACAGCCCAAATTGTTTCGAGGGGTGTACAATCTCGCGTCGCCATTACTATTTAATAAAAACAACACCTTTATTCGAAAGCGATATTGCATGTTACAGAATCTTCCTCCTTCTCAAGTACAAAGAGACGCCTACTACGTATTTGACAAGCTTATTTTGTTTTTGAACTTCTTCCAACAAGGTAGGATCCCTGCCGTGGACTTGGTTGCGCTCACACTCCAGCTGATCGGCCTCGGCTTCCCGGTGCGGTCCGTCGGACTGTACGCGGCTATTCGTTCTTTTTTCTAATTTTATACACGTCTTCGGTTCGAATAAACAGCCGATTTGTGTTTTGGACGACGCTCGGGAGCTCGGCCTACTCGGGAAGCCAGGATTATATGGTGAAGTGGTGTTTGGAGACACCGAGCTAAGGAATTTGTTTGCAACAAGCTAGCGGATCCCCGGTCTTTCTTAGAGGAGCCTGCCGAGTTTCACACGTCGCCATGGGGGACACAGGGAGCGAACGGAGCAAAGCGCAAAGCAACGTCATACCTCCGAGATGTCCCTGCGGATTTTGGGGGTAATGACCACCTTTTTAGTTTGCGTACACGCTTTTGAAACGATTGCTATTTTCAAAACTGGAGGAATTGTAAATAAAACTTGATATAGCTCTTTCCTTCTGTCAGTATGTGCCCATTGTTTGAGTAGGCCAGGATGGGGGTGGGGAGGCTTTGCCTGTTTTTTCTCATCTAACCTTTCTTTTATTCGCCTTGATCCCAGTGTAAAATAGCCGATTCTCATTATTCCGACTCAGTCACTTAGTGCCAAATGTACCCGATCCGTAGAGATCAAAGGGATCCAGGGAGATTAATAAGCCTAAGCTTGATAGCAAGTTGACAGGTTCCACCGACCATTAGAATGAGTGGACTAGCTCGCTTTACTCAGATTCGCCCACAGCGCTGTGTAAATGGCCATATTTAACTTCAGACCTTTTTTAACAACAATTCATGCTGCCTGGATGTTGATTCACCGGCTATCATTGATCACAAGCTGTCAGTTACACAGGTGGAGTCCTTCCTTTTGCGCAACGCCGTAAAAGCCCATCTGATAGGGTTGGGGGAAGGGTGAACGCAAACCCCAGTGCCAGTCTCCTCATTTAGGCACAACCTGGGCCTGGCACAATCATGCGAACCTTTAACTAACATTCCAGAATTACGAACGTTTCGTTTTCTGTCCTGTGTGATCGCTTCATTCTATCTGATTGCCCATATCAGGGCCCTGCTAGTAATACAACATTGTCTACAGTTCATCGATCGATTATTAAAAAAAACTTGGTTCCCATAAAAAAACAAAAACAAATGTATATTATTCATTCAGTTGTCTCAGTGTCACATGGATCCCTGTTTGCAATTAGACTCAACTAGTAGGAAGCATTTGATGACTTCAAGTTATGAACCCTTTTCACACAACACAAAGTCCAAAAGTTGACCCTGCCACATTTATAGCTAAAAGATGTGGACAAATCATATCTGTAGCTTCTTTAAAAAATTTTTTCCAAACAGCACCGTTATTAAAATAAAATAGCCCAGTTGTGAGGCCAAAAATACCCTCTATTTTTTTTAGGAAGAGGTGCGCCTCTAGGCCAGTGCAGTCAAATGAGCATTCGGGAAGTCATGCACTTTTGTTGAAATCAGTGCTCCGGTTGAGTATCTTCACACTTAAGTTGTCAAATCACATTATAATGAATTTTAGAATGATGTTAGCACCGGAGTTTCCATGTTCTCCTCGTGCCCGCGTGGGTTTCCTCTGGGTTCTCCCGTTTCCTCCCACAGTCTAAAAACATGGACCAAGTAAATTGAGTTCTCCAAATTGCCCCATATAGTGTGTGTATTTGTGTGTGTCTGTGTGAGTGAGTGTGTGCCCAGCGATGGATTGGTGCCCTGTCCTGTGTGTATCTGCTCAGTGCCCGAAACGTTCTCCCCTGGATGGGCATGGGGAACCCCCCTGCGACCCTAATATAGGATAAAGAGGAAGATAATGGATGGATGTTAGCACCACATTTGACAATTAATTTTCTCAAGGGGCCACATATGAAACTGGAACTGTTGTTAAGGACCAAGGCTGAACATAAGTTTAACTAAAAGTAATGATGTATTGTATGCATGGCATATGGTGCACTTTATACATGCAGTACATTTGCATTGCTTGTCTTTTAAAGGCGATTTTCTTTTTTTTTATTATTATTTTTTAAATATTATTAACACAGATAATTACACACATACATAATTCAGGAGTCTAATTTAAATGAATGTATGCTGTATACTTACCTTATTTGCTTTCAAACTTACCATTAACATCCTTAATGCATCAGTGTCACTGCAGAACTGACAATAAACTACCATCCAAATTGTGGTCCTGACCTGTGGAGAACAGCGAACCAACCAGGGTATTAACAAAAAAAGAAACAAGTAACAGTCTGTAATTGTAAAGTGGAGAAAACTGACAAAGGAGCAACTCTTGTACAACAAATTGTACAAACTTTTGACTGATATATGTATGTATGTATGCATCTATATATGTATGTCTTTTCTATGTGTCTGTGTACATTACTAAAGTAAACAATTCTGTTTCCACTCCTAATACATAACTAAATCAGTTGTTGCTGGCTGTAGGTCAATGTTTTTCTTCTTGGTTCTGGTGTATGATAAGAAACCTGCCATTTCACAGAACCCTGTGTCTGATACAGTAAAATTTAGCATCATGCTATTATTTAATGGATTCCTAATCCATTAAAATTTAGTTGAAATCATATGTTTTTATACTCTAACACTACTATAGGAACTAATGGATTTCCTTTGCCTAAATATGTAGGTGAGAAAGTGTCTTGTACACTTTTGATTATAATAAATAAATAGTATTAATTTATTTGCTAGATTAATAAGAAAATGTGTCAATACTTATTTAGTACTATCTTTAAAAAAACCCAGTACTTTAGAAAAAAAATAGCATTGTGATAACCTGGCAAGCTTTCCATGAATCTTTAATGCTCTTAAGCCCTAAAACAACTGGTGATCTTAATTAGAATATAATTGCAAGGATGACAATTGATAAGCTAATCAATCAGCAGTAATTTAATCATGCTCTGAGTATAACCTGTGAAACGCACCTCTCTGTGCTTGTGACACATACATGATGATTTAATACATGTGACTTTCATGCTTTTAACATCTTACAACCCAAATTAAAGCGTATGAAGCTGTACTAGTGAATTTACATCTATAGCCCTGTATGGTTAATAACAATAATCACAGCACTGTTCATTGCTAGTGACTCCTGTAATATCTGTATTGTAGCGATCTTTAGCAAGCTGTCAACCGTGCACCATGCAGCCTTTTGTGACATGATTTAGGACGTCACTGTGTCTTTGCCATCATGACGACGTGATTTAATGGGTGCATTTTGGCATTACATGCAATAAACTAAACAGCCTTTTATTTGCCATTCCCTTTAAGAGCCTGGTGCAGTTTAAATTTGGCGTATTGCTATTTCACCGGCGCAGTTAGTTAAATGAAGTTTTTTATGTTCCATTTGTAGAAAACATCATTGCGAGATTGAGCGGCTAGTATCTAATAAATTTCATTTTTATTTTGTTTCATTTTTTTTATAGCTATTAATATATTGCTGCTCGTGTTTTTGACTTAAATAGTAGCAGCTGACCTAATAACTATAATATTTCTTCTGCAGTTTTCTCTCCCCTTCACAGGTAAAGAGGCTGTATGTTGTTCCGTATAAAGTTTGTTGACATTTAAACCGCAAAATCTAATGCACCTCTCTCCTCAGTGAGCTGATTTCAAAGCAGTCCCGTCAGCCCCTGTCTCTAAATCATTACCATATATAAAATGTGCCTTGGTGGTATTACAAATAAGTGTAATATTAGAGAATTTATATAAATGCAGATACAAGCTTGTGAATACATTGTTAAATGGTTATGCATTGAAGTATGTTTCAGAATATAAAAAGTAACACAGTAAGTAATAAATTGTTGAAAAGGGTTCTAAAAGGGTTACTATCATGCACTGTGTACCTGCTACATTGTCATATGACCACCAGATAATGATCAAAGTAGCAATGTCTATTTATTAGTAAAATGTAAACAAAGTGACAATGCATACTAATTACATTTAACTTTAGAAAAATATTCAATACTGCACATGTTTTGGTGCACAGTAATGTAAATGTATATAAAGTTGAAGTTTATTTATTGTTAAATAATATTTCTGTCTGTTTTAAAACATTTACTTTTAGTGTTTTCAGTAAATGTTCAATAAAAACTCTGAAAGAACAAAAATATGTGCACACCTGATTATCACTCATTAATGAACTTGTTCAATGACGTGTTTATTCTACAATCATGGACATCGATATAAATTTTTATACTTTTAGGAATTGTTTTCACAGGATTTTAGGATGTGTAAGATCATGTCAACTGAGCCAGCCCTGACCAATGTAGTACCCTAGAAAAGACTTTAGTTTGATGAATAAATGATGCATTCATTATGTTTAGAGTGGTAGATATGCCCACTAGGTGCTTAAGTATATTTATTTATTGTAAGCTGCTGATAGTGAAATTTAATAATGGCACTCAAGGCACATTTAAAACCTAAAAATATTCTAAACAATAATAGCATCTGTAAATGAAAGGCAACTTTTATTAAACATAAAGTCATATTTATTAACGTAATGTTTTTTGTGTTGATCAAGTATAATTTCAGTTAACTGCAGTTATTCAGAAAGCTTATACATGGACTGTTGTCAAGTGGAGTGCTTTGCTGCACCCCAACATTTATTCATTCAGAGGGGGGTTTCCCATTTACATCCAGGGGAGAACTTGATACACCCAGGACAGGGCGGCAATTTATTGCTGGGCACACTCACCCACTTGGACACTTGCACACTATAAAGGGGAAATTTTAAAACCTCCATTTCACCTTGAATCCTTGTTTTTGAACTGTGGGAGGAAATCGGAGAACCCAAAGGAAACCCACACAGACATGGGGAGCCACACGATTTGCGAATTTAAGAAACAAAATTTATTTTGAGCCAGTAATATATATGCATGTCTATGTATTTGTCCTGCAAATGTCAGTTGTCAATAACTATGAAAATAATCTTGTTGGACTTTTTAATCATATCAGAAAACACACTGCTAATAAGACATAATAATTAAAGATGTGTAGATGTGTATGTATATACAATATATATATATATATATATATATATATATATATATATATATATATATATATATTTCATTCATTCATTACCTCCCGCTTTATCCTCTATTATGGTCGCGGTGGGGTTCCCCATGCCCATCCAGGGGAGAACGTCTCGGGCGCTGGGCAGATAGACCCAATCCATCGCTGGGCACACACTCACTCACATAGACACACTCCATATGGGGCAATTTTGAGAATTCATTTGACTTGATCCATGGTTTTGGACTGTGGGAGGAAACCGGAGAACCCGGAGGAAACCCAAGTGGACACGGGGAGAACATGGAAACTCCACCCAGATCCCAGATGGGGATTCGAACCAGGAATCCCTAGCACTGAGAGGCGAACGTGCTATCCACTAAGCCACCGTGCCACCTATATATATATATATATATATATATATATATATATATATATATATATATATATATATATATATATATATATTAGGGGTGTCTGGTGATTCGATTCCGATTTTTGAGGTCACGATTCAATTCAGAATCGATTTTCGATTCAGAAACAATTTTTCAGTTCAAATGGTCTATAAGTTTTGTTGAAATTATGTGATTGACAAGATGAAATGATGATGTAAACAAATAGAACATTTACTTAAAACAATACTTTCATGTTCCTTCCTATATCAAATCTTTTTGCATCATTTTATATTTGTACAAAAAAATAGGATTGCGTCAAATTAAAATGAGCAGTATTAGGTTAGCTTAGCTGCCTGGCTTTTGCTTACATAAAAAAAATCTATCAATGAACAAATAATTCTAAATATATTAATACAAAAGTTTACCATAGTGCATTAGCCTTCAATCAAAACTAAAATAGACTTAAAACTTAACATTAAAAACTATAAATATATATATAAATATTTTAACTATAAAACAGCAACAACATTCGCTACATTTTTAAAACTTAACTTTACATATTAATTATATTTTTCAACTTTTCAACTTCATCTAAGGTTGATGTCATGACAAACGGGCTCGAACATTTGTCGTATTTCCAAAGTACCTCGATTTAATTTAATTTAACAATGACGGGGGGGTTGGATCGCGCTGTCCCTGTTCCATGCTTCCCACTAGCATGCTAGCGAACTACAACGGAAGCCGGAAGCTGGCTAACAAGCTTGCTGCACGGTGGCCGAGTGGATCCGTAATGTGATATGCAGTACGCGTGGGACAAATGGGGAAAATATAAGTAAAATTATGTTGGGGATGCACAGTGCTTACACTTCACAACAGCAAGGTCCAGGGCTGGATTCCTGGTTTGGCCAGACAAAGGTCCTTTCTTTATAACCTTCATTTACCTGCATGTTTTTTTGGGGTAATTCTGGTATTTTACAATCCAAATTAAATGAATTGGAGATTTACTTACCCCCTGATGTATAACATTTTGTTTAAAACCATTCTTTCCAGTAAAATAGCCTATATAAATACATTTAAAAAAGTACATTTTTGAGTACAAGTTGCGTACTAGTTGCGTACAAGTTTTTTTTTAATCAAATGTGAGGGGGGCGGCACGGTGGCTTAGTGGTTAGCACGTTCGCCTCTCAGCGCTAGGGATTCCCGGTTTGAATCTCCATCTGGGTGGAGGTTCCATGTTCTCTCCGTGTCCGCGTGGGTTTCCTCCGGGTTCTCCGGTTTCTTCCCACAGTCCAAAAACATGGATCAAGGCAATTGAGTTCTCCAAATTGCCCCATATAGTAGAGTGTGTATGTGTGCGTGTCTGTATGAGTGAGTGTGTGCCCAGTGATAGATTGGCGCCCTGTCCTGTGTGTATCTGCCCTGATATAGGATAAAGCGGAAGATAATGGATGGAAGTGTTTGAAAGCACAACAATACTTAAGTATCACCCAGTACTATACTATTCAAAAGGTCATAATATTTTTATGTCGTTTGATTTTTAGAATTGCTTGGACAGAAACACACTTTTAAACAAACTCTTTTTTTTTAAGGTTTGTGTTTCATCATAAGTGATGTTTTTAAATTACATCAGTAGTCTATAAATTTCCAGTGGCGTTTCTATAGGTGGTCATACTTTTAGGAAAAGCTTTGAGTTTTAGATACTTAAACTTTCAGTATTGATACATTTACGAAGGAATAAATTATTCATTTTTTAGCTGTTTAACTGTTTTAATAGTTGACACTGGAAATTAAAAGCAATAAGTGGTTACTTCCAATTTATAGAGACTATTTGTCATATCACTTTGAAATAATTAATTCTTATAATTAGGAATGAGACGAATAATCGTTTTTCCCACAATTAACCGCCTTTAAAAATGTTACAATTAACTAATCAGTTATTATGATTATTAATCATAAACGCGCCTCAACATAGTATGTCCAATACATATTATGCCAGTAGCCCGAACTTTAGACCAATTAAGCCAATGTCTCAGATGGAGTCATCACTTGCTTAACTACCAATGTAATATTGTAATTGAAAAGAACTGCAGTAAATAGGCCACATGGTTTGCTTTCATGCTTTATGTTTAATGTCTTTAATCTGGCATTCATTCAAAAACTGTGGGGCTATTACACTTCATGTGCTGTTTAGAGAAAACATGAAAACCAACATAAATATTGGAAAGGTTGTTCTTCATTACTTCAAAGTTGGGTTTGTACTTGTAAGCAATTACCAGACTGCAGTTCAAAAAATATCTTATTTTGTTTTTTGACCTTTGGGGCTTTTTTGTTACTATCAGCTTTTATATTTTGAAAAGCTCAGATTTGGGGTTCATGTCTGAAATTGGTCTTGACATTTGCCACAGGCTGTCTTTCATCTGAGCTTGCATGTCAATATTTTTATAAAATCATAAACTACATAATCAAAAAAAAAAATTTTACTTTAGTTTTATTCGTGAGTAAAAAATGTGGTTTTGACAGGGTAAAGTTGTTTTTTAACCGACAAAAAGCTACATTTACATGTGGCATGAATATATGAAAAGTAAATGACAAGGATGCAAATGGTTTGGAATAATCGAGGGTTATAATCGAGAGATGCTCAACAGACACAACAAATGTTGTGTGACTTAAAAATAGTTTGCCTCCAGTGAAATTTCACTTGAGAAATACTTCTTTTGACCCAGTAAACTAAAGTGCAGGAGAGGGGGAGCACCCACTGTGAAGCAAGAACATACAATCTTTACACTGAAAACAATCGAAAGACCTCTGGATATCGATTCCAGTAACTTTACTGTCAGGTGATTACACTGCCCACTGAGCAGTTTTGTGAAAAATAGAAAGTAAATACTACTACTGTGAGATCATAACCAGTTTTCAAATAAGTTAATTTACATGGAAGTAGGTTTGGGTAGAGCTCGTAGAGGGCCAAGCACATGCACTGAAACCTTAACCTTAATTAAAATAAAGCTGTTTAGGTAATCTTAAAGGCATTTTAAATATAACCAAATAAAAATTCTTTTTTTATGATTTGTGGGTGGTGTGGTGAATTGGCTCACTGCAAGAAGGTCCTGGATTTAAGTGCCAGGTCTGGTAGAAAAATGTCCTTTTTGTGAATTGTCTGCATATCCCCGTGCCTGCATGACCTCCCTGCAGGAAGTCTAGTTTCCTCTAATAATATGCTGGTAGGTTAATTAGAAATAATATAAATCCTTTGAAAACTCCTCTGTTTTAAAAATAGCATATGATCTTTCCATATTTGTAACTTAAATACATTAAATAATAAAAATATATTGAACAATATATTGCTCACTTGTATCAGATGTGGTAATGCAGATCATTAAAATATTTTGAGGCCCTATCTGTCACGTTTTTTGTCAACATTTTTCAGGAATTAAATCCTTTCATGTTTTATACCACATAATACAGATGCCATGGTTCTATGCTTCAATCGCTGCAACAAATTAGTACTAAATAGGAAGGTATACCAATTCCTGACTGGGTCAGGTCTTTCAAAAAATAATTAAGAGCATTTAACCTATTATACACCTTTTATGTTAAAGAGTGACGAGAGATAAATGTTTGAGGAAGAACTAAGAAGTGTCACAAAGTGGTAACATCATTTGTCGTAAAAGGGCTTAAGTCTTTCTCAGTTGTTGAGTGGCCATCCTTTAGTTAAGCAGAATTAAAAAATGCAGTTCTACAGAATGTTATAGTATTGATATAGTTGTTTTGACTGTTGACAGCTGGGAAAGCATTTACCAAGATCATTAAATGATGGTAAAAGCACACTATGTCACCAAGGGGAAATGAGCCAGAATGTACTAAAACCAGTCTACAAAATAGAAAATAGAAGCAGTCTACAAAATACAGACAGAACCAGAGTAACCGCAAGAAGTTAATGACATATTGCAATTTAGTGGTTGCAAATAGTAATGACTCAACTTTGATAAGGATGTAACCATAGAGATGGCAATAAGAAGTTCCACACACACACACACACACACACACACATACATATATATATATATATATGTATATATATATATATATATATATATATATATATATATATATATATATATATATATACACACACACACACACACACACACACACACACGTTAGGGGTGTCTGGCAATTCGATTCAATTCAGAAATGATTTTTCAGTTCAAATAGTCTAAGTTTTGTTTAAATTATGTGATTGACAAGCTGAGACAACAATGTAAACAAATAGAACATTTATTTAAAACAATAATTTCAGGTTCCTTCCTGTATCAAATCTTTTTGCATCATTTTATATTTGTACAAAAATAGGATTGCGCTAAATTAAAATGAGCAGTATTGGGTTAGCTTAGCTTAGCTGCCTGGCTTTTGCTTACATAAAAAACATCCATCAATGAACAAATAATTCAAAATATATTAATACAAAAGTTTGCCATGGTGCATTAGCCTTTAATCAAAGCTAAAATACAGACTTTACAGTCATAGTGCATTTTTATATTTTGTCGTATTTCCAAAGTACCTCAATTTCATTTTACACTCCTTGCAAACAGTTGTGCTCATGTCGAGCTCTCACTTTCCCGGACATTGTAGAATCCAAAATGTGCCCAAACACTGGCTTTTAACGTCGATGGGGCGGGTCGAATCGCACTCTCTCCCTGCCTCATGTTTCCTGCTCAATGCTAGTATCCACTCAGCTACGGTGGCTGAGTGGATACGTAATACAATATGCAGTACGCTCGGGAGTTGGTGCGGCAAAAAATAAAACGTAAACGTTTTTTTTTTTTAATCGATTTTTGGGCATTTTGAAGTTTGACTAACCATCAGGATGGATTTTGTAGTTCTACAATTCCAGACTGTAGTCCATCTGTTTGTGGACTACAGTAAGTATTGTGTTAGTCTGCTTTACTCTGTTCAGGACCCCAATTGGAGCACCACAGGATCCTAACTAAAATAAGAACGGAGGCAAACAAAAGAAAACAGATGTATTACAGTCTGTAATTGTAAAACAAAGTCCTTCTGCTAAGTGGAGAAAATAGAAAATGGAGCAACAAGGAGAGAAATCTGTCCCTATATTTGATTGGTACTGTCTATTGTATAATAACTATATATAAATTTGACTCCTTTTTACCATATTGCAATTAGAACTTGGATTTTATAAAAAAAAAAAATTCAACAAGCAGAATCAAAACTGGAAGTAAATAAAAAATAAAATCCTTACCGATGACATGTCAGTGAGTCCTTACTGAACATTATATTATGGGCATTTGTACACCTGCTTATTTACACAACCATGGCAGTTGTATGTTAGCAGTGTGTTAGAGCCAGAGAGCAGTTACATCTCATCTATGTGGAAGGAAAAGCATTTTATTGCTTTTTGTTAAATTTATGTATTTTTTAAAGGTTTCATCAGCTGAATTTTACTGCCTGGATGCTTTTATATTGTGGGAAGCACTACCAACTAAATATAGAACTTTTATATGCTTCAGAACATTTACAAACACAAAAGTGATACAGAACATCAATTCATCAACTCATGACCATTTTAGCTTTATTGGTGTTCTCAAAAAATGGGCCCCATAAAATGAGTCTTTGGTGCAGTGAAATTAAACTTTTCAAACCATAACTGCATATGATAACAGGTATTTATGATGGCATGGTAGCTTGGTGGTTAGCACGTTTGCCTTTCAGCGCTAGGTATCCAGGTTCGAATCCCAATCTGATTGGATTTTACTTGGTCTCCACTTGTCTGTACAGTACTGTGGTGCATACACGGACCAAGTGGAGTTAATTGCATCTGAACCGAGAGTGACGGGCCTTAAATGGTAGAAATGAAAATCTTCAAATTACTAAATGTTGAACTCGAGAACATTTCACCTTTATTCCTCATTATTTACTTTTAAATAAAAAGGCATGAGCTTAGTTAATCATTAAAAAATATAAGCGGAATATTTAATTAGAAAGAAAATGGCAGCTTATCAAATCAAACTGTCTAAAATCCACTGTACACCTCATTAATTTGATCAGAATGAGGCATAAATGTAATTTGTACTATTGATTAGTAAGAATTTTAGGGCTGTGAATATGTAAAAACATGCAGCATTGTGGTTCAGATTCAGCCTTATAATATTTACCATTTAAACGTCAAGAATAAAAAGAGGCATTTAAGAGACGTCTTTGCTCTGTTTTCTGTGTAGGAAACGTTTTCGCTCTGTTTTCCCTAGAAATTTTTGCATTCTGTTTCTCACCTTTGCCCCCCCCCTTTTTCATTTTTTACCCTGCTGAAGGTGAAGATTTCTGCCTTGATTGGTGCTTTTGCTTGTCTTTGAATGTTAATTGCAGCTGACATTTAACAGGAGATGTCAAATTAATCTACTTCCTTTCAGCGCACGCCTCCAGAGACCTTGATTGGCTCTGTGTGATGAAAATTGGCAATGTACAGGAGCTGAGGGTGCGTAACATGAACACAGACCGACAGTTAGACAGAAAGTAGTAAACAAAATCCCATGTATGTCATAGCAGTTTTCCAAGCGTAGGTTACCACATCATTAAAAATCCTTTTTTGGAGGCTTCTGACGTTTAAATGTCTGTCTCTGTCTGTCTGTCTGTCTTTCTGTTGATGGTTTATAAGTTATTGGCCAATCCTAAGTTTCCTATACTATTCCTCCTCACATATTTTATATTAGGTAAATTATTTAAAAAAAATAAATAAATGACCAAATGACTTTTATTCTTGTTTGATTCTTTTAAGGCTTGGTAAAAAAAAAAATTCTATATTTTAAAGTGCCATTGAGTATGTTGTTTACTACATTGCATTTCCTACTCTTATTGCTGGTTCAATTGCAGCTTTTTATATATTTTTTTGTTCTTTTTGTTATCATCTTTATTTAGACATAATATAACAAAATTTTGGTGGCACATCGCCATCACGTTAAGGGCCTATTTCAGAATCTTAGGCATTAATATAAATTTGCTTTCATCTGTTCTTAATTCAAATATTTTATCTGGATGTTTTTTTTGTGAACATTTGTAGCCATTTAACAATCTATCAGACTTGTTTAAGGTGTTGTCTTGACAGGACATTCGCAATGGTACAAATTGTGAAAGAGTGGTTCAGGGAGCATGATAAATCATTTTCACACAAGAATTGGTCCCCACAGAGTAGTCACCTTCTGAATGATATTTTTCAAAGGGAAATGGGCTTTTCTGTCATCAGTGTGTCTAAAAATGAAGCATGAATGCGGTGGAGAGTGCTATATTTAGCTAAATTTAGTTTGTAGACATGTTAGATATATAAGATAATTATCCTTGTTGTATTACCACAAGATCTGATGGGTTTGCTCCATGATTTGTTCATTAATGCAAACAATAATGGAGAAAAATGGGACATCCATGTTAACAGTCTTTAGCTGTTGGTATTGTGCTTTTTACATTATGGTATAATGTTTTTTTATTTTTTAATCCATCCATCCACCTGATCTTCTGCTAGGGTAGAGGCGGGGGGGTGTTCCCATGGGGCAATTTTTGGAGAATTCAATTGACCTTGATCCATCATCTTGGTCAGTGAAATCCTCGGCTGCTTTCTGATACTCTTGTTTTGTGGTCATTCTTGTTTTTTTTTCAAACTTCATGTCTTGATCAACTTTGTTTTAGCTGCATTGACCTGCATAATCTATTCGTTCGTGGCTTTCTCAGTGCAACTCAACAGCTCCTAATAAGTCTTGTTATATGGCCAATAGAACAATGTCGTTAACGTACCTATGATGGTAATGGTCCTTTCACCAATCCTGAATCCTTCCATAAATCCTTTGTAGCGCTTTCCTCATCATTTATTCTCCTAGAATGTTGAACAGACAGATGAGAGGTTATATTCTTGTCAGATTCCTTTTCTGATGCTGGATTTCTTTTTGTAATTGGCTTTTAAAGGGAACATTTCAAGTTTCAGGAGCTGAGTATGTCCTAAATAAAAGGGCATTAAAATGTGGTTTGAATAAAGGGCTTAGTTAGCACGTCTGCCTCTCCTCCAGGTTGGAATCCCGATCTGTGTGGAGCTTTCATGTCCTCCCTCTGTCCTTGTGTGGTCTCCCCTGGTTTCCGTTTTTCTCCCACAGTTCAAAAACATGGATTCAAGGTAAATTGACTACTCTAAATTGCCTCTATCCAAATTACCTCTATATATGTCTGTGTGTGGGGGTCTTTTCAAGTGAGATTGTGCCCATGATGGATTGGCTCCCTGTCCTTGGTGTATCTGCCCAGCGCCTGAAATGTTATCCCCTGGATGGGCATATGGATGTGTGTCCACCCCCCCGACCATAGTCCCAAGTATCAGAATAAGCTGAAGATAATGCAATGAGATGGGACCTAATTTTTGACCAAAGTGTTTTATAAAAATCATGTCTGATAATCATTCAGTCCAGGAGATTTTCCTGACAGCATTGATTTTTATAGTCTCCCAGATGTCTTTAGGAGAGACTAGTACAATCCACAGGGAGTGATATTTTATCTAAAATTGCTTTTGGTCTTCAAGTGAGCCATTGCTGTCTGAGGTATAAAGTGCTTTTTAAAAATGTGAAAAAAAATGTCATTAATAGTTGAGAGCACACAAGTGATTTTACCTGAATTAGTCCTTATTACTTTAATGGATTTTTCATCTTGCTGTTTTGTTTAGTGGACGACTGAGTTTAGTACCATATTAACAATTATTTCTGGTTGATAAAAAAAGAAACTATTTAGGAGTCTGTTCTTTATGTTTAATTTTAATTAAACTATTTTGTTTTACATTCTTCAGTCCTTAATTTATTTCTGAGGGGTAAATATGAAATTATGTTTTTTTGTAAAGAGGTTTTGGCAGAATTCTTTTCATAACGAGTGGGATACAAAACTGAGTTTGGTCTTGTTTTTCCTTCATCTAAGAGATATTAAATCTGTAGTAAACTGGATGTTTAAGGTATATGCCTAAATAATCTGAGGTCCAAATTTTAGATGATTATTTTTATAATAATTATAAAGAAACTGGAGATAAAATAATGATAAAAAATTATGTGTAAATGTCTGGCTTTTGCTGTATTTAGTTTAGTTTTTTTCCCAATGAAATCATTCCACCATTGGCGAAATCTGGTCAACTTTAGAGTGATGAAGGTGAGTTGGCGAGGTGGTTGGGTGGTTGAGGTAAATGAGTGAATGGAGTAAGTGAGGTGGGTGGGTGAGTGAGTGTAAATTTGTGTGTTCCTATATAATGGTGATAGTGTGACTTCTGAGTAATGTGACTCGTTGCTAGTAAGGTTCATCAGTCATGGTCATGTCTTGCACCTTATGGCATGATCTCACACCTGCTTTTTTAAGCATCCTGGGTTAGCTCTGTGAGCATGAAAAGCAAGTGATTTGCAAGGTACACCAGTTATTACTTATAAAATTGTAAATGACAAGCTTTCTCAAGAGACACATCAGTCTGTTGTGGACTTGTGAAATAAGAGTTGTCCATTGTGCCAGGATTGTGAAGGTGTCATGATTGCTTTGAGAAATGAGAGACCATTGGATCCATTCAAAACAGAAATAGAGGACATGTATGTACAACTGCTAAAGAGAATGAGCATAACATATGCAGTGTGAAATGGTTTCCTACAGAGTCTTAGTAGCAATAAAATGTTACTTTTAGATTAAGGTTAGATATAAACTTAACCAATTAAGTAGGCTAAAACTTGCATTAAATATACATTTAAAATTCCAGTGGAAGTACAGCTCTGTACCGACAGGTATTTTAATAAAATACTTTTCCTCTGTTATATTGTTATTAATTTATTACAAGCACAACACAACTTTATTATGTTTATACATTAATCAGATTATATTTGCAGCATAATGATGGTCCATTTGCAGCATTAGGTTGCAACTCATTGGCTCAACACTGATTTTTATTTTATTTTTATTTTTTTGGCTAAACAAAATGCCACCACCTCTGTTAATTTGTTCCAGCATTTATGTTCGCCTATTATAGGAGGTAGTGTCTGCATTATGACCATAACATTTTTAAATTTAAATAAAGGAGTGAGCCGTCATTGTCATGTTTTGCTTAGCAGCGCTTTTCAAGGAGAGGGAACTCCAATTTATGTCTTTTCCCACTCCTCTGTTTATATTATTTTGTGAAACATGAAATCCTTCTGCTATTTTTTTTAAACCAGACCATTTCCATGTTTCTGAAGAAGCACCTTTTTTTTTTCTTAGGAAATACCTCTTTTATCACTTTCACCATATTTGTATTGTTATACTTGTGGTATGCAGATGTTGCATTGTATGTATATAAAACATCATCTGCTACATTGTTAGTATTACAAGATGACGAATCTTATTGTAGGGAGAAATTGTACTAGTATATAATGATCGTAATTTATTTGACCATACGTATTGTTTTGCCTGCCACTATAAACACACATACACACCCATTAACAATTAAAAAAAAAAAGTTTAGAAAGAACTATTTAGATAATTATTACTTGAGGAGAGACCCAACCTGCCTAGGATACCTGCCTAGAAAGTGTGAAAACCTAATAAGGGTGTTAATTTCATAATTACATAATAAGACCCAAGAAAAACCCATAACCATGACTCTGGGCACGACACTTAGAAAGAAGGGTAACACTCTCCCAAAAGGGGGCAGGGTGGTTTTGTGAGAAAGTCCCTGTTTATATAGCTCTTATAAAAATATAAGTTGTGATGCTCAGGTGTCCACCTTGTTTTTCTAATGTTTTTCTTTTACAATACATATTTTTATTTTCCCCAATTCTACTCTTACTTTTTGTTTTATTGTTTTATGACTAGTGCAGTGTAGTTTTCTTTCATAGACAGGTGCTTGGAGTAAAACTATTCATTCTATTTTATTAGCGCAAGTGTAAGCTTTACTGTGTACCGTTAAACTTGCATTCGCAAAGTGTTTTAGATTTTGTCTTGAGTATTCATTATGTATCCCTCATCAGCAGAAATATCCGTAATCCCTTCTTGCACCACCATCCTTCTCCTTGATTAAGTGATGATCATGATTACAGTTGATTATAATAAGAGGCAACCATCAATTTTGTTTATCTGCAGAGTCTTCTATCAGAGAGTCATTATGGCTAACACACAGATGTCCAGAGTTTTTTTTTTCCTGTCTTAAATAGGAAGTCTGATTCAACATGCTTTAAAAATTATAATGAATGGGCTTTATGACACTCTCAAAGTCTTTGTGAAAGTTTGCCAGCTGCCAGAACATTTTGCTTAGTCAAGAAACTCTTAGATTATGTAATTATAAAGAAACTTTAGAAGTGTGAGCCTGACTATCACATACTGCTTACCTTATTATGCAGCAAAAACACTTGAACCAAATATCTGGGTGACAGGCAATTTATAAACAATTTATGTTCTATTTAGATATATCATATAGTATATTCTTAGAAATATACCTACAAACATTCTGCACAACACATATTTACATGTTTTCTTTTGACTAAATTGACTGTGTATGACATATATACTTATTGTATACTACATGTTTGTTGTGTCTGTAATTTGTAATACTTGTAGGAGGGAGGTCATGCAGTGTAAGAATTTCATTGCACAATGTAACTACTTTCTTTGTGCTTATGACAATACACTCTTGAAAAATAGCTTGAATGGGTGTGGTTTCTGCACAATTTATATGTTTTAATGAAAATTTGGGACCAATACACCAACATACACTATATAGATAAAAGTTTTGGAGAACCTACACATTGTACCCATAAAAGACTTTATGACACCCCATTCTTCAGCCTCAACAACAACAACTCTTCTCAAAAGTCTTTCTATAATTTTTTTTTCTGATAAAATAATTTAATAAAGTTGAACGCAGGGCTTATTGTGCAAGTTCCTTTTGCTCCTGGTCAAGCGGTTTTGCTTGCGTGAGTTTTTGTGTGTACTCAAGTGCTTCTCTATGGCCTGTAGCTAGTTCTCAATTTTTGCTTTCCCCAACTCGCTTTTCTTAAAGCTCTCGTCATCCTAAATAAATGATCTGTGATTGGCATATATATGTGTGTGTGTGTACGTGTGGATATATGTATATATGTATATATGTATATATATATATATATATATATATATATATATATATATATATATATATATATATATAATGTGTGTGTGTGTGTGTATGTATATATATATATATATATATATATATATATATATATATATATACTGTATATATGGTTTATTTGCTTTAAAGGGTTTACATTACAGCAAATATTTATCAGTTTCTAACCAGAACATCAATCCGAAACACTCAAGGTGAAAAAGCTTAATTTATCTAAACGTCAAAGATGTCTAAATTTCTCTGATACATTATTCATCATAAACACTTCTAGGCAGTGAAAACTATAATTGCTGCAAAGTGTAGTTGTTGTCTCGCATTAAGTGTATTAAGTGTATACCTTTTATTTTACCTCCATTTATTCCCATTATAAGAAAAAAAATCTTTGTTTCTCACATATCCCAGATGATTCACTGCTGTGGACAGCTGTTTTCTGCTGGCACACATTAGTGCATCTCTGCCGCCCTGTGGTGTTTTTACTCAGTTTTCCTTTAAGATCAATGGCTCTAATGGTTAGCACAGTATAGTAAAAATCTATGATTTAATACTGGGTTACTTTCTGTGTTACCCTTTTCATCATATTTTGATTTTTAAATTCGGTTGGGAATGTGGTCAGTGTTCTGGACTTACCATTTGAAGCTTGTCAAAATTTAGATGCATAGACTTGTCCAAAATGTCTTTGTATGCTGTAGCATGACTATCACCCTTGACCGCAATCAATTTTTTATTTAAAAATATTAAAATGGATGTTGAGATGCTTGTTAAAATGTTAAAGGTGTACTTTATGTTCTATGCTGCAGAATAGCATATAAAGGTTTGAAAAAAGACATTCTGGCACAAGGTTCCCCTTTCTGGGAAAACTGCTTTTTTTTGCAAGATGCTATTGATACTGTTCTAAATCCTTTGCCATGCTTAACAGTTCAAAGGACGTAGTGGTGAAATAATTAAAACCTAGGTAGTTAAATGTGTCTTGTCATAATTTTTGTGATTGTGTGACACTTAATTGGGCAATAGATAGTAAATAAATATGAAATAACACAAATAAATCACTACAGATATAGGCTGTTCATTCTAATTATTTATAATGAAATACCGTTTTATAACCAATGATCCCACTGTTGTTTTATTACCTACTGCAGTTTAGAAGTTATGTTAATGCATTATTGTTGACCTAGATCTACATTTTTCTTTTACAGGTCCAGCAAAACCATGAACCTCTGCTCCAAATGCTTTGCAGGTGGGTCTGTGTTAGTTACGTAAAATTTCTTGTCTAAAGTTTAACATTTATATTGCTTTCTGTTCATTTTTGAACTCCAGGCCTGTTTTTAAGTTCACTTAATAACTAAATCAAATTAGTTGATAAATCACATAATTTGTTTTCTCTCAAACCAGCACAGTTTGAGGGGGAAAAAACAACCTTTTTCTATTTCTTGACTAAATCATGATCACATGGTCAACAGAGGCATTGTTTTGCTGTTCTCCGGAACATTTTCAGCAAACCATGTTTATTTAGCCACTCTAAAATATTAAAACAATAAGGCACAAGAGGAGGATGTAATAAATAAATCAAGGGTAAAAGGCGTTATTACAGTGCATGGTGGAGTTCACTTCAACTTTTTGAAGTAAACGCTGATTCTTAATTGATAAGTTTCTGGTTTCTCTTAACAATCAAATAACAAAAGTTTATAAAAAGTTTATAAAAAACATCAGGAAAAAATGTATATCACGCATTGATACGAATATGAAGCGGTCAGTGGTGTGTGTTATTGCCAATAATGTCACGGCTAAACAAATGATCCAGCCAATCAAATTTAAGGACCAGAACTACCTGTTTAAGTCACAATTAACTTGTTCTACAACGTGGTAATGATACAGAATTGAACACTGAGAAAAGGTAAATAAAGTCGAATAATAGAAAAGAAAAGACAAATATAGAAAAGTAGTGCTTTTAGGTTATTATGTTCGACTGTCATTACTCTGTTTATCTCAAAAATAAAAATCTTATTAAACCGTTCTATTTGGGCTTCTGAATATTATGAAATGGTGTTGCTTGAGGCTTAGCAATAATACAAAATCAGCTGGGAACCTGAATGGTCTAAATGACCAGTTTATCCTGTAAATTAATAGTTATTTGCTTTAGAATATTATAAGACATCAATGTCAAGTTTTATAGGTCTCAAACTGAAAAAAGTGGTTCAGGAAGCATAGGGAATTTTGGTGAGTGGAATCTTAGAATGCACAACACATGTAACTTTGGATCTAGTTTAAGAGCAAATAGTGTCCAGCATGTGTGTATATAATGTAATTTATAATATGAAGTGTTTAAAAATGACACAAGCAGCTGTCCTGTTTAATGGAAAAAGCAGTAAAGGACAGAGATTTAGCCCTGCACTTTCAACAGAAGATATTTTAGAATTAGACACTGGAGAAATCAGTCTGCCTAAAGTTAAGAAACATAAAATCTCTGCTCAAAGTGCTCTGTCAGCTAAAACAAGTATAGGAAAGACATGAAAAACACTGTAACCAGCTCTACAGTGCTGATCACTGTGGATCATTAGTTCATAGTGGGTTCTGTTGTATTGTTGAATGTTATTTTATTTGTGTAGTTTTTAGTATTCGTTTATGTGTAAAAGACTGCTCCAGTGCTAGATTTAACTTATTAATGTTGTTATTTTCAGACATCCAAAAGAAGCAGCCAGATGAGGACTGCGCTTCAGAGCCCACCCCCAGCTCCAGCAATAGCCAATCAACTGTTTTCTGTAATGAGAAAAGCAGCAGCAGTAGCCAAACCCTCTCGTCTGGCTCTGAGGGGCCATCCACAGATGCCACACAGCTCTCTAAACAGGAAGGTGAGCTCATGGAAGGGTTGGAAGGTGTAGAAGTGTAAACACATAAATTGTGTTCAAGTAGCACAGTGGTCTATACTCTAGCATGCTGGCTGGATGGATGCCTCGGGCACTTTTGGTTAGGTCTGATGAGTGGGGATGGATTGGATATTTCTCACTGCTGCTGAAACTGTCAGCATCATTAACTAAATAACTAAAGAGAATTTAAGCTGTTGCAGCTTGTATATTTAAATACTAGTGAAATTGATCTTGGAACATTATAATATCCAGCAGTATATAAAGTATTTGAATTACAAGTGTTCGTGATGGACAGCAGT
This sequence comes from Corydoras sp. C115, assembly GCA_019802505.1. Taxonomy (NCBI): domain Eukaryota; kingdom Metazoa; phylum Chordata; class Actinopteri; order Siluriformes; family Callichthyidae; genus Corydoras; species Corydoras sp. C115. The sequence goes on along the minus strand of JAFMOC010000025.1, from coordinate 1,030,640 downwards.
CAGAAAGATTACAGAAACTGTATCTCATTGTTTATGTTCCAAAGCCCTCACCACCAGCCTGCGTTTTTTTTTGCCTCCTCTATTTTACACTGTATTCATAATTAGCTGTAGAAGCAATTGTGTTACTGACTAGAACAGCCATAAGTCAACTGAAGTAGGACAAACTCGGGCACTAGTTAATTACAGAGGATAGGAGAGGTAATGAGCATCAGGAATGAGTGCCAGTGATATTATATTCTGGCTTTCTTGTTCTTCAATCTATCCAACTCTGTTTGTTTGATCCATTGACTGATGAGACATTTACACTTGGGAAGCCAAGTTCAGCTTATTGACCTACCATGCCACAAAGCACCAGTATAAGGAAATATCAATCAACCCAGCTGTCAGCATTATGTATATTTTAGAGCATATCATTACATTCTGTTGCTGGCTATATGTGTGTGCTCCAATAAGATTCTTGGCCTTTTTTCAGATTACTTAAAGGCATAACTTAGTTTTACCTGATGATAAGTACAAACAGAAATGATGAAACAGCTGATCAGTTACAAAATTTATACAGACTGCATTTTAGAGGATTATTGTATAACAGTTTTAAAGATTGTATTGCATCTGTTTTCTTTGTTTTGTTAGCCTCCCCGTTGGTTCTCTGTTGTCTATTGGTCAGGACCATCACAGAACAGGTATATTTAGTGTGGTGTATTGCATATTGTCAGTTCTGCACTGACACTGAAGCGGTGAGGAGGTTTTAAGTACAGCACTGCTGCTGTAGTTTCATTTCAGTGACACTGCTGGGATAGAAATAATGTACCAACCAATTAATATCTGCGCTGTGGTGGTACTATTGCGGTCCTAACCAGTAGCGAACAGAATAAACACAGTATGTACTGTAGTCTAAAGACAGATCCAACAGTCCGGCTTTATGGTAAGTGGAACTGAAAGAATCGAAATTAAGTTGAGCAACAAAAAGGGTTTGTCCAAACTTTTGACTGGTACAGTTGGTATATACAGTATAACAGACAGACAAGTCATGTGAGGGGGTGTGTTATTAGGTTTGTAATAGCACTGCAGCTACAAATTATTTTTCTTATGACAACTCTAATAATTATTCTTTGATTATTCAATTAATCTGACTGATTTATTTATTAATATAAAATATAAATATAAATATTTATAAAATATTTTTATTTATTTTATAAAAATCAATTATGAAAAGAATCGAATTTCATTATCGATTTGTTGTGTCACACAATTTGCGCATTACTTGCAATGTCGTAACCGCTTACATAAACTGCAGCGCAGAAAAAAAAAAAACGAGGCGAAGCTGAGGTGGAATCTGCAAATCAAGTTTAACAAAATTTAATAAACTCTACAAATAAAACATGACCAACGCAGAAAAAAAAGCTTTGGCTTAAATAATCAAAAGTGTGCGCTTCACACCTAAAAAATGTGTAACATGCAAACTTTGCGAAAAATGATTTGACCTGTACAGAGCACAACGGTGATAATACACCACCTGAAACGGAGACATGTTGGATTCATCGATGAGGAAAAATCTTTTATATTTTCTATTATAATTATATTTCTGTATTTTAATATTCTCTTAAAAAATTGTTTTCACTTTAGGACATCATTCTCTAACAAAAAGTTGCAGTGTTAAGTTCTGTTTTACACTGATCTCATGTTCTGTTCTTTTTTAACCTTTACCTGAAATGTGTTTTTATTGCAAAAAACATGATTCAGGATTTATACTGGTTGTAACAAAGAAATTGTTTTTCAAGAATGAATGGGTTGATGTGTTTTTAAAGAGAATCGCTGGTAAAGGTATTTTTGCATCAGTGGAGCGCAAATTGATTAACACAATTAACAGGCTGTAGCCGTCTGTTGCAACAAACTGCCTTGTTATTCTCTCACTTGAACATAGCCATTACAGTTAACTAAAAAAACACAAGATGGCTGATTTAACCATGGTATCTAATGCCTGGTGAAATGTTAGATTACACAGCAGCACATTTACATGGGATGATGAAGACCCAGTTAACACCGGTTTAATTCGATTTGCATTGATTAGTAACAGAAACACTTGTTAATAATCTTAATAGATCATGCTTGAATGAAGAAAACAAGAAAACAGAACTTGGTTAATGATGCTGTCAAGTGCTCTATACCTGTGCTTCATGTGCTTGTACATAGTCGTTGTTCTGCTGTGATAAGCCGTCTCCACTATACAAAGCTTACAGAGTGTTACATGGTTCAGTCTTCATCTGTAAGACAGACTTCAGATGCATGTGGGCAGAGCTTTTAAGCAGCAGCTTACTCTCTGGAGAAATCCATGACTGCAACTGAAATGGCATACTTATTGGATAGCACATTGTAACTACTCTGTATTTCAGTAATAGGAGATTTTAGACCCAGCACATGTTTTATGTTGCATAGCCATCTTTGAGATGGATCAAAGTATTTACACACTTAATAACATAAGCTAAGTTGACACGTCGCCCCAGCGCTAAATTGTAGCCGTTTTAGGACTTGAGCTACCTGTTTTATAGTTTGCTATCATATTATGTTGAAGCACTTTTGAAAATATTTATTTTAAAACCTTTTATTTTTCTTCTGTGTGAATTTAGAGTATTGTGTTGTTCAGCATACTAGTTCTACATGGAAGAAAATCAAATGTTATTAATATGGTTGTATTTATTTATTAATGAAGGATTGTAAAAATAAAATCTACTTGTATATTCATCACATGAACATGTAGAATTATTATCTTTTCTTGCTGAATTTTGCTTTAGGTTCTGCAACAGTTGTTTAGCACACTTGTTGTGAAATGGATTTGTGTACTTGTAAATGCTTGAATCTAAACATCAGAACATCAGGGTGGGGGGATGTGGGATTGGCATGTAATTCCTGACCAGTGATAGATTCACTAGATAATTACCTTTATATAGATCTGTCCGGGAACAATGTTTTACGAAGTCTGCAAATACACTTTGTTATTGAATTACAGAGAATGCACTAATTTAATTAGCATCTATTTGTTCTAATGTTTTCTTCCCCTTTCTTTCCTATGTTTTCTGTAGAAGTCTCAAGTACAGACACAGCCCGCGGCACACTATCTACTCCCACAAAACGGCCCTATGACACAGGTATGCTGGTTTCCTACTTATTGAAGTGTGATCGTGATCACGCAATAATGTTTTAAAAGGATTAATTGAGATGATATTGATTACAGCTATTGATTATCTGATCTCAGTATGCAAAACACCGTAAATGCCTAGAACTAAAGGCTTTAGACAAAATAGGCTTATTTTTGCATACTGGTGTGTGTGTGTGTGTGTGTGTGTGTGTGTGTGTGTGTGTGTGTGTGTGTGTGTGTGTGTGTGTGTGTGTGTGTGTGTGTGTGTGTGTGTGTGTGTGTGTGTGTGTGTGTGTGTGTGTGTGTGTGTGTGTGCATATATTATTTACCTAAGAAGTGTATCACACACCAGAATGGACTATGGGGTGAAGGCAAGATGGTGGCTTTCCAGGGACTCTGGCATACACGCAATCTATTTGAACATTTTGGTTCAGATATTGGAATTAGCTTACAGTTCAGTGCACAACCAGAGAACCAAGCACAGCCTCAAGATGAAAACTTGATTCATGCATCAGACTGTGAGGTCTTATTCAATAAAAAAAAAGCAATGAATGAAATTAAAATGTTTTTGAAACATTGCTCTCCATGTGCCCAACCCTTCTGACTGTGCCTGTGAATTTATGTGGCACCCCAATTTAAGACCATTAAAAAATAGCATATAATAGGCGGTTGTGTCTCAAAAAGCTATTTGAACTGCCAGTTCCTTGTGAAAGTTTTCCACAAGGATTTGCATATGGTTTGTTGCTGTTCATTTAAAAGTACTGTTGTGAAATTTGGAAGTGATGATGTATTAGAAGACCGTAACATTTTAGTTTATTCTATAATTATTTAGGATATATTTTTCGGCACCAAATATCACACGTTTTTGTGTGTTTTTGTGTGTTTTTGTGTGTGTGTGTGTGTGTGTGTGGTGTGTGTGTGTGTGTGCGCGCGTGTGTGCGTGTGTGCGCTCCCCCACTTTTTTTTTTAACTTTCATTTATTTTAACCGGTAATTTCTTCGTCACTGCAATTTCTTATCAAACACTAAATAAATATATTGCATCTTAAATTTTAGTACTAACAGCATTTATTGCTTTCTACAAATTTGCATTAAATTGAATCCCCCAGCAATAAATCAGATGTATTACTTTGCAAATGATGGAGGTGAATCGAAAAAAAAAGGAGAATAATACTGCTGTTTGTTGTGTGCTGACAGCCTCAGGTTCGGAGAGCGATGCATCCCCAGAAAAGCGGGCACGACTCGGCGAGTCCTCTGAAGATTCTCCGCGAGGGTCTAAGCAGAAGAACCGCCGGCGCTGCCATCGCTGCCAAACCAAACTCGAGCTTGTACAGCAGGAGTTAGGCTCGTGCCGCTGTGGTAAGTCTCCAGTTATAGATTATACCTCATTATTATTTAATATTATTATAAATTACCTTATGTCCTATTTTTATTTTCTTAAAACAAGGTTTACTGCAGTACATTCATTTCTCCATAGGGTGGCATTGTTTGTTTTTTAGTTATACATTTTGAAATATAAAGTGTATACTGTTCCTTACGACCACACTTAATTTCGCCAACCACATTATAAGGAATAATTTGGTTGCTCATGTTTTCGGTTTACAGACTAGTTCTCCATGTGCCTAGTTTACCCATTTTACATTGTTTTACATCGGTAATCCCCCACAGAGCAGGTATTATTTGGATGGTGGTTGTGGTGGTCTACCAACCAACCAAATAAACCACCAACAAAAAAAAAGCTGCGGCTGATCTAATAGTACCACTAAAATACAAACTAACACTACTTCATTGGTCCTGTGAGTAAAGGGGTTTAAATAAAGTATCTTACAAAAACGGATATTCCTCACATTTATCAAAAACGTTTTATATCTTTTCATGGTGCAACACTGAAGATATGACACTTTGATACAATCTAAAATAGTCAGTGTATAACTTGTATAACAGTGTATAGTTGCTGTGCCCTCAGAATAATAATTAAAACATGTTTAAAATGGCCTTGTAACTTTTAACTTTAAATTATGGACAGAATCTATTGCTTTTGATTTTTGCTGTTGTCTTTTTTTTCCCTGTCATTGTGTTTACGTAAACACACCTGTATATTCCAGACCAGGGACAACTTTCTGGTTTAATACAAGAAGTCATATTTGCTTGGTATAATTTTATAAAGGACTTGATAAATGATTAGCAGTACATGGCTGCGACATACAGTACCAATCAAAAGTTTGCTTTGCTCATTTTAAGTTCCACTTATCGTAAATATGGACTTTGTAATTCTACATTTCCTGTCTGTAGTCCATCTGTTTGTGGACTACAGTACATACTGTTTTAGTACCCTTTACTCCCCTTACTTTTCTAATGGTCAGGACCCCTATAGTAGCATCATTGAGCAGGTATTATTTGGTGGGTGCATTATTCCTATCTCAGTGTCACTGAGGTGTTTAAATTAAACTACTGCAGCACTGCTGCACTAAAACCCCTTCACCGCATCAATGTCACTGGATAACTGACAATAAACAATACACCCAAATTATACCTGTTCTGTGATAGTTCTGCCAATAGAGAACAGAGAACCAACAGTGGACTAACAAAACAAAGAAAACATGTTACTACAGTCTGTAAAGTTTCACATATACCATGATTTTTAAATTGGTAAGTAACTGTGTTTCTCTGCTATAACAGTGGACCCAGTTGTTCTGATACAGGGCTTGTGCTGATATTTCACTCTCACACTGAGTGGGGATAATTGGCTAATTCCTCTGCACTCTTCACCAAATGACACTCTTGTCATCAAAAGTGTGTGTGTTGGGTTTGTGTAAACATGTGAACTTGTGCATACTTGTACCATGTGTTTAAGAGCTCATCCAGCTGTTTTGCTCTACAGCTCTTAATTGAGGCATGCTGCTCTCTTAATCATCACTCTTTCTCGTTAAGGACAGTGCAAGTATTTAATCCTTTAATGTCTGTTAATTTTTTAATGAGCCTGCGTGAATTAAAAGTCTCTGAGTGAAATATATATTTTTTCACTTATAAAGTGGGAATGTCATTTGTGAAAGCAGTGTCTTAAACAAGCCCAGCTAACTGGGTGAGATGACTAGATTTTTATTTCAAGACCTAGTGAAAGTTGTGATTTCACATCTGTTCCATTTTCTTTGGCATGATCCATTTCAAATACATTTAGAGCTTTTCTTAAAATTTGGTTTCTTGGACTTAAATTTGGTCTGATGATGTTTTGATAATTTAAAGGTCACTTTTAGCATTTGTGGAATCAATAACAGTACCTTATAAATGCAATGACGGAGTAATTTCATTGGTTAGTGGTAACATGCAACTGTGCAGCAATAATTCTGATTAATACTAATGTTTTTTAATAAAAATGTTTAGGGAGTTGGAGTGCATTACTGGTATTGTCATTTATGAAAAACTTTAGGATTAATCTTTGTTAGGTAATAAGAAGATTTGTCCATTCTGAATGATTTAATGAGCTTTATCATTTGACAAAGGCAGTTCTGAAAAATAGCTAGGCTGTGTAGGGTATAAGTAAAAAGCATTACTCACATAATTTATTGAATTCCAGTAAATTGCCTCATGGGTTGGAATTGACTACATATAATTTAATTAATATGTAAGATTATAAAACCTATTTTACTTGTTAATTTTTTTTTAGGTTGAATATGTAATGTGTTTTCTTAGAAGATGAGTTCTTTATGAAGTATACTTTTTGTTTTAGTGGAATATAAACATGTAATTACATAGGTTAATGGTAGGATACCTTCTGTTAAAACTTTTTTATGCTTAATTATAGTGTCTAGGAATTAGCAAGTCCAAATTTATTGATGTTTCACTGCAGAATCCAATATATTACAAATGTCTGCAGTAACAAGTAATAAAGTACTGACGCTTTATTAACTAAAAATAACAGCAGGCGTGTAAAACCGATCATACTTTGGGGTATGTAGTCTTGTATATGTAGCAAGAAAGTGAAAAGCAAAGATTGCATTTAGTACAGGGATCAAATAAAAAAGGCCCATAATCCTGACCTGACAGTAGCTTTAAACTTTTACTGGCTCAGTGCACCACTAGCGGTATTCAGGCTCAACTCTCATTCAAAATGAATGAGCCTGTACCCCCCTCACTCCCATGTGTACACACAGGGTTAGAGGGTAATGTAAAAAAAAAATACACATAGTAATGGAATTCTGTGTGTGTGTGTGTGTGTGTGTGTGTGTGTCTGTCTTTCAGGCTATGTGTTCTGCATGTTGCATCGGCTGCCAGAGCAGCATGACTGCCTGTTCGACCACTTGGGCCGTGGCAGAGAGGAAGCCGTGCTCAAGATGGTCAAGCTGGACCGAAAGGTGGGACGATCCTGCCAGCGCATTGGAGAAGAGTGCTCTTGAACACCCACATACAAACATACGCACACACACACATATACACACATCATGCAAAGTCCCTCCCTGTCTCCCTTTGCCTGTTTTGTCTGAGGCCAGGTTAGCCCAGACCCTCAGTTCTGGACAGCACCCCCCCCCCCCACCCCAGCCACACACACACTCTCGTGGCCCTGATACTCCTCACAGCTATCTCAAGCTTCCTGTGGATCTTGTTGGGAGATCACCACGTCAAACAGAAACATGCTCCGTTTTGGGACGCCACCTCCGACTCCCGCTGATTGTTCTTTTTTTTTCTCATTTTTTGCCCTTCTCCTTCCACCAGTCCATTATAAAATGATCAGGTTTTCATATATGTCTTATTAGCTTTTAGGTGGAATAAACCTCAATGCAGGACCACTAGGCAGACAAGAGCATGATCAAGGTTGACCCATCACTCTTGCCCCCTGACCCCATCCCGTTTAATTTTCAATTTGACAGTCAGATCTATTTTCCCTTGGGTTTTTGTTCCTCTCATCAGATGTTTTGGACTGTCACAAGTTTCCTGGCACACCACAGCATTCGATGCAGACTCTTGAGTTCCAAAATATCCAGTTCTTGTAAATGGACAGAAATTAAATGGTACCCTCTGTCTGGGTTGAATCAGGATTCAGACTGTCTGCAGGGCTTCATGGGAGCTGTAGTTCAGGTCTGAATTCATACACTCAGTGTATCTTGCTCCTGTCAGGCCCCCCATACAATTTATCTAGTTACGCTCTGCCTCCTCAAAGTGACGGCCCTCGAAGGGATCGTGTTATTCACTCCCCTTTTTTCCTCGCGTTTTCCCCTTCTTACTTATCTCTGCACTCTCCAACACACAGTTATCGCATTTCTCACCTTTCAGAAATGGTTTGGGGGAGGCTTTGAAGTTTGGAGGCAGAGCGCTGAATTTACCATTGCATTTTTTTTTTTTTTTTGGTTTTTCATTTTAAGTCTTTTTATTTTTTGGAGGGGATCGTCGACGAAGACGGAAGACGATAAGCGAATATCATGTATTGTAAAAGAAATCCTTATTTAACCTTCTTTGTGTTCCTGATTAACTCGCACTAGCATAGAGCTGCGTTTCTTTTCCCTTAGGTTAACATTGTTAAAGAGATAAAAGCAGTATGGATAAGAGAATGATTCTGTAGTCTCACTTTGGGTTTGTTTGTTTTGTTCTTTTATTCCTTTTCTCCTCCTTTTTTTGCTGAAAGCGAATAAACTGGATTAGTGAAGACCATGGTGGTTCTGCTGCTTTTACATTTAACTTGGGGCGTTCCTTAAAACTTGATAAATAACACCTCATCAGAATTTCTTCTGAATTTTGCTCAATTAAAGGCTTATATAAAAGCAGGATATGTACACTATGTTAGTGGTTATTCAGATCAGGTGGCATTTAAGCTTTACTTAACATACAGTGCTTATAGAATTTTTTTTTTTTACCTTATCTAAATTTCTACCGTGGGATATATTACAGCTGATAGGAAATTCTAGCAGCCATCAGTCCATCAAATAGCAGCTTAATTGGTTTCCACTAGAGTTCCACTCTTATTGTCTGTTAGTGAAGCCTACACAGTGTGTTGGACATTTCCTATATTTTTATATGAATTACACCTTTAAACTTCTTTGGATTTCCAATTCTTAATCTTCTACTTGGGTCACAGGGTGGTTTCCATTCAGGGGAGAACGTTTCCGACGCTGGGCAGATACACCCAGAACAGGGTGCCAATCTATTACTGGGCACACTCACTCACACGGGCACTCACACAAACCCACACAATATGGGTCTATTTAGAGCATTCAATTGTCCTTGAATCCATGTTTTTAGACTGTGGCAGGAAACCAGAGAACCCGTAGGGAACCCACACGGACACGTGGAGAACATGGAAAGTCCATCCAGATTGAGATTCGAACCCGATCCCCAGTGCTGAGAGGAGAATGTGCTAACCACTAATACACCGTGCCGCAAAAGGAAAACAAATTAGACAAAATATTATTAGACTTTGCTTTTTTTTTTAAGAAAAATAATATTATGTATCAACTATTGTTGATTAGTAATGAGCACGGTATGTCAAACTTTTGGATTAGAAGATAATTAAAAGGTAAAAATAGCTTTCTTCAATCAAAGAGAAATCAATTTTAATGGGTGCCAGGTTTTTATTTAGAAACAGGATTCTGTCATATAGTCTGATTTTCACAACACATGTTTGAGGAAGTGAATTATGGCACAAAAAAAGATTTGTGAAGACCTTAGAAGAAGAGTTGTTGCTCTTTTAACTGAAATAGGTTATCTCTAAAAGGTTTGGACTTCACCAATCTATAGTAAGACAGACTACAAATGACGGAAATCCAAGGTTATTTATCTCCCAGGAGTGTTCGAACAACAAAGATCAGTCCAGGAGCAAGGCAAGCCTTTTTGAAATAGTCCCGTAATGGGGAAATTCAAAAAGGGAGAAAGATCAGATGGGGATAATACATTGGGAAAGGAAAAGCCAGGTTCCAAACTATACTCCTAATGGAGCACAGTTAAGAAACCCAAAAATGAACACCTTAAGCACAGCACATAAATACGAACATAGACACCGATATGGTCACCTAACGTGACACTCAGGCCCATCTTGATGGAATGGGTAAGTAAGCGTTGAAGGGGGGTGGTGGTGGGGGCAGAGTCTGTGTTTTCAGTTTCCAGATGATACAGCGGCACAGCATTTGTTCTTGAAACAGTTCTTGGGTATCAGCACTCCACAGCAACGGTTCTTCTAAGAGAGGTTTCGCTATCAACAGCTCACCCCTGAAGGCTAAGTTCCAATAACATGGGGTTGAAACAGCAAGACTTGCATTTAGGTGAGGCTTAGCAGGATCCTCGTAATCATAAATCCAAATACGTATAAATCCTCTTATGTTTTCAACGGAAAATGGAGCCAGGCACACTCCACGTCACCTCGCCATCATATATTTGTCAATTAGATTTTTACTTTGAATCAACTTTGATGATATGGCGGACAGCATACCTTCAAGATTACATTAACTGCTTTTCTGGTTTATCATTACTTACTAGATGAACTAGTACCTGCAGTTTTGTAGGGATTTCAGATGCAGTTTTCTAGATGGATGAGACAAAAAATATTTTGTAGTTTCAGCTTGTTTTGCTGTATCTGCACCAGTAAGGCTTGTCATGTTTAATAAAACAAGAAATTTTAAAACACACTAACGGATTCTAAAGGGCAATGTTGGAACATCTGCCTGAGAGCTGCATCTTTGGAAAAACTGGGTCATACATGAAGACAACAACCCTACTCATATAAGACATTGCACAAAGTTAATGCTTTGGAAATCCCATGACAATCTCCGAAAACTAATTCAATAGAAATGTTGTGGAAAGAAGGACCTTAAGGAAGCTGTTCATAGGCAAAAAACAGCTGTTTTATATGTTGAATTAAATTTCTTGCAAGCTTCTGTGTAGGACTAATTGACATCTAGTGGAAGTGCAGTTTTTGTTACACAAAGAGCTCACACCAGGTGCCAACAACCAAAGTTCACATATACTGTTGGCCAAAGATTTTAGAACACATTAATAAATAAGGTTATTATTGATATGTACACAATTGAATAACCTGAAATGATACCAACTAAAAAAAAAGTTCATATGTTCAGAGAAATAAAATGAAACATTAACCAGAAACACAGGAGTTTGATTATAAACCGAAGCACTTTTAAGCACTTTTTCTTGCACCATTGTTTAAGAGTGGACAGCTGCACTGCAGCACACGAAGCAAATTAAACTTTAAAAGTTGATGCTAACAAGTTTACCCAACTTATAATTACCTACAAACCCTTTGCTTTATATAAGCAGTGATGAAAAAATATTGTAGATGTGTTAAAATTAAAAAAATTTAAAATTAAAGAAATTTTAAAAATGCCCATTTTAGTTAATCTTACTACCTGCATAGCTGTAGCATAGAAAAGTGTAGAAACCTGAGAAACCGCTCACAGGAGGAGGTCTGGCAGACCAAAGGCCACAGCTAGTTTTTCAGCATAAACAATTTGTATAATCAATGTTTTATCAGCATCACATCTTTAAATGCAGCTTAATGCATGTTGAAATAAACAAGATTCCTTTTCTACTGTTAAGAGAAGAATTTATGCTGTCGATTTGACAGGTCGAGAGAGAGTAAGAAAGGTACTACTAAGATTGCAAAATTAAAAAGAGTTTTGTCTGGACCAAGCAGCACTTCTAGTGGACTACTGATGACTAAAAGAAGGTCATTTTAATTTTTAAATATTTGGTACATCATAAATGTTATTTGTATCTTGTCGAGTAAGTGAAAGAATGGCACCACACTGAGTGTCACTGACATGATTGTCTGGTGCCGTTTTTCTGGATCCTTTTTTGGAAAATAGCACAGGGTGACTGTCACACTGGCCAAAAGGCGCTAGCACATTGATGCAACATCCTCAGCTCTGTACCAAGTTGGTAAAATTGTTTATATTAGAGCAAGATATAGACCCAAAACAAACTTATTGGTTATGTCAGAACTACTAGAACAAGGTAGTAGTCTTCAAAATTTGAATGGCAGAAGCACAGTCTCCAGATGTAAACTCAATTGAGATTAACTGAATAAAACTGTGAAAGCAAGTAGCTGAATTCTGTTGTTAAAAGAATGCATTAATTGTGTGGAGCTGTAACATCAACATAGTCACTATTTTATTCCAAAATCAATGAGTCCAAAATCAATAAAAGTGATTCAATTATTTAATATTTATTTGCTAATTTGTTTATTTGTTCTATGCTTTAATTTCAAAGTTCATTAGAGACACTGAACTTTAAAAAAAAACAGTAAAAAAAACTTAAAAATAAAAATGTTTTGTCCGGTTGTGCATTTTTGCCACTCACGGGTTTGTAATGTTGGATTGTATTCCTCAATGTATAAAAAGACAAAAAAAAATTGCCTCGCTTATTTGATTTGGTTTTCTTTATTTTTTATTTTTGATGACGATTAAATAAAAATTAATGCCGAAATATTGAAGGGTTATTAGTGGAGAGTTCACAAATGTTTAAATCCCTTTGTAGATTTGTTTAGAAATGTACTCCAAATCAAGACGGATGCATGTCTGCGACTCTTCATTAACCAAACAGCTAGCTCCACTTTAACTATGTGGGACTGGCTATGGCTTTATGATCCATTCAAACTGGATGGTCATGTCAGGATGATATTGATCTTGGAAGCTACCATGAGCCCAATGGTGAGTGCTTGATTCATTCAAATATTCAAGTATTTTATTTGTCATTCCACAATATAAAGTACAGTACAGTATATGTGTATATGTGAAACGAGACAGTGATGAAGCGAGACAGCGAAGAAGATCAGGCTGCAGATTTGATTATCACACAAACTACTAAACTGTTCTCTTCCTCATATGAAACAAAAAAATTAAAAGAAAGAAAAGAAAAAAAATTTCATGTCATGTGACAGAAGTTTTTTTTGATTAGATAAGACAGATGTTTTAGACCAAACCTTATTTACACCATAATGACTGAAACATGATGGTGTCTGCTTTCTGCTGTTGTTTTTCTTCATATTAGAAACTTGGGCAGTTGGTCAGAATTAAAGGGAAATGGATCGAATGCTGCTGAGTCTAGCCATCCAATTTAGGTGTGCAAAGGAGGATAAATCTTGATTGATTATTGTAATTAAGGTAAATGGTGGCTCTCCTGTCTGATCAGTTTTCCAATTTCATCATTTTAAAACAGTGCATTTCTTTTTACCTGCATAGTACGAGTCATAAATTGTAAATTAACCCAAAAAAAGATCCTTAAAAACATTACTGAAAACCAGGTGTGTTTAAACTTTTGAAGTATGAGTATTGGGTATATGGGTAATTATGGGTATAAAGAACCAGTCAATCCAACTGCACTAAAAAAGAAAAAAAATACCTGTTTAAACAAATACTTCTGCTTAATCCTCTATCAGGGTCCCGGGTGAGGGGGGTTGCCCATGCCCATCCAGGGGAGAACATTTTGGATGCTGGGCAGATACACCCAGGACAGTGCACCAATCTATTGCTGGGCACACATACACTCTATATGGGACAATTTTGAGCATTCCATTTACCTTGATCCATGTTTTTGGACTGTGGGAGGAAATCGGAGAACCTGGAGGAAACCCATGCGGACACGGGGAGAACATGGAGCCTCCACTCAGATTGAGATTCGAACCTGGAATCCTCAGCACTAAGAGGCAAACGTACTAACCACTAAGCCGCCATGTCACCCCAAATGCTTATTCATACAGTAAAATAGTAAAATTAGATTTGAGCCTTTCAGCTGGGCCAGTGTGCTGTGTTAAGTGACTTTCCTAGTTACTTTTGTTTGGCTGAGATGTTAAGGTCTCAATTTAAAAAAAAACATATTTCTTTTTAGATTATCAAAAAAACTTATGTTGCTCCCTAAAACTTATGTTGTTATTTTAAGGAAGAAACCTTGGGAGGACACAGCACAGCATGTGACTTTGGCATCACTGACTGGAGCAGCATAACTAAAAGAGGCAGATACTGCAGCCTCTACTTAGTTGAGAGGGCTCCCAGGAACAGCATCATATCAGCGTCACACCCCCATTATTGATGAGGTGGGTGAAGAGGTGAAACGCCAGCACACACTGATCGCAGATTACCAACCCAACATAGCAAAGCCTGAGATCTACATCTTTATCTACAGGGGGTTAATTAAACGCAAGATTTAATAAATGTTTTTTAATCTACTTTTAAAGATTAATAATGATTCACAATCACGAACAGTAACTGGAAGGCTATTCCAAAGTTGAGGAGCATCAGTTATTTTATTTATTCTAGGGGCTAAAAGTAAACCAGTACCTTGAGATCTGAGCTCACGTGTTGACTTATACATTTGAATCAGCTCACTCAGATACTGTGGAGCCTGATTATGTAGAATTTTATGTTATCAATAAAATTTTGTGCTCAATACGAAACTTAACTGGTAGCCAGTGTAAGTTTAATAACACAGGACTGATATTATCAAATTTTATGGTTTTAGTTAGCAGTCTAGCTGCAGCATTTTGCACAAGTTGTAATTTATGTAATTATTTATATCCAATAAAGTTAGATGCAATTGTCCAAAGTTTATGGCTAGGTGGTTGATTTTATTTATGAAGGCTTACTGGACTGAAACACTTGACTGAAACACTTGTAACCACCTTATACTTATGCCATTCAGTTATTGGTCTGGTTTTAACAGTACTTTAAAGACCTCAGACTCTTTAATATTTTATTCCAACCTCTTTTTTATCAGCTTACTTTTAATATTGCATAACAGTATACATTTCTACAAGCCACATTGTAGTTCCCTGACATTTTCATTTTCTTTTACAAAATTCAACATAATATGAAATTACCTTGAGGGCTCTGGCCTTTTAGGTAAAAATGTTAGAATATTAGATAAGAACAAGATGCCACAGTATATATATATATATATATATATATATATATATATATATATATATATATATATATATATATATATATATATATATATATACACACACACACATCAGTTTCGTCTGTGGCATCTTGTCCTCAACTCAAAAGAAGCATTATTGACCTGACAAATAATTAAATCTGTATTGCCAAGGCAAAATTACAAAATATAAAGTATACAATAGACAGACACACTATGTTATATGTGTATCAGTGTGTGTGTTACTGTTGTGGGAGTCTTTGTTAGATGTGTATCAGTGCTTTTAAATGTTGCGTGAGTCTGTGTTTGACGTGTATTAGTGTGTGTGTGTTAGTGTGGAAGTCTGTGTTAGACGTGTATCAGTGTGTGTTATTGTTGTGTCAGTCTGTGTTTGATGTGTATCTGTGTGTGTTATTGTTGTGTCAGTCTGTGTTTGAAGTGTATCTGTGTGTGTTATTGTTGTGTCAGTCTGTGTTTGATGTGTATCAGTGTGTGTTAGTGTTGTGGGAGTCTGTGTTTGATGTGTATCTGTGTGTGTTAGTGCTGTGTGTCTGTGTTAGACTTGTATCAGTGTGTGTTAGTGTTGTGTGAGTCTGTGTTTGATGTGTATCTGTGTGTGTTAGTGTTGTGTGAGTCTGTGTTTGATGTGTATCTGTGTGTGTTATTGTTGTGTCAGTCTGTGTTTGATGTGTATCTGTGTGTGTTGTTGTGGGAGTCTGTGTTTGATGTGTATCAGTGTGTGTTAGTGTTGTGTGAGTCTGTGTTTTATGTGTATCTGTGTGTGTTATTGTTGTGGGAGTCTGTGTTTGATGTGTATCTGTGTGTGTTAGTGCTGTGTGTCTGTGTTAGACGTGTATCAGTGTGTGTTAGTGCTGTGTGTCTGTGTTAGACGTGTATCAGTGTGTATTGGTGTTGTGTGAGTCTGTATTAGACATGTATCTGTTTGTGTTAGTGTTGTGGGAGTCTGTGTTAAACATATATCAGTGTGTTAGTGTTATGTGAGTCTGTCTTTAATGTGTATCAGTGTGTGTTAGGGTTGCGTGAGTCTGTGTTTGACATGTATCAGTGTGTGTGTGTTAGTGTTGTGGGAGTCTGTGTTAGATGTGTATCATTGTGTGTTAGTGTTGTGTGAGTCTGTGTTTGATGTGTATCAGTGTGTGTTAGTGTTGTGGGAGTCTGAGAATACTATATGCATGGATATAACACACTTAATGGCTGCCTTTTCAATCCAGAGGTCTTTATCAACTGTGCATCATTACACACTACACGTTAGCGACATATTGCTTATTCTCCACACGGTGGAGCTAGAACTCATGTATCGTTAGTAATAGGAAGAAAGCACCACTTTCATCATCGTGTGCTGCTTTACTGTAATATGTGCGGACCTTAGACCCAGTCTTTTTGTCAGTCGGTATATTCCTTGTTTGTTTGTATTAATGCCGAATTGTAATATTTATTTCATAGAAAACCTGAGTAGCTAGTAGTTATTTTACACTTTACTTATTGTAGCTAAGGTTTGCTTTTGGGGCTTTACTTGGCCTTTAGTGAAGGCTTATTTAAAATGGCCGCTTCCAAAGAGCGCCTTCATATTCATATATATCTTTAACTGTATGTGACACTTTGCTGCCAGTATTTTATTATTATTATTTTTTACCATTGTTTTATCTTTATTGAGCTGTGTTGCTTTCAAATCAGTTTACAATTTCCAATATAAATGTAATTGAAATGTAATAATTAGGCAGAACTGTTAACTGTTAGTGATTTCCATGTTCTCCCTGTGTCCTGGAGTCCAGGTTTTTTGGTTTCCTCCTACAGTCCAAAAACATGGATTCAAGGTAAATTGAATGCTGTAAATAGTAAATATAGTGTGTGTCTCTGTGTGTGAGTGTCTCTCTTTTCTGCACTCACATTCCATTTTATCAGTTACATTCACCATATAGATGTCTTTTGTGGTGGTTCTACACTAAATCATAGTTAATCTGTTTCTCTAAATGTTTTGTTTACTCTGTTCTGTAATGATCAGTACTCTCACATGGCCATCACAGGTCAGGTAGTACTTGGCTGGTAAATCATCCTCAGCACTGCAATGACATTGTGGCAATGTATTTGTCTAAATGGCTGTACTGAGAAAGGATGGGTGGATAGGTGGGTGGATGGACTGATGGATACTTTATTTATCCCAAAGAGATATTTAGAAAATGTAAAGAACATCTGTGAGCAATTATGCAGGATAAGAGGATGACTAACATATGCAGTAATTTACTGTCTCTAATTCTATCCATTACCCGAATAACACCTGTTTTGTGGTGTTCCTGTGGGGGTCCCGACAAGCACAGAACAGAGTTAAAAGTACTAAAAAGTATTTGAAGCAACAATTCTGTAATTATTAATTTAAAGAAGGTTAACATTAACATTTGGCCACTTAGCAGATGCTTTTACCCGTAAGCAACATACAAGTATCCCAACTTGGTTGAGGTCATAACACTGGGCTGGCCATACAGCTTCCCTGGAGCAATGAAGGTTAAGGACCCACATTTGGTAACTTCAGTGACCTGGGATTTGAACCCACAACCTTCAGATTGATAGCCCCTAGCCACTGAGCTACCACACTCCAAACACAATTGGTTGACATGGGTATATCTCACAGTGCTACACCTGTAACTTATTTTATATGGAAAATGAAACAGTTGTTCTAAGTCTAGAAGTCAAACACTACATTAATGTAATTAGATTTTATGCACATGGTGTGCTGTATTATGCTTTTTAATAAGGGCAGCATGGTGGCGTAGTGTTAGTATGTTCGCCTTTCAGCAGTGGGGATCCAGGTTCTAATCCTAATCTGGGTCGAATTTCCATGATCTCCTCATGTCCGTTTGGGTTTTTTCCGTTTTTTTGAGATGAGATGTTTTTAATAGCTTCACATACTAATCTGGTTCACTACAGTTTGAAGATAAAAGTTTCCACTTGGTTTGGCATATTTTTGTGCCAGACTGTTTGTGGCACCCACATTTTAGTGATCTTTTTGTACATGTTTTATGCCCTTTCTTGTCTCTGGAAGCTCATTTAGAATCCACACACTGTTCTTTGAAAAGCAGCACTGCAACACTGTCTGCTGAAGAAATGTTTAAATAGAGCTAACTGCCAAGAGCACTGATACCCATTAAAATGATGAAAAAGCAGAATATGACATCAGACATATTTTATACATAGATTTTGGCATGTGCAATATATATGCTAGTATGAAATGTCATTTTATACGATTTATACGATTTTGGTAAGCATCTAACATCCAGCTTCCTTGTGGACTTATGTTAATACACATTATTATTAAATAATTATAGGATTTGACCAAATAAAATGTCGTTTTAAAACTTTTTTCTCTCTTAAATCAAGCACATGAATATTGTGTATTGGTCCATCTTGTTATTCTTGTGGGTAAACCAGCTGTACTGTGCACAATATAACTATGAATTAATCTTTAATATGTAGTGCTCCTACACTAACACTAAAGCATTTTCTCACCCTCTCTAATGTAACTAAAGGAGTAAAGAAGTCTTAATTCTCTTTTGGCTAATTATTTGACTTATTTAATTTCATACTCAAATGATGAGCAAACATGGGTATTTAAATATGTTAAAATGAGAAGCATTTGTGTGGGAACCTGTAAAGTAAGGAACTGCTAGTGGGAAGGCTTTAACCATTGACCTTTATACATAATGACCATCTGCTGATGAAATACATGTCCAGGCAAAAGAAAATGTTGCTGTTTGGACTTTAGAGTGTTATGAGTTTGCTTTAATTAGTTGATGTGGTTATGAACAATGTTATAGGGCAAATAACATTGAGTCACCTACATGACCAGGCCCTCAATAGATTTTCTTTCTTTGCTGATGGCATCTACCAGGATGGCAAAGCCAAAATTTTTCAGACTTAGACTGACAAGAATGGTACATGGAATATAAAAATATTTTTCTTACATGAATTGGTAATGTGAGTTCTGTTTTTTGAAATTCTTTGGGATCTGTGTTTTGAATCAAAAGAAGATAAGTACTAAAAAAAATAAAAAGTACTATTTTGGAAAGAAGTGATGTGTTATGTGGTTGTTAAAGCAATAACACCATAACCAAAGCTAAAATACAATACAATGGTGGGGTATAAGGCATACTCAAAGAAAGCTTAGGTAATACAGTATTTTTTTCCCAACCTCATGGTCACTCAATCAAAAAAGGGGTGTCAAAACGACATAATGAATTTATACAAATTATGCAATTTATCAGAATAAAACAAAAGTAAAAACTCGACTAGATTGTTGGTTCCAGATGAGCTAATTTTGAGTTTTCCTAGAACTGTTGATCTCCAGGGATTTTCACATGCTGCAGTCTAGAGTTTACTCAGTATGGCGTAAGAGGAGGGAAAAAAACATCCAGTGACTGGCAGTTCTGCAGATGAAAATCCTATATTGATGAGAAAGAATAAGAGAGAATGGCCAGACTGGTTCAGGCCCACATAAAGGCTACGATAACTCTGCTAAGCACATCAACTCTGTGCAATACCAAGCTTTGATTGGATCCACAATGTTTTCCCAGCCCTGGTTCACCTTTCACTCAAGAACTATATTAAAGTGTGCAGTGGACTTCTGGGAGCAGATTTGTAAACCATAAGATGTGAAGCACATTACCAGTGGACAGTTATTTTCTGGGTCAGTTATCCTCTTCCATATAGCAGATTGAAGTATACCAAAAATTTCTTTCTTCTCGGTAGCTGCTTGTATAACGAAATATTGTTGCATGCACTAATGATTTGAAAAATTTGTTCAAATGAAAACTGGTAAGTTTTTTGTGTTATGCAAACTTCATACAAAACATGTTTTACAATCTCAACCTATTACTTATACACACCTATCATAATGCCCATAATGCCTGTCACCTATAACTATTTAAAAAAAATAAGCAGTTTAAAAATGTGCATTCATCACATGGATTACCTTAATAAATTGAGATATACTTGAAGTGGTAGCTCAGTGGTTAGGATCAATCTGAGTATTAAGGTCTGTTTCACCAGAATGTTCCGATATTATAGTTTTTACATCATCTCCCACTTTTATCCTCTATTAGGGTCGCGGTGGGGTTCCCCATGCCCATCCAGGGGAGAACGTCTCGGGCGCTGGGCAGATAGACCCAGGACAGGGCGGCAATCCATCGCTGGGCACAAACTCACTCACAGAGACACACTCTATATGGGGCAATTTTTTGAGAATTCAATTGACTTGATCCATGTTTTTGGACTGTGGGAGGAAACCGGAGAATCCGGAGGAAGCCCACGCAGACACCGGGAGAACATGGAAACTCCACCCAGATGGGGATTTGAACCGGGAATCCCTAGCGCTGAGAGGCTAACGTGCTAACCACTAAGCCACCGTGCTGCCCACACAGAGTAAAACATGGTTGTATAAATAGCAGTAAATTAGTACAAAACCAACAGATGTTTTTACAACTTTAGTAGTAATGAATGTACTTGGAAAAGCTTGCAAGTTGCTGCTATAGTTGGGTTATAATGGATACAAAAAACAAAAGTTCCTGATTTTGATGTCGTCATCTAATCTCATACTTTAACTATGTTAATATGCAAACTGTGGACCTGTGGCATTTATTTCAGCCACCTGGAAGTTGTATGTGAATCCATGAATAATATCTTGTAGTGTTAAGACAGACAATTTGAAGATGTGTCCATTAAAAATAATCTTCAGAAGACTTTCTTTCTTTTATTACAAAGGACGACATCCAGGACATATTCAAACACTGCAGATGCTCAAGCTGAGGAGGAGTCTCTGAAGCAGATGGATTAGAATCCCAAATGATGTGCAGTGTTATACCAGATAATGCTATGGGTAAAAAGGTAACCCAAAAAACAAAATTCTTGGACTTTTGCAGTGTTTCTGTTAGAATGTAATTAGAATTACATATTGCCATGGATTGATTCTTTAACTCCGTGAAGTTTCTTAGTGGTAATAGTGTTCTGCAAGCCAATGGGGTTTCTTCATAACAATTTTTGCTTAGTGCAATAATTAAATAATGCAATGTAAAAAAAATGTGTAAAAATATAACATGTAAAATATCTACATCTATAACATGTAAAATATGTAAATAAGTTGATTTTTCCACAATCAAATCTTCACAAGTTAGCATTGCTTCAAAACTAATATCTTACGCAAAGAATAAACTACACAAACTTACCTGTTATAAAAACTTAGCAATTAGGTTCTCATCTTAAGAAAGTATTAAGCTTATATATATATATATATATATATATATATATATATATATATATATATATATATATATATATATATATACAGTACCAGTCAAAAGTATGGACATGCCTCCCTTTTACTCCACTTATTTTCCATTGTATCAGTTCCACTTACCTTAAAGATGGACTTTGTAGTTCTACAATGCTATGTTTTAAAATTTAACCAAATTATTTTACTTTTGCAGTGTATCTATTACAATTTAATTACAATTGCATTTGCAATTGATCTTCAACTCAGTGATGTTTCTTGGTGTGATGTAATTATGAAAATAAGTTGATTGTTCAGCAAACCTCCACAAGTGCGTGAAATACAATACATTATTTAAAATATTAATAATAAATAATTTTTAATATTGTTGTTCATTGTTGTGAATAAATCACGGGAAAGAGGTATAACACCCTATAACACCTCTTTCCCGCAATTTATTCATATTATTGCATGCCCTTGTCGTGCTTTTTTTTTATACCTGTTCTGTAATGTTCCTGACAAATACAGAACAGAAAATCAAAAGGGGATTAACTATCATCTATATGTTAAGTGGAGAAAATAGATAATGCAGCAAGATGATGATCAAACCTTAAATTTTGACAGTCCAAACTTTAGGCTGGTACTGTATATTGCCTAAATGCTGTGTTAAGACAACCACATAGAGATCTTCTTATTTCACTACACAACATCAATATTGAGAATAATGACATTAAAGTTCAATTCCTCACTATAAACAAGCAGTATGCTTCGATCAGCCATGCAAATGTGATTTATTTAGACACAGGATCTCCTTCTAGTGTTCAACAACACTCTACTAATGTGCTTCTCATTTTCTCATTAGTCTTATATTTCACCATTCTCTTGCTTCATGTTCCTAGATGAGTCAGTGCAATTGCCTTGGCTGATGGTAAAAGAGAGCAAATTGCAGTTAAATTAACGGTTCAAGTGTTGAAACGTTTGTGTATCAGCTTTAGTCATGGTTTAATGGCAGTTGCGATTCATTTGCTAATGTAATGGTCCTAGGTTGGAGCCAGCCGGCGATATCAGAAGGCATCAAATGAGTCTAGTTGTAACTATCGGTAAGAGCCAAGCTGGAATTACAAACACGTCAATGTCTTAATACTTACAATGCCCACTTAGTGTTTAATCAGCGTCCCATTATGGACTGTTAGTGTTGACAATCACATTTTCTTCTCACCCACTTTGGGAAGAGTCACTCCATCTGTTTTTCTCCCTCGCCACATTTATGCTGCCTCTGTCTGTTTCTTATTTGGCTTTTGCATGCATCTTTCACCCATCATTCATCTGACCTCCTCTGCTTTGACATTTTATTTTCTCACACCCATAATACCTGAACCTGTTTTCAGATGTCATCATTACAGAAAAGAATCAAAATATCTAAATAAAATATGACAAAGGGTAAAGCTGTTGACCTCTAGAAATCAGCTGGCAGCTACATCTTCTGTCAACTTTGATGGGATCTCCACACAGAGGACATTATTCCTGCTTTGCTACTTTTTAATCACATTATTAGTTGGCCTAGGACAACATGAGGACATGTAACAACCTTATGACTTTTGGAGGCAAAATAACTACAAAAAAAAAAAAAAGCCGGTTCCTAGCAAACATTTAGCAAACACTTTTATCCAAAGTGACATACATAAATGTGAGAATAACACAGAGTCTAGTTAAGGAAAAACCATCTACACGGTGGTATAATTAAACTTGATCACTATCTGATCTGGCATTTTTATATCCAGTGTTCAAATTTCTTCTAAAGTGGTTCATGGAGCCTTAACCAACTGAGTTGAATTGAGATGCTGGCACTGAGGTGATATGGTTTTCTGAAAAAAAGTGTTGGAATATGCAATATGCATATTATATTTAAAATAAATACTTTATTATTATGGGCGGCACGGTGGCTTAGTGGTTAGCACTTTTGCCTCTCTACGCTAGGGATTTCCGGTTCTAATCCCAACCTGGGTGGAGTTTCCAGCGATAGATTGACGCCCTGTCCTGGGGGTATCTGCCCAGCGCCCGAAACGTTCTCCCCTGGATGGGCATCCCCACATGTACTAAACACTGATTCCTACATTAAATCTTTTCTAAGTATATTGATTTGAATACTTTGTCATATTGCTTTGATGACTTGTTTGGACTTCTCATATGATTTTTTGCATTTGCATTTCTTTCTTAAAGGAATTTTAGATTCCTCTCCATTGTTTGGTTTGTCAACTGTCTGGTTGAAGCCATGTTTTCTTTCAATTAGCCAAGTTCAATACATTATTAATGTCTGTAAACAATCTATTTTAACTGCGGATGTATTTGCATTTTTGTTTCGGTGCTGTTATTGGTTTTGTTAATGTGAACAAGTGAAAATATTTATTCCTCATAATGTTGAGTGAATCTATAATTTATTTTTGGACTTAATATGAAAAATATATGCCTTTGATTAAAATGATTTCATTACATTTTGAAGCTATGTTTGATCAAGCCAGAATGTTGAACTGTTAAACACATCTAATTAGTTTATGTGCTGAAAAGTAAAAAAAAATGTTTCATGAGTTCAAGTACATTGTCACAAAGCAGCTGTACAGAATGAAAAGCCTTTAAACCCCCAAAGAACAAGCCGAAGCCATAGTGGCAAGAAAAAAGTCTCCAGTGGCTTTATAACATTTGCATTATATTTGGTCATTTAGCAGACACTTTTATCCAAAGCGACTTACAAGGTGAGCACAGGGTTAATCACAACATCCGTGGAGCAATGAGAGTTAAGGGCCTTGATCAAGGACCCACACTGGTAACTTCAGTGGACCTGGGATTTGAACCCACACCCTTCAGATTGATAGCCCAACGCCCTAACCACTGAGCTACCACGCCCAAACAAAAAAGTCATAAAAAAATAAAAACACTTACTGTCATACTCAGCAACACAGGCAATAATAATGTTACTTGAAAGGGTCTGTAAGTTGCCAAAGCTGGAAAATATATGTGGTATTAATGTAAAGTAAAGGTGCCACTATAAATTTTAACGTTACAAACATTTGGGGTGACCTGCTACATGAACACATTTTAAGTCTGTTTGCATTGACATAAAGCAGCTGTACCACTTAATACTTATAGATATATAATCTCTGTTACTCTTCTTGGAAGGCTTAACCCATCATTTGTATATGTCTAATGTATGATGATTAGTTAAAACACCTCATTTGATGACAAAGCCCATAATCAATGATCCTATTTAACTTAGTAATATTTATTTAGGTACATGTATTGGTACTTTAAAAATAACACATTTAAATTCTGTTTGCATTGACATAAAGCAGCTGTACCACTTAATCCTTATGGCTATAACATCTCTGTCACTCTTCTTGGAAGGCTTATCCCATCATTTGGGTATGTGTAATGTAAGATAATTAGTTAAAACAACTCCTTTGATGATAAAGCCCATAATAAATGATCCTATTTAACTCAGTAATATTTATTTAGGTAAAGGTATTGGTACTTTAAAAATAAACCTTTAAATTGAAACCTTTTAATAAAAAATATAGTTTTTAATGAAATGATTAACATTTTAAATGTTAATCCTTTAAAATGGTGGGTGTGATAGATTGGTGGTTAGGGGGTTGGGTTATCAATCTGAAGGCTGTGGGTTCAGATCCACTAAAGTTACCAATGTGGTTCTTTGAACAAGACCCTTAAATCTCATTGTTCTAGAGATGCTATGGCCAACCCTGTGTTCTGACCCCAACCAAAATGGGATACTTGTAAGTCGCATCTGCTAAATGACCAAATGTAAATGTAATTTTATGTAACCAAAACTGAAAAGTTTACTCCTGACTTGTTTATTAGGGGTGGTTGCATACATTTATGTATTATACATTGTATGTCTTTCTTTTTCCATCATATTTTTTGGACAAAGCCAATTGATTTTTTCTGTATGACATTGCTATCTAAATATATTTTTTGGTAAATTACTTTTTTTTTTCTTTGATCCCTAATTTATTTATTTAACCTCTTGTTTTTCCTCCTCAATGTCATTAGCATGCAGGAGTTGTGCACTGACAGGTGCTTAAATGTGAAGCAAGCTCCAAATCAGCAAATCGGCAGCTATTAGTGATGCTTTGGTGTCTTGTCAATGGGGTGTGTGATGTATGTGAGGTTTTGATCCTGGAAGTAAATGCTGGATGATTCCCACCAAATGAAAGGTACAGAATTAGTCATGCTCTCTTTGTATCATTTGACCTTTCCAAAAAGATGCTGACGTTCATGTTGCGCTGATAGCTCGGAGATACACCAATAAAGTAGATGAATTTTTAATGATCATATAGTCATTTTGTTCTCCTGTTGTTGGCAAGAGGGATGAACTCGAGTGGGGGGAAACGAGCAATGAATAGTGATGAGGAATTTCTCTGAAGGGACAGACGGCATCCCCTTCTGCTACAGCACTGCTTCACGATCTTACAATAGTAATATATTCTGATCATTATCAGTCAGAAAACTTAATTCAGACACAAACCTGGTTGCTGGCACATCTGGAACTGAATCCTTCATTGCATGTAACCTTTAATAAGTGTCCTTATGGATTACTACCTTTGGGCAAGCATAGACTGCTCCAGGCTGCATTTAATAACAAATAATAATGAATATTTAAACTCATCAAAAGCTAATTAGAGCCTAGTGATTTGAAGCTCCTTTATTACTGAACCAATACAGCAATTTTTCAAATCAATCACATGACATGCAGACAAACCAAATACGTTAGGAAAAGTTCACTGCAAACATCAAAATATGAAGTAAATAACTCGATGCAACTATGCATGGCATTTTTTTGGGACCACAGCTGTTGTGTATTTCTGAACTACTGATCCTCTGGGATTTTTATGCAAAACAGCCTAGTGTTTCCAATACATGTTGTGTAAAACAAACAACATACACTGAGCAGAAGATGTAAGGAATGAAATCTCTTGTTAAAAGTTAAATGAAAACTTTTAGAATGTATCCGCACTATGCATTTTGATTTGTGTATCTGCATGTTTTACCATTAAAGGCTGGTATGTATAAATAGTGTAATTGTTCTGTATCATATCCGAACATGCCATGCCTGGTCTGAATGGGTTTAATTGGTTTAATACATGGCACAAAATTTTGTTTGTGGTAGTAATAAGTAACCATAATCTTTATATTAAGAATCTTTAGAATATTTTTATTATTATTTAGGATATTAATGGTGGTGTTAGGGCATTAGGGGTTGCTTAGTGGTTAGCACGTTCGCCTCTCGTCGCTAGGGATTCCTGGTTCGAATCCCAATCTGGGTGGAGTTTCCATGTTCTCCCTGAGTCCGCGTGGGTTTCCTCCGGGTCCTCCGGTTTCCTCCCACAGTCCAAAAACATGGTTGAAGGTCAACTGAATTCTCCAAATTGCCCCTTATAGAGTGTGAGTGAGTGAGTGTGCCCAGTGATAGATTGGCACCCTGTCCTGGGTGTATCTGCCCAGCGCCCGAAACATTCTCCCCTGGATGGGCATGGGGAACCCCCCGCGACCCTAGTAGAGGATAAAAGCGGAAGATGATGGATGGATGGATGGATGGTAGTGTTAGTAATATCTGGTAATGTGTTCATTGTTATAATCTGAATTTACATTATACATTTACATTAGCACAATTTAATGCATAGATTTTTTCAGTGTTAGTTACTGAAATTATGCTATCATTTAGATCAATTCCATCACTATGCCATCACTACAATCAATTGCAGTTACTTAAAAATGTCATATTTAAAAAAAGTATTGTTATTCTATTAATACGTTTAAAACCAACAATATAGCCCAAACTTATATGTGTTTATAAGTATTTAAAATAAGACCCATATAAAAATGTGAAACAAGTAAAATTTTTCTTTTTTGGACTTGACCACTCTGGTGTGGAGAAATTTCAGTGGCCCGCATAAAGTCCTGACTTTATCAATTGCGAACATGTTCACTGACCTCACAGGTTCTCTGTAATGGGACAAAAAAAGATCAAATTCTAACAGACACTTCTTACACATGCCAGGAGAACATCTGATATCTGTAAAGGTAAAAACATAATTTAAATTATTTTAAATTTGAATGATTAGTTTGCTCGTATAATTTTTGGCTGCCTTTCGCTTTTGCAGACTGTCTGCTTTTTCTAGTTGTGAGTGAGTCAGTGTTTCCATAATAGGTTCTGGATTCACAACAACTCTGATTATAATTTAAATGGTTCCCCGAAATAACCCAATCCGAACTGTTGCATATATGACATTTCTAGATGCTGAGATATATTCTGTTTGGGAAACTATAAACCACTCTCTAAGTCAGTAAAAAGATATCTTATATTACAAATTTCTTTAGACTAAGGGGGTGTTAAGTGTCCAAGGAACATAAAATCAATAATGGCAGTCACCCAAACAGTAGAAAGGATAATAAGGAAAGAAAGACAGAAAGTGAAGTGTGTAAGTGATGAAGAACACAGGGGACATTTGAAGGGCTGAGTGGTGAGTTAGACTGAAAGATCGCAGACCTACAATGAGGTACTCTGTAGGGTGGCACACTTCCACCTTACAGCATGTACCAAGTTCAATTCCTACAAGCTATTAATTAACTGGGTATGATTGGTTCTTACACAAGCTTTTCCATTCTGGTATTATTTTGGTGAAATAATGACAATATGCTTTGGCATTCATCTGAAGGTGTACTTACCAAAATTTAGGGCCTTATAAGTTTTGGATGTTTTTATTTTATTATGTCCTAATACAAAAAACATATAATCTGCTATTTATTTTTCATATGACACGATATGCACTACTCTATGGCCTGTTTTGTTTGATTACGCTGCTGTAGCTAGAGTTGCTATCACACATTTTACAGGTCTGTCTATTGTTCCTTTTATGGGTGGTACCACAGCACAGCTTAGGTGTTCTGTATCCTCTAGAATACCTATAGCCAAACTTTTTTCCTTAAGAAACATCAGTGGTTAATTTAAAGAAAGTTCTTCATCTCTACTGAATAAGAAGATATTGCTATTAAGATTAAGATATGTTTAATATATATATATATATATATATATATATATATATATATATATTTTTTTTTTTTTTTTTTTTTTTTTTTTTTTTTTTTTTTATTTATTTTTTTTTTTTTTTGCCTAAAAGGAACATGATGTTTTTGTTAGCTACATGATGGTGAGTTAGTTAGAGCTCTCACCTCTCAGCAAGATGATCCTTTTGATGCAGAATTTGTATGTTCTCTTTATTTTCACTTTGTATTGATATCTATAGGTGCAAATGTGTGCATGAATGTGTTGCCCTGCAATAGACTGGTGACCTGTCAAGGGAGTTTCCCTGCCATTTGCCCTATAATCACTTGGGGAAGGCTCCACCGTGACCTCAATTACAATAGGCTGATTCAAATTAAATTTTAAATAAAAAAAGTGAATAGATTGCCTGAGATTGTAACTGTCGAGAGCGGGTAATGTGTATGTGCATGTGTGTCAGGGAAATTAATTCAACAGTGGCAACTAATATTGCACTAAGTATATCCCTAATTTTTAGTGAACATTAAGCAACCCTGTATTACACTTACAAAAATCTCTGGCATTGCCCCATTTTCTTTTGCTTTGTCTTACTCCCTTACACTCTCTCTTTATTCTCTCTCTCTCAACCTTTTTCGTTGTCTCTGTCTCATTCTCTCTCTTTTTCTGTGGCCATTTGCGTGTCTACCAAAGCAGGTTAGGATTTCACCACACCCCTGCTGATGTTCCTGATGCATCCTACATCTCTCTTCATTTAGAACACCCGTGCTATGCTACACTTAGAAACCTAGAAACCTTTAAGCAGTTGATGCAGTGACTATAACCAATAGACAGTTTATATTTACCTTATTGTATTTGTTGTTTCACAGGGTATAGTTCACCTGGACCAGAGCAGAAAATGAAACATTGGTGCATTTAGTCTTGGTTTTAGATTTAGAATCAGAATACTTTATTAATCTCTGGGGGAAAATTGCAGTTATCACAGGTGCCCCATTTAAAGTGTTATTATATACAGAAGAAGAATAAAAAAAAAAAAGAAAAGTAGTATTATTACTGATAATAAGCACATTCCGAATTAAAAAGCAGATGCAAATTTATGTTCACTACAAATTCAATACAAAAATACAATATGTAATAAGTAAAGTGGGGTGGCAAGTTATATATATATACACACACACAGATATGTTATTATATATTGTGTAATACATATGTTAAAATATATTGCACTGGTGGGTCATGTAAAGTAACGATTATTGCACCAATGTGATATTGCACATTTTAATCATAATTATGTTATTGCACATTGAGAGTTTTTTTTGTGGTGCTCTGTGGTCCCTGCATTTTTTTAACACTGGGCTTAAAGACAACAGCTTTTAAAGTGTATAAAGTAGTCCAAAACAACAGCAGTAATTTTTCAATTACACATAAGAAAAGCTGGTTGTGTGTGTGTGAGTGTGCCCAGATTTGCGCTGACACTTTGTGCCCCGGATGGGCATGGGGAACCACCCCACAACCCGAGTAGAGGATTAAGTGAAAGATGACTTAATTAAGACAGTGACTTACAATCATGTACTAAACGTAAGTACATATCAAGGCCTTAATATTTTTAAGGTATTTTTCATCCTTTTTGGTCCATGTTTGCTCTTTGCTCAGTAGGTTTTGTTATTCTAATCATTACCTGTTGGTTAAATCAAGAGGTTATTATTATCTTATATCACTTCACATCATGTTCTGTTTTTTTTTTAGATATTGTTTTGTCCATGTTTTGTTTATACATTAGATGAACTATATCCTAATTGTTACTATACCAATAACACCCATTTGGGCAGTATGCAATTGTTTGTATTTGGTTTTGGTTGGCAGCTTTTACAAATGTTCAAATGAATCACTTAAACATGGCAACTGTACCAGTGTTTGTTGTAAATAGAAAGAGAAGGCTTTACACTTGGTTTGGTTTGATTAAAACAATGTCTTCTTTTTATGCACCTATAACAGCCTATATGTTGGTCTGTTTACCTCACTTTATGCATGAGACCACATGCTGGAAAAAGACAGTGCCTTGCCACAGCACTGGAAGATTATATTTGTCTAGAATGTCTTTGCACATTAGAATTAACATTAGCTTGCTCTAGCCCAAGCTAGGAAATCTTAAGTGGCTTCTTGATTATGTAGAAAGATTAAGCTTCTAGTTTGTTAGACCACATAAATTAAGCCTGAATTATTAGCATGCCTTATTAGAGGTTTAAATCCTTCAGGTCAATTGTACCACAGTTTTCTCTCTTGCTCAGGTAAGATTAGAATGTTAAAGAAATTCATGTGTGACATGCTCAGATCTCACACATTAGGCCTTGTAAAAACCTTGTGAACATCAATGACACCATAACACCGCTGTGTGTGTGTGTGTGTGTGTGTGTGTGTGTGTGTGTGTGTGTGTGTGTGTGTGTGTGTGTGTTAAATATGCTCTCGGTACCCTCAGCTGGCAGCAGCAACTTGGCAAATGGAGAACCGTCTGCTGGAATTATTCCCAAACACCTTCACATCTGCCCCCCTGTCCCTCCTTGGTTTGTCGTAAATGTTCATTAGGAAAGCCTGACAGATATCTCATATGTATGCAAGTGTGTGTGTGTGTGTGTGTGTGTGTGTGTGTGTGTGTGTGTGTGTGTGTGTGTGTGTGTGTGAGATAGAGAGAGAGAGAGAGGAGGACAGTGCAAGCAATGGTA
The DNA here is from genome assembly GCA_019802505.1 of Corydoras sp. C115. Taxonomy (NCBI): domain Eukaryota; kingdom Metazoa; phylum Chordata; class Actinopteri; order Siluriformes; family Callichthyidae; genus Corydoras; species Corydoras sp. C115. Next base: position 999,565 of record JAFMOC010000025.1, on the reverse strand, counting down.
GATTTCCTAGACCCTCAATATGTATAGGGTAATAGTACATGTCTCTATATGTAATAGCTTAAAATGACCTCTGTGGTCTCTCTCACTTTTTCTCTCTCTGTCTGTGTGTGTGTGTGTGTATACAGCTGACCTCGTTCCCATGTAAAGCTGCGCTCATCAGTCTGAAAGGGCTGACAGTACAATCTCTAAACCTTTACTGGGTTCCATTACCACTCTGCAGATACAGTTTTACACACACACAGACACACTCAATATCATCTTTGTGCATGCATTGTGGGGACTTCCATTCATTTCATTGTGATCTTTACCATAAATATTTCTACCCTAACATTAACTATAACTTTACCCAACAATAAATATTTTATACAGCATGATATCAATTTAAAACTAAATGATTTACATGGTGGAGAGTGGAGTAGCTTGTAGTTCCCCACAACTACATATGTGAGGTCCTCACATATGTACATGTACTCATACACACACACACACACACACACACAGAAGCCTAATTACTAATTGCTATAATCTCACATCTAGGCAATTATGAAGCCAATAGACAAGAGGAAGTATAGAAATTAATCTGCATGTTAAATATCTTTCCTTATTACATGACTTTGTTGAATACTCTTTGTTATGATTGGTTGAGCAGTATAACACACTGTTGTCATGGATGCTGTATTTATACCATTGCAAAAGCCACATCATGCTATTACAAAGGCTATTTAAATGTATTTTAAATTAATAATTCTACTTTATTATTTTTCCAGAAAAAATAATAATTACGTAAATATCATTATAAGGATGGCGGCACAGTGGCTTAGTGGTTAGCACGTTTTCCTCTCAGCGCTAGGGATTCCCGGTTCGAATCCCCATCTGGGTGGAGTTTCCATGTTCTCCCCGTGTCCGCGTAGGTTTCCTCCGGGTTCTCAGGTTTCCTCCCACAGTCCAAAAACATGGATCAAGTCAATTGAGTTCTCCAAATTGCCCCATATAGAGTGTGTATGCGTGCGTGTCTGTGTGCGTGAGTGTGTGCCCAGCGATGGATTGGCGCCCTGTCCTGGGTGTATCTGCCCAGCACCCAAAATGTTCTCCCCTGGATGGGCATGGGAAACCCCCCCGTGACCCTAATATAGGATAAAGCGGAAGATAATGGATGGATGGTATTATAAGGATAATATTCTGTGATCTTTACCATAAATATTTCTACCCTAAGTCGGTCAGGATTAGCTAATTAGTATTTCTTACTTATTAACCCTATTCTACCTAAACAAATTGACCATACGCACAAAAGTATGTGGATACCTAAGCCTAATATCTATATCAGTATCAATATATATGTTTATCAATATCAATATCTATATCAATATATGTAATATTTCCTATTACAAAATTAGTAATTCAAGTAAGTAATTTATTTATATAGCGCTTTTTACAACAGTACATTGTCACAAAGCAGCTTTACAGAATGAAAAGCCTTTAAACCCCCAAAGAGCAAGCCGAAGCGACAGTGGCAAGAAAAAACTCCCTTTTATGTTGTTATTTAAGGAAGAAACCTTGGGAGGACCAAGACTCAGTGGGGGACTCATCCTCCTTGAGCGGATTAGAGCATTAATATGAATATGAATTTTTCTTTTGCTACTTCCAAACAAATGTAATTCTTCAACAATATTTTAAGACCATTCATAAGGACATTTACTGATGCTATATACAATATTGATAATCCTGTGTATCTTACTAAGATGTGTAGAGAAGGGATTAAACTCCACCATTAAGCAACTTTTTTTATACAACATAATGCAGTCATGTTAGAAAAAGCAAAGGTCTTCCCTCAACCACAAATTTAAAATCATGTGACATTCTTTAATTGTTTTGCTTGCTGTAGCATTCATCTTTGCTGGAATTAAGGGAACCTAGCTGAAATGTTACAATTAGTAAAGACTGATTCCTAATATCCTAATCCAGTGTTGAAGTAAGGGAATATGAGGGTTGGGTCAGTTGAGTCACTAAAAAGTAAAAACTGTGTTTTTTATTGTAATAACTTTTTTATGTTAAAGATATGCAAAACAAACTTAAATTTATTTAGTAAATAGAAGAAACATTGGAATATAATGCATGCAACTCAAAAATGTTGAGACAGTATAAGATGTTAAAATTAAATACAAGTTAAACAATAAAAGTGTTATAGTAAGTAAACTGTCCACTGTTCAGGATATTCTTATAATTCTAATTTGAATTTCAAACATGTGAGCTTATCGTTATTGAGTATAAAATGAGCAGTTTAGCAGACTAGTCTTTGTGCCAAACTTTATAAAAAAATTTCAGTTAGTTAAAGACAATGTCTCATATTATGAAACTACAAATTATTTAGGTCTGTCATAATCCACAGTCCATAATATAATCAAATGTTTAATGAAGTCACTGTGTATACAAATCATGGTTGAAAACCACTGCTGAATTTGTGAACAATTAAGAACACTGTCTTCTATTTATTGTTTTATGCAACGAAAAAGCATATATTTATTTTATGTCAATACGTTGAGGGTTGAGGTATTTGGGCAATGTAACAGATCTTTCCAGGTGTCTTTTATAAATGCACAGTACCATAAATCAAGAAGATAACAATCAGACAATGGTGACATGGGACGGTTGAGCAGCTTATACACAGCAAGAATTGGCAACAATTCCATTCATTCTACTAGGGTCGCGGGGAGGGGGGGGTTCCCCATTCCCATCCAGGGGAGAATGCCTCGGACACTGGGTAGAAACACCTAGGGCGTCAGTCTATCCCTGGCCACACACACACTCACTCACTCACTCACTCACTCACTCACACACACACACACACACATTCACACTCTATATGGGGGAATTTGGAGAATTAAATTTACCTTGAATCCATGTTTTTGGACAGTGGGAGGAAACCAGGGAACCCGGAGAAAACCCACACGGACACGGGAAGAACATGGAAACTCCACCCAGATTAAGATTTGAACCGGGAATTCCAAGTGCTGAGAGGTGAACGTGCTAAACACTAAGCCACCGTGCCGCCTTGGCAACAATTCCAAACAAGTAAAAAAATAATTATAAAATGTGATGTGGCCTAGTGGTGAACATGCCTCTGTCCTAACTTTTTTGGAAGTCACATGCAACATGTAATTTGTGTATTTGTAACAAACAGAATTGACATCATTATTCACAACACTGAAAGGTTCAAATAAATAAAAAAATACAGATTTAAACATTTTTATTTTAAAAATACAACGATTATGAAAATGGGGTTTGTAAAAACAAAGTATTTTGCAAGCCTAAAACCAGGCAATAAGGGATTAGTCACAGCAAATGGATTTGAAATAACTCCTGTCCCCAAGCATTTCTCCCAAAATGATGAGGTCATGTGCATGAAGGCCAGATCTGGAGGTCGCAGGTGGAAAGCAGACATTAGCTCTGTCCTGCTTGCTCCCTGCTGCTTTTTTGATTGTTTTTCATCACATCCCAACTTAACTTCCCTGAATAACTTTCACCTTAGCTTCCCCTGAGCTTGTCAGATCATGTTGGTGTTAAATCAAATAAATGTTTTTGGGTACCCCTTATGGGTCCTTATTGGTACTTGCCAGTCTCAACGCTACAGAGTCACAAAAATGACTGATTAACAGATTAGATGTCTGGTTTGTTTGAATAGCCATCAGTCAGGTGGTGGTCCCATTTTAATTTTCACCTTAGTCTTTCAAGACCATCCTTCAAATAATACCTGTGACCAAAAATCACATGCAGTCAAACTGAATCTGCAGTACACACTTTAGCACAAATATATCATTTGAAACAAACATTTCTTCTACCTAAAGCTGCACATTTTTCTTTGGAAAAAAAGATGTGCTTCAAAATTAAATTTTATAAATTGTGTTGTGGGTGGCACGGTGGCTTAGTGGTTAGCACATTGTCCTCTCAGCACTGGGGATTCAAGGTTCGAATCCCAATCTGGAATTTCCATGTTCTCCCTGTGTCCGTGTGGGCTTCCTCTGGGTTCTCCGCTTTCCTCCCACAGTCCAATAACATGGATTCAAGGTAAATTGATTTATCCAAATTGCCCCATATGGTGAATGTTTGTGTGTGTGGCTGAGTGAGTGAGTGTGCCCAGCAATAAATAGGCGCCCTGTCCCGGGTGTATCTGCCCAGCACACGAAAAGTTCTCCTTTGGATGGGCATGGAGAACCCCCCCCCCTCCCCTGCTACCCTAGTAGAGGATTAAGCAGAAGATTAATGGTAAATTTATGTTTTGCATATTTTTGGAACGAGCACTGCAATGTTATGTAATGTGGGTATTTTAATGTTTTTGCACTGTTTGTTGCAACTTTCATTGTTGGATTGAGAATAATCCACAAACCAAAAATGTTGAGCCACCAATAACATAGAGGGTAATGTGAGTACTGGTAAAGATTTAGATGAAGACACAAACTGTGCAAGAACAAATAAGTTACTGTTTCTGATTTTATATCCTCAAGGTAGATTGATGTAAAGACGATGTGTTTAAAAGTGCACATTAAGTGGAACACTGCTGTATCAGATGCACTTGTACCAGCGCATCACACACTTACATACCACCACCATGTCAATGAAAATTATTGAGCACACAAACAATACCTGCTTTGTAGTGATTCTGAGCTAAAGAGGAAGAATTACACCTGACTCGTGCCCAGCGATCTAGTGATTAATGTCCCCTGGTGCTTGAACATTACCGTGGTGTTAATTCTCACACTTTATCGTGCACCACTGCTAAACAATGGTAAGATCTTTTCAACATCTTCAAGAAAAACTCCAAATGCATCTCTTCCAAAAGCACTTGCTTTAAAAAACTAGATGAACTAGATAAATTTCATGATAGATTTAAGACCAGTGCTCTGTGTGGACCAGTTAAGTTCTTTAACTCACCTCACCATGCCTTTATGGGCTTTGCTTTGAGCACTAGGGCACTGTCATACTGAACGGGCTTCCCCCAACAATTCCCACAAAGTTGGATAACGTTGTTCTTTGGATGGGCGTAGGGAACCCACCCTCATGACCCTAGTATAGGATTAAGAGGAAGATACTGAATATATGTATTGTTAAATGTCTACAAATTTTTGGGCATATGTTACTTGTCCTTAGTTAATTATTTAAGTCCAGTCCCAATTAGTTTGTGTTGTAAATACAGAAGTCTGCTATCATTCTGACTAGGTCTGTCTCAGTCTCACCACTTGCAACTTGGATTTTAAGATAGAGCTCCTTGTCATCCCTTAGTCCAATTAAATATAACCATCACTATTGCTACTCCAATTTAAATCTGCCATAAGCTTCAGAATAGCCATGACATGTTCTTTAGGTTCCATAGCATAGTGAAAATCTTTGTATTGGCCAGGAGCTGTCAGAATATGCAGTTCAGTTGCCTTATGCAGCTGTTCATTATTTCATGGCATAAAAACTCCAAACATCATAGTTTTGACCCATTAGCTAGTGATGGGTTTAGTCACATAAAATGTATCCCACATCCCATTAAAATGTATTGTATCACTCCAGAGGCCACTCAAATTGACTTCTCCCCTACTTTTTTGTACATATTTTGTAAGTAAACGCTTAAACTATTAAGTTAAATAGCAAAAGATTTAAATCAACCTTTAAGGTTAAGGGTAACATAGGAGGCAATCAAATAGTCTTACAAGTAATAAATAAAAGCTTGATTGGAGCATGGACAGGCAAAAGGGTTCATATACCTAATTTTATCTACTTATCCAAATAGGTTGGGAAAGAAAGCTACAAAACAGAACACAAAGAAAGGAAAACTGTACAGAAAACATGTGACCTGACAAACTAGGGAACAACACAAACCATAAATGTAATGTGTGGTACATAATCCACATCATGAAATAGTTTTCAACCTTGGAAATTTCACACTTCCAGGTTACAGTAATAAGTGAAATATTTTACTTTTTTGCACAAAACAAAGTCTTTAAGTTAATAAAACATTTTATTGCACATAATAGATAATTAAAAAGGTTATAAATTGCATTTATGCTATGGCAATAAGCCCATTTCTGCCACAAAAAAATAAAAAATATATATAGAAATACTTTACTTTCATTCTCAGAATTCTAAATTTTTATATCAGAATTCTTGTCTTTTAATCTTGGAAATCTGACATTTTATCTCAGAATTCTTGACTATTATTCATAGAATTCTGACTATTATTCTTAGAATTCTGACTTTTAATCACAGAATTCAAATTTGTAACTCAAATTTCTGATTTTATATCTGAGATATAATCTATATTTATAAAATCCTTTTTTTCCTTTTTTTTCTTCTTAATGATGGAAATGGGCTTCCATATTTCGTAGTCATTGCAATGAATTGCACACAAAAATATACAATAAACATCAAAGATATGTTATAATTTAGTTAGTCGTTTAGTTTTAGAATACTCCTTAGAAGTACATGCACCAAAATAAGCAGTTTTCATATAAAGAAAAAAACAAACAAACAAAGGAAACAAGTTTGTTTTGATGTATATTTAAATAAAAGTCAATCCTAAGCCACATATTCTTAAATGTGGTGTATCTTTAGTTGTACTTATCCTATTCTGTTGCAGCTGATCCTATTTTATGTTAAACACATGTAATATCAACAAAAAAATGCTGATTTAAAGCTTGGTTTTCACTACAATCAGTAGATGTGATAAATTAAATTGTTAACAAGGACATACAAAAGGGCCAGCATCAAACCAGCATGGAAGGGCAATGAAAAATTTATTTAGCATATATTGCAAAGTGCACATGCATGCAAAGTTTCAGCCCTCCTGAGAGTGCTGTTGCCTAACAGTACAGTGTCTCTAAAGCTGCAGCAATACTTGCGTAATGAGCCAAAGTAAATAAAGCAGAATAAAAAGGAGTGGAAATGAGTAGTGCACTGCCATACTTTAGGCAGATGGGTATTAAACAGAAGAGCAGGTAGAAACGGGAGATGAGAAGGATTTAAACAAAAACAACAAAATTCACAAAAACAAAAAAAATTCATACTCAGTTATGTGACATTTTAATACCTTTGGAGGCCATTGGGACTCAAATCACCTATTAGGTTTGCCTACCACGAGGAGCTATTAATAATTCAGTTGTCTTCTAGCTGCCCTCATAGTGGGTTCTTTCACTTTTCATAGACTTTTAAACATGAGCTTTGCGAACATCACATTCCAGAACCATGAATATTAATATGAATGGACCATGGTTTATAGACCTCACTGTGTGCAAATTAGTAAATGACCTTTCACAAGGCCTGTGCATGCATTTTACTGGATATGAAACAGTTTCCAATAGAGGTTACTCTGGACAACACAATAGACCATGTTTGAGTTTGACATTATTCCAAAAAATTTTTTTTAAAGTACTGTCATCAGCATGTTGACGTTCTAGAGAGAAAATCATTAACACATAATACTACATAATAGTTTGTCTTACTTATACAGTACTTTACATGTATAGAAAATATATAATGTGCTGTGTTTAATTTACATCAGAAGCCAGTGGATGGATCAAAGTATTACGCAAAGATGGGTCAGAGGACATGGGTCTATAAACCAATATACAACAAGACCAGTTGAAAAAAACTTAACAACCATATAGCAGCATTGATTATGATAGATGTTGATTAGTTTAGTGTGTCCAGGTGATGTATTACGACACAAATATCAGAAAACAGAATAAACAGTTATAAGCTAATGATTTTTATTGTTGATAAATAATTCAAGTCAAGGTTGGTGGGATTGATTGGTCAGGGAGAAAATATCTTCTTGAAATATCAAATTCATAACTGTACCTTTAACCTTTGATCAAACACTCCAAATTCAGTTATAGCTGAATAAGTATCTACTTATTATAAAGAGTCTAAACAGTTTGAACTTACATATTTTAATCACTTTTCCCAGCACTAGATGCTTAACGTTCTTATTTGTGATTTGCATGGTATAAAAGCATCTGCTATCTGACTTAAGAAAACATGAAATCTAAACGTAGTAAAAGTTTTTAGAGCGCAAAGATGGTTCTCCATTAAAATCCCTGTCCTGTCAATCATTCACAGTACACTTGTCATTAACTTGAAAAACAAGATGAGTATATAATTTGTTTCCTCTGAGATAAGCTTAACATAACAAGCACGCAGGCCATATCAATTGCCTTAATTACTACTCTTTTAGGATCATGCTGACTAATTGGCTACGTTTGAGAAAATGCCACTTTTATATCCGCAGTTCAATTTGTCAATGCGTTCTGTTTAATTATGACCGCTCCAATAGGATGAATAAAGCTTGTGTTAATGAGTAAGTCTTAACTAGCTAGCAAAGGGGGGTGGAGGGCTTTTCGTTGCAATCTGTTGTCATCATTTGCTAGAGGGTTGTTTTTCATGATAGAAAATATTCAGTCTTTGTAGTGTGTGTGGAGTCCTTGTACTCATCTTTTTATGCCAAGGGGAAGTCGTTTGTCAAATGTTGTCTTAATATGCCACTTTGCCTGACAAAATTTTGACTGAGTTCTTCAATAATAGGGGAATTTGTAGTTGCTGTTAATTAGTGCGAAATATTATATGAACCCGCTGAAGGGGTGACTTGCTTGAGCCTGTTTGTGCCTTCTTGTTTATTAACTCATTAACACCATATTTAGTGTCCCCAAGCATCAGTTTTAATGCACTGCAATTGTGTTATGATCTATCTTTTGCAAAATAATGAACACAATTACACTTTATGAACAGTATGTGCTCTTGGGTGGTAAGATACACATACACACACAAGAAAAAACTGGACACTTGTGTAGCTTAGTTTGCTGTTGTGTCAGGTTGCATATCCACTTCTATCTAAAGCAATTAACATTAACACTTACATGGGCAAAACCAAAGTTCTGCCGTTTTTTTATATTTGATATATATGCTACGGCATATTAACTGTATGATTTTATTATTTAGTAGGACTTCTTGACATTTTTGAATTATTTTTTTTGATATAGAGTAAGAACAATAGTATACACAGAGCCTTAAATTTTTTAAATTAGAAATTAATTTAGAATATGAAGGTTTATCTGTAAAAATTTATGCTGATTATTAAAAAGTGTGTAAATGTGGTTGGAAGCTGACTGGTTGAGAAGTTAACTAAAAACTGACATGTCCAAATTTCAAGTGTTAGTGCTCTCTGTAGACCATAAGAGTTCATTCACACCAAACTATTCAAATTACATTTTATAACATTACACATAATACAATTAGGTTGGAACATACACATTGATATTCTATTTCATCTCCATTACAGTATACAAAAAACTTAATGTGTTCACTGACGTGATCCTGTTTTTGACAATAACCACAGATAATACTATATTTCTATGAGGAAAGATTTGCAGTTTTTTAAATTAACCCATAAAATTCCTTACTATATTAATGCTGTTTGTATTTATTTTCAGAACAACGAGAGGTTCTGACCAAATAAATAGTGACATAAGCTGCTTGGAAATATTTTTTATCATTAACCTAGAACCAAGTACTATGGAACTGATGTGTACAGTGGCATTTACAGAAAATTTTAATAGATTTTTTGGGGAAACATAAAACACCATTTTGTCAATTAGTTTAAAACTCAAACTGGAAAATGAGGTAACCCAAAAAGAAACTGTGACTATACAAGTCATCCTAATCTATATAAATGAAAAGTGACCCAAATAGTCCAAAATACTTATTTATTTTAGCTCTTTCACTTAACCCAACTAAATGTACAGATTACAGATGATATGGTAACTACCATAATGCCTAATTCCTGTTTGACCAGAAAGGTCTTTGGAAAGCTGCCAGCATTTCTATGCTGCTGACCTTAATTGTGTGTGATCCAGAAATAAAGACATGCATGAGATAGAAGAAATGTCCCAGGAGGAAGCCACTGTAACCTGGCAACAGTGTTCCCAAGAACCTAAAGGAGGATTGCAGGAAGCCTTCAAAAATTTAACCAAGGTAACACAATGCAGAGTATCCTGAAAGTGTCAGTATATCAGCTTTTAAGTAAGAAACTGGACTGAAATGACTGTATACTGATAATATACCTTGTATCATAATATTATTGTACTGATAATAATTTTTATATTATTTGAGAGAGTAGTGAGCAGTATCAGTTTTCTGACCCAGCATCCGATATGTGCCGTCTTTACTGCAGAGAAACATGCTTACAATATAATGTCACTACCATGTAGAACTCATAGACCATTTTTATTTCTAAAGTGTAGTGAGACTTTTTGCCCAATAGAATTACTATAAATTATTTGTTTTACACAGGAAAAATGTCATACCCTGTAAGTTTCTAAAAACAAAAGAATAGCATTTCAGTGGAACACACTGTATATTTAATTTTTTAAAAATCTTTTTGTTAATTGAGTTACAATAATGTGCAGCATTTTGCTTTTTAGGAAATATAATGACAGCGGCCTTCATAGTAAATATAAAACTAGGACAGGACACAAATTTAGATTACATTCAGAAGGGACAATTCTAGGGTCTGTTGCAGTTTTGAGACAGCTGTTTTCTGAAATGCACCTGGACCTTTGAGAATGTTAAAACCGTTTATAGAAATTAGCTGAAGCAATTAAAAAATCCAGGTTAGTCACTGTCAGTCACTAATCCTTGCTCAGTTCTTGGCTCTTCTAATGACTGACTGGTGTTTCGTACACAGAGTGTCATTTCTGAAATTCTGTACTGCCTATTGCCTATACGTTATGTTTCTTTACGTGAGTGAGACATATCAGCACTCTGTCCCTTTTGTGCCAGCCGACTCAGATGTTCTTCAATATGTTTGGCTAGCATTAGGACTTGCTCATATGTATAATCCCTGTGTACACAGAGTGTGATGGGGTGTTCATTAGCAGGCAGCATACTGACCATCTGTAGACACACATAAAGACTCATTACACTCACACCCAGGCCTCTGTAATCCTTCGAGGCTCTGTTCTCTAATTAACTCCACTGCATGCGCTAATAGGACCGGGAGCTTTCTGATAACGAAAGGAGACGAGAGACTGAATCCAGAGCTGAGGTGTCAAGAGGACCGTTTAGTGTGGATGTAGTTTAGCAGCTTGAGTGCTCTTACACAGGGCCATGTGTTTATGTTCACTGCTGCAAGAGGATGTAAGACATTTTTTTAAATTTTATTTAAAAGTAGAGTGGCTGGTTGAAAGTCTGTGGACACAAGTGATCGAACAGGTTATATAGAGAGCTCAGAAAGTTCCTTTTAAATGGACCTCAGGATAAATTGTCTTATGCTTTCAGCTCATTATATGTACAGTATGTACACAAACTGATACTGAGGGTGCAAGTGGACGGGTTAATGAATTTTTTTTTTTTTGATTATTAATTGCAGATATACATATGCTCATGGCAGTTTGTTAAAACCTCTTTTTTAAATAGAATATGAATTAAATTAAAGAGTTTCAGTGTTTTGTATAGAATTCTGTAAAGAATGACTGGAGCAGCAGAACCATATCATAAAAATAATAATTAATTTATTCATTATTTTCAGCTTCATCCTCTCTATTAGGCTCGTGGGGTGGTTCCTCATGCCCATCCAAGGGAGAACATTTTGGGCGCTGGGCAGATACACCCAGGACAGGGTGCCAATCTATCGCTGGACTCACTCACACAGACACACAAACACACTATATGAAGCAATTTAGAGCATTTAATTTACCCAAAATACATGATTTTAGACTGTCGGAGGAAACCGGAAAACACGAAGAATACCCACGTGGCCACAGGGAGAACATGGAAACGCCACCCAGACTGGGATTCAGACCGGCATCCCCAGCGCTGAGAGGCAAACGTGCTAACCACTAAGCAACCGTGCCATCATGTAAACAATCATAACATTATTCAATAAATAACAAAAAACAGGAAGTTGTAATGTGGCGATTTGGTTTACATGAGCTGCCGTGAAAATTCGGTGGTGTTTACATGAGCTGCTGTGAAACCATAAGTCTCGAAGAGCCTGTGACGGATGCTGAGGGCTAGGGGTGCAGAAAGAAATAGATTCTTTAAAGAATCGATTTTTAATTTTTTAATCGATTTTTCGATTAAAGGGTAATGCACCATGATAAATTTTGTATTAATATATTTTGAATTATTTGTTCATTGATAGATGTTTTTTATGTAAGAAAAAGCCAGGCAGTTAAGCTAACCTAATACTGGTAATTTTAATTTAGTGCAATCCTATTTTTTGTATAAATATAAAAAAGATTTGATACAGGACGGAACCTAAAATTATTGTTTTAAATAAATGTTCTATTTGTTGTTTCATCTTGGCAATCCCATAATTAAAAAAAGAAATTAAAGACCATTTGAACTGAAAAAATCGTTTCTGAATTGAAAATCGTTTCTGAATCGAAAATCGATTCTGAATCGAATCGTGACCTCAAAAATCGGAATCGAATTTGTACCCCAACTGAGGGCCATCTGTGCTCACTTCTTATTGGCATGAGGGACTCTGAGGAGTGTTGTTGGTTGTTCACACACTCTGAGTTATGTCATTGCAGTAGTAACAGCAGCGCGCCCCCTGCTGTATATACCTGTTTGTATGGGTTACATGTACATCTGAGGTATGCATCGTATCGTCTGCAGGTATGCGCAGTATGTAAGGTGTTTATGCGCCCTGAAATAATTTATATTTTTTGCTTTTGTTATGTTTGTTTAATCTTGTAGAATAAACCTTTTTTTTAACACTTCATACAACAGAAAATCAGAATATTGGTGATCTGAAGGACCAGTAATCAACCTAAGGATGTATAAAGGGTATAAGTAACAGCCCACATAACCTACTCAACATACAATTAAACTGAAAGTAAACACAAACTTGATGCTGTTAAACATGGCATGAATAAAAACACTGAGATAAGAGGTGGTGATCAACATGACTTGAGACTATATTATTGCATTAACAATGGGACTAATCAAAATTACGTTAATAAACATATTGCATAAGATGAGGGGTTTATGCTGATTAAAGTAAAATGACTATAATTATATTATATAAAATATAAATATATTTAGTAATATTTTACTAGGAACACAAATATAATCAGAAACGTTTGCTTTAATAAAGCATTTTTCATTGCTGACTTCTTCTTGTGCATCAAATATCTTCTGATATTCAGGCAGTAATTTAGAGTGAAAAAACAATTTCATGTGGTCTTACAAACTTTGAATCCCAGCTAAAAAATAAATACTGACATACAGATGTCTGAATGAAATGTATTATAGGTGTTATTATAGAAGTCATCTTCATATGTCTCTTTATAATGCAGTCCCATTTAGATTAAATGTGATTGTGACTGTGTGGACTAAACAGGAACCAAATGTTTTTGCACTTTAAAAACAGTGGCTTGTTTATTTTTTAACAGAATGACTCTTTTGGCTTAAAAAATATGACAGCCAGTCTTTGCTTCAAAGAATAGCTTTATATACATTTTTATCTATGCTCGCTCCTTTTAAAGCATCTTGTATGAAGGCAATACCTCCAGAGGTAGAGTTTCAGATCTTAGATTGGTAAGATATTCAATCGGCGGGCGAATTTGAGGTGGGATTCTCTCTAGTGACACTGTCCCAGGACCGGCTTTAGTGATATTATCCCTTCAAGAGCGCCTTTAATCCTCTGTGGTTCAGAGAGGTGGGCTCTTATCTTGGCGAGGCACAAAGACCTTTCCTCTTTTTAAACCTTTCCGCTTCTTTAAACAGGGCTGTCAGAAAATAGAACTAAATTCAGACATAGGTATGAATGTCAAGCAGTGAATGTGTTTTGTATAAATTCAATTGTCCTCACTGTTACATGCACTGAATAAGCTGTAAAAAAGCATACACATTACTTGAGCAACGATTTGTAAGCATATATCATTTAAAAGATACATTCAGAATTATGGGAATTATTATAAAGATGCTCCACTTCATTGATACATCAAATAGCATATATATGTGGATAAATGTTTATTTCAGTCAATTCCTATTACATGGCCTCAGAAAAACCATTGTAAGCATTCAATATTTTTATAGACAGCTATGTTCTCCTAGAGAAAATACATGACCCATAAAACATGGTTTGGTGATATTGTTGTAATGGACACAAATAATAAACGCAGAATCCAGAGACTGGGGTTTAAAAAAAAATACTCAAGTCAAAACAGAGGAATCACTTTTTCCAGCATACAAACAGCAACAATAAATTAATTAATTAATTAACAACACTACATTAATAATTAATACAACAATAACAATACCAAATTGGGGTCACTGTAGAATGTATTATTTATTATTTACCACCCAAAATAATGTCTGTACAGTGATGTTTGCTGACACAGAATTATAAAAAGGTGATACCAAACACTAAAGAGCCTTATAGTGTTCATGACATCATAAATAATAATTTTAAATATGTAATCGCTATATGCTGTTATATAGTATATGGTTGTCAAAGTAACTGCACCAGATTCCACTGATTGTCTGAATTTGATCTTGTTTATTAAGCTCTGACCTAATTTAAGCACAAATTATTCAGCTCAGATTCCATCCAATCCCATACTAAGTAGCTCTGATCTCTGCCAGTGAAATGGTATCCAGCTCAGATCCTATCCAACCTCATCCCATGCAGCTCTGATCTCTGTCAATTCCATGTTATCCACCAGTTATTCTCTCTTTTAACCCTATCTCACCCATATCTGATTTTATCTAGTCCCTTCTCATGTAGCTCTGACCTGAAGCCATCTTGCTCTCTTCTCATTCATCCCTGGCTTATTAATGTGTGATTTCATTCAACCCCAGCTTATGCTCAGCAGCTTACTTTTGTATGTGTACGTAATGTGCAAATAGTTGCCTCTAGGCCATCACCTTTCTCAGTTGAGGAGGTGGTGAACTTATGCAGAAAGATTGTTGCAGCGATTAGCTCTTTGTCCTCGATCATCTTACAACCTAATTCCCAATGATCTACCCTCTATGGGGAGATACAAATGTTAGAAGGATAAAAAGAAAGAGAAGATAGACAAATCCTTACATGTTTCTTTACTCTGTGGACAAACCTAAATGACCCTTGAGAGATCCAGAAGCCTTATTGATTACATACACAGTAGAATGGGATAGCATGCTTAATTTATTAGCTGACAGTGGATAAGTGGGATGTTACATATTTGAGATCCCTTATGTTAAAGTCTACAAATGGTCATGTGTTCAGTTCAGATAGTGACAGTGCAGTCTGCAGTCAAGAGTCCCGGATAGCACATCTAAAATGAGTGTATAAAATTAGCACACTCATCCTAGCATATACATTTTTCATTATCCAACATATAATTTGAAATTCAGTAATTATTATTTGGCCTAATGCATAATTATTTAAAATTAAGCATTTGGTAGCTTTCATGTCTCAGGGTCTAAAATAAAAGCACTTTGGTGAATGGAAAACGCTGACCAGCAGGGATATTGCAGTAACACAATTATTTAACTACAATTTGTTTTCTGTATTACTGATGTAATCCCTTTGATGTTTGGCATGCTTGTGAATAACCAAAAAATAGTTTCTGTAGGACTAAATTAAAGAGAATTAAACTTAACAACAGCTCTTCCTCCTGGCATGATGAAATACAGAAAAAAAATCTGAATTTCTAAGTGGAGCTGATTAAAAGGAAGCATAGAGTTTAATTAAAGATCAGACAGGACGCCTGAAACAAATGTGTTCATGCACAAAGTAGTTACATACATCTCTAAAATAAATTCAAAAGCTGAGTTAAAAAAACATTTTTAGGGTGGTGCTTTTTATTTATTATTTTAAAAATTTTTTAAATAATATAAACGACTTTTAGGGTCATAGGGTCAGAGATAGATTTTTCAGTAACACTTTATTATACAGGTGAAAATATGACCACTTAAACTCTTATTAGATAAATGGAGGTATAACACACAGGACAGATTACCAATCAATTGAAAAGCAGACAGGAAAACACTTTCATGTTTGTAGTCCCATAGTTAGAAATGAATGAAAATGTTTGTTAAAAAAAACACAAAAATGAGATTACAAGATTTCCAGATAATCAAAACTTTACCAAACAACATACAGTATAATTTAGCTACATTGTGTATGTGGATATTTAAACAGTGTATCTGTACAGGGAATCTATGGCTTAATGTTATTTCACCTCTAGCCACGCAGCTCCCTGCATCTAAAGCCACTAAACTAGTATTAGTATAAACTAGTATAATTAGTATTAGTGTCGTGTAAAGGCTTGTTGTTTTGGAGTGCAGATGCTGTAATATTATTCTTAATAAATTTGTAGTAATTATTATTTTGCCTAATACATAATTATTTGAAATGAAGCATTTGTTAGCTCTCATGTCTCGGGGTCTATTTTTAAGAGTTATAGTTATAATATATACTGTATATATATATATATATATATATATATATATATATATATATATATATATATATATATATATAACATCCATCCATTATCTTCCGCTTTATCCTCTACTAGGGTTGCGGGGGGGGATGTCCCATGCCCATCCAGGGGAAAACGTTTTGGGCGCTGGGCAGAAACACCCACAACAGGGTGCCAATCTATCGCTGGGCACACACTCACTCACACAGACACACACAAACATACTCTATATGGAGTAATTTGGAAAATTCAGTTGACCTTGTTGCATGTTTTTGTACTGTGGGAGGAAACCAGAGAACCCAGAGGAAACCCATGCGGACACAGGGAGAACGTGGAAACTCCACCCAGATTGGGATTCGAACCGGGAACCCCTAGTGCTGAGAGGCGAACGTGCTAACCAATATACTATATATACACAATACTCATCTAATTTACTTACTTGCTCCCCACCCATCTCCATTAAAAACACAGCCTGGTTTAACTGAGTTTAAAAATTATAGCATAGTCTTTTATGCATTAAGGAAAGTTACACTATTTGTTTTCTCAGTTTCCAGCTAAATTAACTGGAATATGTCAGTTGAACATAGCTACATTGACCAATGTAGCTCCTAGTACTGTTGAAGTTTTCTCTCAGCAGACTCCTTTCAGAGTATAAGCACAAGATGTCCTGGACTGAGAGTGTGAGTTGTTAAACTTTTAAACTGACAGGGAGCATAAGTTGTTCAATGCAACCAATATGAAAAAACATAAAAAAAAGATTTAAACGAAAATAAAAGTAGCATCCACTGAAGTCTTTGTCTTTGCAAACAAGAATTCACCACTTTGTTCAAAACTTCATGAGATCATCAGCCAGTTCAAAGACAGAATTCTTATTATATAAGTATAGATCTTTTTATTAGAATTAAGGTCTTTTGCCATCTAGTTTAAAATTGACAAAAAAGTGAATCAATGGATATCTTGGTGCATAAAATCCAAGAGGGAAACCACTGATTAAATCTTTCCCAGGAACTCCATGTCTATTTCAAGGGCACAATGCCAGGCTTCATTTTGCACAATTTACAACAGCTTGGCTTTGAAAACATATAATACATGTACTTGACTGCCCCACTAAAAATGTATGACATATCATGAAGAGGAGAATCACACAATGATTGTTTATCAGCAACAATTATTGAATAGAGCAAGATGTGTTAATTTGCATATGAAGAAAAAGTGAGATGTGAATGCATTGTCTCAAAGCTGTTTCGCCAAGGATGAACCCCTAAAGACCAAACTGAAGTGACAGTGGCAAGAAAAAAAATTATTTATGTATTTTTTATGGGAAAAAACACATTTGTGGACTATGGCTTAGTGGGGGACTCATCCTCTTTGCGTATCCGAATTAATAATTGGACAATAGTAACAATAGTAATACAGTTTAATATTACATTTAAAATAATGTATTTTATTTTTTCATTAAAAAACATATAGCATTAAGAGATAAATTAATTCAGTTCAAACATTAAAGTCTCTGATTTTTTTTTCAATAATCTAATTATCTCTCTGATTCTCATTGTGAATAAAAGTGCTCAAGGGTGTTTACAGAAATGTCCTGACAGGTTTGCTTACCCATTAGTCCAATAGAAATTGTCTATTAAACTTGCTCCTGGCAACACACCTCTTTGCACTATTTCTATGCCACTCAGCATTTTTGTTTGTAGAGTTTAGCTTGGCAACTCATAAGGGTTCTCATAAGGGTCTGTGGTAGTCCTAAGGCAGAGGTAATTAATCTGATCAGGGACAGTGTTTGGTGTGACTCTCTCTCTCTCAAGCCTACCTTTGTAGTAAAGGTAAATCCTGCAAAAGAACTGTGTCAATCCTTAAGAATTTTAAGGATTATTCTTGGTGTTTTTAAAGTACGCCAAGTTAATTGTAGTATGTATAATTAACAAATGTAAACCAGTGTAGTGTAATAATAGTGCAAATTTGAATGTGCAACCATTTAATTTATACAGTATATGTCTACATTCGTGCTTAAAAGTTTGTGAACTTATTTTGTGAACTTTGTGAAATATTTCTGCATAAATACGACCTATATGTATGTCATCAGGTCATAAAAGTTGATAAAGAGAACCCAGTTAAACAAATATGTAATATTGGATAATTTTCCTCAATAAATAAATGACCAAATATAATTTATTTATAATAATTAACTGTGTTCTGTTTATCTAATTTTACGATTTATGTCAAAATCTGATGATGTTTTAGGTTTGATTTATGCAGAAATATAGAACATTTTAAAGGGTTCGCAAACTTTCAAGCACCACTATATGTAATTGCTAGATATTTCCAGTGATGTATTCTATGGATGTATTAAGTAGTCTTTCCCAGCCTTTAAATGACTAAACCTGAAAGAAGCAGTCTTATTAAAGCGACATCCTTGGTTTGTGTCACATGCATTCGACCCAAAGGCATATATTACTTAAATGAATCTAAACAGTGAAGTTAGTTGATTGAGGGCAAAATACTGCATATTTTTTATTATTTCTTCTTTGTCTTCTTTTTCTTCTTTGTCTATTTGTCTTTCTCTGGGTACCGATCTCAGCTACTTTAAATGAATGCTAAACCGTTGTTAAATTTGGCCCCCTAAATGAGGACAGTCTTTCATGCCTACATGTCTGTGAATTTAATGTCATTATTTTTATGCACATAAATTGTAATGCATATGCTGGTAGAATTAATTCCTGGATAAATGAATGTCATCTCATTTCCACCATATTGTTTTTTTCTCAAAGTGCCTTCCCCTCATACTAGTGTTATCCAAACTTTGTACAGTTTGACACATGTTTAAATCAATATTCATAAATGTCAAGATAGACTTTTAATGTTTACTTATAGAGTAATTCATTCATTATTTTCTGCTTTATCCTCAACTAGGGTCGCGGGGGAAGGGGGGTTCATGCGAAATTTAGAACTGTTCCTTTACCATATCCTTTCTAATTTGACAGCAAAGTAGCTATAACAGGAAGCAGACATATGTTTCATCATTGTATTGTAGTTGAACAAGGACTTTGAATAATGCTTTTTGTTCCAAATCAAAAATCTGTTAAATTAGCATGGGTCTCAAGGAACAGGTTAAAATACATAGTTTTATGCTGGATTTTAAAATTGAGTTGCTCAGAAGTCTACACATTCCAAGCATTTTTTATCATTTTACTCTCAGACTATCCTCTGGTGTGTCCTTGGTAGTGATGACTGCTTGGCTGGATGTATCTCCTAATGAGGATTGGTCCTGATTTAAACATGAAATTGGAATCCTGGCTAAGAGCAATCGATATGCACCCATTATCTTTCTGTGTAATGATGCAAATCCTTTTGCTGTACACACATACACACACACACACACACACACACACACACACACACGCGCGTGCACACACATTTTCTCATTTCCTATATTGCCAGTGAAGAGGTTTAGTGTCTCCATGTGCACTCCCAAAAGATTACCAGCAGATTTCAGGCAGGGGGTGGAGACACAACACACCTGCTCCCTTATGCTGAGAAATACTCAAGCAATTTTAACATTACCTCTATCAACTGTATCTGCACCATAATCAATAAGCAATTTTGACATTCAGTGTATTTACAGAATTTTACTTTAACATTCAATACTTTGAACAGCAGGGTAATTCACACAAATATATGCCTATCATTAGATATAAGCATATTTTGTAACATTATTCATGACTTAATAAAGCTGATAAAGGTTCAAGTATTTACACAGCCTGTGCAAACAGTTACTTGTTAGGCAAGTCTCAAGCTTGACTGTCTACTGGAAAGACATATCCAAAAAAAAACCTCTACTTTAAATAGAGAGTGAGAAAGAGAGGAATAATTCAGCAAAAGTAAAATATACTTATCCAAATATATTTTGGAGCAATTTATTTTAGGTTTACATACTTAATATAATGCAGCAAAAATGTAATAAAAGAATACTGAATATTTACCCCTATATAGAGTGTGCTTATGTGCGTGTCTGTGTGAGTGAGTGCATGCCCAGCGAGAGATTGGCACCCTGTCCTGGGTGTTTCTGCCCAGCTCCCGAAATATTCTCCCCTGGATGGGCATGGGGAACCCCTCCTGCGACACTAGTATGCCCTGTGATCCTGGGTGGCCATACTGTTAGACAAGAGGCCATGCCGTAAACCGTGATAAGTGATAGCCGAAACACACCATGACTTCTACTGAAGTGACTGACAAAATTCTAAGTAAAAGTCTAATCGATTTGACTTTTGTGAGTTTGTCCATTTCACATTGCGTCAATTACACTAGACACAATATTTCTTTATTAACAATCTTAATTCATATTCATAATTATATATTTTTAAAACAATAATATTAATGTGAAAGGGATGAAGCGACCCCTTTCACCGACTCACAGCTCTGTGAGCCAAATACACATGCTCAGTAGAGCAGGGACATTGTATATGTGATAATGTCATTACACAGTGATATGGTGATTTAATAATATATATATATATATATATATATATATATATATATATATATATGTATATGTATATGTCTACGGGTACTCACATTATTTTATCTAGGGGTTTGGGAGGTATAGCGTCCCGGGTTTAGTGGCATTGCTACTGCTAATGGCTATGGCTTATTTAGCAGAATAGCGTCGATTTTCATTATGCATAACTAAGTTGTCGATAACTCATACATTTTCCATATTTCAGCCTGTTCAGAGCAAGACGGGTGGCTAGTGAGGTACCCACTACCACCTGCTGCATTTCCACTGTACACATTCTCAAAAATACCGCTGTGAACCCACACACACACTTACACCGATACCAGCTTTTTCCACTTCCGGGTCCGGCTGTCATTTGGTCCGGGCAGAAACGCGCGCACTGCTCTTAGGGCCTTTTGTTAGAATGGACAGGGGTGGGGGAAAGTCTATGTGAGTGAAAGGAGGTGTAAAATATGGCTTGTAATATGGTTGTAGGCGGCACGGTGGCTTAGTGGTTAGCACGTTCGCCTCTCAGCACTAGGGATTCCCGGTTCGAATCCCCATCTGGGTGGAGTTTCCATGTTCTCCCCGTGTCTGCGTGGGTTTCCTCCGGGTTCTCCGGTTTCCTCCCACAGTCCAAAAACATGGATCAAGTCGATTGAATTCTCAAAATTGCCCCATATAGTGTGTGTCTGTGTGAGTGAGTGTGTGCCCAGCAATGGATTGGCGCCCTGTCCTGGGTCTATCTGCCCAGCGCCTGAGACGCTCTCCCCTGGATGGACATGGGGACAACCCCACCGCGAACCTAATAGAGGATAAAGCGGGAGATAATGAATGAATGAATGAATGAATATGGTTGTAAGTTTTGGCTGATGTAAAGAATGGGGAAAAATGAGTGTATGATATCTGTGTGTTCCTAACCCCCCCTGTCCAGTTGGTATAGCCCAGATGAGGTTTTATTAGGGGAGGGTATTTAAACAGAGGAAATCAGCAGGTTCAGTTAGTTAAAAAGTGGGCCAGCTTGAGGAGAGGCTGTCCCAGGAAAGCTTTGCTCACCCATTACATGGGATGGTTTGTCTTTTATTTATTTATTTTTTTTCTTTGTTTTGATTGTTTATTTCATTTTGTGTGAATAAGTGTAAATAAAACACACGTTCCCTCGCAGGCCTTTTCTGTTTTTTTTTAGCTACCAACAACACCACATTTAGGGGCAGTGGTGGCATTGTTGGGCAACCAGAGAGGCTGGAGGACCGGAGTGCAAAAAGGTACCTTACACGGCAGGAGATGGCCTACCGGAGACTGGCCAGGGAGGAACTGGAGGAACCCTCAGAGCCTGCAGGGGAGCAGCCTGGTATGCACAGAGGGTGGAGACCTGGCATCTGTCTATCAGCTGCTGCAGTGAATGGTGAAGTCCCAGGAAAGGGAGGCTTTTAAGCATGAGCAAAGTTGGAGAAGTATGCAGGTCCAGCTGAACCAGCTGCGGGAAGATCTGGATGCGGATCGAGTTGGTGGAGCCAGGGCGGAACAGCAGAGGCTAAAAGCCAATGGCAGAGGGGAACCCTGCTAGATCACCATCAACCAGCCCGTCTGCAACCTCGCCTCATCAGCTGAGTCTGGATAACAGCCGAGCTGGACCTGGTGCTGAACCGTTATCCTGGGCCCGGGCGATGATTCCGAAGCTGGAGGAGGGAGACGACATTGAACAGTACCTGGTAACTTTTGAGAGACTGGCAATGGCTTACAGGTGGCAAAGGGAGGATTGGGCCATCTATTTAGTCCCATACTTAAGTGGAAAAGCACACGGGGCACATGTAGCCATGGACATGTGGGAGTCAATGGACTATGATAAGGTGAAGGTTGCCATCCTCCAGAAATTTGAGATCAACAAGGAGGTTTACAGGCAGAGGTTCCGGGACCCGGACATGAGGCCCGGCGAAACATCTCGGGAGTTATACCACTGTCTCAGAGACCTGTTCTGGAAGTGGGTTCGCCTTCGTGGAAGACTGTGGAACAGGTGGTGGAGATTTTGATTTTGAAACAGTTTCTCCATGTCCTGGGCCCTGATGTCAGAGTATGGGTCAAGGAGCACAATCCCCAAACTGGTCAGAAGGCGGCACAGCTGGTGGAATCCTTCATGGAGGCTTCATGGGGTTTCCGATATGAGTCCACCCTGAAGATGACAGTCAGGGGTAAGTCTGATGTGTTTAAAGGGGGGAGTGGTCCTGGGGTTAGAGATCTGGCTAAGACACCTGATACCCAGCCCCTAGTACACCCACAGTCAAGAGCTAGCCACCCATTGGGAGACAGAGCAGACGTGGTATGTTATGTGTGTAGAAAGGACATATTAAGCCAGACTGCCCTGTAAGAAAGGCAAAAGCAGCCAGCGGCCATTGTTATCCTCAGCCTGTGGGGGAGGAGTTGGAGCTCACTGGGAGGTTACAGACCGTAAGTGTGAGGGTCAATGATAAAGCCACCCTAGCCCTATTAGACACTGGTAGCACCCAAACCCTTGTACAGCCATCTTTGGTAAAAGGGAGAGATCAGGTGGAATACAAACCGCTTAAGGTACTATGCGTAAAAGGGGATGAGCATGAGTATCCTACGGCAGAGGTTTATCTGGAGGTTGGAGGACACACATTTTTACTCACAGTGAGAGTTGTCAATGGTCTTAGTAACCCTGTGGTATTAGAACAGGATGTTCTAGTTTTACCAGAATTGGTACAGGCAAATAGGCCTGTTCAGGTGGCTATTACTCGTTCGTAGGCTAAGCAGCAGGAAAAGGAAGAGGAAGATAATTCCAAGGGCTGGCAACTGTTACCTTTTAGTGGGGTGGAGCTGGAGGATGAAGGCAAGAGTAAGCAGAGAAAGATGCGGGTCCAAAGAAGAAGGGAGGAGCTTCTGGGTTCTTTAAGGAAAGCATAGAAGGCAGAGAAGCTTGAGGAGCTTCAGAGGCAGGACCCCTCATTGGCTAAAGCTTTTGGTAAAGTTGTCCAGGTGGAAAGTATTTCCAATGGGCAGAGCAGCAGCCCTCACTGTATAAAGGGGGGACTTCTTTATCATCAACAAGAAGGGGGGCCTCCAGAGCAGTTAGTGGTACCCAGGAGCCTGAGAGAGCGGGTTTTAACAATGGGTCACAGTATTCCCTGGGCAGGACACCTAGGAAGGGTTAAAACCTGGGAGAGGATTGTAGATTTTTTTTGGCCAGGAGTGTACAGTGATGTACAGAGTTTTTGTAAATCCTGTAAAATATGCAACTTGACCAGTAAAAAGAAGAGTGGTTTGTTCCTTCTACAGCCCCTCCCCGTAATTGAGGTGCCATTTACCAGGATAAGGATGGACATTTTGGGACCGTTGGAAAGAACAAAGACAGGTCATAAGTATATATTGGTGGTCTGTGATTATGCTACCCCGTATCCAGAGGCTTTTCCATTGCGTAAGATTACCGCACAAGCCGTAGTGAGGGCCTTGCTACAGTTGTTTGCCAGGGTAGGGATTCCCCAAGAAATAATCACTGACCAGGGGACAGAGTTTTTATCAAACACTCTAAAGCAGGCTTATCGTTTTCTGGGGATAAAGGGTATAAGGACCACTCCCTATCACCCGCAGACTGATGGCCCAGTGGAGCGGTATAATCAAACCCTTAAAAGCATACTCCGGAAGTTTATGGCTGTCCACGGCAAAGACTGGGATTACTGGCTGCCCTATCTTCTTTTTGCCTATAGAGAGGTACCCCAAACATCAACAGATTTTTCCCCTTTGAACTTCTTTATGGACGCCATGTTCAAGGCCCCTTGGACGTGTTGAAAGAGGCCTGGGAGGAGCCACAAGTGGCCCAGAAGGACACTGTTCTCTCCCATGTCTTAAAAATGAAGAAAATGGAAGAAATGGCTGACTCGGTTCAGGAAAACCTGGAAAAAGCTCAGAGGAGGAGGAAAATCTGGTATGACAAGGCTGCCAGACAAAGAACTCTCTAGCCAGGGCAGAAGGTGCTTTTACTGCTGGCTACTACAGAGAATAAACTGTTGGCTCTGTGGCAAGGACCATTCACGGTGCTTCGTAAGATGAGTAAAGCCACCTATGAGGTGGACATGCCTGGGAGGAGAAAGCAAGCCCAGGTCTTCCATATCAACCTTTTGAAGGAGTGGTCTGAAAGGGAGGAGCTACCCAGCTTTCAGCTCTTTGTGTGAACTGTGGAGAAGGAGGAGGACTGTCCAGAGCAGTTCTTCCCAAGTCAGCGGAGGTCAGCATCACTGGACCTGTTGCATCTTCCCCTGCAGAAACAGAAAGAGATGGCAGCCATTATTCCGACTGAACTGTTCCAGGAAGAGCCCGGAATTACTGCCGTGGTGGAGCATTCCATTTTCCTGAAGGATCCTACTCCAGTCAGGCAGAGGATGTAAAGGGTTTTTTTTAGCTACCAACAACACCACAATTAATATAAATAATTAAGTGAACATTTGCATAAACTTGTGATACACACACCTAGACAGACAGACAGACAGCCAGACATACACACACACACACACACACTTTTTATTTTATATATATAAATACTGTACACAGAACTTAAGCTACAGTGTCCTTTATGCAAATCAACATTTTATATTTAACATTTAACTTGACTGAGATGGCGGCATGATGGCCTAGTGGTTAGCATATTCGCCTCACAGTGCTGGGGATCCAGGTTCGAATCCCAATCTGGGTGGAGCTATTTAGATTCTTCCTTTGTCCTTGTGGGTTTCCTCCAGTTCTTCAGTTTCCTTCCACAGTCCAAAAACATGTATTCAAGGTAAATTGAATGATCTAAATTGCCCTATATAGTGTGTTAGTGTGAGTGAGTGTGCCCAGGGATAGATTGGCGTCCTGTCCTGGGTGTATCTGCCCAGCGCCTCAAATGTTCTCTCCTGGATGGGCATGGGGAACACCCCCCCCCCGCCGTGACTATACTAGGGGATTAAGAGGAAGATGATGAAATAATGAATGAATTATCTTGACTGAGATATAGGAAATTAATCATCATCTTGTTTAAAAAATCATGTACTTTTCTCAGTAGTGCAATCTTGTCTGAAATGAACAAAGGTTTCTGTTGTAAAGTGTGATTTACATTTTATACACATTCATAGCAATTGATACATGTTTTTTTTTCAAGCTGCAGTTTAGGCAAAGCATTGCCTGCTGGCATTTATCAATAAATAGTCCTATTTCAGTTTTACAATTGTCAGACACAGACAGCGCCCTGTACACAAGGATGTTACTAAATTCTCATTATTGTCCTATAAAATTAAACACATCAAAAAAAAAAAAAAAAAAAATTTCTGAACTACTTATCTTAATTAGAGAAATGAGGGTAGGGTAATTGTTGAGGCTTAACAATTTATACATTGGTTCCGATTTTATGAATACTACAGCTCTCTTTACTTGTTTTTTTTTCCTCCATTCTGGGTTCGTATGTTCTGCCTCATCTGAGATTTTTCATCCATGATTTACATTTTAAACGTCATCTACACGACACCCTCTTTTTGTATATTTCTATTCTTCTCACTCTTATTAGCTTTGTGTCGAAGTTATGTTGTCCCTGCACTGCCCTTAGCTGGAGGTTCATGTAGTGTTCCTTTACCTTTCTTTTCCAGTCTTTCAGCATTTGGGACAGTGACCTTCAGACTGAAATCCAGTCTCATTATTCCTGACACAAAACCAAATTTCCTCGATTACAGCTGCCTTATGTGCTAGTTCACAGGCTCTCTATGCCCCACCTGCTGTTTGGCCTCAGGCTGCCTTTAGAGCACTGCATCCTTAAGAAACTATGCTCTGATGAAACGCATTCCTGTTATTTTTTTATTTGCCTATTGTCAGTGTTCAACAGTCTCATATTCAACAGTCTTTTCAATTGGCTATTTGCTACTGGCATTTTTATTGGTATTTTTGTGTTTAACTCTTTACAGGAGATTATCCACTGGTAAACATGGAGACAGCAGTCCAGCCTACAAATTATGTTACTATAACACTTTGATAACATTTTTTGGGAGAACTATGCAGTTGTTTGAAATGAACTAAAAAAGACTACACTTTTGGAGTGAAAAACTCAACCATTCAATCAATCCCATCAGCACTCTTCTGAAAAAGTATCCCTGGAGCTTCCAATTTCTATGAAAGCCCAATTTCCCCAACTTAACAAACAAACAACTGAATAAAGCCCATTTCTGTGGTCCGCCTCAGCATCGCTGCCCTCTTGCCATACTGCCCCGTGAATTGATTCAGGATGCCCACAAATTGACAGATGCAGGGTGTGGGCGGGTAATGTTGGTGTGCGTGATGTGCTGTAAAGAGAGGGGGAACATAAGAAAGAACTTTATTCCTGTGAGAGGATGATGCTTGCAAAGGCATTCTTGCTTAGTTTATAAAGATGCTGGAACATTCCCATAATTAAATTCCAGATTTTTTTTTGTCCTATATAGCCTTGTGTTGAATCACAGTTTTATCTTCCCCTCCTCTTTGAAAAAATACTTCATTGTGCTTTTTCCTTTCTTCTGTATTTTTAAAATTTCCAAGTCTCCTTAAGACTAGACTTCAGTTTTCATTTATTCCTGATGCTCCACTAAGATTTCTTGATAACAGCTGCCTCATCTGCTAGTTCACAGTCTTCCAGCCCCGCCTACTCTCTAATCTTGAGCACTCTATGCAGCTTTTCTCTGCATGTCTAATGATTTTTGTGTGTTTGAGGTTAGACATACAGTCATCACTCACTATATTGCTGTTCACTTATTGAGGCTTCACAGTATCACATTAAAAATATATATCTAATTCTGTATCACATAATTTTCCTTATATTACGGCATTTTGTGTTTATATATTTTTTTAATAATTATTCACATTAAGTTATTTGCAATGACTTAAGTGTGCTCAATGAAGCCACCAATGAACCAAATGTGTTCAAGGACCTTACCCACATCTGCAACATCCCAAGATCATTTTGCACTAGAGCCTTAGTCTAAGTGTTGCTATTCTCTGCTGCTTTGCCATATTGCTCTTATTTTAATATGTCGTTGGACATGCTATTTTCTAAAACAAATTTGTTTTGTTAGGTTCACAGCAAGTCCTGACTGACCTTTGTAAGCTTTTTGCCATGTTTTCAATCAGATCCAAATGTTTTGCTTTTCTTAGAGGGACGAGGGACCTATGAGCAGGCGTGGCTGCCTCCCAGCTAGGAAATGCCATCCTCCTGTGCCCATTTGTGTCATGATGAGCTACTCCAATCCCCTTTGATGATACTCTTCTGGCAATGTCTGCCAAAATAGCTGGCCTGGCCCCAAAACAGGATATGAATGAGAGCAGGCTTGTACATTGAGTTGTACTGTAGTTTTTGTAATACAAAGTTGTTACACCAATTTATGCCATGTTTCTTGTCAAGGAATGCATAGGATATTGATATTTTATTTTATAAAACGGGTAGCTCCGGATCTTAGTTCCGTAGTTCCAATCTGATCAGTGGCAGAGGCTTGTGGTTAACGAACCATCCTTGCGACTTGAAGGTCCACGGTTTGATTTCTGATCCCAACTGACCTTGAGCAAGGCATCTAACCCAAATTGCTCCTCAGGCCCCATATACAAGGCTGCCCGCCGCTGCGGGCATGTGTGCTCACTTCACCAGTTTGTATATGTGTGTGTTTCACTGCATGGATGGGTTAAATGTGGAGGACAATTGAGTGTAATCACAGTAGGGAAAAAAAATAATGTTATCACTTTATTATTTGTTCAGCCGTGACAATTCTTACAATAGTGCACTCCTCTGACCACTTCACCTTAGTATCAATGCGTGAAATACAATACCTTATTTTAAATCATAAAATTCAGTACTGTCACAGGTGCCTGGGACACCTGTCCCTCATTTGTGTGATTCATGGACTCCGTTGGGTGATTGGTTTATTTTGTGCACGTGACTGGGTGTGTTTTGTATTTAGTTCCGTATTCCCTAAATCCTGTGCACGTCTTTGTTTGTGGATTATTCCCGGTGTTGGTGCGTTTCGTTTATTTCCCCTTTCCGTTGGTGTCCCTACACCATTTTAATAATAAATATGTTTTGTTTTTTATAACCGGTGTTCTCTGGACTCTCCTTCCGCGCTCAACCACGGTACAACGCTGCGCATTATCCCCGCGCAGGTTGTATCCGTGGGAGTGTTTTACCCGACGGACCGGTGTACGCATTCTTTCCCGCATAGCCGTTCCCGGGAAGCGCTCACTAGGCGCGAGTGGCGTACGCAGTTTCCCCGCGTAGCCGATCTCCTCCGGGGAGCTGCTACAGTACAGTACAGTACTCTGCTTTGCATTGTGCCTGGTAACACCTCTTTCTCTTGCCCTCAATATATTGTTTGTAAACAGTTTTATTTAATCTCAAATTTAAAAATTAAATCCTAAATTTTTATTAAAAAATAACCACATTGTTTACATACCTGTAACACTGTCTCTTGTATTCCTTGCACAATTCACTAAACCATTTATCTAATTAAAGTGGTGACATTTTTACAAATATAAACAATGTTATGCCAGTTTTTGTTTATTTTTTAAAGCAAACTAAACTTTGTATTAGTTTGCTTTAAATATATAATTGTATTATATTTATCATAGTAAATAACAATTGCTTGCAAAATCATGATTAGACCATGTCACAAAAAAAAGAATTTTACACTACAATCAAGTTACAGGAACACTGATGTGCTTTATCATTGCAATCACCTTTTCAGTGTGTTGGTCCTTTGTGTGCCACTTCATCATGTTTTGACATAACAATGCATACAGTAGATTACTGAAAGTGCCCTAAAGCTCAACTGGATTGACATCTGATAAATGGCGGAGTAGAGGGCACTGCCTAGATCTGCTTCAAATGTTTATAAACACCATGTACAGTGTAGTAAGTTATATTATCCTGCTGAAAACAGACTACCATAAAATAACACTACTGCCATGAATGTTCATCTAGACCATGGACCCAGGTACTCTACAAAGATATTTAAAAGGTGGCATTTGTTAAATAACTAGCTGTGGCATGAGAGTGTGATGGGGCGGAGCCTGTAAACAGGAGGCAGGAATAGGAGGCTGATAAGGTGAATGGTAACACCTGCTATTTTAACAGGCAGGATGGAGAGAGAGTCTGATTATGCTAGCCTGCATATACACTAGAGATTCCTTCATTATCTTCCGCTTCATTTCGGGCACTGGACAGATACATCCAGGACAGGTCGCCTATCTATTGCTGGGCACACTCACTCACACAGCCACACACACAAACATACACCATATGGAGCAATTTAGAGCATTCAATTTACCTTAAATCCATGTTTTTTGGACTATGGGAGAAAACTGGAGAACCCAGTGGAAACCCATGCGGACACGGCGAGAAACTCCAACCAGATCAGGATTCGAACCTGGAATCCCCAGTGCTGAAAAGCAAACGTGCTAACCACTATGCCACCGTGCACCCAACACTTAGACAGTGTTTTACAAAGTAAAATGATTGGCAGCAGGATTTGGACCTTTCATACAGCTACATGGCAGAGTGAATGCAAGTGTGTATCAGAACCTTCTTCAACAACACGTGGTTCTTTCCTTGCGTTCATCACTCAATTAGCCAGCATTTTTCATGCAGGATAATGCCCCCTGATTGTCACACAGCAAAATGGGTAAAGCACCTCCTTGAAACTGAAACCACTTTAGCAACAATGTAATGGCCAGCGCTTAGTCCTGACCTAAACTCTATAGAAAACCTCTGGAAAATACTTGGTGACAAAAGTTATGGCCAAGAAACCCACAGCAGTTACAAAGCAGGGATGTGGTAGCTCAGTGTTTAGGGTGTTGGGCAGTCATAAAGGTTGAGGGTTCAAATTACATGTTCACTGAAGTTACCAATGTGGACCATTGAGCAAGACCCTTAACTGTCATTACTTCAGGGGTGCTGTCCCTGTGTTCTGACCCCAGCCGCCAAAGTTGAGATACTTGTAAGTTGCTTTGGATAAAAGCATCTGCTAAATAACCAAATGTAAATGTAGACTAGTGATGTCCTGTAGCCGCAGATGTGCTGAAGTCATTCAAAGCAATGGCCTGACCTGAACATCTCTTTCCTACAGATTAGTGACTGATGGAACCTTCAAAATATTATTGTAGAAAGTTGTAAAATAAATGCTGTTCTCTAATTATGATCATCATAATCACAACCATATGTATGGGAGTGGTAGCTCAGTGGTCATAGCGTTGGGCTATCAATCTGAAGGTTGGCAGTTCAAATCCCAGGTCCACTGCAGTTACCAGTGTGGGTTCTTGAGCAAGACCCTTAGCCCTCATTGCTCCAGGGATGTTGTGATTAACCCTGTGTTCACCTTGGAAGTCGCTTTGGATAAAAGCGTCCAATAAATGACCAAATGAAATGAACCAAAGATAATGAATTAACTAATGTATGTTCGTACACCCACCCATTTCCTGATGTCACTCATCAACCATATCATACTGACATTTACATTAATTCCCCAAACCAGCCTTTTACAAAAAAAAAAAACAAACAAAAAAAACATTTGCTTAGATCATCACACTTCCTTCACCAGCTTGTCTTTTCCCACTGAGCTCCCAGTTGCTATTCGTTTCCAGCCAAATCACACAAATATGACTGGCAAATTTCTTCCATTGTTACAATGTTTAATTCTGAACAATATGTGCTTGTTGTAGATGTTCCTGTGGACAGGTTTATAAAAGCACATTTAAGTGTTCTGCTGTTATGCAGTTCTATTCCTTGTTAAGCATGTTGCATTGGGCCCTACTTTAACTATTTTTAGCGAGCTTTCAACCACTGACTTGATTTTTTGAATCATTGTGTCTTTGCTATTGTAACTATTGGTAAATACACCTTGTGTGGCTCGAAAACTGCAAAGGCTATGTCCTAATTTTCTTAATTTTTCATTAGTGTGTAAGCAATACGCCAGTAATGTACATGAACACACCTTGTTTTGAGACCATCATGCCCATCAGTGTAGATATATTCACAGGCACTGTTTCTATTTAAACAAAACAGGTGGAAGGTGCCATAATAGACTATTGGCAAGGTGTAAGAAAGCAATAATCATCCCTATGCACAATGAACAAAGTTAAAGATAATGTCCTTTGTGTCTTATCACACATTTCTCTCATAATTATTATTCTTACGCTCAATGTCTAACAGAGCTGTTTAAGTGTTATTTACTATAAAAAAATATTGGTTGTGCATGTTTTTACATAAATTATGAAAAGATTAAAATTCATACAAAAAAACAAAGATAGGTCACACAAATATACCTGGGCTCTGGCTTAAAACATTCATTATTAACCACTTACTGTAGCAGCATTTCTATTTATTTATTAGATTATTAATTTTTGATTTATACAGTGGTTTTTAAAAAGTTTTGTTGGCCTCCGAATTTATTAAATCTTTGCATAAATTTGAGCTAAATGTTCTGAAAGTCAGAAAAGATAACTAAACATCATTTATTCACTATGGAAAATTATCTAATATTACACAATCTGTTAGTGTCAGAATTATCAAAGTTGTTTTGTAATTTAATAAAGAAGTGTTTTTTTTCAGTCTGGAAAATGAGTTTGAACTTCCCGAGTCTATAGTCAGACCATGATTACCATCCTAAGAATAGCTGACCAAAGGAGGTCATAACAAGAGCAAAGTGTGTAATTGTCTGCAACAATACAATGAAACCCAAAGTAACTTGTCAAAAAACAAAGCCTGTTCTCACATTCAATGATTGTATTGTTCATAAATTTAACATGACAGAGGTGCCTATCTGCAATTTGCTAAAGATCAACAAAGTGGTGGTAGTATTATGGTTTGGGCATGTCTTGCTACATTTGTCCCAACAAAGCGTGCCATCAGTGATGGAAGAATGACTTCTGATTGATACCAGCAAATTCAAAAGAATTATTTTAGAACATTGTGTGTACAATCTGTAAACTGATGAATGTGAACTGGTGTAATACAAAAGATGAGAGGGTTTTGTAATATATTCTAGGTTGATTTACATCAACAAGTCCTGAAGGTTCAAATCCACTAAAGTTATCAATATGTACCCTAAAGCACAGCTATTAAACCCTTCATGCTATATTCGTACCTGTTAATCAAGCATTTTCTATATCTCATCTCATTTTATTATATTTTGTTTTATCCTATATTAGGGACTAGGGTTCCATCCAGGGAAGAATGCTTCGAGTGCTGGGCAGATTTACATTTACATTACATTTACATTTGGTAATTTAGCAATTTATACAAAGCGATTTACAAGTATCCCAACATAATGGTTGGGGTCAGAACACAGGATTAATACAGCACCTTGAGCAATGAGGATTGAATACACAACCTTCAGATTGATAGCCCAACACCTTAACCACTGAGCTACCATGACCAGATACACCTAGATACACACCGGACAGGGTGCCAGTCCATCGCTGGGCACACTTACTCACACAGACACACGTACTAAATGGGGGCAATTTAGAGCAGCCAGTTTACATTTAATCCAAGTTTTTGGACTGTGGAAGAAAACCAGAGAAACTGTAGGAAACCGGAATTCAAACCTGAACCCCTGGCATTGAGAAGCGAATGCTGGATGCTGGGACATTATTCATTCATAAGAAATTTGTTCAGAGGGGCTTGTCTGCATTTAATATGCCAATTCTGCATATATTATTTTAGTATATGGCTACCGGCTTGGCTTAGCAACTGCTCACTTTGCTTTTGGTTGGGATAAGCTCTCTATGTTTCCACATTATTCAATTCCCATTGACCACCCTGATCATCATGCTCAAGGGGACTAGGTCAACACGCAGTGTCCAGTTTCTCTGGGTGGCCACAGACAGTGTAGCATCAATATCCATGCTGTAATCACTCAGACCGTTTGCTATGTTGTGTTTGGTTTCCGTGAGTAAGTGACAATCCCCACAAATGGTACTTCATTCAGTCACCTGCTGGGTTTCAGCACGGTAGACCCAGCTACTAATACCCTAGCCAGTAATCACCTATTTTGTCTTATGTTTTTTTATTTGTTTGTGTAGGGTGTGCACACTCTCCGATGTAAACATCCTTGGGCAGTGACAAGGGTCGGGGCTGATTTGGTCTTGAATGGCCTTTATACAAGCATGTTGTGCCCTATAACTGCTAATCACACCCAGTTTGTGTATTATTAAACTTACTATACACTAATGCTTGCTAATTGACAAAGATTAATTTGAAAGTGTCCATGTTGCGCTTCGGGTTAAAGCAAAGAACAAGTGTTACTGTCAACCTTTTCAAAGACATGACCAGTTTGTAGGGTATTTTTATCTGACCTTTGAAAATAAACTTCCACATCTTATGCCATAACAGTCATTCCCAGTTATTCCCAGATCATTGTATGTGTTCTTTTGCTCATTTTTGTTTTTTTCTTAAGTGAATAATTTTTGCTTTTAATTTTTAACATTAACTTTAAAAATGTGCATACTGAATGGTTTTTATTGTTAACTGTGGTACTTTACAGAATGATTAATAACTATTATTTCATTATTAAACAACAAACAATTAAATATTTATTGACAAACCATATTAATGTTCAGTGGTTTGCTGAATACAAAATAATTTTCCACTACAGTGTTTTTCCTGAATAAAAAAATCCTCACCACCATGCTTACTAATCCCATTCTCTTTTTCACAATATTTTGAGGATGTCAGTATGAATTACTGGAAGCATAGAATCAATGGAAGCATTGTGACTCCAGTCACTGATGTTGCACAAGACTGAACTTACAATGAATGTTCCAGTTTAAGTTCCCCACACCAAATGATTTTGTTAATAGGCAACAGCTATTGCAAAATATCTATTTCACTACCCAAATTATTGCCACAAAGTTGAAATCACATTTTTCTAAACACTGCTCTAAAAACTTCCATCCATCCATCCATTATCTTCCTCTTGTCTGGGGTTCGGTTCGCGAGGGCAGCAACTGAAGTAGGGACACCCAGACCTGCCTCGCTCCAGGCACTTCCACCAGCTCAACTGGGGGAACCCTGAGGCGTTCCCAGACCAGCTGGGAGATATAATCCCTCCAGCGTGTCCTGGGTCTTCCCCGGGGTCTCCTCCCAGCTGGACTTGCCTGAAACACCTCCCTATGGAGGCGCCCAGGAGGCATCCTTACCAGATGTCCGAACCACCTCATCTGGCTCCTTTCGATGCGGAGGAGTAGCAGCTCTACTCCAAGTCTCTCCCGGATGACCAACCTTCACCCTGCGGAGAAAACCAATTTTGGCCGCTTGTATTAACGGTCTTGTTCTTTTGGTCATTACCCAAAGCTCATGACCATAGGTGAGGGTAGGAACTTAGATTGACTGGTAAATCGAGAGCCTTGCCTTATGGCTTAGCTCCTTTTTCACCACAACAGACCAGTATAGGGTCCGCATTACTGCTGATGCAGCGCCGTTCCGTCTGTCAATCTCACACTCCATATTACCATCACTCATGAACAAGACTCCGAGATACTTAAACTGCTCCACTTGAGGCAAGATCTCATCCCTGACCCAGAGAGGACTCTCTACCCTTATCCGACTGAGAACCATGAGATTTGGAGGTGCTGATTCTTACTGCTTACAGGACCACATCATCTGCAAACAGCAGCGACGTGATCCTCAGATCACCAAACCGGACACCCTCCATCCCCTGGCTGCGCCTAGAAATTATGAACAGAACCCAGTGACAAAGGACAGCCCTGACGGAGTCCAACCCTCACTGGCTATGCTGATGACACTCAGCTTTATTTGTCTTTTGCCACCTGACGACATCACAATCTCAAATCGGATATCTGCCTGCCTCACTGACATATCTGTTTGGATGAAGGCCTGTCATCTCAAATCAAATTTAGCAAAAACAGAGCTTCTCATAATCCCAGCTAAACCCTCAATCGAGAATGACCTGAGCTTCCAAATTGACGGCTCAACAATCTCTCCAACCGATTCGGTCGGTAACCTTGGTTGCACAATAGACTCCCAACCTTAAACTCTCTGATCATGTTATCAAAATTGCCTGTTCCTGCAGATTCCTTCTTTACAACATAAGGAAGATCAGACTCTTCTTGACTGAACCCTTCTTGACTTGCTACCTAGCTGTTAGTTCAAGCCCTCATCCTATCCCGGCTTGATTATTGTAATGTGTTGCTTGCCGGTATCCCAGCTTCCACAATCAGACCTTTACAACTAATTCAAAACTCTGCAGCCTGACTTGTATTCAACCAGCCCAAGCGAACTCATGTCACTCCACTACTCATTTCTCTCCATTGGCTCCCTGTAGCTGCTCGCATTCAGTACAAGTCACTGATTCTGGCCTACAGGTCCATTTCTGGATCTTCCCCCTCTTGCCTTCACTCTATCTTTTCAAAATACACTCCAGCTCGTTCACGTTGCTCCAGTGATGATTGCCGCCTGTTGTTTCCACCTCACCGAGGAGCTAATTCTCACTCTGTGGCGTTCACCACTGCAAAATGGTGGAACGATCTTCACAACTCTGTCCGTAAGACAGAGTCACTAGGCATTTTTAAGAAATTACTAAAGATGCATCTTATTAACAAATACCTGTTGTAGAGGAAAAAAAAGGGGGGTGGGGTGCAGGATCATATAACCATCAGGTTTGATAATTCTACAGTGTAGCTGGTTTTCTTCATAACTACTGACTAGTGATGTTCTCAAGTTGCTATGAATAAAAGCATCTGCTAAATGACTAAATGTAAATGTATGTATTGTAAGTCAGACTTAGATCCTGCTTCGCACATTCAGGGACTGAATGGCCCGTAGTAAGGAGCCATGTACCCCATATTCGCGAAACACCTCCCACAAAATACCCCAAGGGACACAGTCAAAAGCCTTCTCCAGATCCACAAACATGTAGATTGGTTGGGCAAACTCTCATGAACCCTTGAGGATCCTGGAGAGAGTAAAGAGCTGGTCAAGTGTTCCACGACCAGGACAAAAGCCGCACTGCTCGTCCTGAATCCGAGGTTCGACTATCAGTCAGACTCTCTTCTCTTCTTCCAGTCGAAGTCAACAGTGCTCCACCTCTACTATATGCTGTGTTAGTGGCACACTGCTTTCCCCTCCTGAGTCGCCTGACAGTTTGCCAGAATCTTCTTGGAGCCGACCGAACGTCACTTTCCAAGGCCTTACTGAACTTCTCCCATGCCCAGGTTTTGCCTCCGTGACGCAGCAAATCGCTTGGCCTGTTGGTACCGGCCAGCTGCTTCTGGAGTCCCACAGGTGAACCATATGACTTTTTCTTCAGCTAATCCCTCACACGAGGTTACCACCACCATGTTCAAGGGTTTCCGCCATGACAGGCACCAACTACATTGCGACCACAGCTCCTGCCCGCCGCCTCAACAATAGAGGAACAGAACATGGCCCATTCAGATTCAATGTTCCCTAACTCCCCCGGAATGTGTTTGAAACTCTGAGAGGTCAGAGTTTAACATCTGTCTGACGGGTTCTTTTGCCAGAGATTCCCAGCAAACTCTTACTATATGTTTGGATCTGCCTGGTCTGACCGGCATCTTCCCCCACCACCTGATCCAACTCACCACCAGGTGGTGATCAGTTGACAGCTCGGCTCCTCTCTTCACCTGAGTGTCCAAGACACATGGTCGCAAATCCAATGACTCAACTAAAAAGTCGATCATTGAACTGCAGCCTAGGTGCAACACACCTGCCCGAAGTCTCTCACCATGGGCAACTCCAGACAAGAAGAGAGTCCAGCCCCTCACAAGGAGATTGGATCCAGAGCCCGAGCTGTGCGTTGAGGTGAGCCCGACTATATTTAGCCAGTATCTCTCAACCTCCCGCCCCAGTTCAGGCTCCTTGCACCCGATCCACAATGCACCGAACCTATATTACTACCCCTCCCACAGGTGGTCAGCCCATTTGAGGCGGGACCCATGTAACTCCTTTGGGCTGGGCCCGGTCGGGCACCATGAGAAAGTGCCTGACCACCAGACGCTTTCTGACGAACCCCATCTCCGGGCCTGGCTCCAGGGTGGGCCCCAATACCCCTAACTTGGGCAGGGTAGACATATTCCTCTAAAAACTAAACTCTGTAATTTGCTAATTCACTTGAAATTTTTAGAGACAAAGAAATATTTTTTTCATGTTTTCAATAATAAACTTAATTCCTGATACTAGAATTTGCAACTGATGCCTGCATTCCACTGGGACAGAAATTTTGCCCCCCCCCCCCAAAAAAAAGACCAAAATTGGATCTTCATCCACTTTAACATTTTTTTAAAATTCTACTTATAAATCAGTTGAACTTTCTGCAGCTCTGCAAGTGGAATTTTATGTTTTCTCAAAACAAAGTGAAATGAGGACTTATTTCACTTTAGAACTATTATTAACTGTATTTAATGCCATCTAAATTAACTTTCTGTCATGATTCTCTGACCTCCTGCCATCTGGAAAAAGGTACCGGAGCATCTGGGCACTCACATCCAAACTGTGCAAAAGTTTCTGCCCCCATGCTCAGACTCCTAAATAATCACAATCAGCTATTAACAATTTGCACTCATGTAAAACTGGACTAAAACTCACACACATACTCCTGTATGCCAAAGATAGTCAAATTGCCACTAATACTTTTAGATTTATAAGCAACTGCTGATAAAAATTATTTTTTAAAACCTTTATAACCATGGACATATTTTGCACCTTACGACTCACACCAATAAGGGGCCACCTGCACTCTTACCTCTCATTACTTAATGTTTACTTGTTTCTTGTCCTGTACATTG
Organism: Corydoras sp. C115; assembly: GCA_019802505.1. NCBI lineage: Eukaryota > Metazoa > Chordata > Actinopteri > Siluriformes > Callichthyidae > Corydoras > Corydoras sp. C115. The sequence goes on along the minus strand of JAFMOC010000025.1, from coordinate 960,799 downwards.
TCTGTTGCACACTTAGTTCCTATTACTTAAATGTTCATTGTCTGTATATTGTCTCAAATTTCTTGTAATTCTACTTTTGCACAAGCTATTTGCACACATGCACTTTATGTTGGATTGTGTAGTTGCTATTCTGTGTAGCACCTTGGCTGTTTCATTCCACTGTATCATGTACACCACTTTATATTGTTGGAATGACAAATAAAAATACTAGAACGTAACCTTTCAAGCACAAAAACAGCATGTCACTAAATAGAGTATTTTGTACTTGCTCCATGATTATCACGGCAGCATGGTGCTGCTCTTTGTCCTTTTATTAGACATAGTTATTCTGTCATTCGTTCCATCTAAAGGCCAAATTTTGCCTGTGTCAGTGTCCCGCACCACCCACTTTTCTGGCCAGTTCAGCTGGCCAGTTCAGCTTTCTCAAAAAACGCTCACTTTAACTTTTGCAGCTGATTGACAGCCCCAGTTGGTAAACACTAGCGATGTAGCTGCTCGGAGACCGGGCCTGAGGGTTTTTTACCTTTTGTTTCTTCTTGTTAATTTTGTGAGGAGCACATCCTGGTAGGAGTGATGTGCCACCTTTGGTATGGTATTTGTTGTAGTGGTCCTTTACAGCTGCTTAACAGGAGCAGCTAAGAGTTGAGAGCTGTGTAAAATCCCACTGTGAATCTACCACTTCTCTGTCCACCAGCGTGTGCATGCTCTCTGAGGTAAATGAAGAAGTAAGAGTATCATACAACCTAATGTATGGTTTGGTTAGTAGGAGTCACGTGTGCTTCTGAGATAGCATTTAATGCTATACATAATATGTAGGACATGCTCATGCCCTACAGTATTTATATTGTTTCATGAGAATGAATCTGGCATGTCCACATTTTCCAGCATGCTGAGCCTACAGTTTCAGGTTGCATTTTGTGATGCAAAGATTCCTGTGTTATTTGCCCTTGACCTTTATGCATTGAGATTTTCCCTGACTCCCTGAATCATTTCATTATATAATAAATGGTAAATGGTGAATTAACTGAGGTTAATTTTTGAGTTGTGTCACAAAGACACATTGTCTTTGAAGTGTAAAAAAAATATGAAATTTGGCAAAAAATGGTGAACCATAACATATAGTTATTTGCAAAGACTATAGCAGTGTAAACTATGCAATAGGTATGAGATTTAATCTAGTAAGCACTGCACAACTCATAAAGCTGTAGGGTCTTTCAGTAAATGGATGTGCAGTATCTACTATCAATTTCACCATGTTCACCATATTGCATTTACTGCAAATGTTCCTTGACATAAGAGTTCAGACTGCTACTGAAGAATCTGGTTAATTAATTACATTTGTAAACTGTCAAATATCTGCTTTACCACATTGCTGTTGTTTTTTTTTTTTTTTCTTAGCTTGAACATATGATTCAACTCCCATTGAATTATGGGACGTTACAGGGTGCTGCCATTGGTTACTTTAAAATGGCTTCTTATTCAGTGAGTCATTTGGGAAATGTTTTCTTCCTACTTAATGCCAACTACACACTTAGACACAATAGCAATTCTCATCTAAAGCTTTTACCAAGTATTTTTTAGACAGTAGATGATTTTTATTGAAGCCACAGGCCATATACACTTTTTTTTAGTATTAAGTCTTTATAAAATACAAAAGGTGTGTTTTTTAGGGTTGGAGCAGCATGTATTTATTTGGTGATACCGTTAATTATATTTTAAATATCTAAGCAATTTATTTGTAATAAAGCACCTTTAACATTTAATTGGTGACATAAACGTTGCCCTAAATGAAGAATCACCCAGGTATTGCTAGCTTTTCACCTAAATTGTAGAGTGGCTATAAAAGTATCACCTGCCTGTATAATGATTAGCTAAAGCACGCCGCCTTGTGGCTATAGATTGAACGCCGATTAATTATACAATGCAAAGGAAGAGGCTTAGCAGATGGAGAAGGGTGGAGTGGTAGAAATGTGGAGGCACGACAGAGATAGTGATTTTTCTTACCATAACCAAGCAACTTCCTTCTTTAATTGATCCTCTGGGATGTAGAACAAGTCCTGTAAGAGCTGCTCGAGTTTTAATTGGCTCTCTGTAGCTCTAGTCGAGCAAAAACAATTAAAGCTTCGAAAGCAAAGCATGGGCACCCGCACACACACACACACACACACACACACACACACACACACACACCACCACCTCCAATATAACGTATTCTTTTTAATTCTGCTCTTTTTTTTATCAACATTACTTTATGCATGCAGGTAATATTCATTGTGTGAAGGTTCTTTACTATGGTGCTGTTTTAGAAGTATTTTACTTAGGAACCTTTTTGATAAACAGGCCTTTATATTACAATATTCTTCAAAACACTGGTTATTTTCTGGCACTCTTAAGGATGTAGAACCGTGCAGAAACATATTTACTTCCCATGAATGATATTTCTATGCACTTCAAGCAGCTTTATAAGTGTCATCTAATCCATACCATTAAGGTTACATGGTGATACCCTAAACCTTTTAGCAACCTATAGAGTAGGTTTTTCATCACGCCTTTCACCTGCACCTTCTTATTTTAGCACTTTTTGGATCCTAAGAATGCTGTTGGGGACTTTGCTTTAGCTTATCTACTTTTATAACAAAAGACATATTGCAGATGGTGTAACATAAAACTAGTTTTGTACTGATACTGACATTACTGATAATGTATATAAAGTAAAATGTTTTATTAATCATTAAAAATATTCCTGTTACAACACCCCAACCATATTTTGTGATGATCAGTAGACAAAACCAAGTGAATTATGCCCAGCATAATGCCAATCACTGAGTGATTACCACATGGGTTTCAAGGGTTTGCATTTTTAAATGGTTGTAAATGGTTTTACCTGGACCTTTATGGCTTTGGGAGAGTTTGAGTTACCCTGGAGGAACAAACCGATCGAAGGACACTTTAGGGCAGTTGTCACCAATTCACCTTCTGGAGATCCATCTTCATACAGTTTCATTCAGCTAATCAGGAAATTCTGAAGCTATTGATTACAAAAATCAGTAGCTGAATCACGGCTAGAACAGACCACTGCTTTGATGTTTTAGCTGGTTGTTCGAATTTATTTGAAGAATTGAAAAGAGAATACTGGATAAGTCATGTTTTAATCTTCTTGTTAGGTCAGTGGCATGTACAGACTTGACCAAGCTTAGGCATTAACTTTCCAAAACCATGGGCATCAATGGACTAATATTGTCACTTGTCCCTTCAATAACCTCCACCATGTTCTGAATTGGATCTGAGGGCATTTGTGCACATGTAGTTAAATATTGTCATAATTTATGTTCAACATTACAATTTATTCCAAAGGTAATAATGCTGAAGGTGTGTAATCGTCAAAACCACCTGGGTATCTTGTGCTATTTGAATCAGCATTGCCTAGAACTAATAATGCTGATTATAATAAATAATATGTATTCATCCACTAGAGAGATCTACTACATGATTAAAAAATGACGGTACAGAATGAGTGGATATCATCCTATCTCTTTGTACAGTTTACACTGATGTACCCCAGCTCCACAAATATAAAGGTGGTAAGGTGTAATTTAAGGAGCCAAAAAGCTTTAATAACTATGTAACGCGGTGGCTGGGTGGAGTTTTGGTGTTTTCTCCGTGTCTGTGTGGATTTCCTCTGGGTTCTCCTGTTTTCTTCTACAGTCCAAAAACATGAATTTAAAGTAAATTAAATGCTCTAAATTACCCCATATAGTGTGTGTTTTTTTGTGTGTGTCTGTGTGAGTGAGTATGCCCAGTAATAAATTGGCATCCTATTCTGGGTGTGTCTGTGTGAGTGAGTATGCCCAGCAATAGATTGTCATCTTATTCTGGGTGTATCCGCCCAGCACCCAAAACGTTCTCCCTTTGATGGGCATGAGCCGCCCTGCGACTGTAGAAGATGAAGCTGAAGATAATGAATGAATGAATGAATTAATTAATTAATTAAATATCTAATGTGTGTGTGTGTGTTTGTGTGTGTTTAGGATGAGTACACAAGGAGGATGACAAGCATTATACCTCTAAAGCTACAGGAATGAGTTTCACCCAAATAGTGCAGGTGCTACATTTTCTGCCTTTCAAAGAAGAATTGAGATATTTGGACAATAGGTCTGGTATTTTGATTAATTGTCTTTAAATGAAGAAATGCAAAGTTTGTTACACATGAAGCAGAAAAAAGACATTCATCGGTACAAAATAGAACACACACAGTCCGAAGCATGTTCGCGAAAACGGGGGAAAAAACTCGTTTTCTGGCATCCGCCCCTTCCATAGCGTCGTTTCTCAGTCTGCACACACACACACACACACGCTCAGGCTCAGTCTCAGTGACCAGCGGAGCGGCAACACAGTCGCTGTCTCGTCTCCGAGCGGAGAATCTTAATTCTGGTGGAGAGCAGGCGCGCGTGGTGCGTAAAGCGCGCAGCGGTCAGGAGCGCTACAGAACTGAATCCAGTCTGAATCAGATTCCAGTCAGTCGTCAGCGCGGATAGACACGGAATATCAACTCGAAGTCAGTATTTCAGCAGGAGTCACTTGGGCGCCCGGCGTCAGTTATCGTTTTTAAAAAGTATATTCGAAAAAAAGTTCCTCGAAGCGATGCGTCGGAATTCCACTTCGCTTCGCCCGCGTGTCGGAGACGCGTCTCGGTAACGCGCGCTGGAGCTGAGGACTGCTTTTTCTTTCTTGTTGGTGAGTTCTGTTTTTTTTTTTTTTTTTTTTTTTTTTTTTTTTTTTTAACTGACGGCGATTCCAAAACCTTTAAATCAAGTTCGCCCGTGTTCTGAGAATTCACTCACCATGCTGGGCAAACAGCATCCCAGAGCGATGCACGGCGACGTGCTGCAGAAATAAAGATTGGAGGTTGGAAAAAAAGTGAAAGTCATGATAATATTTTCACAACAAGTCATTTTTGAGAGATGAACAGGTGAAGCTGAGTGAGCTGCGGGTTTGCGTTTACGAGCAGACACAACAGCAAGTGTTTCAAACCACTGTTTATTAACTGCTGGAACGGAAACTTTTCATAACATATGTAGTGTTTTCCGCCTTATTAACGTCTCTATAATCAACTTCAACCCTTAATAATGGTCTCACCTTTGGTTTTACACTTTTGTGTTATTCTGGTCTGTATGCTCACAAACAATGCATGTGTCCAAGTCTCAGAAGATTGGGTTTTAGAAATATTAACTGCTGGAACAGCAACTTCTCATACAATGTGAAGCTTTTACCGCCTTATTAACGTCTCTGTAATCAAATTCAATCTTTATTTATAGTCTCACCTCTGGTTTTACACTAGTGTTATTCTTGTCTTTATGCACATATTAAATGTATTTTATTCCCCCCGGTCAGTCGATATTTCAAAGGTGTTTTTCTTAATCTGACAACTCCCCTATTTCATATGCACCTGCCATGTGTGTTCACCGGCAACGGTTTCAACACGTCTCCTTCCTGAGATAACACCTTTTCTCATCACTCGCTTAGAACAGAAACCCAAGGGCTCATCCAGTTGTTGCATTAACTCCCCTATTTAATATTTATAACTACAGGTGTTGCTTCCGAATAATGCATGTTTCAAAAGTCCCAAAGGATTGGGTTTTAGAATCTGTGCTGCAATGTTATCTTGAACCTATCAATACGATGCGTGACAGCATGATCAAATCTATTTCACCGACACGTTCTGTCTTATTTTGGTATCAAACTTGGGTTATATGTCCATTCATTCTTTTAGTTTGAAGTCTTTTTAGTTTTTTGTTCATTCCTCTATAGTAAGCACATTTGTTGGTCACATTGATTCTAAATCAATGTCCATTCACATCGAGCAACAACGAGCATCTACAGGCGAGACCATCTGTCCAGTGTTCTTTAATACTTATGGGTAAAAAAAAGTAAACACTTTTCGAATTGGCAAATGACAAAAACAAATTACAACACAAATGATCGATCGCTTATGATAATGGCAGAGGGCAAGTAAGATTCCCTAAAACATAATAGTCGCACAAATGTTTCTGGCGCTTTAAATGGCCAACAAATCCGAGTTTGCTCCAAACAGGTGAGTTTGAATTTAGTCAGGTCGTGTTCGTAATGATTACATAGTAAAGTGATCAGATTTCTGAATAAGATGACATGAAGCTTTTAGATCTGTAAAACTTCGTGAAGTTGTCAAACTGGTGGAGAGCGGCAGTGCGTTGCGATTTACCAGTTTTGGAAGTAATAACCTTTTGAGTTAATCTCATCACACCGGCCGATTCCTCCCTAATCTCTCGGGTAATCCCGTGGTCTCGGAAATGACTGACGTGAGCGGCCGTCGCTTAAGCCCTGCGGATTTTAAATGCGCACGGATAACAATGGCTTTAAATCGAGTGTCGCGCTTTTGTTCCGACCTGCAGCTCATCGCTGTTCGCTTCTGTCTCATCGCAGGTGAAAGAAAGAGAGAGAGAGAGAGAGAGAGAGAGACCTCGCGGATGAAGATGGAGTTTTTCTGGATTATATTCTTCTCGGTGGTCCAGCGCTGCGCACAAGGACAGGGGGTTTACGGTAAGAGCTCGTGCACAATGGAGAACCCGAGCGCGCTCACCACTATGTTTTGAAACCATCACCAACAAATCAATCCTTATGTAGATTCTCAGTGGGTATGGATACAGGTTCGTGTCCCAAAACGGTTTCCCAGGGAGACTTCCCCAAATGCTTTTCCAAAGTATTACTCACAGGTGCTTTAATAAGCGGTTATGCGCAGCGCACCCGCGCGTCATATACAGTATATAAAACCACAGCATCACCTATAAGTTACATTTAAAATAACTCTTATATCAATACAATACTGATTGACTCCCTTGCTTAATCCCTTAAAATGACACAATGTTCACTATTATGCCGCTTAATACCCCAATACAGAGCGCTTTGAAATGTGCGTAATAAATTGCAGTTTAGCGCCCATGTCATTGCATCTGGATTGTGTAAGGTTACCGTAATGCATTTAATAGTGTAATTAGTGGGGGACGGGCAGTGAGGCAGCATTTCGGACGCGGCCGCTGCAGGTTTGTGTAATCACCCAATTAAGTCAAAATGACAGAACGTGCGTAGTTACGCAGCAGAGAGAGAGAGAGAGAGAGAGAGAGAGAGAGAGAGAGAGAAGAGGAGCGGGGGGGGGGGGGGGGGGGGGGGGGGGGGGGGGGGGGGGGGGGGGGGGGGGGGGGGTCATGAAGCAAGTGTTTTACGGTTCATTAGGGTACATTGTACAGCAGAAATGCTCTGTTATGACTTGTTATTAACCGTTGCAGCCTGGCTGATTAGGGTGTAATTGATCTAATTGGCGTAATTGATGGAATCATTAGTTATTTGCTTCACAACAGGACAGAATATATGTAAGCACTTTGGGAGGTGTGTGTTTGCGATTGCTATAAACTGGTGGGGATACTGGTGGAATGCACAAAGAGACTTCGAACTGGCGGAATAGGTTTCAGGCTTGCACATGCATGGCACTGTCCAGTGCCAAGGAAATGTAGGAAGCAAATGTTTTTCCTTGTTTAATTCTAGTGTTCTCCAATTATGTTACTTAACTAACAAAATGTCTCTTGTGTTCTTTCTTATGTGCTGGTGAGTGTTTTTCTTCCTTTTTTAATTATACTTCAGTTAAAGAACCTTTGGGTATTTTTACACCAAGTTCAATGCCTTACTTTTTTAATGAAGAGAGAAAAATGGCATTACGCTGTGAAAGCAAGATATAATTTTAAAGATAAATACATATAATTTTATAATTGTAATAATTATATATATATGTATATATATATATATATATATATATATATATATATATATATATATATATATATATATATATATAGGGGGCACGGTGGCTTAGTGGTTAGCACGTTCGCCTCTCAGCGCTAGGGATTCCCGGTTCGAATCCCCATCTGGGTGGAGTTTCCATGTTCTCCCCGTGTCCACGTGGGTTTCCTCCAGGTTCTCCGGTTTCCTCCCACAATCCAAAAACATGGATCAAGTTAATTGAGTTCTCTAAATTGCCCCATATAGAGTGTGTTTGAGTGTGTGAGTGTGTGCCCAGCGATGGATTGGCGCCCTGTCCTGGGTGTATCTGCCCAGCGCCCGAGATGTTCTCCCCTGGATGGGCATGGGGAACCCCACCGCGACCCTAATGGAGGATAAAGCGGGAGATAATGAATGAATGGATATATATATATATATATATATATATATATATATATATATATATATATATATATATATATATATATATGGGAAGCATGGTGACGTAGTGGTTAGCACATTTGCCTCTCAGTGTTGGGATTCCAGGTTCAAATCCCAATGTAGTTGGTGCCCTGTCCTGGGTGTATCTGCCCAGTGCCCAAAATGTTCTCTCTTGAATAAACATGGGGTTGAGGATTAAGCAGAAGACTTTTGTGTGCACAAAAATTAAACACAGCAGGTGACTGTCTTATAGAACATGGACTGTATAGACACAAAAATGGGACCACATTTTTTAATTCATTATTCGATAAGCTATCCTGTTTTAGCAACACTTATTCTCTCATTGTACAACATAGTTATGTGGTGGACATTTGTGATAAAATTCCTCAAAAGATGTTTATGTTCAATGAAAACTGAGATATACTCCATCACCCCTATAATCCTAAGTGGTATAAATAGTTAAAAAAAAATCATATAACACAAGCAGGACAAAATCATGCTTACAGACCTTTTTAAAAAAAAAAAAATCAACCAGAATTGGCAGTGCTGATGCTTGAACAATTGACTGTCTGGACAGTAGTTCAGTAATTTTTCACCTTAAAAATCATACCAACTAATCAAATATTTAACCAATTTAACAATATAATTTTTTACAGCATTTAAAACAACATTGGTAAAATTGTTCCATAGTAAGCAAAAAAACTATTTTATTGCCTCTCACTCAAAAAAAAGTGTAAGAAACCAGTGGGAGTAATACACTTTTGATTTCAGTATATGAAAAACAGGAATTTTGTGATGCTCTGTGTTAACACATGCAGCACAAACAGGGATGGTGTGGGATATCAAGGCATTTTAAACTAATAAAAAAAGTATATGACAAAAATTGTGAGACTAAGAGAATAATCAGTCATCAGAACACTTACATAATGTCTGCCACAGTGGCTGTTTTGTACAGGCAGATTTTCAAACCTAAGTGATTATGTCTGGAATATTGACAGTAAATATGAAATGGACCAAGAGACGTTGCTGTTTTGAGTGTGCCGTGATTATCAGGATGTACAAGATTGCACAGGCGTCTGGATGATGCAAGGCTTCTGTATGCAATGCAAAAAAAGCAGTACACTTTGTAATATGTGTTGCAACTTCTTCAGGATGAAAGGACTGACATGAATGCATAATCACCCTCAAATTATTTTTATATATAAAACATTTCCCACACTAAATTATTTATAAGTTTAAGAAATGTCTGGCAAACTGTTGGCTCTTAGGTTTTTCTAAAATAATAGTACAAGTGGTCTTCTGGCTTGCATTTAAATCAATTGTTTGCATGAGAGTGGCATTTTACAGTAATTAAATGAGGCTTTTATTAATTGTTTAAATCACATCATAGGGCAGTAATTAAGTTAATGGCCAATAAGCTATAATACTAAAGACCTGAAAGTCACCAAAGTTTTCAGAACTGACTGCATTTAGAATTTTAATCAGGAATCATTTCAAACAGCAAATTTATTCAGGTGAACAATATACGTTAATATGCTCACCTTAACACTTATTTCTACCATAGTTAATTTACATGGACTTTGTTGGCTGGTCTACAAGATTTAACACGGAACTAAAAATAATCAAGTAAAGAGAAAATTCCATGAAGTGGCTTATTGGTTAGCACGTTCACCTCTCCGTACTGGGGATCTAGTTTGAATCCCAATCTGGATGCCCCCCCCCTCCGCGCCCCTCATTGACCCTATTAGAAGATTAAGTGGAAGATAATGAATGTATAATTGAATGAAAATTCCAAGAACATGATCCATTCTATAGGCATAACAGCAATAAGCTTTAAATTATTTCTAAATACACTATAAGGACAAAAGTATTGGTACACCTGCACATCAATCCTTTATTGAGCTTTTATTACACCTTATGGTAAGTTGGGTACTGTATTGAAGATATAACAACCCCCACTCTTTTGTGTAGGCTTTATATGAGACTTTGGATTGAGTCTGTAGGAATATTTACTCTTTATTTAGACGAACAATTCTGAGGTCCTGGCTTTCAATCTGTTCATCCCTTTCAATCTGTTCGACCCTAAGGTGTTAGGGTCAGTGTCAGGGCTGTATTTGGGCAAGTCATGTTTTTTTCATATGAACAAACCAAAATGTGACCTTGCTTTGTGTACTGCAGTCTTGCTGAAACACAAAAGGGCCTTCTTCAAAGTATTTTCACAATTTATTTAGAATATAATTGTCCAAAATGCATGATGGTGTTTGACTTTGCAAACCTATGGCAATGGGACTGAATGTGAAATCTGAATACAATGTTTAAGAAATGTCTCTTTCAGAAATGCTTTTGTCGTAATCGTGTACCTTCTAAACCCAGTATACATTTTGACAGGTGTATAGAATAACTATAACTATAACTATATGTAGAAGTAACTATATAGAAGTAACTGCAAGTTTCCACCCACACTTTCCCTGGATTTCATGTGACTGCACAGCCTGGTTATCATGGTGCTTTTGCAAATTATAGCTACAGAACACTATGGGAAATCAAAAACACCATGTAATATATTAAAATGTATTATGTTTAAAAAAAAGTTTGCTGGATCGAAAATGTATCCCAGCATCCTCTTTCTTCCAGTTTCTAAAACTAATTTAAGAAACTGATTTTCTTTCCTTTGCATATTGCAAAGGTCAGTAGTGCAATGACAATTAATAGAATTCACACCTCAGGCATAAACTTCATTTAATTTTAATTTTAAAAAGTACAGAATATAGTCAGTTTAATAAAGGTTTAATTTTTTCACTGTCTGTGATGGAATATAAAAAGAAGAGATTTAATTACAAGCATATGCCCCGTGCTTTCTGTCCTCTTCATGGAGCATTTAATTGCTCACCATCATTGTATTTTCTGATAGTAAATGAGGACTGACTTTAACAGCCATTAAATCTCAACTAGGCTTAAATAAAGTACTACTACATTCGCCTGTTCATTTTCTTTTTAATTAATCAATTAATTGTACTTTAATGAGTCCAGTGGGTGTTGGTGGATGGGTCATGCATTTATCAGCCAGAGGGCAAACAGAAATATCCTCTTATTAAAGACAGTGAAAGAGAACAGGGTTTGATTCCTCTGTTGAAGTCAGGGTGGATTTGATTCTTAATTTGGGTTTTTCTTTTATTTGCTTATTTCAATAACCTCCTTTTCCAAATATATACACAAAGCAAATACACAGAGACATTCGCACCCTCTCTCTGTGAACCCTATGGTGAACCTTAATGGTACAGATTTGTCTGACTTGCTGACTGTTATCTTTGGACTGTGAAAAGAAATCCAGAGCTCTAGGAGGAAAATAAAACCAACACAAGGAGAACGTGCAAACTTCACAGAGGGACGCAGGCTCTGTTTCCAAGGAATCAAACTCGTGACTACTTTGCTGTAAGGCAGCAGTTCTAACCCACTGTGTTAACATACCCTCTCTTGTACATTTTATTTCTTCTCTTTGTTGGTTACACCAGCAGTAATGCTAGTGATGCCGTCTACACACATACTTTTGTCAAACAAACAGAAATCTTAACAGAAAAATGTTCTTCAATTTAAATAAAGGATTACTTAGTTTAGAGTGAGAAAAATCATATTATGGGTAAATGTGTAAAAGAACACATTTTAGAATTTGTGCTAGACCTTGTTTCAGTACATTATTAATGCTGTAATTCAAACATATTTTTAATCTTTGCGGCAACAGTATGAGAAAGGCCCATACTTCTTTCATCATAATGTTCTTAGATCTACATGTTTGAATAGAAATTTACAAGATTTAAAGACGTGTGTGTGGTGTGTGTGTGTGTGGGGGGGGGGTGCTTGGTAGCTTAGCGGTTAGAACTTGAATTCCAATCTAGGTGGAGTTTCCATGTTCTCCCCATGTTCTCTCTCCTGGGGTCTCTGGTTTCCTCTCACAGTCAATTCAAGGTGAATTAAATGTTCTAAATTGCCTCATATACTGTGCATGTTGTGTGTGTGTGGATCTGTGGGTTTGTGTGTGAGTGAATGTGCCCAGTAATGAATTGGTACCCTGTCCAAAACCCATCCATACATTATCTTCCGCTTTATCCTATATTAGGGTCGTGGGGGGGTTCCCCATGCCCATCCATGGGAGAACATTTCGGGCGCTGGGCAGATAGCCCAGGACAGGGCGCCAATCTATCGGTGGGTACACACTCACTCACACAGACATGCACACAAACACACTCTATACGGGGCAATTTAGAGAACTCAATTGACCATGATCCATGTTTTTGGACTGTGGGAGGAAACCGGAGAACCTGGAGGAAACCCACACGGACAAGGGGAGAACATGGAAACACCACCCAGATGGGGATTCGAACCGGGATTCCCTAGCGCTGAGAGGCGAACATGCTAACCACTAAGCCCCCTGTCCAAAATGTTCAAATATATTATTCTTAAATTGAAGCTCATATATTGCATTTCATGGTCAGTTTTCAGCATGCTTTGTCCTGCATAATTGGTCTATGTGTATGTAGTTGTGCAGTCTGTAACATGTAGCTTAAGACCGTTTAGTAACAGAATTATTCATTGTTTCTAAAAATTGTTTCTTACCCCTTAAAAATAGTATATTTTGCCTTATAGCTATAAATCAATATTGTTTTTATTAAAATAAAAAAAAATAAAGAAACAAAACACACAGAGAGAATGTGGTGTTATAATGGCTTGAGGCTAGAACTCTCACCTTACAGACAGCAAGCCCTAAAGTTGATTCAGGGTTGAGTGGCTAAGATTCTGTCTATGTGGAATTTGCACGCTCTCTCCATATCTGCTTGGGATTTATCCAAGAGCATTGTTTTTTTGTACAGTCCACATTTATTATATGACAGGAAAAAGAGAGATACTAAATCTTCCCCAGATGTCTGATAATGTATAAAAACTGGAATAACGTTTTTAATAAGTAAACTTTCTCTTGATTTAATGCTTTATACCGACACGTTTTGCTTTAGTTACAATCTTAAATTTGTTTGAATTATATCGACCAGGGGCGGCACAGTCGCATTGTGGGTAGCACATTCACCTCTCAGTTCTAGGAATCTAGAGTTTCCATGTTCTCCTGGTGTCCACTTGGGTTTTCTTCCCAATGTCCAAAAACATGGATTTAAGATGATTTAGATGCTCTAAATTTCCCCTATTTAGTGTGTGTCTGTGTGAGTGAGTGTGTACCCAACAAAGATCGGTGCCCTGTACTAGGTATATTTGATAAAGTGAACTATTTTCCCCTCTGTGTTGAATTTGTTCTCCACATTTAAACCATCAGTGCAGTGAAACACACATATACACACTAGTGAAGTGAGCACACATGCCTGTAGCGGTGAGCACCCTGTATACTGTGCCCGTGGAGTAATTAGGGTTAGGTTCCTTGCCCAAAGGCACTGCAGCCATAGTACTCAGAGGGAACTGGAATTGAACTGAGGATGCTTAGGTTGAAAGGCACACAAGCCTCCAATTGCCCCACTTCTGCCCAGCACCCAAAATGTTCCACTCTGGATGGGCTTGAAAGCTGGAAAACCATTCTGGCCTGATCAGTACTGGGAGTTTATTAGATAGTTTATTTTAGGTTTTGGTATGTTCAACTGCTTTTCTAATATTACCCTCAGGTCCTCAATTGGATTGCGATTTGGGGAGTTTCCAGGCCATAGACCCAAACTTAATGTTTTGTTAAGTTAGTTATTAGATATTGTTCCTCTGTGATATGGTGCTCCAGTATGCTAAAAACACATTGCTCATCAAATGATTGCTGGATTGTTAAAAATAAAATTTCTCTTGTAGGATGATGCCATTCTTTAATCATGGCAGTGTTCTCAGGCAGAACTGTGAGTTAGACACTTTTCCTGGATGACAAGCAACTTTACAATTGATTAGTCCTTGGATGCTTCACTACTGTCATGATACAGGACTCATGGTAGCACTCAGCTATTTTTCCCTAGATAGTAAATTTATCAAATGTCTGATAAATTTCATCTGAGTCTTTTGTACTTAAATCCCTATACTGACTTTTTAAAGAAAGTACAGGGATTTAAGTACAAAAGTCATAAAATTGTTTAGTTTCTAATTTGTGTAAATACAATTGCACAGTGTCTGACTCAATGTGTGTGTATTTTGGTGTTTTTTTGTATTTTGGTGCTTACCTCATTAGATTTTGTACATGCTACTTTTAAAATGATCATTTTTAAACTATTTTTCTCAGATTCTATTATAGTCTTTTTTTCTCACATGCTGAAATCTGACTGAATATGTTACACTCAATCTGAGAACTGACCTTTATGCATGTCTTATTTTTAACCAACTATATAAGTAGAATTTAATTTTGAGATGAAGACAGGTAGGGTAATATTGCATAGCATTTAATGAATCATACTGCTATAAGTTTCATATCCCTCGTTGACTTAAATTTGTATTTATTGATTTTCTGCAAATTTATTACTCAAAAATGTGCTAATCATTTAAGTCTGTTCCTGTATGGATTAGTACATTTACTCTGTTTAGTATCGCTTGAGAAAATCTTTTGCTGTCAGTTTTTTGTATGTTCTCTAGTTTTTTGTTTTTATTTCACACAGCTCAGAACATTTTAAAAAATAGCTAAGCTATTGCTTGCTGTGTTTAAGGTGTGTAAATGAGTCTGTGGTACATTTGTTTACCGTACACTGTAATCGCGTTATATTGATATTGGTTGGTACCAGGCCTACTTTTAATTTCTGAGAAGCAGCTGTACAAATTTCTTGCTGTCAACCAGTCAAGATTAATCAACTAAAAGGCTACCTTAACTACAATATTCACTTAGGAAAAATTTGGCTCTTTTTTGTTTTGTCATTCATAATGTCATTTTAATGGGTTGTGGTCCAACATAGTGATATATTAACTATCCACCATGACACCTGTCATTATTAATACAATGTTTGTAAGACTAGTACAATAAGACTTGTTAAAAAATTCCATTTGCCATTCTATAAATAAGACATCATACATCATAAGTAATTGAATTAGAGAATCATTGATATATTAAATCTAATGAATCTGAATCAGTAAATCTTTCTCATGAATATTGTCAGTAATGTGGCATTATCTGTTAACCTGTGAATTAGAAAACCTAGAGATTAAAGTATCTGGTATATAGAGAATCAGACAATTTGTGACTTACAAGTCTGATTGTAAGTTACATTAAGATTTCAAAAATTATATTTCCATTGGAGTAGGTTTTTTCGTATGCAATTTCTTTCTGTCCCGCTATGGTCTCGGTGTCCTTGGAATGTAACTTTAGCTACTTTCTACATTTCTCAAGTTTAGTGAATATAAACATTGGTAAATCAGGTTTTGGGAGTTTATATGCCTACTTAAAATATGCAGAATAATGCATGCCTGTGCTGGCACAAAATTAGCATGGACATGGTTTGGCATTGTGAGACAGTATTTGGTGCTGTTTTGAATACGTACATCTACAGCACAACAATAAACCTATATACTATATTTAAACACACACACATGCACACACACACTCCTCTTTCCACATATTTTTAAGACTGAACAAAAAACCTAGGGAAGTTT
Source organism: Corydoras sp. C115 (assembly GCA_019802505.1). Classification (NCBI taxonomy): domain Eukaryota; kingdom Metazoa; phylum Chordata; class Actinopteri; order Siluriformes; family Callichthyidae; genus Corydoras; species Corydoras sp. C115. The sequence goes on along the minus strand of JAFMOC010000025.1, from coordinate 944,950 downwards.
TTTACACAACCTTTCATGGAAAAGGTTAGTGTAGAAAGGCCATTGCTGAGGCCCAGTTAGTGTTGACTAGTCATCACCAAGTGCACTCCAATGACCTTTTCCTGAGATCTGACTAAAAGAAATTCTTTATTGTGTCTCAAAAAAGCCATTAAGAGACTGTCTGTCATATTGGAATAAAATCACAACCCTATAGGACCACAAGTGACGTGATCTTATTTACAAAATCTTAAGCAGAAAAGTAGCCTAAAAGGCTGTAGTTTAGGGAAAAAAAGCACAATGCATTTCAGCACTAACTGATGCTTAGAAAATTGTGACAACTTATGGGTTGTCCAGTAACAGCTGTTGCCGTCTGAAGTCTAGAGGGGCTATCTAAGTGCTCTGTCTGAAGCTGAATTAATTCAGAAGTTAAGTATAAAACTTTAAAAAAGCTGTTTTGTGTATGAACTGAAAATATCTCAGCCATCTGTGGGATGGAGTATAAAGAAAATCATATTCTCTCATTGTTCTCAATAAAAATTGCTTTTAATATTATTTTGTAAAAAAGTAAATGAACTTTCCACAGTACACATGCTGCAATAAAATCTAAAAATCTGCTTTTTTTGGCTTTTGTTTTAACATTACACCATACATGCGTGTATAAGTCAGAGTGATTATGTTGAATAGAAACTTCTTCATGGAACTATATTTGTATGTCATTTTGGTTACATCTTTAAATAAAACTTGACATTTTTGGTCAAATTTTGTCCATCCATCCATCCATTATCTTCCGCTTTATCCTATATTAGGGTCGCGGGGGGGTTCCCCATGCCCATCCAGGGGAGAACGTTTCGGGCGCTGGGCAGATACACCCTGGACAGGGCGCCAATCTATCGCAGACAGACATGCACACAGACACACTCTACATGGGGCAATTTGGAGAACTCAGTTGACTTGATCCATGTTTTTGGATTGTGGGAGGAAACCGGAGAACCCGGAGGAAACCCACGTGGACACAGGGAGAACTTGGAAACTCCACCCAGATGGGGATTCGAACCGGGAATCCCTAGTGCTGAGAGGCAAACGTGCTAACCACTAAGCCACCGTGTCGCCGGTCAAATTTTGTATTTTATTTAATGTTAATTCAACAATATACAAGAAATTATATATATTAGCTACACATGCAAAGACTAAGTACATACCATAATCTTGAACATAGAAAATAGAATGTCAATATTGATTTTCTCTTTTAACCCTATATAAAATGACATTTGCAAATGCTCTTGACTGAATAGCCTCAATCTAAAGGAGAGACTCCAAATTAATGGCTATGGTTATGAAATGCGATAACTTGGTTTGTTGTTTGTGGCCAGATATCCACAAACCTTTGGTTAAATACAGCAGTTTAGGATGCATATTGACCACAAATCAAGATGTTGTTGGTTTGAGCATACTGGTTTATTATGGTGTTACTCTGAGTGTCACTACTGTGGAGAAAATGGTTCAGCACCCAGATTATTCATATCTGCTCACAGGAGACCCTGTCAGTGGTCTATTTTTATTGATGAAATGATGAGAATGGGGTTGCATTTGTATTATTTGTTAAGCACTCACTAACATATAATGTACAGTATTAGGTAGCAACATAACTTTGGTGCTTAATAAACTATTTGACAGAGTTTTTGTTAGTGAACAGTTGGCATATTATGACTAATGCATGAAAGTGAGAAAGTGTCAAAACTACACATCTGACATTGCTCTCCCTATCTTATTCTCTTTATTATTTGGTAGCCCTTATTCTGCTGTCCTCATTCCCTTCTCTTCCTTTTCTTTTCATTTTAATATCTTACTCTATGGCATAGACTCTCTATTACTCATGACCTCATATCTTCTTGTGCTTCTTATCATAACCTCTCTGTCTCTTTGTCTCTCTTTTTCTCTCACCCTCCCTCCCTCCCTCCCTCCCTCTTTTTTCTCAGAGTGGAGATAAGGCCTGATTTTCCCATATGTAGGTGGAACATGCTTGTACTATTTAAAAAAAAGATGAAAAAAAAAAAACAGTTGGCATTTTTAATTACAGTAAATTGAAAATAAGTTACCATCTTACAAGGTCTTGGCTTTCCTAGATATAAATGGCATACTACCTCATTAGAAAAGGTTGAAAAGTGCTCTAATTTTGAGTGTAATTAGAACATCCAGTGGTTAGGTTCGCTTTTTGCAGCAATGTACTTAAAGTACTCACAGCTTCTGCTGTAAAGAGACCCATTTATACCAATAAACAGTGTGGTACATGAGACTGTTAGACCTGATTTTAAGGCAAGAACAAAATTGGGTCAAGTCCATGTCAATAATGAGACTGTGAGTAACCATATGTAAGACAAAAAAAAAAAAAAGAAAATTATTCTTTATTTATTATCATTAATTATACATGGCACTGCTTTCATAAAAATATTTGAACGCTCACAAATTACATCTAAAATGCTTTTAAGACACTACTTTAGGTAGTTTCACCAAAATTCAGTCAAAAGAAATTTAAAATTTGGGTAAAAAAATACAGAAATTTAATTTTTTTTGCTCATTTATCTTTATCTCATTTGTGAGGTAAAACACTGATGTTGGTCAAAAGTTCCAGGCTCACAATCACTATTCTAGGTCATACAACACATATGTGATGCAGTTGAAATCAGGGTGGTGTGTGGGCCAATCAAGTTCAGTCACCCAAATATGTCATTCTGGACCTTACTTTGTGCACTAGGGCACAATCATGCTAGAATAAAGACAGCTTCTACAAAACTGTTCTCACACATTGTATGTTAAGGTATGCAGTTTTCAGTCACATATACTATGTGCTTGATTTTATATACCTGCGGAAATAGGATTAAATGAAATACTTAATAATGCTAATACTTTTGTCTATATGATGTTTATATGAATAAATATATAGTTTATTTCATCATATTTTACAAAGTATTTAACTCTATATGATGTATCTTTCAAAAGTATATTTAATTTTTATTAAACTATTGTTTAATTAAACTATGGTGATGCAAATTTTAGGAACCAAACATAGGTAATGAATTTGCATTTTTTTTTTGCCTCCAATCAACCTTAATCAGAAGTCATCAGATAAAGTTAACTGAATACAAACCAACATCCATTTATTTTATTATTAAATGTGAATACATAATAATTAGAACAAATACAAAATAATTAAGAACAAAGCTATACAGTCACAGTGGCTTAATATTGAAACTAGAGAACTGAGTTCTTAAATAAATTGGTTTATACACCCAACTGAGGACTGAAACTTTTGTATTAATATAACTATTATAATATCAACCATAAATACTATGTCAATATACAAAATATTGACTTCTGTATGTATAATGGCTGACAATCAGACTTTTAACTCTAAGTTAGCTGGCATTACTTAGACAGCTAACATTACCCCCTAATCATACTACAATGCTGCAATTACCATTTTTGTGTTTTCTTTCCAGGTTTCTAAGATCTCTGTTATTGAACTGTGGCAATTCTTACATTTAGTTAAGTGTTTTTTTTTCTTTAACAAAGTCATGCATATGCATTCAATATGCCTCACAAAACTGGAAAGTATAATACGAGATATTGCATATATAAAGATATAAAGCAAGCAGGTAATAATGCACATTGCAAATTTAATGGTAAACATTCAAAATTTCACATAAACATTGATATGATACTGAATCAAAAGCAGTAAATTGATTTCATGTTAGCTAATGTAAATGCATATATATTTTTTAGAACTGTAGAGCAATGACTGGTGGTTTGTTGTATTTATAAATTTTTTTAGGTTAAAATTTGTGAATTAGGTTCTTGTAAGGAGCAGACAGTTTGCTAATATCTCGTCTTGTTTGGTCTGTGTGTTGTTAATTACGTGTTTTTGTTAAGTGAATTGACGTTTGTTTTACTCATAATTTTCTGCTGTGTTCTCATGTCATGTGGTTTCCCTTTGTATTCCCAACCATATCTTTATGTTCCCGTTCGAGTTTCAATTTAAGTAAGTCCTGTTTTGACTGTGTTCGTGTTTTCCACACTGTTTCATGAATTAAAACCCTTTTCATCCGAACGATGGACTGTTTAACACCACATAGGCAGAAACTTGACAGTTCTAAATAAAATTACTTTATATAAACACATTGAACTCAGTTTTCGAGTCTCATGCAGATTCCAAACAAGTCCAAGTGATTGCTTGTTTTTTTTTTATATCACTAATAATTAGATTGTTCTGCATATTTTATTGCATAGTAACTATTTATAGCTGAACAAAATTGAACACAACATCCATCCATCCATCCATCCATCTATTATCTTCCGCTTTATCCTCTATTAGGGTCGTGGGGGGGTTCCCCATGCCCACCCAGGGCTGGGCAGATACACCCAGGACAGAGCACCAATCTATAACTGGACACACTCACTCACACAGACACTCTCTATATTGGGCAATTTGGAGAATTCAATTGACCTTCATCCAATTTTTGGACTGTGGAAGGAAACCGGAGAACCCGAAGGAAACCCACGCGGACATGGGGAGAACATGGAAACTCCACCCAGATAGGGATTTGAACCGGGAATCCCTAGCACTGAGAGGCGAACGTGCTAACCACTAAGCCACCGTGCCGCCAACATAACATGACATTTTAAATAGTATTGCCTTGTGTTTATATTAATTTAACTGAAAATAGTATATATTTCTTATATTCTCTTAACCTTAATCCACATAATAGCATTTTTTTTCCATATACAAAACATATACAAAATATCCATTTTTAAATTGAAAATGAAAAAAAAAGTCTTTATAATATTACATATTTTCATTTACAAACTTGAATATTCACAATATAAACTGAAAGTTGCTTGCAGATTTAGCAGGTCGTTGCACATTCGCCTCTCAGTGCCGGGGATCTGTGTTCAAATCCCAAACTGGGTGGAGTTTCCATGTTCTCCCCATGTCCACGTGGGTTCCATCCGGGTTCTCTGATTTTCTCCCACAGTCCAAAAATGGTCAAATGGCTCCTCTAAATTACCCCTATTTTGTTTGTGTGTGTGTGTGTGTGTGTGTGTGTGTGTGTGTGTGTGTGTGTGCCCAGTGACCAATATCCAGTCCTGGATGTATCTGCCCAGTGACCAGTGCCCAAAACATTCTCCCCAGCGGGTCTCCACAGGGTGGGTATGGAGAACACCCCTGTGGCACTAATTAAGGATTAATCAGAAGATAATGAATGAATGAATAACTGCTAACTAATTTCTGATAACTGCTTTACATCTGTGTGGCATGGAGCCAACATGCCATCTGACATCGCTGAACAAATATTCCAGCCCAAGCTGACTGGACTACATTTCATAGTTCTTTTGTATTCTTGAGTTTTGAATCAAAAACCACATGTTTGATGTCACTCCACAAAGTCTCATGACTGAGGTCTGGAAATTGGGCTGGCCACTTCATAACATTGTTGGTCTAGAATCAGGATGTTGCCTGCCTTCTGGTGTGGTTTTGGGTCGTTGTCCTGCTGAAACACAAATTTTAAGACATTTCTTCTTTAGCATAAGGCAACCTCTTCTAGTATTTTGATATATTCAGACCGAATCACTGTGCTTTGTATGTGATTAATAGGCTTGAATAAGGGTTAATAGATTGTCTTTGTTTGTGGTCTTTAGACCCAAATAGAACAATCTTGTACTCATCTTTTGATGGAATGTTGTGTAACTTCTCTTTAGATGTGTTTTTTGGCAAACTGTTACCTTTTCAACATGCATTTTTATTCAGCAGTGCTACTTTATGAGGGTTTTCTGCAAATAGTTTGGCTTCACATAGGCATCTACTGAGTGTTGCGGCACTGGCATCTTTTTTTTTTTTTTTTATTACTCTGGAGTTGATCATTAGATGGTTCTTTGGCATTCTTGTTATTATATAATCTTGTTATAATATTTATTTTCCTTTTCTGTTTTTGTTTGCTGTTTTAAAGCATTTGAGAATTAGATTTTTTTCCCCTCTCATGAACTTCTTTATTAAAGTTTGTTCACTTTCGGTACAATGTTTGGAAAGACATTTTTCCTCAAAACTTGGTGCAAGCAGCCTGTTGTAGTCTGCAATTTTCCCCTGGCGATTAATGAAGTATTTTGATTCTAATACTCACTGATCAAGGACTAAAACCAGCAGATACAACATTTGCTGTATTCCTTGGGAAAAGGGACACAACTAATGCCTGTTTTTATCATAGAATGAATGACCTCATTAATTAAACACTGCTATTAATTTAAAGATGTCTTTCTATTTAAAGTCAATTCTAAAGTCAATGTCCTTCTAAAGTAATAGTCAATTGAATAAATTAATGTTAGACTGTTATTATTCTCCACATATCTGTAAATATTTATATTCCCTTAACAGGCATTACATTATGACCACTGACCGGTATAGTAAAGAACAATTTTTATCTGTTCTTCATTGCATCTCTTAGTAAACATTTTATTCTCAAAATACTTGTGTTTAAAGCAGGGATAAATTTCAAGAGTAAAGATTTGAGTAAGTCTGACAGAGCCAAGTTGTGTTGGCTGGGTTAGAGCATCTCGAAAACTGCAGCTCTGGTGAGGTCTTGCAGTCTGCGATGATAAGTGTCTCAAAAATTGCCCAAGAAAGGAACGGTAGTAAACCAGCAACAGGGTTATGGGCTGCCATGGCTCATTGAGGTACATGGGAAGTGAAGGCTGGCCATTGTGGTCTTATCCAACAAGTATTCAAGTGAAGTATTCAATAATTTTATTTGTCATTACAACAATATAAATATTGTACAGTATATGTGGAATGAGACAGCGTTCTCCAGGAACAAGGTGCTACACATAACAGTTACTACATAACCAACATAAAGTGTACGTGTGCAAACACAATAAATTATTAAATAAATAATTCACAATAAATACACAGGACGATACACAGTACAATAAACATTAAACATTAAACAATGTTTAATTAAGCAATAAACATTAACACATTAAACAAGTCAGCTACTGTAGTTTGAAAAGCTAAAGTTAATGCAGGTACTAGTGAAAAGGTGTCAGAATACAGTTTGCTGCATATGGGACATCACCACAGGCCTGTCAGGGTGCCCATGCTTACCCCTGAGCACCATCAAAAGCAATAAAAAAACATGGACCAATACATGTTTTACTTAACGTGTATGGCCAATTGCATGTACGTTGCTTGTCTATGAAACACATAACACTAGGATGTACTAGGATGGCAAGCCAGTGAAGGAGGTGATGCTGTGGGCAATGTTCCGCTGTAAAAAAAATAGTCAGAATTTAGAAATATTATATGTTTTTCTGAATCCTTAAAATTTATAATTAAAATTAGTGTGGTTTAATATTGCATGTGCAGCAAGTGAAACTTAATATAGTGTAGCCAAAAGCACTGTTTTTCTGTCTCAGTAGTATTTCTGGACTATTGCTTGTTTATGTTTTTCTAATACACTTTTATGTTTTTGCTCTCATGTCTTACATCAGAATAAATTCACCAGTTTAGAACTAGTTAATGTATTATCATAAAAGTTAAGAGACTCAGAAATGGATCAAACAGCTTCTTTCATGCATTCCTGACTTTTTATATGTCTTCATCAACTGGCCATTCTTTGTTTATATCTTGTTGTATCTGTTTCTTTGTGCACTAGTCTCAGCACTCAGTGCAGTTTCAACACAACCTGCTCCAAAACTGTCTGAATTATTAATGCTTCTCTGTCACTTTTTGACTAGAACTGGGGCGTGGGTTGGAACCAACCACATGAATGCTCTGAAAAGCTGTCTATGAGAGGAAATAAAATTAAGAAAACCTAAAGGTTTTTGCTGACTGAAGTCATAGTAGGAAGGGAGTTATGCATCATAAGACATTTACAAATTACACACATACACATTAAAGATTTCACACATAAAGGTCTGTAGGTCTGGATTCTACAATAGTGGGGCCATTCCACAAAAGTCATATTCTTATTATTAAAGTAGTGAGAAGCTATTTAATGTATATTACTATGTATTTAACATCTCATTTTCAATGTTAAAGTCCAATCACTGATTGGACAAATGGCTTTTCTGTTGGGCTGCTGACCATAGATCTATGTCAACTAGGGAAAAAAAAAAAATGGATAGGTGTAGTAGTAGTAATAGTAGCTCAGTGGTTAGGGTGTTGGACTATCAATCAGAAAGTTGTGGGTTCAAAGCTCAGGTGTGCTTTTTTCCACCAAACTTACCAATGTGGGTCCTTGAGCAAGGCCCTCAAATCTCATTGCTCCCGGTGGGTCTGTTTGGCCAACCCTGTGTCCTGACCCCAACCATCAATTGGGATATTTGTCACTTTAAATAAAAAATGTCTTTAAAGTTATGAAATGTAATGTAACCATTATTTTAAAAACAATAAATTCTTCTCATTTTCTACTCATCAAATACTCACAATGCACACTCAAACACAAAAGCTTGGACAATGCAAGTCATGGATTCTTGATTTGTATAAATGTGTAATTGATGTGTAAAAATGTTTATAACACTGTTAGTACAAGTAAAGTGTCCTAACTTGATAGACTGAACATGCTGGCTTTTTAATTTTTATCTATAGCCCCATATGTTGGAATAAATCAGCCAATATTATTGGCTATATTGCCATAGGGAGACTTGGCTTTGACACTAAGCATACAATTTTTGATCAGATCAGCAGAAATAAACTCTGTACATATAATAAGATAATAAGAAGAAGCTAATCAACTTGTAGTAATGAAGACTAGAAATTCACCTCAACATATGAATAGTATAAGGAAAATGGGAGAGAAAGAATTCTGGCCTATATTTCAATTAACATATTAATATAATGGGCTACTGCACATATAAAATTCCCCTTTTATCCAAAATCTTTCCTTTTACAAAATATGTTATAAAAAAGTTTTATGAGCACATTGAACATAAAATTAAAAAGTAAAAGCATGGATTCATGCTAATAGATATTTGTATATCTGTATCTGTATATATGTACAGTAGCTAATTTTTATTTATTTTATTTTTTGAGGGATAAACATGTCTATTTAGCCCATATACTGTACTATATACGTCCAACTATGCTGCAACAATCTTGAGACGGCTGAATGCTGTTTTAGCACAATTTAAGGTTCACGAGTATATAATATGAACAAGTTAGAGTGAAAAATGTTTTGTGGTCCCCAGACTTTAGAGACATAAAACACAATTGAATGAATTGGATACATGTAGATTGGTCTTCCTGGCAACAACAGAACCTTAAAACTGTTTTACACCAGCTGCTTTGCATAATGACTGGTCTATTACTTTGTCTCATTACTGTCCATGTTAAGAAGTTAGTATGACTTACAAGTCTAAAAAGGCCTCTTTTTTATTTATTTGTATTTTACTATACATCCACATTTATTTGAAAACTTTTCATTTTTTTTACTTTGTGTTTATTGCAAAGGTCATCATGACTCTTTGTAAAGCTCCTTTGCAAAAATATCTATTGTCCAAGTACTTTATAGTAAATACAATTGACTTGACTTGACATGGGAACTGATTGATTTGATCTACAGGGAAACAAACATGCCATTTGTCACAACTAGGCACTGAGTCAGAGTAAACAGTGTGAATGCAGTGGTGCTTTATTGTAGAGAAACCAGTCAGGGGGTGGAAACAAGATCAGAATACTTAGCAGGTTTGGCTAAACTTGAAGATTCAAGGGAAAGTCAAGCTATGGGAAAAAAACATCCAAATGCTTATTTATGCTGATAATGATATTGGCAAAATTTTGTGATATGATCTTTACAGTGGGCGGCACGGTGGCTTAGTGGTTAGCACGTTCGCCTCTCAGCGCTAGGGATTCGCAGTTCAAATCCCATTCTGGGTGGAGTTTCCATGTTCTCCCCGTGTCTGCGTGGGTTTCCTCCAGGTTCTCCGGTTTCCTCCCACAGTCCAAAAACATGGAATAAGTCAATTGAATTCTCCAAAATTGAGTGTGTTTGTGTGAGTGAGTGTGTAAGTGAGTGTGTGCCCAGTGATAGATTGGCGCCCTGTCCTGGGTGTATCTGTCCAGCGCCCAAGATGTTCTTCCCTGGATGGGCATTGGGAACACCCCGCGACCCTGATAGAGGATAAAGCAGAAGACAATGGATGGATCTTTACAGTACAGAATATTATTAAAATGATGGATAAAACAGACATTAGTGGCCACAGGTGCACTAAGAAAATTGTGTGTGACCTAAACTACACAGATGCCCCAGGACATCATTATTCTGCTAAGTGAACATATAAATATGAACCAGAGGACATGGCAGGGGAACAAATAACCGGAATAACATAAGCAGGCAGGTTTATACCATTGCTCTCCTTAAAAGAGAGAAAGAGAATGTATTACATTTACATTTAGTAATTTAGCAGACGCTTTTATCCAAACTGACTTACAAATTAGAACACCACAAGTCAGTAGTTATGGAGAAAACCATCTACACTGTAGAATTATCTGTTATATAACTGTAGAATGATCGTTGTCTGATCCTGCCCCCCCCCCCCCCCCTCTTTTTTTCTGCCTTCAGTAGTTTCTTAAAAATGCCAAGTGACTCTGCCTTACGGACAGAGTTGGGAAGATCGTTCCATAATTTTGCAGTGGTGAATGCCACAGAGTGAGAATTATATCCTCTGTGAGGTGGAATCACCAGGCTACAATCATCACTTGAGCGAAGTGAACGAGTCGGAGTGTATTTTGAAAAGACAGAGTAGGCTGGTTGAATACCATTCATGCTGCAGAGTTCTGAATGTTCTGAATTTGTAGAGGCCTGATTGTGGAAGCTGGGAGACCGGCGAGCAACGCATTACAATAATCAAGCCGGGATAAGATGTATGTCTTCAAAGAATCAACAATTGCTTTCATTGAAATTCCTTTTATTGATTTGTGTGTAAAACTGTGCTTACGTTCTAGCCAGAGTAGATTTTTTACATATACATCCATCTATTCATTATCTTCCGCTTTATCCTCTATTAGGGTCGCGGTGGGTTCCCCATGCCTATCCTGGGAGATCATCTCGGGCACTGGGCAGATACACCCAGGACAGGGCGGCAATCTATCGCTGGGCACACACTCACTCACACAGACACACTCTATATGGGGCAATTTCGAGAACTCAATTGACATAATCCATGTTTTTGGACTGTGGAAGGAAACCAGAGAACCCGGAGGAAACCCATGCGGACATGGGGAGAACATGGAAACTCCACCCAGATGGGGATTCGAACCTTCATTTAGACCATTGGTTTCTTTGAAAATTAAAAAGTCCTTGTTTGTACCACAATAACTAAAGACAGTAATAATGAACTTTTTCTATATTTATGTATAAATTAAAAATAAAACTTCTAGGGTTAAAAAGAAACATATTAATAAAATTAAAACTAATGGTAAACACATTAAAATCTTTATTTGTCACATGCACAATAATAATACACAGTACAACTTGCAGTGAAATGCTTCGAAAGAGCTCACACAAATGCAATTTACAGGTCACAGATATGTTGTAATTTATGTTTAAACCTAGCATGCAAAGTGCAAATAGTTTTACAATGAAATAATAGAAATAAAGTTACATTTCAAATATAAAAATGGAAAAAAAAAGGAACTCCAAATGTTAATAATTTATTTTAACTGCAAATTATTATGTATTATACACTGGGGATCAAAATTACAGAACAATGCACAATTTCTTAAACGTCAATGTCACTGTCCTATGTGAATTTATCCTAACAGGAGTAAAATATCAGTATTTTATAATAAACAGCTATGAATATATATATATATATATATATATATATATATATATATATATATATATATATATATATATATATATATATATAAAATATATAATACAACTACAAATTTAAATATATTATAGAAAATTTTGAACTATGGCGGCACGGTGGCTTAGTGGTTAGCACGTTCGCCTCTCAGCACTTGGGATTCCCAGTTCAAATCCCCATCTGGGTGGAGTTTCCATGTTCTCCCCATGACCGCGTGGGTTTCCTCCGGTTTCCTCCCACAGTCCAAAAACATGGATCAAGTCAATTGAGTTCTCCAAATTGCCCTCTATAGAGTGTGTTTGTGTGATTGAGTGTGTGCCCAGCGATAGATTGGCGCCCTGTCCTGATTGTATCTGCCCAGGGCCCGAGACGTTCTCCCCTGGATGGGCATGGGGACCCCCCCCAATGGCCCTAATAGAGGATAAAGCGGAAGATAATGAATGAATGAATATTTTAACTATACATATAATATATAAATATATGTATATACAGTATAGAAAATAAATTAAAGAATATATATATATATATATATATATATATATATATATATATATATTCTTAATATATAATATATAATATATATATATATATTGGCTGCGAGGCGAGGAGAGCGCCCCTGATGCTCGGGCTCGGGTCGGGCGGCCCCTGGTGCTTGGCGGCGGGCGGCCCCTGGTGCTCTGGCTCGGCGGCGGGCGGCCCCTGGTGCTTGGACTCGGCGGCGTGCGGCCCCTGGTACTCCGGCTCGGCGGAGGGCGACCCCTGGTGCTCGGAACTCTCCAAATTTCTTCGCACGTCTTTCTGTTAGACTCGCTTGCCTAACCCGGAACGGCTGTGCGGAGTAATGCGCAACGCCGAAGCGCCTGAAAGCGCTGAAGAGTTTGGACACACCAGGTAAAACACAAAGGGAATTTATTAATTAAAAGGTGTAGGGACACCAAACACAAAAGGTAACAAACAAACGAGTCGACAAGGAAAACAAAGACATGCATCGGGGAAGGGGAACACGGAACCTAAATAAAAAAAAACACCCAATCACGTGCACCAAAACAAACCAATCGCCCAACGGAGTAACTGAGTACACAAATGAGGGACAGGTGTCCCAGGCACTTGTAACAGATATATATGTTCTCCCCTGGATGGGCATGAGGAACCCCACAGCGACCCTAATATAGGATAAAGCGGAAGATAATGAATGAATAATAATGCCACCACCATGTTTTACTGATAGCATGAGTTTTCATAATGGACTGCAGTATAATTATTTTTTAATTTTTGGCACTTTTCATTTTTGGCACACACCCACATTTAAGTTGTAAAACTGCAGATGGGCAGCATTGTTCGTTTTCAAGAGCAGTAGTCTTCTCCTTGAAATCCTGACACGCACACTATTGTTGTTTAGCTTTCTCCAGATGATAGTTTTAAAAACATTAGCATTATCTTGAGTTGTTTTGTGACCTGCTGAGTATTACACGCCTTGCTCCGGGTATGATCTTCTGAACGAAAAAGGGTTATAAAAATGGCTGTTGATAACATCCCTGTTCTTTAAATGAAACAGGGCACCCATTTACACCATTCTACTGAAAAAATCCTGACTTCAATTTTACCTTCAATTTATCTGCTAATCCTGAATGTGAGTTTTGCCACTCACATATCTTGTAAATTAATTAATTAATTCATTAATTATCTTCCACTTTATCCTCTATTAGGGTCGCGGTGGGGTTCCCCATGCCCATCCAGGGGAGAATATTTCGGGTGCTGGGCAGATACATACAGGACAGGGCGCCAATCTATCGCTGGGCACACACTCACTCACACAGACACGCACGCATACACACTCTATATGGGGCAATTTTGGAGAGCTCAATTGACTTAATCCATGTTTTTAGACTGTGGGAGGAAACCGGAGAACCCGGAGGAAACCCACGCAGACACGGGGAGAACGTGGGAACTCCACCCAGATGGGGATTCGAACCGGGAATCCCTAGTGCTGAGAGGCGAACGTGCTAACCACTAAGCCACTGTGCCGCCCTGGTAAATTAGTATTAAGTAAAATTATTTAAATCATCATCAGTCTAATATTTTATTCATTTATTTTTATTTTTAGGACTTGTTTGAAATCTGATGAAGTTTCACATTATTGTAAAACAATTAAATAACAATAAAAATGAGGCGTACAATAGTCATAAGAAATTTTGTTTGTGGATTTGCACTGCAGTTTGGTGTTCCTACAGAAAAAAGGCTTTAAAAGCAAGAAAGTTTTTTTGAAAAGCATTTCAGAGGAAAAGTTAAAAGCCTGTAGGTACGTTTCTGGAGCTGTTTGGTAAAGCGTCAGTTGTAAGTGACCTGGAGTATAATAAAACTTTAAGAAAGAAAAGATAAAAAAAAAAAAAACTCTGGAAAGTTAACTTTTGATGGGACAGAAACTCATGTGAAGGAACCTGATATAATATATAGTGATGTATATAGTTATTAGTTTTATAATAAAACATCTTTGTGCAATGTTGCGTTCATAGATATAGAAAACTCTAAACAAGTGAAACAACCACGCCAAAATTTGCACTACACCTCCAGCCTGATAAAAGGATTGGCGCTTCATGTCTGAGTCAGTCATAGACAGCAAAAATGCTAGCACAAAGACGTTCCTCCAACTAGATGGAACTTCACCATCACGTCCTCCGGCGCTGATGGATGCCTTTGATGCATATTTCAGAGCATATTGATTTATAGCACATATTCTCTTTGAGCTTTAATGAGATATTACACTCGATTCATGCATTCCAAACCTGCAAGGCTCTTCTTTGTCCCTACCTGCTGAGCTTAGGGAATGGAGAAATCATTTGCTGCTTTTGTGCAGTTTGTTATGCCTTATTCTCTTTAGTGATGGGAATGTGTCTTTTTAGGCATATTAGTAAGAGTGTTTTAGATTACTCTATGCAAACTGCTGTGCCACTATTCTTGAATGCTGTCCTTTTTTCTATGTTATTCACTCATTTGCAGTGTTTGCTATTTTGCAGCGAACAGCTGGGTGAAAATTTCCTACCCGATTTTTCTCTGCTTTCAAAGTGGTAAACATCAAACATTGTTTTAGGACAAGACCATTTTGATTGTAGTGGTGTTTTATGTAATTGGACACACTGAGAGCTACCGCTTAGATTGTGCCCTCTCTCAAGCTGCTGAGTCAGAACAACTTGTTTATTCTCTAACCCAGTAATATATACACACACACACTCACAAGATGGTAGGAGCTGCCATGAGTAATTATGAATAATGACTAACACATATGTTTGAGTAAAATTCTAAATTGAATTGTATAAAAGAGAGTGGATTATGGAGGTCCTTGTTCTTGCTCTTGTTTTCTTGTTTCATCTTGCTTTGTTTTTTTTTAAACCTGACCTGACCTAAGGCATGGAGAACATGCAAAGAGAACTGCATCGTCCTCCAGCTGGCACTACCTTTTCTTCATTTTTACTGGAATAAAGAAAGCAGCTTGGTGAAAACTTGTGAGTTTTCAGGAGAGAATGCAAAGATGTGTTGAGATATGGGCTTCGGAGTCTTAGGGTAGGTAATTAACATCTTTAGAATCTCATTAGGAGATGGTACCTAGGTGATTTGAGTGCCAAAATATGCAGATGTGCATGTCTGTTTCTGTAAAGAGATTAATTCAACATCTGGCTTTCAAGCCCAAGCATGCATGAGGTGCTACACTTTGCAGCAGGCTCAGTGAAAAGGTCAAAGCCCATTTAACTCCCACAGAGCAGCTTAGTTTTACCCCGCTGTTTATATCTGTGTAATTTATCAAGTGGAGATTTTCAACAGACATCGTGGACCCTTCCTGAAATTGCAGGTTGTATCTTAGGTTTATGCCCCCACTGTTGCTGTGATTATGTGGGAGGGTTAACGTACATGTGGATAAACACTCAAAGTGATGTGCAGGTTTTTTTTTTTTTACTTTACCTTACTTTACAATGGTTGTGCTCTCATGCTTTCTTTGCTCATAAGTTTCCCTTCACCAAGCCTTCTCCTCCCTGCATAAGTTTCTGATAATGCACCATTTATTGTGATTTATGTTTAATCTGTAAGAACAAAATAATGTGTGCCTTTGAAAAAAAAATCCAACAGATTCCTAGTTGTTAATTCAGTTGACTGTTAACCAGACGGGTAAAATTTTAGGCCTGAGCTAAGCTGCCACAGAAAACATTTTAATTGACGTATTAGACCATGAATAGTTAATTCACATTTCGTGTATGAACTTTTAATGTTTTAGTATGCCAACATTATGTGACGTTTGTGTAACCACTCATATTTTTATGCAATGAGCAATAATAGACATCACAATGCTGCAGAAATATGTGTATTTGCTGTCAAAAACGGTTTCATTCATAGGTAAAAAGGATGTGCAGCTGTTTAGATATATGAAGATATATACATTACCAGTCAAAGGTTTGAACAGGCCATCTGTAGTTTTACATTTACAGACTGTTGTACATCTGTTTTGCTTTTTGTCAGTTCCCTGTTGGTTCTGTTGGTCAGGAACATCACAGAACAGGTATATTCAGTGTGGTGTATTGCTTATTGTTAGTTCTGCAGTGACACTGATGCGGTGATGGGCTTTTAGTGCAGCAGTGCTGCTGTAGTTTCATTTAAACATTTCAGTTACACTGCTGGGATAGGAATAATGAAGCAACCATATAATACCTTCTCTGTGGTGCTACTATTGGGGTCCTGGCCAGAGTAAAGGGAACTAACACAGTATGTACTGTAGTTTTCAAACAGATGGACTACAGTCTGGAATTGTAGAACTACAAAGTCCATGTTTACAGAAAATCAAACTGATAATATTAATTAGTGGAGCAAAAAGAATGTGTACAAAATTTTGTGTTTGGTCTTGTAAATACATATTTAAAACAAAATGTTAAGTTCTTCTGTAAACATGTCTTTTTATACGTTCCTTTGCTGTGCCATAGTGCAGTTGGGAACGTCCACTCAACCCCAGACCGGGGTTAAAGCCTTCCTGACCCCACATCCTCTTTAGACCCTCTTGGCTACAAAAAGGCACAGACTGGCACACACAATTAGCAGCAGGCTGAGAAGTCACTTTTAGCACAAACTGGTTCATTTGGTGCCAATAAAAATACATAAATGTCTTTTAGCACAAACGTGCTCTTCACACAGGTTTAATAAAGGCGTCCCTGGTGCCAACAGGATAATCAAAAGCATCCACTGGTCAAATGGGCTGGGACAAAACATATTCATTGCAAACTGGCTAAGATAAAGTGATGTTGGCATTAGCAAGCTCAGCTAAAGCACCCCTAGTGGAAATTCTTCAAAAAATTGCCACTGGGCTAGCAAGTTGCTTTAAAGTGCTCCTGGCTCAAAAAAGGTTTGGTTAATGTCCTTTCAAAACAACCAAGCAGAGAAGAAGAAATAGGCAATGTTTAGGCACACTTGCCAACAGACACTTTAAACACACACAGACGGCAAGACACACAGGCATTTCACAAACACAAGATGGTTGAGAAAGCAGATTCATAACTTGACTTACCTATGAAGTCAAAAAATACTCTTTGAGATGAGAGGCTTTTTGGTTTGGAAAATCAAAGCTCTGAGACCTTCAAATGATTAATAAAAAGAGGGTCCACTGAGTTTAAGGAAACAATCTTGTTTATATGATTGACAGAACAAAGAGTGCTCTTTAATTGAACAGATTCAGATTCACTGGTGGAGTTGACAGTACAAAGGATGCTCCTAGAGAATAATAGCTCAGCTTTTTAAAAGAGATTAGTAGTGTTGTAATGGCTCACCTTGCTGAAAGATTGCCACTCACCCATAGAGATGGCTAAAAGAATGCTCTTAAAGCTAAAGGAGCTGGAGAATTGTAAATCATTAAAACACAAGGTGCTCTATAAACAGGATTAATGACTCATTTCTAGAACCATCAGAAATAAAGATGATCTTTAAAATAAATAATTCAAAATCATTTTATATTCATTAAAACATAAAATGCTGTCTGAGTAGAAAGTTTTTGAATAACATCTCAAATTATAATTGAAGATTCTATCTAAGGATTGGGAGTCAAAAGAACTAATGAAATTCTTTGAGCTGTAAGATTCAAACACAACTGCAGAATAAATGGGAATAATGCTGGGCAAGCTAAAAGGTTGAAATTCCATAAAAAAAATTACAGAACATTTTACAGGCTTTCTGAGTAGAAAGATTCAGATTCACTTTCAGACTTAACCACACTGAATAAGCTTTCTAAGCCAAAAGGTTTGGACTTAATTGTAGAGACAACAGGAGGAATGCTTTCAAAGAAATTTGGCTTTAACCCTCTTGCCACATAATTAAAATTAACTGATGGCCATCCTATGCCCCTGAAATAGCATGCACTAATCATAAAAATGATCTAACCACTTGTTTTTTTAAAATGTCTATGACATCACACTTATTTTTTAGCACAGTATAGATGTAAATGTTGTTTAAAACACAAGAACTTTTGTGGTTCTTTTTAAAGTTTTGTCAAAGTAATCCCTGCCCATGTGGTTTTATCAGCTTTTGTTAAAGGTTGGTTCTTGATACAGTGTTGCTTGGGGATTAAAGATCACATGTGTTCAGCTTTAGTTTCAGTTTCAGTGGTTTTCATTTTTTTATATTTCAACCATACAGTGTTGTACAGTACACTGTAAAATGAAACAATGTTCCTTCAGGATCAAGGTGTTACATTGTTAAGTAGACTACACAACATAACATAAAGTGCACATGTGCGGCAACATGTGCAATACAAATTTACACTTAATACAAAAGAACAAATTACAATACAACAATAAACACCAAGAACCAGGAGGGAACAGTGCAGGTGGCCGACTAGTAGTGTGAGCTGTAAGATGCAAAATATGTCCAGTGGTTATAAATGTAAACAATGCACTTAGCAGCAATTTTGTCCATCTTTGGTAGAAGAGTGTGCGTTTTTCTGTGTCTTTGTGTGTTTAGTCCAGCTTTCTGAGTGCAATTGTTTTTACCTGATACTGATTGTTCAGGAATCTGAATTTTTTGCACAGTCTGGATGTTAGGTTCCAGATGCTATGGTAACTTCTCGTAGATGGCAGAAGGGAAAAGAGAGTGTGTTAGGGGTACAAGTAATCTTCCACAATGCTGGTTGCTTTGTACGTGCAGTATAAATATCTGTGATGGAGGAAAGAGAGCTGTGCAATACTGCACAGTTGTAAGTCAGCAAGTTGAACAGCAGTGGACTGAGCACATAGCCATTGGGGGCCCCAGTGCTCAGCGTGGTGGTGCTGGAGCCTTTTGCATCTGATCCAGGCTGCAGTCTAGGGTGTCCAGATTCCAATTCACCAGATTGGAGACTACAAAGACTATGTTTGTGTGGGACAATGCATAATCTTAGATAATAAAAAAAAGAAACATCTTTATTATACACACACACACATATATATATATATATATATATACACACACACACACACAGGGTATGACATTCCTGTATTTATCCAAACAGTATATGTATATATAACTTGTATATCTTATTTAAATGTACCTTTCTCTAACGTAAGAAAACCTAGTAAGCCTGGAACTTTCATACTATTTCACAGTGTTTCTCAATTTAAAACACGTTTGATTCTTGTTTGGGTTTTAGCAGGAACGCATGCACAGACTGGGAAACCTCCTTTTGAGCAACATATCATATATTCTTCATATCATATATATCATATATCATATATTCATATCATATATATCATATATTCTACACATGTGTGTGTATAATAAAGATGTTTCTTTTTTTTTTAAATTATTTTAGATTATGCATTGTTTGAATCTTGATTATGCATTGTTTGAATCTTGTTTGGGTTTTATCAGGAATGCATGCACAGACTGGGAAACCTCCTTTTGAGCAACATATCATATATTCTTCCAGCTCTCATGCTGCATGCCAGTGCTGTTCTGACCAGATTTGCATAATTTGTGTTGGTGGGTGCGCCCTTAACATGTGTCCGCGTTCCCGATTAGTTGACATTCAAACAGCCCACCTCTCCCCCGCTAACAGACAACACAGTCAACAGTCAACTGATCTATGGCAGATCAAAACACACATTTCAAAACTGCAGTCTGACTTTCAATAACAATGACCAGAGAACCCGGAGGAAACCCACACGGACACGGGGAGAACATGGAAACTCCACCCAGATGGGGATTCAAACCAGAAATCCCTGGTTTGAATCCCCATTTAATAAAATGGGGATTTATCATTTAATAAAAAAAAATATATATAAATATATATATATATATATATATATATATATATATATATATATATATATATATATATATATATATATATATATATATTGCTAGCTATAAAGTGCGCAGCTTAAATTTTTTGGAAAGTATTGCAGACTTGAAATGCAGGAACGGATGTTTATTACCAAATGGAATGCAGGTGATCAGACACAACATGAAATACTGTATGCAATAAAATAAAAGTCAAAATAAACACTTTTTATTGTATATGCATTATCAATTCTGTAACAACTTTTTGATCAAATCACAATTATATAATTTATATTTTTACTTCTTAGATTTAGATTATGTGTGTTTGGAAATTATGGTCACTGCTGTCCATTAGTCATGAAAATGCTTTCCAAAGATTGCTCTTTCTCTTCAGTTGAATTGGTTAACACAGGCACTGGCCATCTGGGATACACACACTGCTAATTAAGTCAGCGAGACAACAGTGGGCAAAGCTGCATTGAAGCTATGTACATTAAAGCAAGAACTATGACAGAGTTTTTGCTAAAGCATGCAAATTTAAAATATAAAGTTTAAATAGTTCATGTGAGGGATTTTTGTATTTCTCCTCTAGTGTTGAGTATTGTATTGTATATATATATATATATATATATATATATATATATATATATATATATATATATATATATATATATATATATCTCCATCCATTAACTTCCGCTTTATCCTATAATAGGGTCGCGGGGGGGTTCCCATGCCCATCCAGGGGAGAGCGTTTCGGGCACTGGGCAGATACACCCAGGCCGGGTGCCAATTTATCGCTGGGCACATACTCACTCACACAGACACACTCTATATGGGGCAATTTGGAGAACTCAATTGACTTGATCCATGTTTTTGGACTGTGGGAGGAAATCAGAGAACCAGGAGGAAACCCACGCGGACACGAGGAGAACATGGAGACTCCACCCAGATGGGGATTTGAACCGGGAATCCCTAGTGCTGAGAGGCAACTATGTATGTATATATATATATATATATATATATATATATATATATATATATATATATATGGCATTTAGCATACTCTTTTGGGAACTTTACTCTTTACAACCACTAAAAAGCATCATCTCATGATGTCCCTCCACCTCTACATAGCCTAGAATGGTTAGTGCTATTGTGTGTTAACCAGTTTATATTTAGGTAGTGTGAATTTGGTTGGAGATTATTTATTTTATTATTTCAGTTAGATCAATTACATGTGCATTAATGTTTATATTCTTTGCACTGTTTCACTAAAGCCAGCCCTAGAAGTCAAATAAATGAATAAACATAATACTCCATCTCTTAATCAAACCTGTTCTTGAGGTGTTTTGGTGTAATTTAAACCTGGTCCTACTTTGGTCCTACCCAAACAAGTATTTAATTTAGTTTTCTCTCCACCTAGTTTTTGTTCTAGTCATACCTATTATTTGTAGTTGTTACGATTTGTCCGTTCTTCCCCGGAAGGAGGGCGGCTAACGCGGAGATGTAGCGTTCAGCCGCTCGCGCCTTGTGAGCGCTCCCGGGTACCGACCACGCGGGGAATATAGCGTGCGTCGGTCCACGGCGAACGCTCCCACGGGATACGACCCACGCGGAGAAGGTGCGCAGCGCCGACCCGTGGTTGAACGCGGAAGGAGAGTCCAAAACACTGGGATAAAATCCAAAATGTAAATGTAATAAAAGTTGGTGACGGGACACCAACAGAAAGGGGGAACAAACGAAACAAAGTAACATTGGGTATACATAACCTCAAAACAAAGACGTGCACCAAAGGGAAGGAAAACTCAGAATAAATACAAAAGGAACTAAACATGTGCACAAAAACAACCAATCACCCAACTGAAACAATTAAGGACACAAACGAGGGACAGGTGCCACAGGCACCTGTGACATACCCCCACCCCAAGGGTCGCGCTAAAAGGGAAAGCGGCCCTAAAACAAAAGAAAATAGTAATAATAAACGGTACACACAAAAAACAAAAAACGGGGGGAGGTAAAAGTCCCTCTGGTGGTGAGGCATGCTGTATGCCCCCTGCTGACGGCGTGAAGCACGACCTCTCGCTGCGGGGGCGCGAATCGGCGCCCTCTAGCTGCGAGACGGGGATGGCTCCTCTGGTCCTCGGAGTCTGCGGCTGGCGGACCCTGGTGCTCGGAGAAAACGATGGAGCGGTCCCTGGCGCCCAGACTCGACCATCGGCGGTCCCCGGTGCTCTGCCTCGTCAGCGGCGCAGCCTCTGGTCCTCCGGCTCAGCGGTGGGTGACCCCTGGTGTCCGGAACTCTCCAGATATGTTGGCACGTCTTTCTGTTACCAGTTGTCCGTTCTTCCCCGGAAGGAGGGCGGCTAACGCGGAGATGTAGCGTTCAGCCGCTCGCGCCTTGTGAGCGCTCCCGGGTACCGACCACGCGGGGAATATAGCGTGCGTCGGTCCATGGCGAACGCTCCCACGGGATACGACCCACGCGGAGAAGGTGCGCAGCGCCGACCCGTGGTTGAACGCGGAAGGAGAGTCCAAAACACTGGGATAAAATCCAAAATGTAAATGTAATAAAAGTTGGTGACGGGACACCAACAGAAAGGGGGAACAAACGAAACAAAGTAACATTGGGTATACATAACCTCAAAACAAAGACGTGCACCAAAGGGAAGGAAAACTCAGAATAAATACAAAAGGAACTAAACATGTGCACAAAAACAACCAATCACCCAACTGAAACAATTAAGGACACAAACGAGGGACAGGTGCCACAGGCACCTGTGACAGTAGTAGACTTGTACTGTTCTTTGTTTCTATCCATAAAGTTTGTAATGTTTTAGTCCTGTCAACTGCTTTTGACAAGTCTTTTTCTAGTCTAACCTACACTATGTCTTAGTTTCGTCTCTAGTCTAATATCTGCATTCTCTCTTGATCCGCCTCTCTTGATGATATCATAATTAATTCTTAATTTTAGTTTTACTCACAACTAGTGTTTTGATCTGGTCTCTGACTCAATCTTCACTTGACAAATGTTGTTAATAGTGTGACTATTATAAGTGATGTTGATAATATGGCAATTTTAAATACTTTTTTATCGTCCGTTATATCTCTTAGAAACTTCACTGACAATTTCTTTATTTTTCTAAAATTAGATGTTCTGGTCCTTAAATCTGATTGGCTGAATGATGCACCCTTCAACTGCTTCACATTTGTGTCATGTTATTGAGTTGTTTGTTTAGCATTCAGAGAACATAAGTCTGATGAAGATGAAATATGCGTTATTTTGCCTGTGCTGTTAAATGAGCCCTTGTCATATGTGAGGAAAGAATGAGAAAAAGATCTTTTGCCTGTAAAAAGTAAGTATGCTTGCCCTCAGTAACCCTTAATTCTACAATTACTGACCTGGTTCCCAGTCCTCTTTTATTGGGTTCAGGGCCTCTGGGTTGAGGACTTTGACCCCTTAAGCTCCAGGTAATTGCAGCTCTGCTCCATAGAGCTTTTTCTTCATTTCCTCCAATTCTAATAGGTCACTTTGTATCTAATCTAATACCCAAACTGATTCTCTCTCCTGTGTTTCCATCTCTTTCTGTCTTTATTTTTTCTTCTCCCTTCTTCGCCCACTTACTTACTCCTTTCCTCTCTCCTCTGACTATGTAATTAGTCTCATGTCCTGCTCTAGGCCTTGGCCCAGTTTCTTCAGACTGTGAGTCTTGGAAACTCAGGGAAAACACACATTCCCACCTACACATGTGCGCGCACACACACACACACACACACACACACACACACACACACACACACACACACACACACACACACACACACACATTCAAATACTACAGCAGGTGTTTGGCTAGTGAAATCTTACTGTTGCTAATGACTGGTAAGAATTCATGCATTGTGTTTTATTAAGAAACATTATTAAGAAAAAATATTATTATTATTAATAATAATAATAATAATAATCATTATTATTATTATTATTATTATTATTATTATTATTATTATTATTATACAGATTTTTATATAATCTTGATATTAGAGTAAAATTAATTGTTTACAGTTTAGCAATATTTTTTTTCATTAAGGCTGTTTATGAGACTTTTAATATTATGTGTGTGTAATCTGGTAAACAACCATGGTACCTTCATATAAATGCGGCTCACCCTTGCCGTAGGCAGTGATGTAGCAGTCTGGATGTTCTTCTTTATCTTTGTCTATGTTTACTAGAAACAAGCTGAAATGTGGACTTGTATAACAGAAAATATATCTACCGATTTTTTTGTCCTTGTCAGATAGAGTTAATAAATTATTGAAAACACTGAAAGTTTCTGTGCTTTTTTGTATGTTAAATAAAGGGACAAATGTATTAATGAATTAGTGAATTATGTTGTTAGTTACTACATTTTTCTATTTAGAACAGGAGGTAAATTATCTATCTATCTAAATTATCTAAAACATGATTTGAACAGTGGTGCCCAAACCTAAAAATTGTCTATTTATTCTTCTTTTGGCTCTTTCCACTAGGGATAACCACTAAAAATCCTCCTCCATCAACCTAACCACCTGCATGTCCTCCCTCATCTCATATATAAACTTCTTTGGCCTTCCTCTTCTCCTCCTGCCGGTCGGTTCCATAATCAGGATCCATCTGCCACTGTAAATCTCAATCTTTTGCTGCACATGCCCAAACCACCTCAATCTTGTCTTCCTTTGTTCCCAAATGTTCCACTCGTGCCGTAATACAACAATTTCAATACTTTAACATTTTGATAATATCCTCTTCCCCAATATATATATATTGCAATATTTTAATTTAACTTTGCAGAATGTGAAGTAATCAGTACAAAAGATTTGTGATTGTTCGTATTCTCAGTCATCTACAAGTAATACATCTCTTAGCTTGATGTAAAGAGCTGGAAGTTCCTTATATCTGAGTCAACACACTTTCAGATTTACACTCTTTAATTTGTAACCCACTGCACACATTCTCCCACAAAATCAAAATCATCGATTCACCCTTAGAGGCAGCCACATAATGGAAAATAATGACTCAGTCTGTTTCAGTCATCACATGTGGGTATGTGTGTGTATTAAGGGTGAGGGTGAGATGGGGCTCTGTGTGTGTGTGTGATCTTCTAACATTGCCATCATACCTTTTATAACTTTTAACCTACCCTGCAGCGTCTTAAAACAGCCTTACACACTCTGACTGCAGGGCATATGTGCTTTTCTGCAATTCACCCTTAATCTTTGTATAAGCCTTCAGGGTGCTGCTTATTTAATATATATATATATTAAACCATGTATTACATGACATATTAGAATGATACCTTTAATACTGAGTCAATTCATGAAGCTTGTATTTTGGGGTCTAAATTCATTTCATCCTCTACCTGTAGTAATCAAATCTGTGTTGGTGACTGACATCACACCTATCTATGTTTATTTGCCCTGCCAATGTTTGCCTTAATTCCCTTTTTGTTAAAATTACAACTATTTTACTATTTATTTTATTTAAAAAAAAGGCAAAGCCATCACCATATTGAAATATTGAATATTAAAATCTGTTAATTCAATCAAACATTTATTTAAGCGACAAAAGGACAAATTACAATGTTCAGTGTTTTAAATTACTTATTTGGTTTTGTTAAACACATTTGTTAAATGCACCTGTAACACATTTAAAACTGTTAAAAAAGTGGCTATTTTTCACTATTGGGTCATATTACCTTTTCATTAAATTATCCTTTTTAATTGAGATTTTTACTGACCTCCTTAATCATTTTGTAATGTTATAAAATACCAAAATCCTTTACCATCTTGTTTTTAGAAATGCTATTTTTGAGACTAAGCCTTTGGTGACCTTACCTGTTATCTGTTAAACTTTTCTGCTGTCATATATTTTTAAATGTTGTGAGACATTAATTTATTAATTTGTTCATATTTCATATATCTAACCAATGACAATCTTTTTTTATCTAATAAGTAAATGAACATTTTTAGTATTGCATTTTTAGTAAATGCCCTGTGTTTTCTGAAAATCGGTTTTAATGTTTAAAATGTTAAAACATTTTAAGTAGGTCTGTTCAAAATTTTGCATACAGCTGCAAACAACTTGGTTTTAATATAACTGTAAAATCATATAGTGGAAATTGTGTTCCACAAACGGCTGTGGTTGAAATTGCCTGAAATGTTTAGAAATGATGTGTGCATACTTTTATAGCCTAAGCAATACTACATATTTACTGCTGTTGTCGTTCTTGACTTGCAGCAGCTGTAAATATCTCTCTCAGCACTAACATACTGCCCCGACCCGACTTAAACACATACCCTTATTTATGACTCTATTTACTTATGAAATAAGCCTTTGTCTACTGTTTACATCAATTCCCTCTCCACTGAGGCAGAATTAATTGAGTAGGATTTGGCCATAAAATAGGCACATTGCACTCATGAACACACACACACACACACACCCACACAAAGGAAAAGACACTTGAAGAGGAAAAATTAACACAGGGTATAACTTGGCAGATTTTTCATTATTATATTATTTTTATTATATTATTATAAGTTTCATATCTGTCTAATCTGGGCTGGCTGTGTTATATTATTGTTATGGTAAAGTCTTAAAGCTATGTACTTCTCAAGCTTTTGTAATAAGGATGGCTGATCAGGATTCAATAATAAAATATAAGGCTGCTGAAACATGAATCCACCCCTTTCTCTTTTTCACAAACACAGAGGAAATAAATATTAATAAGCACTATTTGAAGCACTGTGGAGTCTCATAGAACTAAACTATGCACCAGAAAAAGAATAAATGGAATAATACAGCGCATTATCAAAACCTTTTGACCCTGATTTATTAGGAACCAAGATAAAACAGCAGTTTTAAGTTTCTGCTTTTACTTTCTTGTTCCTTAATTCTTTCTGTTTCATTGTTGTTTTCAGTATAATACATTATTTGAATACTTTTTGCCACAAGTGTATAAAATCATGTATTCGCCATACTTTTGGACAATTGCGAGCTATCAAATTATTCTGTTCCAACTTTCCCTTTTCTCCAAAGCAAGGTTCATAAAGGCATAATTGGGTGAGCTTGGTGTGAAAGAACTTGACTGGCCATTTCTTTTGGATGAATGGATAAAACTTAAAAACATAAAAACACACGCCAAAGAAGTATTTGCAGAAGTAAATTGTTCCAATAGACTTCTCACTACAAATGTACACAAATCAGCAGACAGCTGCAGATGTGTTGGCATTAAGATCTGATCACTAGGTGGTGTGTTAAGACACATTTGGCCACATTTATTTAGTAGTGTGAAAATATATTTATCCTTAGCAAAACTGCTAAGTCAACTGACATCTTATGACAAAGTTAGAGTATGTAGGTTACTTTTTGGGGCACAAAGGCTTCAATATTAAGATAATTTAAACACTGTTTCATATTGAAGTTATAATTTTCAGGAACTGGCTTTACAGTCTGTTTCTCTTGTGCTTTTTTCTGGTTCGGTTTGTTGTTGCCTTGTTTCCTCCTTGTGTGTATTATTCAGCTCATTTATGTTTACTGGTGTTGCCTGTTGGTAAAGTGTTTATTTCCATGTTCTCTTTTTGTTCACAAGGTTGCAATGCTTTCACTAAAGTAATCCTCTTAGTTTTACCCAGAAGCTGCCTCTATTCATGCCATCGGTCTGCAGAAAGTAAAATTATACACTCCTTTCTTCTTTAAAAAAATATAATGTTTGATAACACTTTCTCTGAATCTAGTATTCATAATGCATTATAAATGCATTTATAAAGCTTACTATGTCATGTGTCTAAGTTTATTATATGTAAAGAAAATCATACATCACTGTATAAAATATATTTTATATGAAGTGAGTGAGAAGTGAGACAGGCCAAAACAGGTAAACAGGTTTATTAAAAGGTGTAGGGACACCAAAAACACAGAGGCAAAGAAAACGCAAGGTGACATAAGGTGACAAAGTGCACGGAGGATGGGGAAAACAGGAACTAAATATACAAACACCCGACCACTTGTGCACAAAGAAACCAATGAATAAAACAGGCCCTAGGCACCTGTTACACCTGTACAAAGTACAACCTAAAACTAAACCGCTAAAATGTTTATATTTCTGTGAGTCAATAAAATAACTACAATATGACTGTGCTGTCCAATTTTCTTTACATATAATATGCAATTCCCTTAAATTTAGCTGTAAAAAGTTTAGGAAAGTAGCCTGTTTTATATATTTATATTGGCTTATATAAAAAAGTGTTACCACATGTTTAAATTTTTACGTAAAGCACAGTCAGCGTTATATGCTTAATTATATTATAACATTTAAAAGCTTTGAATCATGACAATAAAGCTTTGAATCTTATACAGTGTATTAATGATAGTGTATCTTAAATAGTGCATTATAAACAGAATTTTATCTATACACAATCCTGACCTATAAAGATTAATAAAATGTTGATCAAAAAAACCCTAAAAGATTTACATTTATAAGTCAATGTTTGAAAGAAATATATAGTTGTTATTTAGGAAACATACCTTTGCTTTTGAAGAGACCATCAGTTGAGTGGGTGGAATTTTTTTACAGAAATTACACATTTTTTTGTAGTGTAACATTTTCTCCAGATAAAGGAAATGACAAGGTCATAATTCCCGTCCTCTGTGGCAGCACCTCATATTACTGTGGTCATCTAAAAATAGCTTTGGGTTAAAATTGCTCTTATCGTCCTGACAGTCTCACAACTCAAAATTTGTGAACATGCTGTACATGTAAATAGTTTTCAAAGGTGAATAAAGTTAACTAGTCTCTGTATCCATTGATATCACTTTTTCTCTTGCTCACTCTCTCTCTCTCCCTCTCTCTCACAGCACCATGTCTAAATTATTCAGACACGCTAAATTGGCAGAGTTAATAATTGAACAGCTGCTCTGGTGTAATTAATATTGTAGATATAGGTGACAGGCCTGGTGGCACGGCAGGAACTGACATGTCACCACTGTTTCTTCTCGTTTACCAAACACAAATTATTGGTGAAATACAAGTTCACCTAATTAGTATGTATTTAATAGTAGAAACCACAGAGAAAAAGCTGCACAGTAAACTCTACACAGAAAGAACTGTTTTCACCATACTCATAGTTGGAACATTGGACATTCCCTGTGAGGTGAAAATGCTAACAACTCTTAACGACTTTACAGCCATTTATAGAATATAATCTAGGCATCTAAGTTGTAATTACTGTCCAGTTTGTATAATTTTGTATAATCTGTTCTTAAGTACAGGTCTGTGCATGTGTGTTATTGTGCATGCATCAAAGGGGTTTATTCCTTCATCTTGCTATCTCATTCTCTCTCTGTGTAAGAACTAATGACGTTACAGACTTTTTGTTACAATGCAGTACAGAGGTGTTAGACGCTAAACTTGCTTTTGTCAAATTTGCTTCACACAATGTTGAACAATCACTACCAGCCCCCCTCTCTCTCATTGTGTGTCTGTGGGGGGGGGGGGTGGATCTTTGTGTGGGTCTGCATGTGTGTCTATGTATGTGTATGTGTGATTTACATCAAAGAGAAAAAGAAACCAAAAAAATCTTACAATAGCAAAGACAACTTCAAACATAAAGGATCAAGCAAGCATCACCGCTGCATTGCCACATTAGATACAATAAGCAGAAAGAATCAGCGAGAGACAGCATGTGAGAGGAAGACAAAGAGAAATATAAAATGCACCTAAATAATAATGATTTCACGGGTTCGAAATCAATACCAATTCCGTAGTTACTACTATTACTATTGCAAAACTATTTACTAAAGATTTCCTAACAAACATATTAAAAGCCATGTTATTTTCACTGTTATGATATATGATTAAGAATACAGTATACTGTAGGGCTGGGGCAAGGCATCGACTACGTTGACGTAATCGATTACAAAAAAGAAGAACATATGGGAAATTTATGTCAATGTGACAGTCATTAGTAAAGTGTCAGTAGTTTCTAAGGTTCATATATATTCACTTAGTTCTCATGCATTGCTTAGTCATTGTTCACTGCTCATCCAATGCTCATTCAATGCTTAGTCATAGCTCACTGTTCATTTAGTGCTCATTCAGTGCTTAGTCTCTATTAATGTTCATTCATTGCTCACTTACTGCTATGGCATTTAATTAGTCCCTAAAGTGCATCTGTGTGTTCTCTTGGGTTGTGTGATATGTAAGCACATTTTGTCTCAAAACCTATGTACAAATTTGTACATTATACAAAACTGCTTCTCGATAAAAATCCATGCACATGGTTGTTTCTGATTACAGAAGAAAATTCTTGAGCTGGAATACCATTCTTATGTTTGCGGTACTGTAAAGATTGCCATCTCAACACTCTCTACATATTCACAATTGCTTAACATGCACACTTGGACATTGTTTCTTTAATTACTTTAAATACAGACAGGTGCATTTAACAAAAAAGTAATGTTTATGGCTAACAGCTTGCCACTTACATTTTAAAATTGATTCTAAATGTGTTACATTTAAAAAAATATATTTGTGTTAATATAATTATAGAGGTAGCTGTTTTTCACTATCTTGCAACTCATACCTTCTTTTAAATTACACTTATTCTGTGGTGGTCCTCACCAATATGGTAGATAAAGATGATTAAAACAATAAATAGTAAAGTGTACCTAATAAAGTGGCAAGGGTGTGTTTATAATCAGTAGCCTGTGGATTATGTATGTAAACAAAAAAACCTATACATAATATAAGCTCTAAATTGTCCCATATAGTGTGTGTTTGTGTGTGTGTCTGTGTAAATGAATGTGGCCAGCCATTGGGTGTATCTATCTGCCCAGCGCCCAAAATGATGAGCATGGGGAACCCCACCACAGCCCTAATATAGGATTAATATATATGTGTGTACTTATTATTTATTTGTTTAACCAGGAAGTCTCCTTAAAAAGATTGAAATATCTTTGTTAAGGAAGAACTACCTGGCAAAGATAACACAAGTTTCCAGTTCCAAAAATAAAATATATAATCCTCAGTCACTGCTTACTCGCTGCTGAATCACTGCTCATTCACTCCTCACATATTAATCATACAGTTCAGCCACTGCTCATTTACTGCTCACTTAGTGCTGAATCACTGCCTTATGACCATAATTTACTGCTTAGCCACTGTAATTCACATTCACGCACTGCTCATACATACTCACTACTTATTCACTGCTCAGTCACTGCTCATTCACTGCTGACTTATTGCTCACATATTTCTAGCCACTGCTCCCTCATTGCTCACTCTAATGCTTAATGCTTAGTCACTGCCCACTTATTGCTCTTTTGATTCTTAATCACTGTTCATTTACCTTCTATGCACTATTTAGTCACTGCTTATTTATTATGTTTCCTTTTTCATTCATTGCTTACAATTTATTTACTTACTAATTAGTTAGGGATTTGTAAAAATCAACACTATTTGGAGACAAATTGAAGTTCCCTAAACTTTTTTGGTCTTTTCTATTTCTGTATTTATGTGTTTTTTCTTCCTTCCTTTTTTTCTTTCTCATGGACATATATACCCTAAAGCCCAAGCTAAGAATTTATTTGTTTTTATATCAAATTGTTTACGACTTACATCAGGGAAACCTTTCAATATACTGCTTTTACCAGAATGTTTTTCCCTGGGGAACTTTTTTTTCTTGCATTGCTCTTACCTGAAAGGCTGTGTGAAATGCTGTTCACTACATGTAAAGACTCTGTTAAATAAAACACTGCTTAATAACCTGCATTTCAGTGCCAGATGGTCCTTGGTGCTGGATGATTACCTAGCCTTTAATGGTCTTGTCCAAAAGCATGGGGATATGTCTTCTTTTTTTTTCTATACTTGTCACTTTTTTCACTCAAATTTCATTTTCTTTCTCTACTTTTTTCCCCTCCTTATTTAAATATTTGAGGTCTATTTTATATACATAGATCTCACATAAAGAAGCATATCATGTCAGGTCATATGCAGTCATAATTTCGTGATGTTAGCTGCGCAGAATTCATGGATGAACACTAAATAAATATCCAGGGAATAACAGGATTTTAATCCTGTGTCCTGTGGTTTCAGGTTTAGAACACTGTAAAGCTGTTTTAACCCAATGGACTTTTGTTAAAAAAAGTGCTATATACATGAATAAACTTGAACTGAAACACATATCTTCCATATAGCAATCTGTGTTGAGGATGATGCATGTTTGAAAACTGTAAAGGTACTGCAGCTGATTTCAGTTCAGTTCTCTGTAACTGTGCTGACTATGTTATTCATTCTGTCTCCATGCTCTCTTTTTTTGGTTTCGCACACACTTGCACAATCACCACTCACATATTGCTGTAATATATTCTGCCTGGCAGTGCTCATTCCCCTGTCTGCAATTGCCATGCTTTTCAACTCTGACCCATGGCTGCTGCCGTTTGTTAATTCTCACTCATTGCAGACATACCCTCTAGGGCATAAGAGCGTTTGCCATTCTTTGACAGTAGAAGTCACAGAGATGCAGCAAAAAGGCTGTGTGTAAGCTAAAGTGGCTTTGTGCGTAGGGGCCCCAGGCTTTAAAGGGGGTCAGAGAAAGAAGTGTCCCTTCTTCTCCTCATTTTCTTTCTGCTTTAGCTAGATAATCCTCATATTTCATCATAGTAGCTACTGGTAATGTGTTATCATTCCCTTATCCATGGTTATATCTCTTTCTCATTTATTCACAAGTTTTCAGAAAAAAGTTTTATAAACATTGTGAAAAATAACACTTGGAATTTCATATGACATGCATGTATACTGTTCAGCAATAAATGACCACTCAATTGAGAAAAGAAAGTGGATACATTTAATTCTGCATCACAATCATAAATATATGTTTATATTAAGGACGGCACGGTGACTTAGTGGTTAGCACGTTTGCCTCTCAGCGTTGGGATTCCAGGTTCTAATCCCAATCTAAGTAGAGTGTTTATGTTCCCCCCATGTCCGTGTGGGTTTCCTCCAGGTTTTCCAGTTTCCGGTCTCGCATAGTCCAAAAATATGGATTTAAGGTGAATTGAAAACTCTGAATTACCCCATATAGATATTGTTTGTGTGTGTGTGGCTGTGTGAATGAGTGTGCACAGTGATGGATTGGCGCCCTGTCCTGAGTGTATCTGCCAAGTGCCTAAAATGTTCTCCCCTGGATGGACATGGGGAACCTCCCTTCGACCTCCCTAGAGAATTAAGCAGATAATAATAAATTAATGAATTTTTATATTGGCGGCACGGTGGCTTAGTGGTTAGCACGTTCGCCTCTCAGCGCCAGGGATTCCCAGTTCGAATCCCCATCTGGGTGGAGTTTCCATGTTCTCCCCGTGTCTGCGTGGGTTTCCTCCGGGTTCTCCAGTTTCCTCCCACAGTCCAAAAACATGGATCAAGTCAATTGAATTCTCAAAAATTGCCCAATATAGAGTGTGTCTGTGTGAGTGAGTGTGTGCCCAGTGATGGATTGGCGCCCTGTCCTGGGTCTATCTGCCCAGCGCCCGAGACGTTCTCCCCTGGAATTTTTATATTGTTGAAAATGAATATATATTTAATCTGTTGTCTTTTGTATTACACTATATGTTAATAAGAAATATTTCAACTGATTAAAACAAAATCACTGATCGTATCAAAATCAAATATACTGTTACATGCCGGGACATAATGAGGACTGAATACAGGAATGGGCTTCATTAGTAGATTGAAAAACTCTACTAATATTATTAGTATTTGTTGTGTGTTTTGGTACTCATTATTGTAAAGTACTTTAGTTTTAAATGTGCAATTTAAATTCATGCCCAGCGATAGATTGGCGCCCTGTCCTGGGTGTATCTGCCCAGCGCCTGAAACGTTCTCCCCTGGATGGGCATGGGAAACCCCCCGCGACCCTAATATAGGATAAAGCGGAAGATAATGGATGGATGGAATTTAAATTCATTTTACCTAATTTTCACTTATCTGATGTTGTGATTACCCAAGTCATTTACACAATTAAAGACCTTCTAACTACATTTGTGGGTATACTAGGGTATAATGTATTCTAGTTAAAAGGGATCATGTAGGTTTTTGAGCTGTGTAAAACAATACATGTATGATGTGTATGTAACATGCTAGAAATTTTATGCAAACATTGATGGGTAAACTTTACATTACATTACTTTACATTACATACACATTACATATAATGATCCTTGTGGTAAGGCGGCACGGTGGCTTAGTGGTTAGCATGTTCACCTTTTAGCACTAGGGATTCCCGGTTCGAATCCCAATCTGGGTGGAGATTCCATGTTCTCCCCGTGTCTGCGTTTTCTACGTGTTCTCCAGTTTCCTCCCACAGTCCAAAAACAAGGATAAAGGTCAATTGAATTATCCAAATTACCCTATATAGTGTGTGTGTGTGTGTGTGTGTGTGTGTGAGTCAGTGTTTGCCCAGCGATAGATTGGCGCCTTGTCCTGGGTGTATCTGCCCAGTGCCCGAAACGTTCTCCCCTGAATGGGCATGGGGAACCCCCCCACGACCCTAGTAGAGGATAAAGCAGAAGATAATGGATGGATGGATCCTTGTGGTAATATATTGTTTTGTTCATTGTTGAACAAAACAGTAAACTGTCTACACTTAAAGTGTCAAAAATTTTTTAATGGAGAGCTTCTGGCACACATATTGCTTCCTAGCAAGTATTAAATAGGATGATTTGCATTTTTCCAAAATATGTTTATTTGTTACAATTATACTAATATAAATCTCATTTCAAAATTTAAATCTTTCTTATATAATTGCTTGCACTTTAATTTGTGCAGCTTTCTTTCTGCATACAACTCTAAGACTATTCTAATGCTTAATGAGAATGGAGAAGACATGGCAACAGATGAAAGATCATTCCTACATCCTGAAGCTTACCAGTTACTTTACATAATCAATGCTTGAAACGTCTTTGCTCACAGTGTGAATACTGCCACATTCAATTGCTTAGTTAATTTCTTCATTAGTGAGCCAGGGGATATGTGGACTATAGCTTGTTTGCACATAAATAATGTCATGTTACCGTTAATTATGGCAAAAAATGCATATGGTTGGCAGTAAGTGTCTTGCAGAAACAAGTAATGTCAATGGTTTTCAATCTGCCTCAAAAAAAGCACAGTTAGTTTTTAATAAATACCAAATGTAGTGGTTCATAAAAGAAACATTGTATAAATATGACCAGAATTATTTATTAACCACAAATGGGTCTGTGGTTGTGCAATGGTCATACATTTACAACAGAATCAGTATACTGCATCATTAAGGTACTAGCAACACCTCTAAAACTAAAATGTGGTTAACTATCATGCAAAAAGTCATTTTATGTTATAATGTTATTTATCTGTGTAAAGTAAATCAAAGTAATATTATATTTAAAAGGCACAACAAAGTTTAGTAAAGTTTGTTGCTAATTATTCATCATTTTTTCAAAAAGACTAAATCTATGGTAATATTTTAAATGTGTGTTTAAATACATTTGTATAATTATTGTTTAATCCTTTATTATAACCTTATGTTAATTCACTTGCATTAGTGTTGTGTTGATAAAAAAACAACTATAGCCATCCACAACAACAGCAAGGAATTTGTGCTACTGTCTGGTCTTAGGTTTTGGTCTCAGGGCTCATTCATTATCATTTCATCAATTCTTTTACACTTACACTAAGCATGAGTTCCTAATAAAATATTATTTAATATGTCATGCTATACATTTAGCATATGTGTCAATATTTGTGAAAAGAACTATAAACTAGTAATCATTTAAAAATTGCAGACAAAAATCAAAATGTTCTCTCTCTCTTTGTGCATGTGTGTGTGTTTGTGTCAATGATAGCTGCCAGTTGTGGTGTGGGCTGATAGCACTAAACCCAATAGGTGAAATTAGGGGTCTCACACATTTTACATTTACACTTCAAAATCTATCACTGCTATAAATCTATCAAAGCTGGTGTGTGTGTGTGTGTGTGTGTGTGTGCGTGCCATTTGTCATTTGCATTCCTGTGTGGTGTGTTCATCCTCATATATTTATGTTAATACCTGTTTGCACTTCTGCTCATACAGATGACTAGTTATGTTAATTTGAGTTAAGCTTCTCAATGCTTTAAACAACTATTATTATTAAATAATTATTTAATTATCATATATACATATATCAGTATATAGTATATTTATATACATATATGTATATAAATACAAATGAAATACAACATAAATACAAAAGTATTTAACTCTTCACCTTTTAAGGTTATTGATATATTTCTTATGGTTTTATTAAATAGGAACCAGGACTGCTTAGATGACAGTTAAACACACACTTTGCAATGTGCCTTTCCAAAATATCAATATAAACCTCACAACTCACAAATATCTACAGATCATCCATAAACTGGACACTAATCCACACGCATGCCATGTTGCTGCTTTGATACTTAATGTTGATGGCCTCACCTGCTACCAGATAAATTTCAATTTTTTTTGAAATTTTTTTTTTGAAATCTACAGTTTATTCTATGTAGTAGATACGCTATTGCCAGGTAAAAATATGTAAAATATTAATCTTGATCAGAGATGGCCTTGATCAAGTTTGTGTTGAGAAGAGATAATATATTGTTTCATATCAGTGAAATCTCCACATGACAAAAAATGTAAACACATTTACACTCAGAGCAGTACTGCTTTTGAAGTAAAGATACGTGACAATTTAAGGTCCTGAAAATGTGACATCCTATGCAAGTAAATAAGAGTCATCATGTCCCAGTGTTTTCTTCAGTGAGCACGAAGATATGGACTTCTTAGTAGTAGAGGGTGTGGCTGAAATAACCAATTTCTGCAAGTCCAAAAGCGATTTATTTTTTCCTCTCCCTTCATCTACTCTGTGACTCCATTCTCACCTCACCTTCACTATTAGCTTCCTGAGGAGAGAATGATTGACTAGAATCAAGAGCATATGTTGCTCAAGAGGTGCCATGAGGCTTGGATTCACTCACCGTACACACACACACACACACACACACACACACACACTTATGCACATACATCCATATTTATTTCTAGCGGAGAAAAGAATAATATAGTCTGAATGTAATCTCAACATTTTTCACCTGTCTCTAAAAACAAGGCCAAGGTAAATAAAAAAAATAACATTATGTATGCAACATGTTTGGAATTGAGCATTTTTAATTATAAATTATAAATTTAATTATTAATTGTAAGTTATATACTATAGATCTGTAGATAATTTCTTAAATCTCGGGGCTATGGTATATTACCTCAAAACCATAGCCTGTGGCTCAAACAGAAAAGCCATCATCATGTCAGGATGTGGCATCATCCATGACATGCTCTTTGAGAACTCTGAGTACAAACAGAATGCTCTTGAATGGCCTAGTGCACATTCTTCTTATACTCTTCTACTTTCTCTCTCCCTTGTTCTGTCTCTCTCTCTCTCTCTCTCACTCTCTCACTCTCACACACACACACACACTCATACACACTCTTCCTCTTCTCAAGAGCTGTCTCCCTGATTCACCCTGTCAGTCTGGGCCTGAAATCTAAGCCAAGGCTAGAGTTTCATCTCAGAATTGACCATTTTCTTCTCTCTTTTCTTTACTCTTTTTTTTCTTCTTCTCATATGTTCAGCTTAGATTCAATATATATTTTGACTGGCAGGTCTGCTGTCTTTGCCTCATTTTTAAATCCACTGTCTCATATAGAGTTTTGTGAATCCTTTGTAAGACAAACCCCCTTCAAAGAAATCATGATGGTTCATATTTGCTTTTAAATGTGCTTCCAAATTCAGATTTAAACAAATATTCATTCAAAACAAAATATGTACCATCTAGTTGAGGTGGGTTTAAGTGTTCATACATGATTTACAAAGCTAACATTTATAATAGACTTTAGTTATATCCACAAGGGCGGCACGGTGGCTTAGTGGTTAGCACGTTCGCCTTTCAGTGCTAGGGATTCCCGGTTCGAATCCCCATCTGGGTGGAGTTTCCATGTTCTCCCCGTGTCTGCGTGGGTTTCCTCCGGGTTCTCCGGTTTCCTCCCACAGTCCAAAAACATGGATCAAGTCAATTGAGTTCTCCAAATTGCCCCATATAGAGTGTGTCTGTGTGAGTGAGTGTGTGCCCAGCGTTGGATTGGCGCCCTGTCCTGGGTCTATCTGCCCAGCGCCCGAGACGTTCTCCCCTGGATGGGCATGGTGAACCCTACCGCGACCCTAATAGAGGATAAAGCGGGAGATAATGAATGAATGAATATATCCACAAGGTATCTTGGCAAGATTTAAATCCAGTAAAAGTGACATTATACAAATACAGAGAAACATTTCTATCTACAAATTACTGCGAAAACAAGAAATAATAAAGGCAAAAATCTAAAACTTTGGTGAATATATACATTTGTACATAAAGGAAATTAAGCATAACATTGGAAACAGAAATATATAAAAAAAAAAAAAAAATGAAAGAATTTAATTATATTTATTTTTTATTTTTTTGCTTGTTTTAAGTTTTTGCAATGACTGTATATCAGACATCAATATCACATAATACAGTTTAACATGACTTCATAACTGAAGTGTTTTTGCTTCCAGATGGTATCAGTTCTGCACAAAAAGCTTTAGTAGTTGAATTGGGTAGTCCTAGCAGGACAAAATGTGTGACTGAACTCTTTAATTTTAGTGATTTAAACGTAATTGGCTAAATGCATTGTTTTTACCTTGAATGAATGGTTGCCACTGATAAAGTGAAACATGCAGTATGTGAACAAACTGCTTAGTGTTTTGGATTTCACGAGATCTCATTTTGTTTGAAGGACTATCTGCTTAATCATATTTAGCTGTAGGAATTGTAAAATTATATGTTAAAGCATTAAAAAGAAAACTGTTACAAAAAACATGGTTTATGTATATACCATGATAAGGAGGAAAAGTTAATGCATGTTAATCCAAATAGCAATATCCCAGTTGTTAAGAATGAATGGAATACTCAATTTAAATAAAAGGTAAACTTAATAAAGTGGTTTTGGCCTTACCAGAATCAAGTAAAAAAATTGACCTGTTTTAGCATGGAATAAATCTGACTACATTATAGTAGTTGAAAGTAGATGAATGGGCAATCATTTCCAAATTAGTAGTAGTAGTAGTAGTCAATGTGAGCAGCTTGTGCAATGCTACTGCTAGTGCTTCATTCAGATTAAGCAAT
This sequence comes from Corydoras sp. C115, assembly GCA_019802505.1. NCBI lineage: Eukaryota > Metazoa > Chordata > Actinopteri > Siluriformes > Callichthyidae > Corydoras > Corydoras sp. C115. The sequence goes on along the minus strand of JAFMOC010000025.1, from coordinate 905,537 downwards.
TAAACTCTACACTAAATATGTGATAGAAAAAAATGAAAAAAAAGGCTTTTATATATATATATATATATATATATATATATTCTGATCTGTATATGCATAGTTACATTTATATTATACTGATGTCAAACTCCTGGTTTAATATAATGGTCGTTATGCAAAGTAATGCAATCTAAAGCTGTATTCATTCTAGTCTGGTATGTGAGCAACATTGGGTATGGTTATGCACCACTCGCTGGACTACAGATCAAATTTATGTAATATCGATCCTGTTATTGAATCTTTATCTGAATATCAAATATAAAGCAGTAAAAGCATCTGCATTCAATTTCACCACATATTGTTCACCACATGATACATCTCCCCGAGCACTCTTCTTTCTTTGTGTTCTGTCCTTGAAGCTGAGTTGGCTGTACTCTATGTTGTTTGGACAGACTTGTTCCAGTCCAATCACCCTCAGCCTGTCTCTATATTCTCTGTTTGAGGTTTGGCTACTTGGCTTCATTGCACTCTGTGCATGAGTCAGTGTTTGTACTTGGGTGCCTGGGGCATTGGTGTATTTTATTGTTTAATGTGTGATTAAATGCATCTGTTTGTGCTTTTTTAGCTGTGTGTGCATTTTATGGAGACTAGTTCAAGCTTTGAGAAATTTTTGTTTATTTCCTAAGTATTTCACATAAGTGTAATCTGGCAGAAATGTGTGAAGTTATTTCTAAACAGACAGGTCACAGTTTTTAATTCGGAAATTATTCTGCTCAGCTAACATGTTTATAAAATTAGTTAACACCCAAATAGCAAAAATACAGTTTATTCATTATTTTTAAGTAAGTAAAAAAACTTGAATATAACAAACACAGCATATCTTCTGTGCGGTCTCAGTTAAGTTTAGCTGAAGTGCATTACTTTAATCAGTGCTGTTAAATAATCCAAGACAAATCTACTAATATTTGTATTTCATCTATCTATTACTGTATGCTAGGTTACAGATAATTTGATGAGTACATATTAAAAACATAAAACCTTAACATTTTGGTCAATTTGTGTTCACATATAAACAAATTGTACATATTACTATAAATCATATGCAATATTATATTTACAGTTTTTCTCAGTCGATTTGGTTCATTTCTCAGATCAGAATTGAAATTCTCAAAATTGTTCATTCAATCTCCACATCTCCTTGTCACTTGTGCACATCATAATTGCATTTCTCATTGTGTTTCACATTTTGCAAATGCTTTTGTACATTTTGCAAATGGTCATAGACAATTGTCTGTTGTTTTTTACATTATCTCTTGCTTATGTCATGTTTATCAAAATGTGTTGTACTGATTTTCTGTTGAATTGTCTTATGCTCCAAAACATTTAGGTCTTATGTCATCGCCTAGGTCATTACATGCAAAAGTGCTGAACATGTTGTCATAATCTCTCAGGCATAATTTGTACATTTATTTTCCACTTTTTAAAAACTTTTATGTTAAATTTTGGTAATTTGTCCTAAATTGATTAAATTGTTCTCAGGTGAATCTTGGCTTTCTGTTAAGGGAATTTGTGAACATTTAGATCATCCAGTGGTCTCAAACATTGGTCAGAGGTCCATCTCATGAACCTGTAATTGGCAAATATATATATATACAGACACAAATCATTGCAGTGTAAATGAAGCCTCACAATGGAAAGAGAAGGCCATGAAAAGCCAAGAGGAGGGGTAAGACTGTGTGGTGGAAGCCTGAGGGGACAAAACAGAGGAAGGGTCCATGCTAATAGTTTGTCCCATATGAAATAAGGGCAACAATTATGGACCATGTTTTAAACCATGGTCTCACAATGGCTGAAGCTTGTCGCCGGGTGCAGCTCAATGTTGGAAGAACAACGGTGTCTTCAATGGAGGTGGAGTTGATGATGATGGAGTTCCTCCCACCCTATTCCCAATTCCTGAGCCCTATTGAGGAGTTCTTCTCAGCCTGGAGATGGAAGGTATACGATCACCAGCCACACGTCCAGATGAACCTGCTGACTGCTATGGATGCAGCTTGTGAGGATATCACAGCAGATGCCTGCAAAGGCTGGATTAGACACTCTAGAGGATTCTTTCCACGCTGCATTTCAAGGGAAGATATCCAGTGTGATGTGGATGAAAACATGTGGCCCAACAGAGAGGAGTGTCAGGATGAATAGAAAAGAAAGCACTACAGTAATTCCTTAAGTTGTTTTGAGTATTCAGAGTAAGTTTCTAATTTTGTAGTTTTTCCTTTTTTCCATGTAGTGGAGGGAAACAGTTGTGTCGTTCCTGAACTTCAATTTGATTTTTTGTCAACAGATTGCAGTACTGTTAGAAAATAATACAGTAAAGAATATTACTCTAAATTTGATTCCAGTCCAATTTCTTGCTGTCCATCTCCCACATACAGTCATGTGTAACTTTTGTGTTCTGTAAGTTTGTATTTGTGAGTGTAACCTGGACTATTTCAATTGATATGCCACCGAATGTGCAGCGTTCTTGTAAACAAAAGCTTAGTTAGTTTCCATCAGAATATGCTTACAGTCTTCATTGTTGCACTGACAACATGACTAAGTAGTTTGACTGCCTTGTCGTAGGCAATGGCACACAGACAAGATACTTTGATGGCACTGACAAATTGATTGACCTAAATATTTGCTTTTGAGGCAAAAACAAAGAATTTTGAGTGAAGTATGTGCTTTTGCAGGTATTTCTTTGAGTTTTGCTGTTTGCACTAACTGTTTTGATAAATGCACTTGTTGTGATGCTAATATAAACCATGATGTGAGAAATGTACCAAATCGACTGAGAAAAACTGTAATCAATTATATTATTAATTCATTAATAATTTTAACCACATTTGTAATAAATTAGGAATGTTAAATAACATAATGTAAAGATTGATAGCATGAATAAAAGCAAATTAATCATATTTCTTCCCCCAAATGTACATTTAAATTAACATCGATATCAGTTTGCAGATTTGGGGATAAATGTAAAGTGAATTAGAAAGCTGCAAAATTTTCCTTTCGTGTACTTCATTTTAAATTCTATTTATATACTCCAGCAAGTCCTACAACTTATCTGTATGCATGAGCAGGTCTGATGACATACCTGACCTTCAGTATTCTATACGTGTTAAGTCATTTGATATATTTTTATGTTAAAAGTGACTATGAATGCATGCACATGCATCAGTATTTCTGTCTGTCTCTCTCTCTATCTATCTATCTATCTATCTATCTATCTATCAATCTATCTATCTATCTATCTATCTATCTATCTATCTATCTATCTATCTATCTGTCTATCTATCTATTTAAATGTATCTATGTATATAGATAGACAGACAGACAGACAGACAGACAGACAGACAGACAGACAGACAGACAGATAGATAGATAGATAGATAGATAGATAGATAGATAGATAGATAGATAGATTGGTTTCAGCATTGTTATGTGCCTAAATAATTATGTCATCAATCCCTTTTTCTTTCCTGGTATAGGCATATTCTGTACAAGACTGTTTTAGAGAGCATAAGTCATCATTTTCACATTTTACTGGATTGGCCATCACAGTCCAATCTAAGAATATTTGCACAGTCTTCCATACTGTCATCACCACAATATTGCTTGTTTTATTTAATTATTTATTGTTAATCCAGTTTGTCAGTGGTTGTTTCTTTGTGTATTTAAGTTCTCCTCCTTCCCATTGTATCTTGCTTGATTCATTTTAAATTAGATTTCTCAGCTGTGTTGTTATGTTCATTAAATCCTTCATCACTTACAGATTCTGCTAGTTATGATTCTCTATCTATGCAAACCTGTTGGCAAAGTGTACCACAGTATTTTACTGTATTTTATACCCACCACTTCTCTAAAATGCTTAAAGGTAATAACATACCCTCAATCCAAGTTCACATCACAGACCATCATCTCACCATATCTGCATTACCCTTCCTGGCATAGCCCCACTGGCACAGTAGACACATGCCCATTGACAACTGTTCCATTTGATTAGTGCACTACATCAACAGATGAAGTTGTTTTTAAGTTTTTTTCCAAGTATGCTTTACCTGCAGACTTAATCACCTGCTGCACCTTTCCATCCAGCTTGTGCTCTCCTTATCGACAACAAATAGACTAGCCTTTTCAGGTACATCTGACAACTTCTTTATGACCGCCCTTAGTGCACAACCTCTAAATCCCAAATAAACCTGCACGGATGTGAAGGACTTCCTAACAAATCCCCCTGCAGTTATTTACACTGGCATTATATTTGTTTCACCTTACCTAATAAAACTGTAAACCATGGCTTTTCTTTCAAAAGGTGCATCAAATGCATCTTAAAATTAAACTGTTAAAATTGTTTGTTCTCTGTGTACAAGAACGTATTGGGCCTCAATGTAATTAGTGTAATGCATTGGCTTAAGGGTCTTTTTTTATATACCAGTTTTTACTATATAGAACTTTGTTTCTAAGCAGCTTCACATTTTTTACGTCCAATACCTCAAAGAGAAAGCTGAAGCAACAGTGACAAGAAAAAAGAAAAAAAAAAAAACTTTTAAGAAACAGAGCTCAGTGGGGAACCCATCCTTCCTTCCTAAGTGACTTGGCAGTTCTGACAGGTATATATAGAGGGGGAAATAAGTATTAAATGATTTAACATATTTTTTGTAAATATATTCCTGATTGTGCTATTGGAAATAATTTTTTTTATCAGATGTCGGTAACAACCCATGCAATGCACACATAAAAGAAATAATTCCAAAAATGTAGGTCATGCGTAATAAAGTGGAATGACAAAAATATATATACTATATATTGAACACACATTTATTTAATAATGATTTGCAAAGCCTGTTACAGTTTTTCTCAGTCGATTTGGTACATTTCTCACATCATGATTTACATTGGCATCACAACAAGTGCATTTCTCAAAACAGTTAGTGCAAACAGCAAAACTTAATGAAATACCTGCAAAAGCACATACTTCACTCAAAATTCTTTGTTTTTGCCTCAAAAGCAAATATTTAGGTCAATCAATTTGTCAGCGCCATCAAAATATCTTGTCTGTGTGCCATTGCCTACGACAAGGCAGTCAAACTACTTAGTCATGTTGTCAGTGCAACAGTGAAGACTGTAAGCATATTCTGATGGAAACTAAGCTTTTGTTTACAAGAATGCTGCACATTCGGTGGCATATCAGTTGAAACAATCCAGGTTACACACAAATACAAACTTACAGAACACAAAAGTTACACCTGACTGTATGTGAGAGATGGACAGCAAGAAATTGGACTGGAATCAAATTTAGAGTAATATTCTTTACTGTATTATTTTCTAACAGCACTGCAATCTGTTGACAAAAAATCAAATTGAAGTTCAGGAACGACACAACTGTTTGTCTGCACTATATGGAATAAAGGAAAAACTACAAAATTAGAAATTTACTCTGAATACTCAAAACAACTTAAGGAATTACTGTAGTGCTTTCTTTTCTATTCATCCTGACCCTCCTCTCTGTTGGGCCACATGTTTTCATCCACATCACACTGGAGATCTTCCCTTGCAATGCACCGTGGAAAGAATCTTCTAGAGTGTCTAATCCGGCCTTTGCAGGCATCTGCTGTGATATCCTCATAAGCTGCATCCATAGCAGTCAGCAGGTTCATCTGGACATGTGGCCGGTGATCGTATACCTTCCATCTCCAGGCTGAGAAGAACTCCTCAATAGGGGTCAGAAATGGGGAAGAGGGTGGAAGGAACTCCATCAGCATTCTATGATGAGTGGAAAACCATTGCCTGATGGTGATAGCATGGTGAAAACTATTATCAAATTATCACATATTTGGGCAAATCCTCTTGCACCACACCTCTCTCATTATCAGGGATTCACCTGAGAACAATTTAATCAATTTAGGACAAATTACCAAAATTTAACATAAAAGTTTAAAAAAAGTGTAAAATAAATGTAAAAATGCCTGAGAGATTATGACAACATGTTCAGCACTTTTGCATATAATGACCTAGGCGATGACATAAGACCTAAATGTTTTGGAGCGTAAGACAATTCAACAGACAATCAGTACAACACATTTTGATAAACATGACATAAGCAACAGATAATGTAAAAAACAACAGTCTATGACCATTTGCAAAAATGTACAAAAGCATTTGCAAAATGTGAAACACAATGAGAAATACAATTATGATGTGCACAAGTGACAAGGAGATGTGGAGATTGAATGAACAATTTTGAGAATTTCAATTCTAATATAAGAAATGAACCAAATCGACTGAGAAAAACTGTAGTAATAACGATGTCATCTGTATGTTGAAAATAGGTGCATACTTTGTTCAGGTTTGATTTTGTCCCATTTTTCAAATCTTAAAGCTTCTGGGGCCACTTCCATGACTTCTAATTCTCAGTTTGTTTCATAGTTTAGTAATCAGATTCAAAAGGTGATATGATGTTCACACCTCCAGACTTACTGTTGGTGTTTTTGAGGATATGGTCTCTCCTCTAAACATTGTGTGTGCTATGGCAATCAATGAGTTGTTGGTCTTCTGACCACACTATATTTTCCCAGTATTCTATAGACTTATCCAACTGCTGTGCATCAAACATTAAACAAGCTTCAACATGCTTTTTTGTCATTGGTGGAGTAGTACACAGAAAGTGTGCACGTGTCATGGTGTTGGGGATATTATCCGTTATTTTTTAAACACTGTATCTGCGAATCACAGATTTCTCAAAAGCTATCCTTGAGTGGAAAATATTTCCCAAACCCTGACACTTCCTCCTCCACCTTTCACTGACTACTTTACACACTTTGGGTTCAGTATTGACACAACACACAACATGCTTCTCAGCAAAGGTTTGAATAATGTTTTCAGCAGCAGGAGCTGGACTTCTCATACAGCTGCATGGCAGAGTGTATGTAAGTGTGTATCAGAACCTTCAACAACACATGGTTCCTTCCATGCATTGATCACTCAATCAGCCAGCAAAGTAAAGCAGTTCTTAAAACAGAAAACATTGAACCAATGAAATGGCCAACCCAGAGTCCTGATCTAACCCAATAGAAAACCTCTGGAAAATCCTTGCTGACAAAGTTATGGCCAAAACACCCACAACAGTCACAGAACTGTGAAAGAGACTGGAAGAAGAGTGGACCAAAATTCCAGCAGAGCAGTGTGGTAAACTAGTAATGTCCTGTATATATACGTGTGTGTGTGTGTGTGTGTGTGTGTGTGTGTGTGTGATTCTAGTGATTATATCTGTGCTCTAAAGTTGTCATTCCAGTGATGTACGCAGGCAAAAAAAAAAAAGAATAAAATTAAATCAGGCGGAAAGGTGGCTTAGTGGTTAGCACGTTCGCCTCTCAGCACTAGGGATTCCCGGTTCGAATCCCCATCTGGGTGGAGTTTCCATGTTCTCCCCGTGTCTGCGTGGGTTTCCTCCGGGTTCTCCGGTTTCCTCCCACAGTCCAAAAACATGGATCAAGTCAATTGAGTTCTCCAAATTGCTCCATATGTACATATGCAAAGAGCGTGTCTGTGTGAGTGAGTGTGTGCCCAGCGATGGATTGGCGCCCTGTAGTGGGTCTATCTGCCCAAGTTCTCCCCTGGATGGGCTTTGGGAACCCCACCTCGACCCTAATAGAGGATAAAGCGGGAGATAATGAATGAATGAAAAATTAAATCACTGAAAAATAACAACAAAAAACATTTGGATAAATGATAAATACAGACATGACAGGAAAAAGCAAAAAACGGTCCAACCACAGTCAGGTGGAAAAATGACAAACAGACAAAAAGGAAAGTGAATGGGCATCCTTCAGCATAAATGTCATGGTATGCCCCCTTCAGTATGGCTTCGAAAGAGCTTAAAAAACATCAAATGGTTTAGGGCAAAATGTCCTTGGCTGGGACCGCACAATGATGAAAAGTGGCCAGAATACTCCCCACCAAAAGGAAAACCCAAACATCAGTCATCAACCGGTTCTCTGGTCGGGGTAAAGGGTCCTTTGCAAGAACAATCTTAAGAAAGGTGGAAACTCAGGGATGACAGCAGTTTCTGGAGTGCCTTATGTGGTTCTAAGTGCACTGGATGAAGACAAGGTGTCCTGAGGCATCCTGGGCAGAAGTGAATTGTTCCCAGACGTGCTGATGTCACAGGATCCTGTCACAGGCTTGCTGGGGTAGCAGGTGGCTGGCACAGGTGTACTGGGGTCACAGGTGGCTGGCATGGGCAAGCTAGGGTTGCAGTCAGTAAGAAAAAGTAAGTTATTGTTATAGTTAAAACTTTACCTATTGCAGTTTGACCTACTTGGAATTTATGAAATGATTTATTGGAATTTCCTGTAAGAAGTGCAATACAATAAAATGATCCAATCTTGGGGTTATGGAAGCATGAGTTTTTCTGCAAGTATTCTTTCTTAAATTGCAGCTGTTACAAATGTGGAATGTATGGAAAATGTGGAAATGTGGAAAATATATTTTCCAGTTTTCAGTCCCTGGCTTCACTAATTGATTTTCATGCTAAAAGCCCATCTTTATTATTCAGTATTCTATCCCACATGCACATTTAATTGTCTTATTGCTAATTTCATTGGTAAAGTGAGATACCCCTAAAGGGTGGTCAAATTCATGTTAATAAGTTCATTTCTTTTTTTATCTATTGTTCAATTTCAATTTTATATTCTTTACAATAAGCATTTCTAATAAAAGACTGCCTGCTGTTTTCTGGTGCTGCTGTAGATGGCAGTGTAGCGCTGGTTGGGCGGTGATTAGCCATGGTAGCTTTTACTTCCTCTCTTAGACCATAGAGGCATTTGTGACATTTGTGTCACAAAGACATTTGTGTCTGTCTCATGCATTTGTGTCTGTCCATGCCAAAAACACACCATAACTATTCTTAACTGCTTAAGACAGCATACTAGTTATGTTTGTACATTTTGGTTAAGATGTAAATCAAAATGATGCTTAATATTGGGTAGAAATTAAGACATGCATTCTAAGTTTCAAACAGCGGATGAATTGGTTGCTGGTAGGTAAGTGGTGTCTCAGCTTTATTTATCAAACATATCTGCATTGATAATAAGACAATTTTCTAGCACAGTATCAGGCTATTAAGTAGTTTGTTTGGCCTGCTTAAATGAACTTACATTAAGCTACAATAAGATACATATTTCTTTGTATTTACATTTCATTTCATAAATATGTTTATTGATGACTTGTTGCATTTAAATGTATGTGTTTTGTAAAGTGATTTGTGATTAAAGAAATGTTTATATAAATTGAGACCAGAGCGGCATTCATAAAAGCAAGCTTTCGGGGATATTATCGGTTTTTGCTAAGTAGCCAAATGGAACACGTTACTTTAAATCCTAATATATTGTGCTTTTTCGTTCTATTTCCTCCACACAATTTACAATGAGATTACCCACCCATTTGCAGTTGCTGGTTTTGATAGGACATTATAGGTAGCTCCAAGCAGAAATTCAACATGACCAACATTCATCTAACATAATTCTCTTCAGGTTATTCTCTACACCTCTGCATTCTACTGTAGCATTGTCTCTGATTTTATCTATCAAGCTGCTATTACCACTTTTCTTCCTCGTTTTGCTTTTAAACTAAGCTTATAATTATTTTTTTCTCTATGGTGATGTGTTCTTATACAATGCCTTCCATGACATGTTATCTGGCCCTAGTCCTACTCTCTCCTTTTGTACCACATATCTGTTTTCAAGATATATTAGTATCTTTAAAATGCATTTAACTAGATCTGACAAAAACACCTACGTTAACAAATTAAACAATGGCACCATGCATTTGTCTGCTAAAATCATCATAAATTACTAAAATGTTGTAATGGTATTAGGCAATGTAAATTTTTATAATCAGACAATATAAATACATATGTATTTGACTCAAATTTTCTAGTTCAAGTAATGTATTTATATATCAGTTTTTACAATAGTACATTGTCACAAAACAGCTTTACAGTATTGCCATAAAACCCCCAAAGATCAAGTGAAGTTGAAGTGATAGTGGCAAGAAAAAAAATCCCTGTTATGTTGTTGATGCTGTTATTTTCCAGTTACGTTTGGTGTTCCTTAAATGTCAGTCATTTTTTAAACAATGAGTTGTTGATAACACAAATAGAGGAACAAATAGTTTTTTTTTTTCCCCACAGGCTAGCACTAGGGCTGCAACAACAAATCGATAAAATCAATAAAAATCGATTATGAAAAGTGTAAACAACGAATTTCATTATCGATTCGTTGTGTAGCACAATTTACACTTCAGCTTCAACAACGCTGAAAAAAACAAACAAAAACGGGTTGAACAGAATGAGGCGAAGCAGAGGTGGAATCTGCGAAACAAGTTTAACAAAGTTTAAATAATAAAATAAAATCTACAAATGAAACATAGCCAATGCAGAAAAAAAGCTTTGGCTTAAATCATCAAAAGTTTCAGAGCACTTTACGCTTCACACAACTAAAGAGCGTGTAACCTGCAGCTCTGCGAAAATTATTTGACCTGCACGGAGCACCATGGGGATGATACACCACCTGAAACTGAACATGTTGGATTCACCGATGAGGATAAATGAGCTCAACAGCAGAGTAAATCACTACACTATCCCGAGTTTCTTTAGTTTTGAAGTGAATAAATGTAACGGTGCACTCACACTATGAGCACTGGCATAGCATGGTTCATGCTCTTTTTCGTTGTTAACTGGATAAAGACATTATAGAGAATGTATGTTACTTTTTGTTTTCATTTTAATGATCTTAAGCAGTCTTTAACTGTGCTTTATAAAAACATACAGCTTGTACATAATGGTGGTAATTAATGATCAAGCTTCACGTTTTAATTTTCTGCACTCTATGGGAGTGAGTTACGATAAGTTGCATTTAGACAGGGATGAGGTAACATATTAGAGATACACAAATTTGTGTAATTTTTTTTTTTTTTTACACACTATGCTATGATGTGCCAGTGTGTGTGAGATTTGTATTTAATTGATCTTTGGGTTACTAACATATCTTAAACTAATTCTGTAAATAAAACCAGACATTTATTGACCTATTTAATGAAGACATTAATTTATTATTTTTTATCCGATTCATCAATTAATCGAAAAAATAATCTGCTGATTAATCGATTATCAAAATAATTGTTAGTTGCAACCCTAGCTAGCACTAATGGAGGCACAATAGGTATTTTTTACACACGATGGTCTGTGAGATGTCCTGAGCAATTGGGCTGGTGTGTCTGAAGTATTAGCTGTGACAATGATGATATTCTGCTATTGGCTGAGCATTCTTGTCTGGTCCTTCATGTTTGAAGCCAGTCTTACATGTCCTATCAGAAACATGTCTTATCAGAAACAATAGATCTCTTTCCTGGCCATACAAATGTCACTCAGATGGCAAAACACCTTGCCTTTCGCATGGCTGCTAGCCCATATGCTGTACGAATCAGATTTAATGGCCAAGTGTTATACACACTACACACAAGGAATGTGGTGTGGGTATATATATATCCATCCATTATCTTCCGCTTTATCCTCTAGTAGGGTCGCGGGGAGAACGTTTCGGGCGCTGGCCATCCAGGGGAGAACGTTTCGGGCGCTGGCCAGATACACCCAGTACAGGGTGCCAATCCATCGCTGGGCACACAATCACTCACACATACACACTCTATATGGGGAAATTTTTGGAGAATTCAATTGACTTGATCCATGTTTTTGGACTGTGGGAGGAAACCAAAGAACCCGGAGGAAACCCACGTGGACGGGGAGAACATGGAAACGAATCGGATCGGGATTCGAATCGGGAATCCCTAGTGCTGAGAGGCGAACGTGCTAACCACTAAGCCACCGTGCGCCTATATATATATATATATATATATATATATATATATATATATATATATATATATATATATATATATATATATATATATATAAAACTATACATATATTTTTTTATTCTTATATAGTAACCGTATGTCTACTGATACTATACTGCAGTTCTTGCTTTGAAACCAGAATTCTAGTACCGTACACACACACACACAGGCTATCAATGTGAAGTGAGCTGCTGCTGAAGCTGTCAAAGTAAGCTCCTCTAAGTGGATTTGACGTGCGTCTTCTACTCGACTGTTTAATGCCAATAGCTGTGTTCATCTGACAGTGAATCAGAGTTCTGGTGAAGGATATCAACTCAGCAAAAAAGTGTTCTGTGTCCCACAATATCTCAAGTGGTTTACTTTATTATCTGTGCTACACTGCACTTTATACACAGTCTGAAAGGACTAGACTAGCTGTGGCTTTTTCAGATAAATGCATTTACCAATGATATCTCAACTTAACACTTTAATTTGTGTTTAAAACGGGTTAATATAATTGGTTTGGTTATAAGCTGGAAAGCTGTTCTAATCTAATTCATTTTAATCTTGCACTACATGATTGATAGTTCACTGTAAAACACTTGCCATACACTTGCCATACATTCTTTACTAATTTTACCAACACTTTAGACCTTTTTATACTTGATTTTTTCATTTATACAGTACATTATTCAGTTTTAAAATATTAGAGAAACTTACAGTGGGGTGCAAAAGTTTGGGCAGCCTTGTTAATTTTTCTGATTTACCTTTATAAATCATTGGTTGTTTGGATAAAAAAAACAGTGAAATATATTATAAAGGGGTCAAACACAGTGATATTTGAGAAGTGAAATCAATTTAATTTAATTTACAGAAAGTGTGCAATAGTTGGTTAAACAAAATTAGGCAGGTGCATAAATTTGGGCACCAAAAAAGAAAAAAACATAACTCAATATTTAGTAGATAAATAGCAGCAAAAATAGCAGCCTGTAAATGCTTCCTATATATTCTAATGAGAGTGGATTGTGGCTGATGGTATTTTAGACCATTCTTCTTTACAAAACATCTCTAATTCATGGTTTCAGGTTTGATGGTTTCCGAGCACAGACAACTCTCTTTAGGTGACACCACAGATTTTCAATATTGTTCAGGTCTGGGGACTGAGATGGTCATTCCAGGACGTTGTACTTGTTCCTCTGCATGAATGCCTTAGTCGATTTGGAGCAGTGTTTAGGGTCGTTGTCTTGTTGGAAGATCCAGCCCCAGCGCAGCTTCAGCTTTGTGACTGATTCCTGGACATTGGTCTCCAGAATCTGCTGATATTGATTGGAATCCATGCGGCCCTCAACTTTAACAAGATTCCCAGTCCCTGTACTGGACACACAGCCCCACAGCATGATGGAACCTCCACCAAATTTGACTGTAGGTACCTCAAGCGGCTTTGTTTGTGATGTGGGCGGAGAAAAGGCTTCCTCTGCATCACTCTCCCATACAGCATCTCCATGTGTAAAGTGCAGCGAATAATTGATCGATACACATTGACTTCATCAGCAGCAAGATGATGTTTGGTGTTCTTTGGTGCTGGTCTGTGGGTTGACTCTGACTGTTCTCGACATCCTTTGCTTCTGTTTATCTAAGATTTTTCTTGGTCTGCCACTTTGAGTCTTAACTTGAACTGTGCCTGTGGTCTTCCATTTTCTCACAATGTTTCTCACAGTTGAGACTGAAAGCTGAAATCTCTGAGATAGCTTTCTGTATCCTTCCCCTTAACCATGACGGTGAATAATCTTTGTTTTCAGGTCATTTGAAAGTTGTTTTGAGACTCTCATACTGCGACTCTTCAGACAAGGTGCAAAGAGGAGAAAAACTTACAATTGCCCCCCTTAAATACCCTTTCACATAATTGGAGTCACCTGTGTATGGAGGTCAAGGGTCACTAAACTCACCAAACCAAATTTGAGTTCCAGTAATAAATTCTAAAGGTTTTGAAATCAATAAAATGACAACAGTGCCCAAATTTATGCACCTTATTTAACCAATTATTGCACACGTTCTGTAAATCATATAAACTTCATTTCACTTCTCAAATATCACTGTGTTTGTCCCCTATATGATATATTTAACTGACTTTTTTATCCAAACAACAAATGATTTATAAAGGTAAATGAGTAAAATTAACAAGGCGGCCCAAACTTTCGCCCCACTGTATATTTTAAAAGCAAATATTTGTATTGTTTAATTGTAGGTAATAACAATAATTGAGTAAGTAGTGATTTATTATTAATGAATGATCATTAATAATTTAATCATTATTTATTATCTTATCTACTTTTCCTGAACAGTGCTCGGTGCTGAAGCCTAACCCAGTACTAACAGAATGTAGTGCAGGGAAACACACACAGAGTAGGGTTGCATGCTTATTGTTAGTCAGACACACAATTGTGGCTGACATTCACATTGTTTCGCTGGTTGACTTACTTGTGTGTTTCAAACTGTGTTTTTTATTATTATTTTATGTAACTATATATTTCTAACTATACCTATACATTTATAACGATACATTTGTGACCTTGCAAGTGATATTAGTTAAACACCATGAAAGGGGATTTGTAAATGTCAAGATTTGTGAGTGAGCACTTAGCATGATAAATATATAGGTTCATTTTCTAAGCACTCATAAGGCATACAGAGATAAAACACCTTGGAGAGGTCGCTAGTCATCACAAAACATATGCATACACGTTCACACACATTTGCATCAGGGTGCAATTTAGCATCTTTAATTTCCCTACTAGCATGATTTGAGGGGGGGGGGACAATAAAATAAAAACTCCATGTTAGAGAGCCAAATTCAATTAAATTTGACAAAATTCCAAGTTGGATGCCTTTTCCAAAATGCAATTATCATTTTAAACCTTTTCTGGTGGCATTAATTTTGAACCTTGCGAAGCAAATACCTCTTTTTCTGCAAATCTGGGTTCCAACCTGAATATTTTTTTGCCACTTTCAGCATCCCTACTGTGCATGCAGTAAAATAATAGAGTGGCGTCTAATAACTGATTCAATGGAATTAGGATTACTGTGACAGGCCTAATTGCATAAAGTATTTCATTTCAGGTCCCATAATTTAGTGAGCCAGTCTGAAAAGCCTGCCACCGGATAGCCTAATTTAATTTTGATGATTTCATATGGCTTTTACTGACTCTGTCTCAATTTTTTGTCTTTAGGATGTTGTTTAAGTTTATCTTCCCAAGTGAAAACGTCAGATCCCAGTTAGTTTTCTTTGTGATTTATGTCAAGGCACCAAGGAGGTCAGGGAGACAGGAGGCAGATAGAGGAGAGGGAGATAAAGTGAGAGGGAAGAGAATGGCAGGATGTTCTAGAAAATAAGGTGAAAGCAGGTCTAACCCAGAGTGTGATAATCTCCCAGAGGATTCAGTTGCTGGTGGAGTTCTATACACACTGATATTACTGCTCATTCTTTGAAGATACTTTGAGGTGAAGCCAGTTTTAATTATAGGTATTATTTATACATTTGTTAAAGCCTTAAGATGTTATCAAGTTTGAAATTTGAAGAAAACAAATTTAGGATGATCTGAAACTAATTACAACATCTACATTTTATTCCTTTGGTCAAGCATGGAATTGATATTTGTAGCGAACTACCTATGGTTTATTTATTTATTTATTTATTATTAATTAAAAAAAAAATTAAGAAGGTCTGGGAAAATATGTCAATAGTTATGTCATTAATTAGCATGTAAAAAGCATGTTTGTTGAAAATTCACTGGAAATTAGTGAACAATGTATGAACACTTGTTTTGTTTCAGAAATAATGTGATCTACATTGATCAACATTTAAAGGATTTTGTAAGTGCTACAACATGGAACTTAAACAGTTTTTTTTAATAAAAATAGTCAAAGTACTTGAACATAAACCCTTTATATTGCAAAGAACATAATGCTCATAATTATAACAGAAATGACTGTATCACAGAGAAAGATTACAACAAAATGTTTGGAAGATAACAGTAGTTTGTAAACAGTAGTGAGTGTGCAGGCCGTTGCTTTACATGACCTCAGCACATCTGTGGTCTCTCACACTGTTCTGCTGGGGTTTTGGTTCACTCTTCTTCTAGACTCGTCCATAGTTCTATGACTGTTGTCGGTTTTTTCCAGAGGTTTTCTATTAGGTTTAGATCAGGACTCCATTTTTAGTTTCAAAGTACCTATTTCGCTGTGTGACAGACATGGGGTGTTGTCCTGCATCAAAATTGCTGGCTAATTGAGTGATGAATGCAAGGAAGGAACCACACATGTTGAAGGTTCTGATACACACTTGCATTCACTCTGCCATGTAGCTGTATGAGAGTTCTAACTCCGGCTGAAAAATTTCCCAATCCATGATACTTCATTCTTCATTTTTCATTTTTCTTCTTTATACACTTTAAATCTTTGAATTCAGTCTTTTCCCAGTTTGTCGACGAACATCGTTTCCCATTCAACCCAAATAAATAAATCTTGCTTTCATCACTAAAATGAACTCTGGACCACTTCTTTTGAGTCTTTCTGATAATGATATTTTTGCAAAGTGTGTAAAAACTGAAAAATTGCCAGTTGATTAGGGTTTGTTAGATAATTAAGGATATTCCCCACCAGGTGCTAGATTAAAATTTCTAATTTTTATCAGTTTCCTTTTTCAATTATAGCTTTCAGATTTACAATATATACAATTTATTTAATAAGCTTAAAATACTGCTATTTTACTCCTGTCAAGATGAATTTACAAAGACCTACAAATAGAACTTGACATTTAGGAAATTGTGTGGGGTTTTTAACGTAAACTTACTTTTTTACTCCAGTGTATATACAGTTGACCCTACCAGTTAAATGTTTGGACATCCTTACTTTTTGCTTCACTTATTGTCTATTTTATTAGTTCCACTTACTGTTACAAATAGACTTTGCAGGTTTACAATTACATCTGTTTGTGGACTACATACTGTGTTAGTCCTCATTACTTTTTTACTAATGATCAGGACCCCAATAGTACCACCGAGCAGGCATTATTTGGTTGGTTTATTTTCATTCCAGAAGTGTCACTAAGGTGTTTAAATGAAATTACAGCTGCACTAAAACCTTCTCACAACTTCAGTGTCATTGTAGAACTGACAATATACCACCCAAATTATACCAGTTTTATTGATCTTCCTGACCAACTCTCAATCCTCTGTCCTCATTCTGCTAGACCTTTTTGCAGCTTTGATACAGTAAATCATCAGATGCTACTGTCCACTCTATTTGAATAAAGCTTTTCTGATACGACACTTGAATGGTTTCGATCCTATCTTACAGGAAGGACCTTCCTGTGTCATGGAATGGGGAGATCTCTAACTCTCACCAAGCACTCACTGGTGTTCCTCAGGGCTCTGTACTTGGTCCTCTCCTCTTCTCACTCTACATGACATCACTGAGCACAGTCATTCAGGCGCATGGTTTCTCAACTCATCTCAAATTTAATTTAGCAAAAACAGAGCTTTTCATAATCCCAGCTAAACCCTCTATCTATCACGACCTGACCTTCTAAAATGACGGCTCCACAATCTTTCCAACCGATTCGGTCCGTAACCTTGGTTTCACAATAGACTCTTAAACTCTCTGATCATGTTATCAAAACTGCTCGTTCCTGCAGATTCTTTACAACATAATAAAGATCAGACCTTTCTTGACTGAACATGCTACCCAGCTGTTAGTTCAAGCCCTCATCCTATCCCGGCTTGATTATTGTAATGCGTTGCTTGCTGGTCTCCCAGCTTCCACAAACAGACCTCTACAACTAATTCAAAACTCTGCAGCCTGACTTGAATTCAAAGAGCCCAAGCGAACTCATGTCACTCCACTACTCATTTCTCTCCATTGGCTCCCTGTAGCTGCTCGCATTCAGTCACAAAATTCAGGCCTACAGTGTAGCTGGTTTTCTTCATAACTACTCATTTGTGATGTTTTCATTTGTAAGTCGCTTTGCATAAAAGCGTCTGCTAAATGACTAAATGTAAGTAAGTAGAAAAAAAGACAATGGAGCAATAAGGAGGTCAGTTTTAAGTTTTTGACACGTGCTGTATGTTTCGCTGATGAGGCGTTGTGAAGAGGAAAACCAATCAAACCATGTGGTTACTCTTTAGTCTTTCAGAAGGTGTGACACAAACCCGCGGATAATTTCAGCAGACATACAGTGATGTACTTCATGTCAAAATTACTTCATATGTTCTCTTATGTTGATATAGTATTTTTTATGGGTGATGTAGGAAGGAATAATGACATTATCCATTTACATTTAGTCATTTAGCAGACACTTTTATCCAAAGCGACTTACAAATTAGAACACCACAAGTCAGTAGTTAAGGAAAAAAACAGCTATTTTTCAAACCTGAACCCTTTAAAACCTTTGGATCAAAACAAATGGATCAAAATAGATAAGGGAAGCTGGATGAATGGATGAGTGGTTGGATGTGTAGTTGGGTGGGCGAATAGTTATATGGCTGGATGGGTGGATGCTTGTTTTGGGTGTGTGGACGATGGGTAGATTGGTAGCTAGGTGGTTGAAAATATGGGTGGGGTTGCATAGATTGATAAAGAAGTAGAAAGACAATGCGTGAGCTGAGTAAATGCAGTGAAAGAAGGAGAAGAGTTGGCTGTTGAAAAGAGGTGTAATACACTGCGAGATGGTCATTATTCATGATGCAAATGAAGCACAAGCGGAAAATGCACACACCAGGCATGCACACACTCTCTCTCTCACACACACACTCTTAGCATACTAGACTAGACACTACATTGTTCATTCACTCCATGTCTTCACAATAACAAGACTCATTGAGCTGTGAGATAGAAAAAGACTAAGAAATATTAGAGCATTATCATTAAAGTACTTAATATTTCAATACAAGAGTATTCAATCAATTTTCCTATCAGCTATCCTTATAAAATTCAGTCATTTACATATAACAATGAACTGTCTGAATATAAAGGATCTAATAAGGCTTTGAGCCACCCTTTACCTTCAAGACAAGTTTAATTATTTTAGGTATGTCCTGAATAGATGTGGTGATTATTCCCAATCTTTCATTGAAGGGTTTATAGCCTACCCATTACAAACTGTTTAAATATAATCTCAACATGTTAATCCCATGTCCTTTAAGTATTCCATCTGTACTTTAAAATTCAGAAGTCTGTACATATTTAAAATGTACAGACGTATTGGAAACTGACATTTCAATTTAGCATAGCAGCATTAACTCTACTTAAATATATAACCATGACAATTAGATCCAATTGCCTGTTACTGACAGATATGATTGATCATGATTAATTATTGACAAAAAACTATAAAAAATAAAATAAAAAATTAGTTTGCGTGTCTTGCTCCCTATAATATTAAGGTATATGAGTGATGTTTGTTCTTCTCTATGTCAGTTTCTTTTAGAAATTGGTTTGCTTTTTTAATCGCTTTGAAAGACACACCCTTCATCTAATAAGAATTTCGGATATTTTGGATTAAATATTAAAATACATCTGTCAATTTAGTATTCTACTACTCTGGAAGAAATTATTTTTGTGAAAGCAGGTGAAAATACTCCAAAACTCGGTGTGCTGAGGGCTGTATATGTGGTGGCTGGGTGATTGAGTGGGTGAATTTTGAATCAATAAAGAATCGATGACTGAGCATAAGAGATGAACCATGACTCTCAAACTCAATGGCGATCACAAGACCATGACCTCTATCTTTTGCAGTTAGCTGAATGATACACAGTTTACATACTGAGCAGTTTTATTTATTTATTTATTTTTTTTTATTATTATAAGTCTCACTCATCTCTAGTTACATCCATACAAATCTTATTTCAGGAAAGGTGGGACTTTTTCCAAAAATGCAATAAAAACTGAAATCTGTCAAATGTAAATTTACATTTAAGGACATTAGGGGAATGTTGATTTCTTTAATTTCAATGTTAATTCTCTTATAAACAATTTTGGAAAATGATGTCTGCAACTCTCTCACACACACACACACACGTGTTGCATGTTAATCAATACATCATAGATTACTAGCCTATTCTCTGCATCTTTTCTGCATCCCTTTTTTTTTTTTAAAATGAACTTTAGAGAGAAAATAACAAACACCAAACAACATAATTTCCACATTTAATAACTAAATTGTCATGCTACAGCATTTATCTTGATGAATGATATTTTTTTTGAAAACAGCAGCAATAATTAGTAATGGTTTTGTTAAGGCAGTATGCAGCATGCATTTTATTTAAATGGCACTGTTACAGTGTTTTTTTTTTGTTGTATCTTCATTCCTTTTCTTCTTTCATGAACACGTACACAAAAATCTTAACCAACACTTACTAATTTTTAAATGTTGCTATGACCCAAACTTCCTGCTGTACTCTGCTACTTGTCAGTAACGCATAAGAGGTGATATAGGGTTCATTTTGTTAGTAATGAACCTAATTAATTTTAGCCTTATGCTCGAGCTTCTCTCTAAAGTAGTTTTTTAATTTAGAACACTTTCCTTTTTCACACCAGCATGGCTCTTAAGGGATGTAAATGTCCAATGTTCCCTTTCTCAATTTTCAGTTAATAATACATAATATCAAACTAGTAGACTATTTTGCTATTACATTTATCTACAGAACTTTGTATTATCACTAAACATTTTTAAATTTTGTGATTGGTCAGAGTTTGAACAAATCAGTTTGAACAACACTGAAATTTGGTTTTATACATTTTTAAAAGCAAATCCTTTTGTTTTTTAACATTTATGATTGATTTTGGATGTGTTTGGACTAAACTAGTATAAAACGTGCTAAATCTTTTAGGACTGCTCCTTTGCTTACTTGTAATTTTGGTACCTGCTAAAGTGTTTTCTACTTTCTACATTATGATAACAAATAGACTCTGGTTTTAATAGGTCAACATGCATAAACAAAATGAATGTGATAAGTTAAGAGACAGATGAATAAATATTAGAATGTTTTAGAGGTGCCAACACAGGCCTGATAGAAAAATGCAGTTGTTAATAATAATAATAATAATAATAATGATAATGATGATTATGCAGGTGTGAAAAGGGATTTAACAGGCATAAAACAACCTGTAACACACATTGTCAAGTTGTAACACAGAAAAATGGAGGGCTTAAATACACTGAAGGGAAAACACACACTAGCATTAGTGGTGGCAACAATTTATTTTCTTGTTGTTCCTGTTTTAGCACTACTAGAAAAGTGGTTTGAATTGAGGGAAAATACATGGAATTAAAGTTAATTACATCCAAATCTTAACAATTCTTGCAACCTTTTGCCAGATGTAAACACAGTGTGTTCCTGTAATTGGGTGTTTTAATTTGCCAATATAGGTTTTGTTCTGGGCAGCACGGTGGCTTATTGGTTAGCACGTTCGCCTCTCAGCGCTAGGGATTCCTGGTTCGAATCCCCATCTGGGTGGAGTTTTCATGTTCTCCCCATGTCCGCGTGGGTTTCCTCCGGGTTCTCAAGTTTCCTCCCACACTCCAAAAACATGGATCAAGTCAATTGAGTTCTCCAAATTGCCCTATATAGAGTGTGTCTGTGTCCGTGTCTGTGTGAGTGAGTGTGTGCCCAGCAATAGATTGGTGCCCTGTCCTGGGTGTATCTGCCCAGCGCCCAAAACCTTCTCCCCTGGATTGGCATGGGGAACCCCCCCGTGACCCTAATATAGGATAAAGTGAAAGATAATGGATGGGTGGTTTTGTTCTGTGCCAATATAAGTGTTCAGTTTTGATTTATTAATTGGTTATAGGTGTATTTTATTTTTATTTATATTATTTTAAATTATTTTCTTTTTTTAATAAACATTCGTTGACTTCAGGTGTGGGTGTGTATCTGTTCTGATTTGCCACTGATGGTTTTGTTGGTGCTTTATTCCTTTGTATCAGCTTAATTTAGACTTACTGTGTTCTCCCTTACCTGTTTTTAATCTTGAGTTTCAATAGATTTCTACCTTTATAAGTTTTCTGGCTTGCATACATTCGTTGACTTGTGTCAGTTTCATGTCATGTTAGCATTATTTTATTTATTTATTTTTTTGCAAGTTTTTTTGCATGTTCCTAATTTACATTAGTCTCTCTGCTCTTTCATACTTGCTCCTGGCACCTGGAGGCAGCACACAACACTAGACAGCTAAAACAGGCAGGAGTTTCATGTGGTAGTGTTGCTGCAACTCTTAGTTCGACACGACAAAACTATCACGACAAAACGAAAAAGACCAAAACCAGGGCCTTAATTTATGTGCAGTATATTGCCATCAGACATTTGATCTTTGAATTTTATTCTATAAACATGGGCGTTATGAATAATGGCCTTTGTTAGGTGATAAAACATACTTCAGCACCACTTAAAGTATTAAAGTAAATATTAAAACAAAGTATAGGTCGGTACACAATTTGTGTGGAGTGTCATAGATATCACTAGAGTGCTAGTATTTTACAACAGCTGTAAACTCACTACAGCCAGTTAGATTTAGAACTGGAACTCTCCATGCTATATTAATTATATTAGTAATTTAAAGAGCATTTTTGTTTTTATTTCGGCAATTTTATAACAGCATAGTACAATTATAATTTCCAGAATTTTGATTATTCCAGTTCACTGATTTAATTGCTCCAGTTTATTCCAGGCCAAGACAATGATATTGAGAATAAAACAAAGCTTTTTTTAAAGCTGTGCTTTCATTAAATCTTTTAAATGGGTCAGTTAAACCAAGACCAGAAAGATGACTGAAGACATAGCGATGCAATGAATTAATCAAGTTTTCATCTATCTGTAGCTCCTGCGAATGCACAGATAGTGCACGCTGGTCAGGCTTGTGTGGTGAAGGAGGATAACATCAGTGAAAGAATCTACACCATCCGGGAGGGTGACACTCTCATACTACAGTGCCTGGTCAAGGGACATCCACGGCCTCAGGTATACATACATATATACTGAGACTTTTTTAAAGCAGAAAGAACATTCAAAGTAAATGAAACATCATAATTCATTCATTCATTATCTTCCTTCATTATTCATTATTATATTTATCCTATATTAGGGTCGTGGTGGGGTTCCCCATGCCCATCCAGGGGAGAACATTTCGGGCGCTGGGCTGATACACCCAGGACAGGGCGCCAATCTATCTCTGGGCACACACTCACTCACACAGACACGCACGCATACACACTCTATATGGGGCAATTTGGAGAACTCAATTGACTTGATCCATGTTTTTGGACTGTGGGAGGAGACCGGAGAACCCGGAGGAAACCCACGCAGACACGGGGGGAACATGGGGATTCGAACCGGGAATCCCTAGTGCTGAGAGGCGAATGTGCTAATCACTAAGCCACCATGCCGCCATAAACATCATAATTCATTCATTCATTATCTTCCGCTTTATCCTCTATTAGGGTTGCGGTGGGCTTCCCCATGCCCATCCAGGGGAGAACGTTTCGGGCGCTGGGCAGATACACCCAGGACAGGGCGCCAATCCATCACTGGGCACACACTCACTCACACAGACACACTCTATATGGGGGAATTTGGATATCTCAATTGACTTCCATGTTTTTGGACTGTGGGAGGAAACCGGAGAACCCGGAGGAAACCCGCGAGGACACGGGGAGAACATGGAAACTCCACCCAGATTGGGATTCGAACCGGGAATCCCTAGTGCTGAGAGGCGAACGTGCTAACCACTAAGCCACCGTGCCGCCCTAAACCTTATAATGATCTAAGAATTCCCCAAACATTTTCACTTTCCCTACATAAGAGGTTTTCATATAAAATTTAAACCCTGATAAAAGCCGCAGGCTACAACTACAACTGGGTGTAGTTTAAAAATAATGTAGTTTCATATTAACTGTCTTTTTGTTTTCCTCTTAATATCGTATCCATGTTTGCTTACACTTGTGCTCTTGTATCCATAAATAATTCATTTATTGCAACAGAACAAGATACATCCTCATAGCACAAATCCAGATTGCCAAATAAAATCTGATCTACTTTCTATCAAAGCTTTCTTTTCACAATCAGTTGCTACCAAATGAATCATGCTCTGCAGAACACCAGGTTGTTCTGCAGAAACCTGGGGAAATGTTTCCTGCCCAAATGCGAGGAAATTACAGCACCAATTTTCCATTCCCTGTGGGTGCACACACGACATAGTATAATCATAGCAGCTTGAATATCAAACAATAATAACAATATTACATGTACTATGAGAGATCCACTGGCCTAAAGCAAGAAACGTTCACCCACATGACAGTCCTGTGTGACTCTAAGATGTGATTTGTGTTTAAAAGTATTTGTTCCCACTGATTTTCTAACAAAGGATCACAAATTAATAGAACACATCATCTTCTCAAATTGTATATCTGTCTTAAAGATTTAAGGTCAATAATTTCTTAAAATATTCACAGAAAACCGATCTGATGAAAGAGATTTTTAATTTATCCACAGTAACACAATTATGAAAACAGTCATACAAAATGTCAAAAGCCATTCATGCTCACTCTATTATGCAATTAAAATTTCAAATATATTTGTTTAAAAGTGCTAGCGAATTTTGATACAATAATAATGTGTCTAATTTGAGGCTGCAGTATTATAATCGAAATATCTATGTATGCCTGAGTGATCACAAACTAAATCTTGGGTGATGGATCATACCGAAATACTAAGAATTGGTGTGTTTTTGATAATAAAATTGAGAAAATCCCATTGATTAATAAAAGGCATAGCTAGGCAGACAGAATTATATTTAGACAAGGCTGCCAACACAAAGTGGTTAAACTGACAAGCAATGTCTGCTGTTTCATGCTGGATATGTATAATTCCATTTTAGACATCTCATTGTATGAATGGAACTGCTCTGAATATAGCTCTTTTTTTGGCTACCCTTTATTTTTTTCAGACTTAACCAGATCTAAAGAAAGAAATATTGTTTTGCTCAAAAAAAAGCAGAAAGGAATTTAATTTCATAGGAAAATTAAGGAACAGGGTGAATGATTTTCAGAAACTAGCTTTCTTTTTCTTTTTCTAAATGGGATATTAAGTAAATTGAGTTTAAAAGACAAGCCAGCAAAGAAAGAGCATACTTTATTAGAAACAAAGTAGACCATGAGGTTCAACGTATGGGATGTTAAATGTTTATTTAGTTCTGAAAAAAGACAACGGAAGTGGCAGGGTGGCATAGTGGCATAGGGTCATCTTGTCTGCCTCTCAGTGCTGGTGATCCAGGTTTGAATTCCAATCTGGGTGAATATATTTAACTTTAATTTTCATTTGGGTTAACAGGAGTCAAAAAATCTGGGTAGTGAAGATTATTGAAATTGCAGACCCAATAATGGTGATTCAATTTATGCAGTGACATGCATAAACAGTGAAATTTAAATTTACATTACAATTGGTCATTTAAGAGACACTTTATTCCCAAAGCACAGGGTTGACCACAGGGCCTTGCTCAAGACCTCACATGGGTAACTTGGAATTAGAACACACAACCCTCAGCTTTATAGTCCAAAACCCTAACCACTGACCTACCACGCAAACAGTATTTATTATTAATTACATGACCCCTTACATGTCTTGTGTCTTTAGAATCCACTTGATGAGACATTATAGGTCTGGCATTTTTAATAAATATATGATTAATATTTAATTAATAATTTTAAGTTCGGGCAAAAATAAATTGCATTGCACTGTGATATTCATTAAATTATTTATTTGCATGTCTGCTTATCCAGTTAGGCTTTAGGGTTTAGATATTTTATTTTTTTTAAACAAGATTAATTTGACACAGATTATTGTGCATACACACACATTCATTATCAGTCAGTAAAATATTGTACATATTTTAATGTTCACTTATTTGATGTGAGCTTTAATTTAAGTTCTTGGTCCATGATCTTTATATTCAATTATGTACAGTGCTGTGTAGAAATGGGGTATATCAAAGTTTTTTGTAACATTATGATTTTCTTTATAAAAAAAAAAAAAACATGCTCATATCATTGTACAATAATGCTCATTTTGTAGTCATTTTTAAAAACTCACACACATGCACAGACTTTGCTACAATTATAAAAAAAAAACATGTTTTAAATAGTAGATGTTGTACTACTGAGCACATTTTCACATTTTACAAAAAACATTTTCTATTCAGAAATAGGATCTGTGATTGCATTACATAAACAGGAAGTGGTCTGTAACCCAATTATGATGGCGTACAAACATATTTGGTGATGTGAGTTTGGACTCATTTTAATTTTGGAACCAGGCCATGTTGACCCTTTTTCTGAACTTGGCAGAGACTGGAAGTGGGTCGCCATGGAGATCCTTCTCTGTGTATTTCTTTATGCAAGAAAACACACACACATATACACACACTTTTATCAATCATATGTTCAATACTGTGTTCCAAAGTGTCAGGGTGTTTAATTATGTACTCAAACTTTTTAGTAATCGGGTGTCTAATTGGTTTTAATTTATTTCTAAAGAATGATTTAAAAAAAACACTTTTTACCTCTAGCCATGCTTTGCGTTCTGTGCACAATGAAAGCTGCCCTCAGTGTCTGCACAGTCAATGCAGCAGCTTAGGACCAGAGCAGTAAGCACCCTTTTGTTCTTTTTTTACTTTTTAATGGAGGTTTTTTTTAACATGCTATAGGAGATAAACCACGTTGTTTATTGACATGAATAAAACAAAGGCTGTATATATGATAACAAAAAGTGGAACAAAATGTGGACTAGTGGAGAATAAAATTAAACTCACTTATAAGAACAGTGAAGACATTGTAGACATATCAAGAATTAGGTCATAGAACATGAATGGAAAATACAATGTAATCGACCCTACCAGATGAAGAACAAACCAAAACTGAAATACAACTGGACATCGAATAAAAAAGGGAAGCAACACATATGATAATACATTATCATTAATTGGCATGGACATGATAATACATGCAAAAAGAAAAAAAAAACTAATTTAAGAATCGCTCAAACAGAACAAACTTGCTATAATCACTAGGGAGGTACAGTCCTATCTTTTTCTGGTCACAGGGCTTGGGAGCTGCAATACACTCAATGCCCAAAAAGTTGGCAAGACACATGAAACACAGAATTGCCATACTTTTTTTCCCCAACCACAGCAGAAAAAACAATAAAATGGACAAAACATTGTACTCCAAATGGCATGGATTTCTACGGAGCCCCTAAAGGGACATGAGAAAAAAAAAATATAGAGAGGAACATGAGTAAAAAAAAAATGTTTTACACATGCGTTGCTCACCACAAATTAAGTGGTGCGTACGAGTTGCCAAGTGGTGCGTATGAGATATTAAGTGGTGCGCACAAGTTATTAAGTGATACATAATCTGACAATAAACAGACATGACGCGCTACTACAACTATAGCGTTTAAACTGGAGCATGCTCTTTCCGACTTATGGCTGTTTGACATATCTACAGATAAATAAATAACACTAATATAAATAAACTTCTTTCTTGGAATCTTTCTAGGAATGTAACTCCGAAACGCCATCTAGTGCTGAGTTCGACTGAACCTCATTTGCATGTTCTCCCCGTTGCTTGTTGCTTGGGAATTTCAGTTAAGCATTGGAGTTAAACGTGGTGATAACACGACTGGATTTCACATTTTATTGATTTAATTGAATAATCGTACAGTATTTGAATTTTTTAGCCTTTAATCATGCGCTTTATTGTGCCAACTTTAGCTATCTAACACAAAAATAATGTCATATTTTGAAAGACAGTCCACTGTATTTCATGAGATGAAGTGTACATGTCTAAGATGAGGTGAAAGTAACCAGTGTTCTTCCGTAGCTACATATGTAAAAACGGATGTTTTCTAAGAATCTTCAGGGAATCAACTGATTCACATTTCCGATTTGGTTCAAATGTAAAACATTCACAATATGGTACACAGTCACATGTACACATACGCATGTGTGAATAGGATGTTGTGCTAACTCGTGCGCAAGACTTAATATCTCATGCGCATCACTTATTAACTTGTGCGCACCACTTACTAACTCTTAACTAACACCACTTACTAATTTTTTTTTTTTTTACTCATGATTCTCTCTATTTTTTTTTAGCTTATGTCCCTTTAAGGCCTTTGTAGATTTCTGTCACATTAGATGGGAGTGAGAGGACAACAAAAGTCCAATTCCGACAATTTATTTAACTTAGCATAAATATTAACATAAAAAATATGATAACAATAGTAAACTAAAGCAAAATGGAAAAGTGGAAGTAAAAGTAGAATACAAGGTCAACAAGGAACATAATAATTGGACCATATGATATGAATGCATAATATAAAATAATCCAAGTAAACCAGAACTGAATTACGGCTATCCGAAGAATTAAAACATTGACTGATTTTAAAATTATTAATGATAATTTGTTATGACATAAGAGAAGTGTTAACATAATTGTGTAGATAAGGATATGACTTATGTCCATACAGATCCTTCTTCTCCAGTTATATGACAAAAAATATTCTTGCCTTTTAACGCCTTTTTTTATTTATTGTGTATTTTCCATTTATTTTAAAAATAATTGTTATTATTTTTACATTGCAAGTAGCTCCATTTTAGCCCACAAATATCAGTTTTGGCACAGGTTTTATTCCAGATGTCTTCTTTGACATAACCCACCCAATTAGACAGCCTGAGTAATCCACATTCAATGCTATGAGAGCAATTTTATTATAGATAGTTCACCTGCTTGCATGTTTTTGGAAGGGTGAAAGAAACCAGAGTGAACAGTAGAAACTGGAGTAAACACTAGGAAACCTGCAATCTCCACACAGATAGATAGAGTCTGAACCAAAATGAGGAGTATGGGAGTAAACATCTGCTCAGAATGACAATGAAAACATGTGATTATGAGCTGTGTATAATGTTTTGAATCAAAGTACAAATAACCAGTATAATGCTTGAGTTATAATGATCATACATGACACATGATGTTTTAATCAGTCTAAATGTGATGTATGTAATATTTTACATGCAATTTCATTTTAAATTTAATGGTGGAGTCTCATTCCAAACAAACGTGAAGTGGGACATGTCTCCCACTTGCACTGAGGGAACCTGTGTTACATCAACTATAGTTTTAAAAACAGTTTTGTTATTGTTTTGCAACTAATGAAACAATTTGCTATAGTTTTAAAAGTGAACTGTTCTCCAGTTTATTCCATATGGATTTCTCCTTTTCTTGAATTTATACTCTTTGTAGTGAGTCAAGCTGTTGTGAGTGCTGAATGTACAAATGCATATTCTTGATAAAATAAGCAAGACAATTGCTAATTAAATTGACAAAGATATCACAGATTACAACATATGCAGCTGTAAATCCTATTATTTAACCTTTTATTATTTGGAATTATTTTATCATCACTGATGGTGACAGAGTGGTGCATTGGTTCGCCTTTCTATCTCACTTTTATTATGAAAGGAATGGACAGTCTTATGGACAGTCTTCATATTAAAAATATTACTGTTATATGGACTTTTTTTTTTCAGTGAGTTCCACTCTTGTTTTTTGCCCACAAGTGAGACACATAGACACATGTTTTTAGCCATTTAGCTTTTTCCCTTGTGTACAGATTTATTTATTTTAATGATTATATTATGTATAATATTTAGGGGCACAGTGGCTCTATGAGTAGGACGGTCATTCCACATCAAGAAAGAAAAAGACCTGGGTCCTTTCATTTTGAAGTTTGCATATTTCTCCTTGTGGGTTTCTTCTAAGAGCTTAAGTTTCCTCCAACAGTCTAAAGACATTTAAGCGAGGTAAACTTGTAGTAAATTGTTCCTGTGTGTGTGTGTGTGTGTGTGTGTGTGTGTGTGTGTGTGTGTGTGTGTGTGTGTGTGCACTCTGTAATGGTGACCTGTCCGGGCATTTGCTTTTTATAGTCTTTTCCACCCCCTAACACCTTAATTAGAATATGCATCTTAGACAATAAATGTTATGTAAAAAAAATCCTGAATTTGTTGCAATTTTACTTAAAACATATAAAACTTATGTTTTATAAAATTACAAAAAAAGTACTTTTACAAATTCACAGCTTTCACGGAGTGATATAACAGTTAAATTTTATTTCTGATGAATTTTTGAAAACCCGGCTGGTGTATTTGTTGTATACAAATGGAAAAAGAGGTAAGTAGGTAAATGTTAAAGTGAATAAATGTTACAAAACATTTTTTATTTATTGACCAATAAAGCTGGCCAGTGGATTAAAAGCTGAATGTTGAGTAAATTACTGACATGTGGAATGACCCATTAAATGCTTTAAATGTTAAATGAAAATGTCTAGGAGCTTTGTTTAAAAAGCCAATTCTATCCTGTTTCTTAGTCTGCCTCTCCCTCTATCCGCCTGATGGGAGAATCCAATTTAGGGTGTGAGCCTTTGTAATAAATGGTTGCTTTACAAAGAATGAGTCTGATTGAGGATTTATCCAATCTTATATCAAGACTGATTGTTTACCTTCGGTCCTGAAGATTGGATTGAAAATGGGTCGAGTTGTAATCCATATAGAGTAGACAAATCAAAATGTCTGGCACTTACTCCTCTTTTCTCTTTGTCTGTTTTTCTCTGTTTTTAAATAGTTTCCTTTTGACTGCTATAGAAAATTGAGTGGGTCAATAATGTAGTGTAGGACATCCTGTGGAAAAAGATTTTATGACTGCAATATTTTTTTTGAAAATGTGCTGTAGTGCTAAAATTGTGTTAATATGATAATTGCTGAAATAGTAAAATGGGGTGCATAATGCAAGCATAAAGAACAACATATGAAATATAAATATAATTGTTACTGTCATCACAGGGATGTAATACCTACTATGTTGTCCATAAAAAAAATATCCACTTCATATCCACATCATCTATTGTATCATTTCCACTTATTGCAAAGCTAGACTGTAGTTCTACAATACAGACTGTAGTCCATCTATTTGTGTGTACATATTGTTTACAGTACATACCCCAATAATAGCACCACAGAGCGGGTATTATCTTTAGTTTTGACCGTAAAAAAGTTTTGTCATTAAAAATACAAAAAAAAAAATAATTGTTTTCCCTCTATGAATTTTGAAACACAAAAATCACTTTTAGGAAACAATAATGTAGACATATTTAAATTTGTTAGCAAGACCAGGATCACATGGAGCTTGTGTTACTTTATGCTGAAGCTTTTCGTTAACATACTCGAAAGAGCACTGTCTCTCTGTCCGGTGGTGTATTGACTTAGCTAGCTAAATGCACAGCCTTTAGTAACACAATAGCAGCATAAATTTTCCCCCACTTCACCTTTCCCTGAAAACGATCTTACAGCCAACATTATTAATTCATACAGCTGGTCATTGCAACTCTGGGACCTCTGCATAGGGACAGAGCCAAAGGAGTAAAGGCATGGAAAATGGTGGGGGGGGATGTTGAAAAAGAGGACCGATGGTATGGGTTAGATTTCTGTCCTTGGGAAAGTGTAGCCTTAGTACAATCGATTTAAAAAGCCAAAGCAAGGAAGATCAGGTGCTACAGCACCTCCACAACCTCTCAGGCAGACAAAAACAAGGTCATAGCATGACCCCTAAAGACAGAGAATGAAGTAGTAAGCGGGGGAAAATGCATGCAAATAGAAAAACATTTAGGAGTTGAATGAGATAAAGAGCACACAGGATAAAAGGAGATAGAAACTTTTGTAGGTCTGGTACATCTTCTGCCTCTGGGGCCTCCAGTGGCTGATGTTTTTCAGGAAATGCACAGTGTGCTCAGCATATCAATGCTTCAACATATAAACTCCACTAACTCAGGAATTACAGAACTTACTCTATAGAGGGTACTCCTACAGAATTTCTTCCTGCTCTTTATATTTTAAAATGCTTTTCCTGTAATTAGCTATGTTGTTAAAAATCAAACACAATAATTGCATGCTGTTGCAAAAATACATTCAAAAATAATATTTCCACTGAACCTGCTTATGAACTAAATTTAAATTGACTTTTTATTTGATTTTCAATTCAAATTAGAAAATGGCTTTTTAAATCGGTTACTGGAAAGTTTAAAAATAATAGAATTGTTTAGAAATCTTCACAACAAAAAGCCAGATAATCCAGTTACATTACACAACATTGTTATTATTGTTAGACATTTTTTTACAATTATAATTAAATGTCTAAAATTTTAAATTATTGCATTTTATATGTCTAGCTTTTAATTTTAGATGTGAAATGAACTGCCTTATTGTCTACTAAATAACTGCTAAAATTCTGTCACATATTTATATAAAAAGCATGTTTTGCTTTAAAGTTAAACAAAGTCAACTTTAACAATTTAGAATAATTCACATATATTGATTGTTTAGTTTAGATAAAATTCTACTAGCTTTTGCTTTGTAAATGTGAAGATGACTTTATTCTTAAAAATGCAGCCAAATCTACAGTGACATGTTGACAAGAATAATGCAAAGCAGACTAAATAAAAAACATTGACATAAATAAAAAAACATTTCATATGAACATCACAGACCATCGAATCTTTTATGATCCAACAAGGGGGAATTGGCTGCCCTCTACTCTAAATAACCCGACGACATCTGTTGCAGCTCGCTTTGAAGCCCCGGTTTTATGTGTCTCAAGATTACACAGTGTCACATCCTCTATGAACCAACAATGTGGAATAGCCTGTCCTCCATTCAAAATGGCTCCGCAACACTAGACGATTTTTTACTTTTTGTTCGTTGCACCGCAAGACTGAATACTACTTTGAACAGAAATGCACTGTTCTATTTTTTTTTTTTTTTTTTTTTTTTTTTTTTTTTTTTCTCCGTGTCCTGTCTGCCATTGTGAAACTCAGGATTGATGTCTGAGTGTCTAGATCAGGCCCAACAGTTTTGATTTTACAAGTGGAGCATACAGGTATTTCTCCATGATGCTCCACTTGGTATATATTTAAAACTTTATTGCAAATTTTTTTTGGGGGGATCATATCTGTACAGCAACCACGGAGATGGAAAAAGAAACAGAAAAGAAGAAGGAAAGAAGAAAGAAAAAAAAAAAAAAAAAAAAAAAAAAAAAAAAAGGTATACGAAAGTGGTGAGAGGAAAGAAGAAAAGACCAACAGAGAAAAGAAAGAAAAAATAAATAAATAAATAAAGAGAAAAGAAAATAAATAAATAAATACAATAATATATATATATATATATATACATATATACATATATACATATACATATACACATACATACATACATATATACACACATACATATATATACATACATACATACACACACACATATACATCTATACACATACATACACATACACATATACGCGCCTACGCATAAGTACATATATGCCCATACGCACATATATACATACATACATATATACATACACATACACATATACACACATACATATACACATACATACACACATACATAAATACACACACACATCCATACCTACATTTACCTTCATATACTAAAATTAATGACAATTTCCAGTGTAAATATATTTATTTATTTATTTAAACTATTCTTTTAATTGATTTTATAAATTAACGAAAAGAAAGACAATTTTAAGAAACCAGGATCTGAACACCTGTTTGTGTGCAGTTGTGAGCATGCAAGTAGATGAAAGATTTCTTCCATAGGAATGCCAAATGGGAATTTGTAGTAGTGAAATGCACTGTTCTAATTTCTAATTGAAATGTCATCCATCCATCCATCTATCCATCCATTATCTTCCACTTTATCATCTATTAGGGTCGCAGAGGGGTTCCCCATGCCTATCCAGGGGAGAAAGTCTCGGGCACTGGGCAGATACACCCAGGACAGGGCGCCAATCTATCGCTGGGCACACACTCACACAGACACACAAACACACTATATATGGGGCAATTTGGAGAATTAGATTTACTTGATCCATGGTTTTGGACTGTGGGAGGAAACTGGAGAACCTGGAGGAAACCCACACAGACACGGGAAGGAACATGGAAACACCACCTGATTGGGATTTGAACCAGGAATCCCTAGTGCTGAAAGGCAAACGTTCTAACCACTAAGCCACCGCGCCGCCCTAATTAAAATGCCATTTTTTAAAACACATTTGCATTTCTGATAATGTATTTGCATTCATTTTCAATGCTGTTGTATGCTCTGCTTTTGCTTGCTTCATAAATGTAGTTGTGATGTGACTTATTGGGCCACTGTATGAAACAGAGCAAACAAAAAGTGAAATCGGCAGTTCATATCGTTACAGGTTCTAAGCCTGTTTGCTTTTAATAATTTTTGATATTTTTTTATTGTAGCCTTACATTGCATCTGTGTGTGTGTATAGGGATAGAGAGAAATAGCTGGATTACCATCTATAATAGATATTATTAATAGAACCATAATTGCAATCTTTGTGGTAAGCATTACCTAAGAAATAAGTGAAATTTGCAATGATGGTAGAAACAAAGAGATGTACCTAATAAAGTTGCGATTTGCATTAAAAAATTTTCCCTAATTCACTTTGGAAACAATAAATCTGTTTTGTCATAATATATAATTTAAGTAAGGCTCTGTGGTTATGCTTAAAATGAAAATTTCTTTAAAAAAAAGTTAATCTGTGTTATATTAGAAAATATATTATGTAGCAGCAGTACTGTAACTTGATTCAGCGAATCAGATTGCATGGCTACAGGACAGACCAGAAAACAGGGGTGAGGCAGCAAAATTTGATACTGTTGATCTGATCTCATCATTTCTCATTCTCTTGTTTTTTTTTTTTTTTATTATTATTTTTTTTTATAGATTAACACTTTACATCATATAAGTAATCTCATCCTTGTTAAATCTTTGCCTCTTGTAATTGTTTCTCACTTTCCTCTTCAGCATAATTGTTATTAATTAACCTCTTTTACTAATGACAGGATTTTACACTGAGCATTCACAATGTGACAGTGATTACTTAACACTTGTCAAATAAGCTTTTATTTATGATTCCCCTCTTATTTTTTCACACAAGCTTCTAGAAATGATCGTTCTTTGTATAAGCCGGAAATTTCCAACATTATTTTCTTCTACTGGTATATCATTCGCTTTCAGGTGTGATGTGGTGGCATTCTGAGATGTTCTTCCAGCCATCGCAATAATGCAGAGAGGTTATATGGGTTACTGTAGTCTCTTTGCTAGCGTGAACTAGTTAAGCTACTCTTTGTTGCTCTCTTTTACATACAGTATATTTCCTTTTTTAAAAATTATATTCACTAATTGTCTATTATGGGCTATTGTGGTGAAAAAAAGATTAGAAATACTCAAATGAGCCTGTCTGAAATAAAGCCATAAGATCAAGTTTTAATGTATATAACACCTATATCTGGATGATTTTGATTCTGCTGCCACACAATTGAATGGGGAGGTGCACAGATGTTCCTAATAAGGTTTTTAGTGACACTGTATGGTGTTTGATTGGATACATGTTAAGCCTTTAGAGTGACTCACAAAAGAATGTGAAGCTATATATATTCATTATCTTCCGCTTTATCCTATATTAGGGTTGCGGGGGGGGGGGGGGGTTCCCCATGCCCATCCAGGGGAGAATGTCTCGGGCGCTGGGCAGATACACCCAGGACAGGGCGCCAATCTATCGCTGGGCACACACACTCACGCAGACATACACACTCCATATGGGGCAATTTGGAGAACTCAAATGACTTGATCCATATTTGGACTGTGGGAGGAAACCAGAGAACCCAGAGGAAACCCACACAGACACGGGGAGAACAGGAAACTCCACCCAGATGGGGATTCAATGTGCTAACCACTAAGCCACCGTGCCGCCAAGCTATATATAATAAAATCAAATCAAGTTTATTTGTCACATGCATAGTTATACACGGTACAGCCAGCAGTGAAATTCTTTTCCGACATCTCCACAGTAAGCAAAAAAATTTGGAATTACAAAATAGTTACAAAAAATATATATTTCATATATTATATTTACAATGTGCAAAGTTAAAAAGAGAAACAATACTAATATGGCATTGTCTGGCCTTATCTGTGTGTATCTACCCAGTGCCCGAGACGTTCTCCCCTGGATGTGCATGGGGAACCCCCCCACAACTCTAATATAGGATAAAGTGGAAGATAATGAATATATATAGCTTCACATTCTTTTGTGAATCACTCAAAAGGCTTAACATATATCCAATCAAACACCATACAGTGTCACAAAAAAGCTAATTAGTAACATCTGTGCACCTCCCCATTCAATTGTGTGACAGCAGAATTAGAAACTATAAGATGTGTTGGTCATTTGTCAGTCCTGCATTAATTCTTGCAGTTGTTGCCCATGCCCTGTGTCTGTAGGGCCTCCCTAACTAAGTCTTTCTTTGATAATTCCATGTCAGAAGAATGAGAATGAGAATGACACACATGCTGAGATCAGGACAGAAAGACACTGAGCTTAATGAATTATGTGAAATAGAAGTGTAAATGGAGAAGAATTATCAAAAGCACTTATGAGCTTTAGGAGGCCTAGTTGAGATTTGAATGCAGTTTTCTGATGTTAGTAGGATGTTATTTAATAAGCCACACAATAGGCTTGATACTGTCAACACTGAAAAAATATAATATACTGTATGGTTTATATTTAAATATTTAAAACACAAAACACAGAAAGATTTGAACACTAATAAAGTGAAAAGTGGTTAACAGAATAATAGGGCACAAAATAGAAAATGTGAACCACCTGCTGTTGCCTGCTTATAAAAAATAATAATGTGTGTTTAATGCATCTTACTCGCTTTCAAGCACCAGTAAGAAGAAACTAAATTAGAGGTTATAAGACTGCAGGAACAAGAACTGCTACAAGAGTGGTGAGTAGGAGTACGAGGAAAGGAGCACCATGAAAAATTTGCACCCAAAAGAGTTTGTGCTTTTAGGGAACCAATGTATTATTGTATATTCATTCATTAAAATTGTTGTGCAATATGCTAAGATGCAGAATGTTTGGCTAAAGAAATATGTGCAAAGTCGCATGAAAGATGCCCTTCCATTATTACAAACACAAGGAATATAACACTGTAAAAGAAACATTTGATTCACTAAAATACCTGCAAAGTATGAAAGCAATCACACCAACACAATCAAAAAACAAAATAGCTGAAGATAAAAGATGACTTCTACACGATTATAATGATTCTAAACAAATCTTACATTCACTATCTGGAGACCAATGGACTACCTCAATATGACAAAGTGTGTGTGTGTGTGTATATATATTCATTATTCATTATTTCCAGATTTATCCTCTAGTAGGGTCCCCATGCCCATCCAGGGGAGAACGTCTCGGGCGCTGGGCAGATAGACCCAGGACAGGGCACCAATCCATCTCTGGGCACACACTCACTCACACAGACACACTCTATATGGGGCAATTTTGAGAATTCAGTTGACTTGATCCATGTTTTTGGACTGTGGGAGGAAACCGGAGAACCCAGAGGAAACCCACGCAGACACGGGGAGAACATGGAAACTCCACCCAGATGGGGATTTGAACCAGGAATTTCTAGCAATGAGAGGTGAACGTGCTAACCACTAAGCCACCGTGCCGTCGTGTGTGTGTATATATATATGTATATGTGTGTGTGTGTGAGATACTTTAATTAAAAACTATTTATTTAAAAATATTACTTAAATTTTATTTCTTATTTGTTATTGTTATAAATATTATTATAAAATGAGTAGATCCATTCCTTAAATCTGATTGGCTGAGCCATTCGTCCAACCGTGACATTATTGACAAAAATGCACCTCTGACCGCTTCACATTCCTTTGAATGTGTGATATACAATCATTTTTTTCCTAATGTGTTTTTATAAACTGCATTCTGTAATTTGGCAATATTTGTATTTGATTGTTATAGAAAACTAAAATGATCAAATATTAATAAATTAACAACACATACAGTGTGTTTGTAATCATTTAAAAAAAGAAATAAAGCACTTGAGCTTGTGTATTATTGTGAATATTTTATGGGAAAGAGGCGTAACGGAACTCCACTATGCGTAGTGCCTAATAACACCTCTAAAAACTCTTGCCGATCATATTAGCATCAACAACGATAAATATATATTTTTTAAAAGTAACAAATCACTTGCTAATCTGTTGTATTCCTTTCCAGTGCTGTCCTTTGAAAAATACCCGTAAAATCTTTTTCCAAGCCGATTCTTTTTTTCTATTCTTCTACGTGAGTTCCACCTCTTTCTCTCCATTAATTTCTCACCTTGTCTGTCTGATCAATGGCGAACAGCTGCGTCCCAAATCCATGAGCAAACAAGCCTGAATAAACACAAAGCCTCTCGTTTTACAGGTTCTAATCCCATAATCCTTTGCGTGTGTCCTTACCTTCCCTTGCCAGCACAGTGTGCTGGCTCTTCACCTGTGCAACTTCACATTTAGAACTGATTGATTATAATGGACAGACGTGAATCAAAGCTAGAGGTCAAAAGAGATTACGGAGTCTGTTTTATCCAGTTTGCTGTGCTTTGTCTATTGAAAAATAAAATGTTTGTGCATAACTGACCATCACACCTATACAAACTGTATTGTCTTTACATTTCAAAACCACTGGCCTATTTACAGATTACATACACCAAGTTGGACTAATTTATACATTTTTTAAAAGATCATCACATGAACATATTGGACTGGCTTTAGCATTAATTATGGCATATGTTTACCATGGCTTTTTCATTTGAAATTACAGCAATAACATTTTCCAATACATTTTTATCCTGCAAATTACGAATACTTTAAAGAAGTCAACACTTGTGGCTACAAATTCATGTTTAAAAAAGCAAATCAAGAAGAAAGAGGTTCCTCATGAATTTACTGTATATTTCCACTTATTCACTCTTTGAGTTTGATGAATCTTGGGATTGTTCTTTTAAAAAATTCACTCATAATAAAGTCATTCAGTTGATTCAAATGTGAAATTTGAAGAAACTTCAAAAAAGCCACAAAATGGTGTGTTTTATTTCTGACAATTGGGATGTATATGTGAAGAAGTAATGTAAAACAAGAAACCCAAAGCAATTGTGGCAATTATTAAGCATAACAGGACATAATAAAGTACATCAGAATAACTGAACACATAGCCATTGATGTCTAAACCGCTGCCAACAAAAGTGAACATGTCCCTAAGTGTAAATGGTTGTTTTGTAAATGTGAAAATAAAACAATATGAACGTTGTGCCCAATTAGCCATTATTCCTCCTGGTGTTATGTGGCTCATTAGTGTTACCAGATTGCCTCACACTTTTTCATACGGTTCACCGGAGAACAACATGGCACCTCATTGCAAAGAACCCTTTAAGTATCTGAAAGAAAGTCTGTTGGTCTACATAAGTACTGCCTGGGTTATAAGAAGATATAAGAACACCCTGAAACTTAGCTGCAGCTTGATGGCCATGGCCATAAAATGGATTAACAGGACAGGTTTCAATAAAAACAGGCCTTCTTACGGTCGACCAAACAAGTTAAGTTCACATGCTAAGCATCATATTCAGAGGTTGGCTTTGGAAAATAGACTTACGGATGCTACCAGCATTGCCGCAGAGGTTAAAAAGGGTATGGGGTTTGACCATACACCAGACATTTTATCAAATTGGTCTTAATTGCTGTCATCCCAGAAGGAAGCTTATTTTAAAGATTATGCACAAAAAAGAAGCTTCCAGTGGCAGCCTATAAAGCTCAACAGGTTTAAAGCTAAAAAATAATAGTGGCCACACAAAGTACACTTCTGGCACAATTTGGTCATTTTCACATAGGGGTGTGTGTTGAGATATTTTTAGGGCACAGCAACTTTACACTCTTATACACTGACTACTTTACATTGTATCAAAGTGCTATATCTTCAGTTTTTCTGGGAATATAGTCATTTGTCTTTTTCACTTGTGAATAATAATTTTTACTCTGAAATTATGCATTTTTTTAGTCACCTTGCAACATTTCCCAATTTAATGGACAACATGCTCCTTTAAGATACTTTCTAATGCCTTTACCACTTGACCACAATGTGTGTTGGCACACACCCAAAGTTTCTACACCAGCAACTTCCAAAACTTTTGCTTTTATAGAGATGCTTGCTATTGTTGATTATAATATATTATATAAACTTCTATTAAAGATCCTAATTTCGATAAATACAATAAGCGCGTGTTTATTTTTTCCCATATTCTGTTTCTCCATTTTGACTTTTTTCTTTGTTAATTTTATTATGTGTTCTATGCTATTTGAGGTTGTATTGACATGATTTTATGAACTTTTCATGGCCTGATATGTTAAATAAAATTATAAAACAATTCAGGGAGGGTATAATCTTTTCATCATGACTGTACCATATTGCTCCAACTCATAGATGTAAAATTAAAGAAGTAACTCATTTGTTTGTCATTTGTTTGTCAGTTCTCACAGATTGCAACATATAGGATGTTGGTACAGGATGTTGGTGACTGGACACTTTTGATTTGTGGTATATTCTATGGCATATAGTTCAGCAATTAATTCTAACACACCTAATATACTAATCCACCACCAGCACTGCAGTTTCACTGCAGCAGTGTTATAGTCAAGACTGCTAGAGCCAAGTCTGAGTTAAGACGAAGATCGCTCATTAAAGTTCAGTTCAAGCAAAGATCAAGATCTGAGTAGCAAAGACTAGAATATATATATTTTTTCATAATATAAAAATATAAATTATAAATTTTGAGAAAAAAAAAAAAAAATCATGGAAACATTTCCTAAATTTCTCCCCCGGAATGTGCTTGTATGGTTTTATATTAATTTTTTGGTTTTATTAATAATTTCAAGCCATTCCAGCAATTTACCACAATACATGGTCCATTATATACCCATCACTCTGTTTCACAAGTACCAGAATTATTTTTTGTTCTTCAAATATCACACTTCTCATTTAATTCAATTTTGTTCTTATCCATCCAAGAAACATTGTTTCAGTAACATTATTTTGAGATCGAAATCTCATTTGTTTGCATTTATTAATTTCCACAAAATAGTCGTCAATCCATCATAAATCCCTGTCCTTTACATAAAACAGTGTGCCCATAAAAATATTAAATTATTATTTTTTTTGTGCATAAATAATTTATTTATAACAGTATTTTTTTT
Organism: Corydoras sp. C115; assembly: GCA_019802505.1. Lineage (NCBI taxonomy): Eukaryota > Metazoa > Chordata > Actinopteri > Siluriformes > Callichthyidae > Corydoras > Corydoras sp. C115. Next base: position 864,326 of record JAFMOC010000025.1, on the reverse strand, counting down.
CAAAACATTGGAATAAATTTCATAATTTATTGAAATTCACCCAATAAAAGGTTCATCATTGAAACCACTTAAATACTTGCTTTTGTAAGTTCAATAAAATAAAAAATATATTATAAATAAATGTCATGGTTTAGTTTCTATTGCATTTAAAACCTGTGCTAAACAAGACATATGTTTGATAAGAATTTGTTTAAAATTGGTGGACTAAAGCTTATATACATAGATGCTCTAATTTGATATTCACCTGCATTTAAACTGTATTGTGAGCATTGATGTGATTTATTATTTTTTTTTGTAGTATGACAGTTGATTCTACTTTTTGTGTTAACCCCATAGGTGCGGTGGACCAAGACTGCAGGCAGTGCTTCTGACAAATTTCTAGACACTCCAATTATAAATGAAACACTGCGAATCGACAAAATCCAGCGAGTACAGGGAGGTCGTTACTACTGCAAGGCTGACAATGGGGTCGGAGTGCCTGTTATCAAGTCCATCCGGGTAGATGTGCAATGTAAGTGCTATGGACCATGTTTCCTCCACTTCCCATCATTCCTAATGGAGATTTGGGGTGCTCATTGGAATTAGCTTTCCAGGAATATGTATATTAAGGGATTGAGAAAATCAGGTTAACTGTTGCTGCTAAATGAGGTCATGCAGATATTTGTGATTTAAGTGTACCTGTAGCTGTGAGATACATTTTCCTGGAAAGCATGGATGGATGAAAGTGGTAGGATCCAGTGTGTCTGGGTTAAAGTTCAATCTGGCAGGGTTGCCTCGTTTGCCTATGTATGCTTTTTATATATGTGAATGGACGGGAGCAACCTGCCGAGCTGCCCCTCACCTCTAACCTACTGTCCCACTGAGCCAGGGGTCTGGTCACAGCCTGCTCATGCATATCAACAAGTCACATAACATTTCAGCTTCCATTTCACTAAGGTTGAACACAGAGACCTTATTTTAGCCATAGCATTTTAAAGTTCTGATTCACTTGTTGATTATATTATAATCTCAGTGTACTCATGCTTTTGTGTAGTTGAACATCTGACATCTGGGCATTTTTCCCCCAATACATTATTTTGGCAATACATTGGTGTTTATCACAGGCTTTTGCATTTAGTTTTAAGGTTTTACTCTAAACTTTTTAAATCACTGTTTCATTTTCTGTTGCTAAATGTCTTATTGGTTATGATTTTCATTTTTGTTGTTGTAGCATTTTGGTGTTGGGAAGAATTCCTCTACTTATTGTTTTACGTATTATTATTATTAATTTATGGCATTTATTAATTTAGATTACAATATTTAAATTTAACCTCAACTTAAGTAACTGTTAAATCTTTGAACAATCAGAATCAGAATACTTTATTAATCCCAGGGGGAAATCTTTATTCCTACTCTTAACAGTTTATCACTTTAAAGCTCTATTATGTGTTGTGATAATTTATAAACTCTTAGGTCCTAGGTCTTCATAAACATTTTATAAACTTATCAATTTTAATTTATAAAAAATTCATAAATTGTTCTTGAAGGGTCACTTTTTAACAGGCGAGGTCATCAAATTTTAATATAAATGGATCGTCCAGTGAAGGCAAAATTGTTTGAAAGTAAGATGGTTAAACACATTGTACCACACTTTATGAGAAAATAGTCTGTAAGTTTAGTGTTTATTTTATTGCAAGATTACAAATATATATAAATATATATGTATTAATATAAATATAAATATATATATGTGTGTGTGTGTGTGTGTGTGTATGTATGTATGTATGTATGTATAGAATATATATAAGAAAAAAAGAAATGTTACAAATCGAAAACCAGGTGGGGCTAATTAACATACATGAGTAATTAACTGAACACAAAGAAAACAAACAACTGCATAAAATCAAAATTACAGGAGAGATTAAAGCAGGTAAAATAGACCTGTGAAGCTCACAATATGATTGATGCACAGGTTTTTTTTAAAGATACAATAGCTGTAAACATTTTCTCCGGAGCCATGTCTGTTTCAACAGGTTAATGTCAGGCTTCATTCTGCCCAAGTTACAGCAGATTACTGCCCAAGTTACAGCTTCAGACATAAAGTGCATGTGTTCGATTGTTCTGCTTGCAGACCAGATCTGTCTCAAATGGGGAATGAATAGTGCAACATGCAAAGTAGATTTGGAAAAAAGCAAACACGGGCTGTACACAGCAATTATGGGCAAATTGTCTACTAGTATCTTCAATTTCACAGTATAATTAAAAGTAAAAATTATGTGATTAGTAAATGTGCCACTGTACCAGTTCTTTTGCATGTTGCAGGCTTCAGTTTTTAGATTTGTTCATATTAAACAGAATTAGCTTTTGAAAATCTTAGAAATCTTTTCATTACATTTTTTTGCTTGTCTATCCCAACTTGTATTAAACTGGAGATTGTAAATACAAAAAAAAAAAAAAAAAATATATATATATATATATATATATATATATATATATATATATATATATATATATATATATGCAAACAGTAAAGATATTTTATACCCAAATAGAATGCGAATTTTACAAAATAAATGAACATAAATGAATGAAGTGTTTTATGTTCTTTCAGAACTCCTTTGCCCTCACAGGTAAAAGGTAACGTGTATGTGTTCAGCTGTGCTCTGCAGGGCTCCCTGGAGAGCTCTGGGTAATTGTGGAGTGGATAAAGCCCAGCATGCTGACAGCAGCTCAGAAAGTAAACATTCTTGACATGTAACGCTTGTTTAATTTTACCCCGCTGGCTCCTTTCAGCTCCCCGGGCGACTTTGGCACTGCAGCACCAGCAATTAAGTCCACCAGGGCAGAGCAGCAAGTCATGGCTTTCTTCCATACACATAAACACATACACACACACACACACCATTGTGCTCCATTACTCTTGTGTTTTTACCTACTCTTAAAAAAGTAAAAAATACTCTTGTTTTATTGTAGGATTCTATTAATCCATGTGTTGTCTTAAGGGTCGCCACAAAATTGAAGAAAACCTCCTGAAGTTTTTTAACCTGAAATTTAAAGACATCTAAAGTGTCGTAAAAACGCAAGTCCAAAAAACCCCTAGAACTTCAAGGTACAAAGGTACATGATTTTCAAAATTGTGACTTGCAAAAGTATTCAGCCACCCCTATAACAATACTTTGTAGAGCAACCTTTGGATGCTCATTATTTGCGAGTCTTTTGGGATATGTCTCTACCAGCTTTGTGCATCTAGAGACTTTTTACACATTCTTCTTTGCAAAATAGTTCAGGCTCAGTCAGATGGGATGGAGAATGTCTATGAATGTCTTGCCACAAATGCTTAATAGGATTTAGGTCAGGACTTTGACTGGGCCATTCTAACGCATTAATATTTAACCAATTCCACTATAGCTCTGGCTGTATGTTTATGGTCACCTACTTGCTGGAAGGTAAATCCCCTTTCCAGTCTCAAGCCTTGTGCTAAAGAAAAGCATCCACACAGTATGATGCTGCCACCACCATGTTTCACAGTGGGAATGAAAAATGTTTTGGCTCATCTGGCCACAGCAGTCTCTTTCACATTTTTGCTTTGTCCCTTTAAGGCTTGTGGCAAGCTGCACCTGTTATGGTTTTCTTTCAAGAAAACCAGTGCTGTACCTGCTTGATCTGTCAGTTTGAGTGGATGGACATGTTGGATTGCAGTTGTAGAATACATTTTCCATTTTTGGATGATGGTTTGAACGGAGCTCCTTGGGATGCTCAACGCTTGTGATATTTTTATAACCTAACTTTGCTTTAAACTTGTGTTTATTCTGTTACCTAAGTAAGTGACTTCTAAAGGCAATTGATTGCTCTGGATTTTATTTAGGAATATCAGTGTGAGGGTTACCAAATACTTTTGCATGTCTCAATTTTCAGATTTATTATTTGACTGAAATTTTGAAAACTAATTTAGCTAATATGTAGTTTATATATAATAAACTTAGCTAATATGTTAACATTTACACAAATAACATAAAAAAAAACAATAGTAATACATCTTAACTGATTGTCCACTGATTGAATGCAGTTTTGCTATGTAAAGAGAGAGAACTGACATATTCATAAACACAGACTTGTATAAAGGTTCTTCTTCAAGCAAAGTAGTTTGGAAAATTTAAAATTCAATTAAGCTATTTTGTTTCAGGGGTTAAGTAAAGGAGGGTCATTTTGACCCTTAGGACAATTTGTGAATTGTCCTATTTTCCCCATTTTCCCAATTTTCCCCAATTTGTGAATTGTCGTTGTGAATTTCCCCATTGTTGTGAATTTCCCCATTGTGGGACAAATAAAGGTTTATCTTAAGGGGTGTTGCAGAGTATTAGGAAAACTCAAGGGTAAAGCAAAGGTCAAATCCTTTATACAGGTTATGTCCTGCCTTGTAAATTTTATAGGTGGCAAAAAAGAGAGATAAAAATACATAAACCATGTTCCTGTGATAAAGTCTCTAAAATGCACTGTGTGTAGAAAAAAAGAGAAGTTGAAAATGAAATAGTGTAAGAAAGAACAGCAGAATAAGAAAGAAAGAAGGGAAAGGGAAAGCAGGAAAAATAAAAGAAAACAAAGAAAAAGGCTTATCATTAAAGCAGCAGGACAGAAAAAAGAGTTATGTGAAAGCTCGGTAGTTAAGAGTTAGAGCATTAGGAGGTTGCATTTGCTGTTTTGTGGCTTTTTGGTGTTGAATGAGGGAACTGAGTCGGTTTGACCCAAGCACCGTTTTTCTTCTCAGCACGATCTATCCGACACTGCCACCTTAATAAGAGCCAGAGGCAAAGAAATGACATAAGGCAAGTCTTCTCTTTACAGAGGTGACAAGGAAATCAGGAAGACTGACTGCAAAAAAAAAATCTAGTCACAAGAACTCGTACATTTTAAAAGAGAGCTGAGTAAAAAAAAAAAAAATGTATACTTCATTATATACATATTCATTTCAAAGTAGCTGTAAATGTTTTATTGATTTTGCTAAAAATAATTTTGTGAAATAATGTTGAAGATTATTTTAAGATAAACAACAAAAAAAAAACACATAATTTGTGATAAACAATTTGTAATGTTTACTCCTCTTGTTCGTGCTTGGGTACATTTTGTGTAATTACTGTATATTACTCACCAATGCAATGCATGCATCACATGTGTTTTCTTCTATCTGTAAAAGAACAGTAGGTTCAATATAAACTAGTAAGGTTATAGTCAAAAGTAAGGCTTAATTTTTTCATATTAAAAAAAAAAGATTTGTTGTCTCACACACAATGAGGACTGCAGACAGATTTTCTCAGACACAGGAATGGGATTTATTAACAGATTGTATAATATACAAAATCCGTGCTGATGAAACTGTCATCAAACTCCCATTCTGTTTACCGCTGGAAACCCTCTTCACGCTCCACATCTCATCTTTTCTCAAATACCTGCACACAGACCATTAGCAGAATTTCCAGCATGTGCGTTAATTAACTTTAGTTCCTGTTTATTGCCCTTTGTTCCACCTCTCTCGAGCACCATCAGTTCTCCTCATCCCTGCCACATTCATCCAGCACTACTACTAAGTAAACCAGTTGCTGGTGTTAAAGTAAACCAGTTGCTGGTGTTAAATCAATGTAACAAATGATGAGTGTGCAGAATTTTTTTTCCTGCAAATATAAGATGATACATAAGAACATAAAAAAACACTATTTGTCAGTGGACATACTATCCACTATGCCACCATGTCACCCCAAAAGTAAAATTATTCAAAATTAATTACTTTTAGCTGTTTTTTAAGAAGTTTGCTATTTAACAAATACAAGACATGGATTTAATCCATAGAATACATGGTTATATTAATTGTGTATTATCAAATATCAAAATGTGTGGGCAAGTTTACTAGGGGCACTGTGGGTGAATTTGAATTTACTGGCCACTTGGGGCAGACTCAAGTGTGCTGAACCAGACCGTGTAGATTGGGGTCACTGGGGTATACTTAATGGAGCTTGAGCCACTTGGGACACAAACATACATTAGGATGCTGAGCGGAGACAGTTATACTTGAGGATGCTAGGAACATATAGTAGTGTGTCATATGTGTGCATACTAGCTTTAAATGTTGTAAGGGTTTAGTGTCTACCCGTTTTCTTGGTGGCTCTGGAGCACCTTCCATAGCCTGGGCTAGCTCAGGCCTAAACCCAAAACTACTTGACAAGATCATGTTCTCTGGGCAGGCACAAACAACACCAGACTGTATCACTAGGCCCAGACATGCATGCAGAACAGATTCAGAAAGACGTTCAGCATAGACTGGTTGATACGGCACTGACAGGGTCAAATATGCACTTGGTCAATGTCCATCTATTTAAGTAAATGGAATGTTTTGTTTATTTGGGTCCACAGTACCAGTTAAATCTTTTGTGATAGTGCTGGAATGAAAATAATGCACCAACTAAATGAAAATTTATCTGTGGTGCTACTACTGGGGACCAGACTATTTAGATAATTGAGTAAAGGGGACTAACACATTTTGTACTGTAGTCCACAAACAGACAGACTCTGTAATTGTAGAACTACAAAGTCCAACTTTACATTAAATGGAACTTAAAAAATTGACAATAATTGGAGCGAAAAGGAGGTGTATCCAAACTTTTGACTGGTACTGTATATTATTTAGGTGCAGCAAGAAAATCTTTTTATGTTTTCAAAATTAAAATAATATATTTAAATTTTTTTTTTTTTTTTTTCAATAATGTTGTTGAAATCCTCCAGAGCAGTTGAGCAAATAAATGTTAATATCCAAACATAGCCCCATTCTTTTATCAAGCAGAACATTATTTTCCTAACGTTTTAAGAGTGCGAAAAAATGACAGCCTCACCACATGCCTCTGCACATCTGTCTGAATAAAACTCTTTCATATACTTCCCAATACTTTTCAGTTGATGTTCTGACAGAACAGTGTTTATTCTAGGTTTTGAGAATGATAATTTTTAGGCAGCAGTTAAGAGAAGCGTAACTGATCTGATGTTTGACATTTATAAGATGTTTATAAATCTATAGTACATTTCATTACCTTTAGTGATGGTACATTGAGCAGCCAGTGGAGGTCACTAAATATAAAAGCAGCAATATATCTGCCCTTCCATCCATCAGACATGGTATTTCAGATCCTCTTTTTTTTAAAGGTATGTACACTGCTCTGACATGCTACCATACATGTCTTCAAAAAATGGAATTGGTTTTGAATTTATTTCCTTCAGATGTTTTCACTCTGCCTGTTGTGTCAGACATACCATCTCTTATCTCTGCTTTCTTTTACCAAAGGGTATAGTTATCTGCTGTGGTCTAACTGAGAGACATGTAAAGCAACCTTTTATACATTTGATTCAAATACTACTTACCTGCACACTGCAGAAACAGATAGCTTCCACTCACTCTAAGGCAAATCAAAGAAAGAAGGAAGAAGGCAGGTGAAACAGTGTGAGCAAAATGCGAGAGGAGCCAGACTAGGAAAAAGCAAAATGCAAAATGCGAGAGGAGCCAGACTAGGAAAAGAGTGCAATAATGTAGAAACTACAAGAAAAGGGCAAACATACAAGGAATAACTGCAATACACCTTTGTCCAATTTTTGTTTTTATTTTGAATCTGACATCCAAATTGTTTTGTGAACAGACAAAGCTACAGTGGCAAAAGTTGATCTATTATCTGTTTATTGAGAATACTGTAAATATAACAGTTTAATTTACCAACATTATACATATATACATATATATAAATATAGTGGACCTAGGATTTGAAACTCCAACCTTCTTTTTGAAAGCACACCATAACTATCAAGCTACTAGGTTTTAGTTATTTAAAATAACTTATTAAATTTATCTGTGCATCTTAATTTGGATCACTGGGGTGCTGAAAGGCTATCTCAGCTCTCATTGGGTTGAAGGTGGTAAAATCACCCTGCAAACGTCACCAGTCCATTAGAGGCAGACAAATAAACATATCATTATATTTAGTCATTTAGCAGACACTTTTATTTAAAGCAACATACCAAGTTATTGTACCATATCAGATTACTCTTCATTGTACTAGAATATTTTTAGAACTAACTGCAGAAACCCGTACAGACATGGTGTGTAAATGCGAACTCCACACAGGAAGCACTTTGTTTTGCGATGCCTATGAATTGAACTCAGGAGCCTTTTTCTCAATGCTGAATGTGTCAACCACTGCCCCACTGTATTTGACAGTTCATATAAAAAAATGTTCATTTAGTTTTGGTAGTTTTGATAGTTACAATATAAATTATTTTATTTTGCACATGCTTTATTTACATTTTAAATGATATGTACATTTATTCATTTGTTTATTATTTATGTATATATTTACTTATTTTTTATAAAATGTTTTAGAAAAAAAACACAAACACAAATTGCAAACACAAATAGTTTGCTGTGCATGAGGGCTGTTCTGAATTTGACCCCAGCACTCTGGCTAGTGAGACAGTAGGTAAGTGATTGCTGGCGATGCAGCATGCCTCTACAGTAGGGATGGACTTGGTTCAGAAATCCTAAAAGCACCTTTGGCCCACAAAGCCTTATGTGTCCTTCTACACCTAGGTAAGTTCAGTTTTTCCTCAACATTCTTGATGTGAAAAACAGTTAAATCTGTATGTACTAGGTATGTGCTGTGTTTTTTTCACTGGTCAAAAGAGCTTTGAGAATATAAATATTTGATAGTTGGTATGAATCTGTTACCATTACCATCTATTAAAAAAAAAAAAAAAAAAAAAAAAAAAAAAAAAAAAATATATATATATATATATATATATATATATATATATATATATATATATATAAATATATTCTTGGTTGTTTATCTTGGTTGTTAATTCTTGGTTTGGTTTATTCTTGGTTGTTAATCCTTGTTTAGTAAGAGGCTTTGTTGCTTTTTGCACAACTTTGTTAATTTTGTCAATTACTTTAAATGAATGACATAGGTTTTTAAAAATGTTTTACAATTTAAAATCATCTTGACATCATCAAAAACTAAGGCACACACAAACTTTAATTGTCTGCATTTGGTGCAAAAGAATCGATGGTTATGGATTCAGGGATCTAGGGGAATATGTTAAAATGTTATTTTTATTGGCTGTTTTGTTCTGCCTGGATCTATAGTTATGGGTAATGTGATGCAGTAATATTGTGAAGTATTTAACCACCATTTTGAAATGAAATCATGTTAAACATTTTATTATACTACTCACCACATTAAAGCCCATCACCATGACTATCATAAATTACTGAATTTCTTTTCTAAATGAAAGTACAAATAAATTGCACAGCAAACACCAATATAACTACCATACCAAAAAAAATTTGAAAAGGCAAAATACCTACATTTAATCCCTAGCAATTTTCAGGATTTATGCTTTTAAAAAAATCAAGGGAAGGCAAAATATGTGTTCATTTTTATTGTTTGTCAGGAATTAGGCTCAAATAAATAGAGCTTGTTTTTCAATCTGTTATGAGATGCAACAGCATTAAATTTTCAAATCACATTATGATCATCTTAAATCTAGGCTTCAATTGTAGGCTTCTATAAAGTTACCAGTTCAGTTAATTTATTTTCTAAAGATCATGTAGTAAATAAATAAATTAAAGCAGGTAAACATTTGGTATATGCATTGCTGCTAAGGTCAATTACAGTTATTGTTAATTTTTTTATATATATATATATATATATATATATATATATATATATATATATATATATATATATATATATATATATATATATATATTAGCTTTACGCTAATTCTAATAAAATGTTTAAAGATCAAACTTATTTAATACTATTAATAATTTTTATTTAATATAATTTAATTTAGTTTAATTGTGTTTTATGTGTTTCATGTTTCCTGTGTAACGTTTGAGGGCTGCAGCTCTACACCCACTCAAGAACATATTTGAGAACTTCCTTTAGAGAATTGAACTGCCTGACAGCTCATGCAAATAAGTTATTACTGATTTTTAACCAAGACCGCAGTTTTTTTAAACATATAGTCTAATACTTTCATAGAGCCTAATTCCTAATTACACTCTAAAACACTAGGAATAATTACAACTTAACTGGTATATGTGCACAGGGTTTTAGACATATGTTGGATAGTAGGTCACAAACCTACTAAAACCACTCACTCATTCATTCATTCATTCATTCATTATATTCCGCTTTATCCTATATTAGGGTCGCGGGGGGGTTCCCCATGCCCATCCAGGGGAGAACGTTTTGGACAGGGCGTCAATCTATCTCTGGACACCCACTCACTCACACAGACACGCACACATACACACTCTATATGGGGGAATTTGGAGCACTCAATTGACTTGATCCATGTTTTTAGACTGTGGGAGGAAACCCACGAGGACACGGGTAGAACATGGAAACTACACCCAGATGGGGATTCGAAACAGGAATCCCTAGCGCTGAGAGGTGAACGTGCTAACCACTAAGCCACCGTGCCGCCCTAAAACCACTCATAATTTTGTAATTAAAATGTTGAGTGATAAAATTGTGGCAAATTGTTACTTGATGTTTTCAGGTAGGTGTGTGACACATCACACTTGTGATAAATCCTTACCAGACAAACAGCCATGTGCCTCATGTAACTTGATTTGTTTCTGTTAGTTTTAATGCAGGTGATATTTCAATAATGGCATCAGTAAGTAGAACATGTTAAGCAAATTTTTATTACCAGTGAACAAAGCACATTTGTCATCACAAAACTGGCTTCCTATTACAGTTGCCAATAAAAGGAAATCATAAAAAACTAAAGTGTAACAAACATAACAAAACAAACCACACCATGCCAGGAGAACAAAGAAGTATATATACAGCAACATAATTATATACCTGTACAACAACAATGCTGAAACAAAATTTAAAACAGGTCGTTATATCAAAAATTAATTAAACAAATCAAAATCATGCAGTGAAGCATGCTGGGAATTGCAGTGGCACTAACTTTCAACTTAATGTTTTGGTAATGATTTTTGAAGTACATAAAATTACTATTTTAACATGTGTGCGAATGAAGTTGTATTGAAGCCCACCACAGGTTAGTTTAATCTCATGTATACTTCTTTGATCTATGCTGAATTTAAGATGGCTAACATGTCTTGTTCAACAGCTCCCACCCATATTTAATTACTATAGATGATTCCTAATGTATTTTGAGAGACAATGAGGACTAAAGACGGGATTCAACAAGTACATAATGGGCTTTATTAACTGCTATAAACAAATAATTGCGCTTATTTCTGCTTTTTTATTGTATTTTTTCTTGGCATAACATGTATTTGTCAAGTTTTCTGGTGCAGAAATGATTTTATTCATTAAACATTCATTAAATTATTTTCATTCAAAAAAAAAAGGAAGGTAACGGGTATAGTACAGAGGTTGTTATTTAGCCCAACAAGTATTTAAAGCATTAATTAAAAGACTATTGTTATATTATTTAGTGTAGATTACTCTGTCTTATATTGTATTTGCTAGCAGGTACTTTTTGGAGAATATAATGATTTATGTATTAAATTAAGGTCAAATCCAAAGCTAGGCGTTAGGGGAGTAAAACTGCTTGTTTATGTTTGTTTGCTGAGTAAATGCGGTTAGTGGGTTCTCTGAGTGGGTTCTATGTGTTGAGAATTGTACCAAACCCCTACAAAGAAAGGCTGAAATTGGAAAGAAGAGGTGAGTGCTGGATCAAGTGTAGTCTCAGCGGACACTGCTCCCCACCAATGCCACAATGAGCTTCTTGTGCTGGGCACGATGCAGAAGCACAACAGGAGAATGGAAATGAGCTAGAGAGAAAAAAAGAGATAAAAAGAAAGAAAGCAGCAAGCTGTGAAGTAATAGCACACACATTTACGTGTGCACCACCTACATTAAAACAATACTCACCAATCTGACACGTGTCTTTTATGAACAGCAGAACAAAAGACCAATCCATGTAGAGGAATAAACTCAATATTAGTTCATTTTCGTTAGACTTTATTTAAATGTGTTTTTATAGAGATGATTGATTTATACCTTTGTGTATACCACCAAAAGGATGATGAAAATGTTGCTATGTTTTTCAAGGAACATTGTAATGGTGTTTGCATATGCCTTTACTTTAAGTCAGTGGTGCAGTTGGCTGGATACACCCCTGATTTCACAATGTCACCCAAAGGCACGACCCACACTTCCCCTTGTCTCCTTCCTTTCATCCCCTGCTTTCCTCCTGTGGAGCTTCCAGGCAGCACTTCCTGCCTGGGCCACAGCTCGGGCTGCAGGATGAAAGGGAATGCTTTACACTGTATAAAAATTTCATACACTTCTAATAAATATCTCTAGGCTTTGCAACAGAACAGAGCCTTGTTAAAATGGGTACCGGTTTCTTGAGTGCTGCTTGTTAGCACAGATAACTTGTTATTGGTTATCATAAAATCAGTCTGTAGTATTTCTGCCTTAAGGCTCATGTTAAATGTTGTATTCTTTCCTAGATTTTAAATCTTTCCTAATTTCAGTAGATTAACTTTATTTGTAATAAAATTTAAAATAAAACTACAAATTTATTTAATATTAATACTGACATATTGTCTATTATAATTTGAAAACAGTGCCATATGTACCTTTAAGGTGATGCTAAAAAGTTTAAATGTGATTTGTTATTATACAGTACAGGGTCTTCTGTTTTAAAGCTCTGGTTTCATCTTTAAATTATGTATTTAATTAATTGTACTGACTGAATCTGTTTTTCTGATTTGACATATTCTGATGAATTTCCCTCAAAATTTCATGATGCATCGAAAAAGAAAATTTGAAACCTGGGGGTTCAGATTTAACATCAAAATTTCATTTATAAGAAAACCCTAAATTATCTTATTTTTCTTAAATGTACTATTTCTGTGCTCAGGACTAAAAATTCATTCATTCTCTTCTGCTTAATCCTCTACTAGGGTCACGGGGGGGTTCCCTATGCCCATCCATGGGAAAACATGGGCAGATACACCCAGGACAGGGTGACAATCTAACACTGGGCACTCTCACTCATACACACACACACCAACACACTCTATATGGCACAATTTAGAGCATTCAATTTAGCTTGAATTCATGTTTGTAATAAAATTGTGGGCACGAGCAATAAGGTGGAAGTAGTACAGACATGGACTACAACCTCCTCTTGAATAAATATTTGCTCTTTTGAGTTATGCAGTGTAGTGTGGATGTCCCAAAATTATGTCACTGCACATAGATTTAACTCTCTTACTGAGCTGCTTGTATACTGCTTGTATTATATCCTAAATCACATATTAAAGGAAAGCGACTTCCTGCAATCTACTAAATTGTGAATTTCGTATCCATTTTTACTTACCAATTTTTGGTATGTGGTATAGCACCTTTTCAATAGTCAGAAAGCAGCTTTACAGTATTCTGAGCCTGAACCTCCAAAGAGCAAGCCAAAGTGACAGTGGCAAGAAAAAAACTCCATGTTGCGTTGTTAAGGGAGAAACTTTGGGTGGCTAAGTGAGGGACTTTTTCTCCTTGCGCGGCGGCAACAGTGCAGGACACCAGTGTACAGATTGTATAGTGATAAGAATCCTTTTTTTTTTTTTAATTAGGAAAACTATTTCTGTTCGGTAAGGCCATCCTGGCAGAACTGCAATGCCACTAGGCCAAAAAAATCCAGGTTCTGTTTGATAATTGTTTTTGTTGTGGTGCACTGGCAGTGTTATGTATAAACAATATGAATATACAATTAATACCTTCACCATCTTGGTGCCTCACTTACCCACCTACACATCAGACTGCCTAAAAGTGGAGTAACCAACCAAAGGGTTCTTGGTGCCATGATGCTTGAGTGAGTGAATAGTGTGGGACAGAGGATAGGAGAGGAGAAGGGATGGATACAGAAGCACCTGCCTCTGAATACACAGCCAAGTGCTTCTTTGCTAGCTGAATGGGCTCATCTAATGATGCTAGTTGGTGGCTCCAGACCCACTCTGTGGATGCACTGGACCTCTGGGCATTGATTTGCTACAGCTTCACCTTTTTCACCACTATCTCAATGTCCTGCTCTTTGGCAGGCATCTACGACTGCAACCCATCTATCAGGTTTTCTGCAAACAAAACAGTCAGCCAAACTCGTTATATTCCAGCACACAAAGGTTCTGGTGATTTTGTTTCTCTGCCAGAACAATGCATTGCAGAAATGTGTTTCAAAACCATGAGTTGCTTCTTCTGCTCCACCAGTCATTTACAAATTGGCATGTAATTAACACCACTGCTGCAACATCAGTTGCCATCCTTTTTTGTCGTTTTATGACAGTTTTTTGTAATTTATGTAAAATTGTAATTATTAAAAAAAATAATGAAACACCCACCTAACATGGCTCTATAACCAGACAACACCTATTTATTTATTTTTTAAGCATTTATAAATAAAAAATAAATAAATAATAATAATAATAATAATAATAATAATAATAATAATCATTTCCATGTCTTAATGATCTTGTTTTTATGCATTTTCATGTTGTTTGCACAGTTTAATTGCCACACCTACATTTTATTAGGAAAGGATGTCATGATGGGCTGTGTAACAAACTGGGGTTTGACATGTTCCTAAACACTGCACTAACCATTAGGAGGAGCTACGAGCCTAAGAAAGGACTGGAAAGTGGAAGGAAAGAAAGTACACAATATTAAATATTCATTGATGACACACAGGAGATAATAATTAACACTTGAGACAAACATGGATGCTATAATATTAACAGAAACAAACAAAAAATACAATATAGAAACACCATTAAAAGGTTTGATTAATAAACTCTTAAAATGTCCAGAGTAATAAAACACAGTCAAATGATCTGAATTGGTCTGAACCAATAAAATACATAGGAATTCAAATGGAAAGCCATATCAAACAGTTTTTACAGACAAATGAGATGAAGATAAAAGTTCATCCAGCACCCTAGAATAGTCCATGTATGCATGATTCATGCTATAATGCCAGTTATTATAATAGAAAGGTAGAAAAGCAGAGAGTGAAGTGGGTAATGACTCACTGACCAAATATAAACTAGACCTTATGTCATGTAACCTTAGCCATGTTAAATGTTAACATAGGACCCTTTCTTTGATATCACCTTCATAGTTCATGCATCCAATTTTTAGAGACTCATGCACCATGATTCTGAACCAAAACTTGACCCTTCTTGCTTCATATTTAAGTTGTTGGGACATGGTGGCCATCCACCAACCATCCACAACTCCATCCATCTGGACCATCCAGGGTTGTACGACACTCATTAGTAAAAGACTGTTTAGGTTGCCGAGGCTTATGCACCACTGCAATCCTTTGAAGTTACTGGTACCTTGAACCTCATAGTGTAGGATCCATCAAATACCTGTTTGCTGGTTTGTAATAGAATTTTTGCAGCTACTCTCTCAATCTGATTAATTTGTCTGACAGAAACTGTCCTCATTATGCCTTTATCCTCACAAACCTGTCTGTGCTCTGAATTAGCCACAAATCTCATTTCAGTATGATCAACACACATAAGTTTTTGTGAAATATCTAATGTTTTCAGAACTTGTCCGGACCATTGCACTATTTGACACTTTTCGGCAGCTGAAAGGAGAGATCCTTTTTCTTTTCCATATTGCTTTAAACCTGTGACCTGTTTAATAATGTGGAATGTCCTTCTTAAGTATTTTTTTTTAGATTAATTTCAGTGATCCAAAAAGCTGAGACAATATCATCCATGAGTTGAATTGAGAAACAAAAAATTCAATATTTATGACACTTAAAACAAATTTGCATAATAATTTAGAACGTGGTGTATAGTGGGTGGATCAAGTGGTGGTTGCCAATGACCACTTTAGGAGCAAAAGACACATGGCTCTGCTATCTAAATATGAGCCATAAATGGCCCACACATAAACAAACTCACATCATCCACCTATAACACGTCTGGTGTAGAAAACATTGACACATATCTCTATGAGCCCCTGTTGGTTTAACATGTAACCTTAATCTGGTGCATATGTAGCCCACATCCTGCAATCAGGAGCAGTCCACCCAAGTGCCATTAAATGTGGAATGTGTGCCAGATAAAAATGAGGGATGTGGGGCAGAATAGTTTTGCTGTCTGAGGTGCAGGAGGATTGGTTCAGTCATTAACATTGCCCTTTACTGAAACACTGTTGTAATTTAACAATTAGAAATATTGCATTACTTCATTTGGCAATAAAGTATTATATAAGCATAAGAAAGGTCAATGTGAGCTATATGACTTCCAGCTGTGTAGTACTGACCATTTTGTGTAATTAACTGAGTGTATATGCAACTTATAAGCTTCAGAAAATAAGTATGTGGTAAGCAAAAGCATTTGAGTGAATATTCAGTAAACAAAAGAAGACCAAGCTGCTTTTTGGCAAGCTAATTACTGTAAATAGCACTTGATTAAGCATTCCGTGCTTGCTGATGAAGTCTAAATGAACAATGTAATAGTCTTGATATTTCTGAAATTATATTGCTATATTGCTGTAATGTTATAGGTGTTGGTTTCAACTTTGTAATTAACAAAGTTTTTTTAATATTCAAGCAACATGATTTTTACTAATATAGTTGTAGAAAATATACCATTGTGTCACAGTTAGGAACATTGAGGAGCAGTGACAAGATTTGCAAACACCAATTCAGCAAACCAACCAAACCAGCATTATGCTGTTAAAGTCACTTACTTTTTGCTTTCAAATGAGACCGCCTAACTTTCTGTCTAACGTTTCGTCAGAGCTTTAACAGGACACATTAAAACAAACATATTCCAGGTGGTGCCATATTCTTTGATTGCAGTACCATTCCACATCTCACACTTCAAGCGTCAGTTTGATATTTCAACCTGAAACCAACTGACCATAACTGACTGTCATGGAGTTGTGCCACATGGTGCGATCATGGATTAGGCTTAAAGGCCTCCCAAAATTGCAATAGCAATCTATAAAATAAGAAACAAAATACCCAAGAACATAGGATAAATCTTCACATTTTAGAGTGACATGTTATTGTGGTCAGCATAAAGTACACCTGTGCAATAATCATGCTGTCTAACATCTGTGAGGTGGATGGATCTCTGCAATGGAGAAGTGCTCAATAACAAAAATTTATTTTTTGGACAAATTAGTGATTTTGACAATATTTGAGAGAAAAATGTCTTTTGAGCACACAGAAAAAGATTATACCTTTGAGTTGGACTTGGGTACCTTGCAATAATTAAGTTGGCCATGAACATTTATGTACTTTGAAATATATTCAAAAGTTAAAAATGTGTCATGCAAGAAAGCTTTTGAATTTTTAATCCTGTGGCACACCGCAATACTTATTGCCATCTTACACCCTGCCAACAGTATAATTTCACACCTTCTTCCTCTGCCGTTTAAATAGCAACTGTGCTTGCACATATATCTACGAAGATGGGCATGATGGTTTTGAAATGAGGTGTGTTCAGGTAAATTTCTGATGTATTGCTATTATGATAATGATAAAAACAGGTGCCCTACTAACTGAAAACTATATACTCTGTAAAGCACTTTGAATTGCTACTGTATTAAAGATGCTTTATGAATAAACTTGCCTAGCCTTGCAAACAACCTAGGCAGAAGTCAGACATATCTTGCTATCTTGGCGGTAAATTGTCATCACAGTGCACAATGCCACTGAATGGTGAATAGTGTTACGACCAGTGTAGGAAGACAGCCAACAGTTCAAAAGGTTTTCACAGCCGCAAAATTTTATTGGTAAGAAGTCGAAACTAAAGGATGACGATCAATGGAGAATGTGAACACAGGAGGTGGACACTCCACCAGACATTGAGTACTGGTACAGAAGTAGAAGAAGATGAACTCGAAATGTACAGCAATAACTTAACAATTGACTTTTCCAATCTGAGCTCTGCTATGGCTCATTCACTTGCATGACTGCAATCTTGACAAACACTACCACCAAAGAAATCTTAATGCAATGCTGAGAATTATTTACCACTTCAAAATTAAATGGTTTGTGGTGGCCCAATAAAGGTCCTGTCTTTTGAGAACAATGTAAATGTCCAGCAGGAGCACAGACGATAAAGCAAAAAAGCAGTCTGCCGGTTCTCGCGGCCATGGGAACTGGGTCAAGGGTTAAGGATGACATAGGCTGTAGAGGAAGGAGTGGAGTAAGCTGCCCCCTGCTGCGTGAAAACAAGGTCAAGTTCAGTCGACCTCTGCCGGTGGAGCAAACAGGACGCCATCAGATGTAAGTGTGTTCGAAGGAGTGGGGAGTATAACTGTAGCCCCGAGCACCTGTTAGAGAGAGTCAGGAACAGAAAAAACCCATGAATTCCACGGATGACAACCAGAGAACACACAAAGATAATCAGAGAAAAACAGAGAATCCGAAAGCCTGAAAAAGGGAAAGAAGTAGGTGACGCATGTCGAATAACCTGAAGTTAATAAGCAGGAGAAACAGAGTGTGATAGGTGGGGAGATGCGAGAGCTGTAGGAGCACTGACAAATTGCCTCTAAACCCTATTAAATATTTCTGCATTTGAACCATGTGTCCCAATACTAATGATTTTTTTTAATATAAAAAACTAATAATAATAAAAAAAATTTACTGAAAGCATTTAGTTATTTTAAATACATGTCATTTAAAAAATGATGGAGATTAATAAACGTAATACATGAAAATTACATAATACACTTACTGGTCTCTTAAAAAAACATATTTCCATTTATATATTTATAGCTATTTGATTAGTTCCACTCACTATGGATGTGCTTTAATTATAAACAGTAGTTCAAGTGTTTCCCTGCATACTTTATGTGTTCTTTTTAGTATGATAGAACACTCCTAAGAAGGTCCTGACAATAAGAAAACAGAGTTACTATTTAGGTTGTGGATTCTTAGCACTAAGTGAGTTTTATGTGGTGTATTAGTGCGTGTTGTGCTGGTAGCAGCTGCTTCAAAGATTTTTAAACAGCTTATTGACTCTGCAGGAATGGAAATAATCCACCAGACATTGAGTACTGGTGCAGAAGTAGAAGAGGACAAACACAAAATGTGCAGCAATAACTTAACTATTGTATTTTTTTATTTAACATAACACAATAAAGCGAAATGTACAATCTGAATGTATCTAATGGAGTACACAGTAAGTGAACACAGTTTTTTAAACATTAAAACAGCTCTGCTATGGCTCATTCGCTGATTTGTGGTGGTCCAGTAAAGGTCTTGTCTTTTGGAGAACAATGTACATGGTACTAATAATCTAAAGCCAATAATCACATGTATTACAGTGTTTAAACAAAACTGCAAAATATCTATTTGGTAAATTAAAGTCATAAAGGAGACAATGAATGTAGATACAAGGCAACTTCTTGATCTTCAACTGCTAGTAAGCTTTGTTTTGGTCTGTATCCTACTTAGCTCTATTTGGCCTGCATTTCTGCATACTCTGGTAAGGCCTGTATCCCTTTTAGCCCAGCATAGGCCTATATACTCTTCAACTCTATTATTTACTCTGTTGGTCTTTTTGGCTTTAATGTCAATTAGTTTTTACCATTATTATTTGGTCTGGTCAGAAGTTCTGAGCTACAACCTCTGCTAGTTTTTACCCTGTCCCCATTTGACATTTTTACTCTTTCTACAAAATATTACAGCTTTAGTTTTAGCCTTCCTGCTTTCTGCTGGAATTTCCAGAACTATTTTCACCACACTCAGATATAGTTTTAATTTTTCCTTTACATTTGAGAGGCATTCCACTGGGATCTAAATCTGTTTAGGATCCTGTCTTAAGTTGTGCTGAAATAGTTGGGATGTTGTTCTACTTACATTTTGTCAAGCAGAAAGATTTTTTTCATCCAGTATTTCTTGCCTGGTTCCACTCAGCCACAGGCCTTCAGCTCCTCTAAAGCCAGGTCCTACATCTTTTTATCTCCATGTCTCTTCTGCAGTGAATGTATGCACACCTACATGTATAGTAGTTTACATCCCAGCATTTCCTAATATTGCAGAGTATCCTTCTTCTCTAGCCAATGATAGTATTTTTCTGTCTAAGCCACTAAGTGAATGTTTGCGTCAAGAACAATTATACTGACAGGGCTTTTGAACTTGTGTATGCTAAAAATAATAAATCTATTTGTGCTTTTGTGTCATAAAGTATATATGTCTTATCTTCTTGTATTAGGTGTGTTTCTGAACCTGTTTGCACTAATAGTGCCTATGAATCTGCTTTGTTCAAAAGATTTCATTAACCATTTATGACGGCACATGTGTACATCTTTGCGCTATGTGAATAAGGGTGTGTGTGGATTTGTGTGTGTGTGTGTGTGTACTTATGTTTGTGCTACAAAAGCATGCAAATTAGTTAGCATTGGAAATATTTGTGATTTTTTGTGCTTTTAAACTTATGGACTGGAAATCTATGTATACCCGTCTGCTCTGAGCACTCATCTTTACCTGTTAGCGCTGTGAGCACATGTAAATCAATTTGTCCTTAGAGCATTTGTGAGTTACTTTGCAGTGATAATGCATCTAAATATGTTGCTTTCCAGTATTTTAGCATACCATTGTGTCTGGTTGTGCGGCTGGGTGTTTGCACTCACTTCAGCAGTCAAGAGGATGTTCCTGCCAACAGACAAGACCACCAGCCTCCAACAACACTTCTTGCTTGGGTGGTTGCTTAGAACAACCACCACTGACCCTGGTGTTTTTGGACTAGATGCCAGAGACCTTAATCTGCTGTGCCTATTTTGCTTGTGCCAACTGCCAGCAACCCCACTGTGTTTTTGTGAGCCTCCAGCAGCTACGGTGTGCAGCTCTTGTTTTCCTGCTCTTCCAGTATTTTCTGGGATTGTGCCTTCTTAGACCCTTGGTGCTCAGATAGGAGTTCATAGCACCCCTAGGATATGTCTCCTTAGAGCCCTGAGCTTTTGTTTTATGTGCTTTGTAGCCTTGTGTGACAGCCACCAGTTAATGACCAGGAAATAGAACCAAGGGGTACACACAGATACAGAGGTACCTGCTTCTGGATGCACTAGCAGATGCTCTTCTGCTGGGCAGCCTTATCCACAGATGATGGTCACAGAGGGAATCTCCAGCATATTCTCCACCACATGTCCAATATTCTTCTTTCCAGCATGCAGCCATGTCTACATTCTGTAAAAGTCCACAGTCAGAAAAATACTTATTGTTCCATTTGCAAACCGAAATCTGATAAACACCACTTCATCTTGGAGAAATGTGTGCTTTCAGGCAGATTTCGGCCTCTCTCTATTCTAGATTTATTTTTTGACACTTTCCCATCTATTAGTTTATTTACTATGTTATTTTTTCCTTGATTATATATAGCAAAATGTGTTTTAGGTGTGTATGTGTATGTCCTATTGTTGAAAAAAAGAAAAATCATCCTGAATATGTGCATGAGTGTGTTTTGCCATGTCTCAAGCTTGTAGTAAACTTGCAACCCTGCCTACTGAAGTAACTATTAATACAAAAACATTTATTGATATAATCTCCTTCATTAAATAAATAATTAAATCCTACAAAATAACTTTTCTTAAGCTTTCACTAGCATCCTCTCATCATTACCAAGTTCTTTATCTTCTATGCACTTTTATTTAATCAAAAAACAGTTCTGATGTGTCTGATGTGTCAATATAAACATGGGGAAAAAAACTTTGTCTCTAGATAAAGATTTATTAAACAAATTATATATTTTTTTACATATGTTAAAGTTATGACAATGTATAAATTTCTTTATTTTGACAAAATTGTGAGAAAGACCCTTATAATATAATAGATCATTGCTCAATACTGGCAGCTACAAATATTTAATGTGAATTATGTGTTTAATAGCATTTTAAGTATTTGAAACTCTAGCTTTTCTCTACAGAAGAAACATCTGTTATGCTTTAAGTGCCAAAGTTGGCTAATCCAGTGTGACATGAAACAGTGAAGCTCTTCACCTCCACTAGCCATTTTTCTTTCTTTCTTTCCTTTTATAGTTGAGCCCCTTGGGCTCATCATTCCTCGTGTTGTCAGGGAGCACCGGTGGTGTCAAAAAGAATTTAGACTAACAATAGAGACACACAGCTAGTAAAGGTGTCTGGTAGTCCACCACAGTGGGTCACTCAGATCAACAAGTCAAGCTTGGTGGGTGTTTGTTTGTGTGTCCAGTTGGGGGTGGGTAAATGCTGTGTGTGCAGAGCTTATCACCTTTGGGGTGCATACTTGCACTGACTTGCACTGTCAAATGTTATTAGAAAAAAGGAAGATGTGAATGACATTTTAGGGTCAAAGTTTTCTTTCAATAGCTTTCAATATTTTTCACTATCTTCTTTATTTTCAATTCAGAGCTATGAACATATCTGGCTGAATACATCTAAAGAGGCCCAAAAGTGTAAAACAAAATGCATTGTCCATAAACACCATAATACTGTCACACAAAACAGTTCAGTACTCCCTGAAATCCATTATAGTATATAACAACAACAATAGTACTAATAATGCAAATAAATTAGTATTATTAGTAGTAAATAAGTCTTAAAAATCTTGTTAAGCTAGTTGACATGACCGCTTAGTGTCATTGACCAACTACTGGTTCAGTCATTTCAACAAAAAAAATCAAACAAAAAAAAAAACTACCTTTTTGAAAATGTTTTTACATTTTGATATTGAAATTAGAATTCTATGGCACAATCAACACCTCTCCAAGGCTCTCTTTCCGAACAAGAAAATACAAATAGACCAATGACAATTTTCTGTCTTTCTGATTGAGTTTGGTCAGTTTTAAATGTAAAATTATAAAGCAGTTTTCATGTGTACCCACAAAACTTCTACTAAAAACAAAACACTGGGAAAAGATATTGTAAAGCTAGTGGGGAGAGTGACAAAAGCCGGCACCTAGCCAGCAAGGGGAACCACAGAGTCAAAGTATTACAAAGGACAAGATTTATTATATACAAAAACCCAGGATACAAGTAAACCACATTACATAAAACCAATAACCAAAGCCAAAGGGGAATAAACCTGCTTACAATCGGGAACCAGATAAGAGACAAAACAAACATCAAACTTCAGTGAGTGAATAAACTTAAAGTGCATGAATAAAAAAAGCAATGGGTAACAATGACAACAATTATGAACTGAAATAACGGTTAGAAAACAACATAACCATGAAGAGTTCAAGTGGGGGAAAACTAAACAAACTGTCAAAATAAAAGTTCTCAGCCGGGAGAGATGAGTGAATATGTGACAGATATACCTTAATAAATTATATGCAAGTAATTTGTTGTTAAACACTGTGGCATTTTTGCAGAAGGAATATGAAAAAAAAGGTTTGAACTAAAATGGCTTTTATAGTTGCCAAAACTGACACTCTCTACTATATTGACTAAATGTCAACATATACAGCTTTACCCTCCCTCCACTAAGGGACTCACACGCCTTTTCACTCCTCATTGCACATAGAAAAGAGAGACAATTAATCACACGCAGGTGTTTCCTCTACCAGATCTGATTTCCTGATTTTGCCACACATTCACAGACTTCGCTCAATCACACTCTCTTGCCACAAGCATTAGCATTACAACATTTAGCACATATATTAATTCAGAGCATCTTACATAGGTTACTGCATACATAATATTAAAAAAAACCATAGAGTTTGAACCCCTCAAACTTTTAATCTGTAAGTCACTTAAAAAATAAGTGACCACTACACTGCGAAAAGTAATTAACGTATAAAAAGCACAAAGGTTTGTGGAATTTATACCTTAAATCAATCTATTTGAAGAATAAAAAAAATATCTATCATAACCTAAGATTTATACAATGGTTAAAGGTAAGTGGGCGAACGATTGTGGCTGGGGGGTTAAGAGCCGATAAGATCTGCCCACTCATGCTGGACCAGGCTTTATCTGCTGAACCTTCTCCCCTGCAGGCCTCCCTTTTTCTTAGGAAAGGTTATGTGATGGAACGAGGCACACAGTTGACTCAGGTTGACTTTATTGCTTTTGTTTGACAGAAAAGAAAATCCAGGCAGAATTTTACACCTTACCAACAAGATGTAGGCTGGTTTACATTCTGCATGTCACTCAGAAGTGGCCCAAGCACCAAGTCAAACAAAGTTTAAGCATAGTCACTCTTACTGGGAGTGTATTGCTTTGGAACTCATATTTTGTTTTTATTCAAGTGATTTTTTTTTCTTTAATTTCTTTAATTTAAATCATTAATTTCAACAATTGAGTGCGGTTTATATGTTTTATCATCACCTACTTAGGATTCTGCAATTGTGCTGTTTATTACAATAATGGTAACTTTTGTAAATGTTAATACATTCTGTCATTATTTTTCTATTACCTTCTAAAAGTGTAATCTTACTCAGGTAAATAATCAGATGTTTGGTTGATTTTCTAGATTTCTTACAACTGTAGTGCAATATTCTAATAACTTTTTGGTCAGAATGAAATTTAAGTAGTCTCAGTATAACTGCCTACACATAGGTGATGTGTATTTAGGTTAGTAAAATAAATCCAGTTCAACCAATAGTTTACTTTATGATTTTGTAGTTTTTTTTAAATGTTTTCTTAGGACCCCCTCATCAATTTTCATCGATTCCCACTCCTTATTCTTCCCACTTTACATTATCACCACCCTATCTCTATTTATAAAGTATTTGTTTCTCATACCAAAGTGTTCTGTCAGGTCTTGTTATGGTCATGTAATAGATCACTCTAGTCAAACACCTATTCCCCTCCTTCTCACGGTTACAGGTATTGTTCAAAAGATGGTCAAGCATTGTACATCCGTTCAAAATTCTCTAAATGTGTATGCTATATTGAGAAGTATTAAATAATGAACAGCAGTGAAAGACCAGGTGGAAATGCTGCCATAAGCAACTGTCACAGGAATCATTAAAACTACTCAAGGCAGTGCAAATGCTGCCAATAAGCATTTATTTGCATGCTATCTATTACTTTAAGACATTTCCTGATGCATGAAAGCTTTTACATGTATTACTTTGGCATTTGTTCCTATTTATTACTTCTAGGTTGTTTCTGGTGCTTATTGGATTAAAAGAGTAATGTAGAAGCTTTTACAAATCAGACAATACTTTAAAATAATAAGTAACCTAAATAAATGTGAAGGTTTTACTTTAACCTGTACAGATATTCTACATAATCAATTTATTGAAAGGCTTAATTATTTTGTCATATTCTTGATTTAAAGTCCACAGCTTTACTATTAATTTAGAGATTCATTCATTCATTCATTCATTCATTCATTATCTTCCGCTTTATCCTATGGGTCGCGGTGGGGTTCCCCATGCCCATCCAGGGGAGAAAGTTTCGAGGGCGCCCGAAATGTTCTCCCCTGGATGGGCATGGGGAACCCCCCCCGCGACCCTAGTAGAGGATAAAACAGAAGATAATGGATGGATGGATGATAGACACAGTCTAGTACTATTTATTTCTATAATGATAGTAGAGTGTATAATTTATTAATATACATTTTTTGCTGAAATGGTTTCTGTTTTACACAGAAATTCAAAATGATTATTGTAATTAACACTGACCATACAATATTATCATTGTACATAAATAAAATCACTTAAAATGTCATTGAGTTCTGCAAACAATGAGAAAGTTCTCTTCAGTTCAAAAGAATCTCATGTAGCAGATGGTCCTTATAGCCTTAACTAAAGCCTCTGTCCCATTAATAATTGACTTAAACCCCATATATGATATATCTGCAACATTTACACACAGCGATCACTCGTCCGGCTGCTAAAAGCATTATGACAGTGATTCATACTTAAAACATTTTCACATCTTCATTTGGCCACTGATTTTATACAGAGTGACTTGCATGAGAAGGAGAGAGCAATGCAGGACAGCCATCAAAGGAAGCCACTGAATTTGTTATACTTTTGACTCTTCAGTGTAATCCCACAGCATTAGTGAAATCCCCACTAAAAATCATCAGCTTAGAAAAAAATTACTAATATTTCATCCTGGCTTTTTTCATCCGGCATTGTATATTTGGCCATGTCAGCATAAATGCCCCATTTTGACAATAGTGTGCAAGGTTTTGCTAAATCTAAGATATGTGATCTTATGTTACTATGTTACCAAATTGTTATGAATAATATGTTATTTTAGATCTTGATATAAATATATATTTAAATGTTTTTAGCCAGAATTATACCTTTAAAAAAAAAATGAATATATTGTCAAAGAAAACAATGTAATGATTTTAATGTAATGAATTCAATGTAATGAATTTTAATGTAATTTTATATATATATATATATATATATATATATATATATATATATATATATATATATATATATATATATATATATATATACACCACTTGGACTATGTAAACTGCAACACCCCACTGTGGATAGCAAACTTTACTTTATTGTACAGCCATAAGGTCCCGAAGACCTCCCAAGCTTTTCATTGGCAAATGCCTTCATTTAACCACACACTCCAATAGGGCTACACATCTTGTCTCTCTAAATATCGTTCTGTGAGCTTTTCCCTAGCCAAGCCCTTTCCAAAGCTTGATCCTTCTAGTGCCATCTGTCTCAAGCCTTTTAAAATATAAATTGAAGTAAACTATATTTGGGTTGTGTTGCTTGACCTGAACCTAATAACTATGAGAATGTCATATTCCATCTCTCAAAGCTACAGGAGACAGCCTTGTGATGGATTAAGGATATTGTTTGAGTATAGAGCATCTCCGCCAACAGGTCTTCGCTGGCTCTTATATTTTCTGATGTTTATATATCCTTGCTTCCCACTTATTTCTTGTGGTTGACTTAGTTAATTTCATCCACTGGCATTCTTGGCCTTGCAGGGTTTGCTGTTTGCATTGCAGTTTTTGCTCTGCATCACTTTGAAAATACGTTAAATGTATTTATCTAGTTAGGCAATTTTATGGAAAAAGACTAATCCCTTAAGTGAATGTTTAACAGGTCAAATAATAATTTACTATTGTTTACTGTTTTGATGTTTTATGTACTTGTGTAGCCACACATTTAAAATCACCAAAAATAACATCCTAAAATTACAATATTGTTTAGAATAAATAACACTAACTAAAAATCCTGATTAAATCATGATTATCTAAACACAAAATCCATCCTCCTTTTTTCCCTGAAATTAGTTTAATTAGTTCCATCAAGACGTCCTTTTTATTGCCATATCCAATCAGGAAATATTCAAAACCTGGCAAACAATGATCCTGAAATGTGATTTAAACAATACTTTAAAGAATATTTGGTAAAGAACAAGTTTTATAGATACTGTCAAGAGTTCATAAGATATATAATTTCCTGTTATTTAATCAATAAATCTATGTTAGTCTAGGTTTCTGGATAATGATTCCTCCTGTCCATCTCTAATGGGATGGTCAAAGTCAGCATGGCACCTCTTTTGTGTATTTTGCTATAATCTGTTTTTTTTTTTTTTTTTTTTTTTTTTTGTTTGCTCTATTTTTTTGTAGTCACTGTGTCAATCATGTTCCACATCATTTGTAATATACTTTGAGCACAAGCTCTCCCCAAGGACCTTGCCTCCATTAATCTTCTTCTGAAAAGCCATCCCCATGAGGAAGCTTTCACAGTATTTGTATGAGTTGGGGTGTTGTTCTTCTTTAGTGGCGCTAAACCAATTCACAAGCTGCATATACTTACAAATATATTTTAGTGAAAGACATGAAGAAATCCAGGCAATCAGTACTGGTTTAGCAATTGTTATGACTGGTCAATATAACTAATGTGCAGTCCAAACATGGCAACAGTCCACTATGTTTATGTAAAATCAGAATACACATGTACATGTCTTTTTCCTCTCTAGTAGTGCAGCATATATTATATGCGGACAGTTTGTATAGACAGTTTGTTGGTGTAGATTCGTGCAGTTATGAATTAATAAAAGATGCCTGGGTGTGTGTAAGGCAGTTGTAGAGTGGTAGCAGTAGAAAATAGGAAATACAGCTTCTGGAGAAAGCCTATAATGGTGGCCAGGTGTCATGGTACTGAAACAGTACATTTGTACCACCTGTGAGATGACTATAACTGGAACAGATTGGTGCCAGAGTGGATAATATCAGATGACCTCGGGCAAACATTTGAGTACTGACATCTGCTTCTTTTGTTGCAGATGTCTTTATTAGAAACTAATTTAACTGATGTAGATACATGTGTAGTTTAACATTGATGAAGATGACTATGATTTTTCCATCATTAGATCTGTAAAACTAAAAATGTATCCTAACACAACACCTACTGTATACAGTAGAATTAACCCCTTCATGTTATTTAGCTTTAACTTAAAAACTATTGATTTTTTATTTAAATTAAAAAAAATATTACAGGGCACATTCTCATAAACAATCATATACAAATGATAATTTGTCAAGGATATTTTTAATCAATTTCTAATTATTGTAAACTAACCTAAAGAAACAGTGAAAATTTGCACACTATTCAAAATACAAAGATTATGATAAAGAATAATAGTCACTCCACAATGTAGCCTGAGGCAGCAGGAGAACTAAAGCACTGGCCCCACAGGGAAGCGAGAATACAGAGACCCTCAGATCAGAATAAAGCAGCAACAGAAGGATTTTTTTGATGCAATGTTCTCCCAAAGGACAGACACCCAAATGAGGAAATAAAATCAAAAACAGGTGACAAGAAGTTAAGGCTAATTATCATCATCAGTAATTATATTAAAAACCTACATGATAAAGTGCAAACATCCAGGCTGTGTACTTGACAGTTTTGTTGTCCTGCAAAGAATAAACATGTGTTCAGAAACTAAATAACAACAATGCTGGACAACTAAACATGAACTAAACATTTAAAAAAAAAATCATTTTTAATGAATTGGCAAACAAAAATTGTAGTAAGATCTTTTTAAATGCAAGCCAAACAATACAGTAGCAAGGTAGAAAGCAAATATGTTAAAAAATCGAGTGAAATCACACACAAAATGACCCTATACTCCTCTAAGTTACAAAGAAATACATATTAATTAATTATTTTGTCATTTTACAGTAGAATACAAACCTTATTAAATTGAAATAAAAAATTGTTTCTACATACACGCCTAGAATATGGATATAATAATAAATGTTCAAACAGGTTTGTAGAAGTGTAACTAAATGAAAAAAGCCAGAAAGTCGCAAAAAATAAAGCCCTGAAATGACAGTTACCAAGCTGTCCATTATAAA
The DNA here is from genome assembly GCA_019802505.1 of Corydoras sp. C115. Lineage (NCBI taxonomy): Eukaryota > Metazoa > Chordata > Actinopteri > Siluriformes > Callichthyidae > Corydoras > Corydoras sp. C115. The sequence goes on along the minus strand of JAFMOC010000025.1, from coordinate 835,001 downwards.
CAAGCTTGATTAATTGTGAGAAGCAGACAGACCTACAGAATCTGACACCCTAGTTTACGAAACTTTTCAGATCCATAAACTCTCTCCTCTGCTTCGTAGACAGATAAGTCAAATGCTGTATGAATGCTTTAATATGGGAATTTTTAAGGTGAACGAAATTCTTTACACGTTTTATGCTAAAATATAAAGATTCAATGTTCCTGTAAATTAAATGTGTAAGTAACCTATAGTGTTGAAATAGTGTTGTCTCTTGATTAATCAGTTGCATGACAACCATATGCACTTTATGGTGATTCTCGTAATTTATAAGTGCAACACTACAACAACATTAATTAAATTAGCATGACCATCTAGCTGAGGCCTATATTTTTGATTGGTATCTGTATTTGTGAGAAACATATTTATTAAACATATAATCAATTAATATACTGGTGTGCAAACATGTGCTGAAGGAAAACATGTGTTAAACAACTATAGCAGGGGTATTTAACTAAATTTGAACGAGGTCCAGTTAGAGAAATTTTACTGAAGCAAAGGTCCGGAAGATCGTAATGTCTAACTATTTAAGTGTGATATATATTTAAATATCCTAGTTGTATCAACATCTCCATGTAATCAGTACCTGATTGTCAAATCAAATTAATTTAATACAATTAAAAACATTTGACAATATTTATTGTCATGTATAGTTATTGTATGTTTATAGGTGACAATATGTTTATTGTCACAACATAGAACTAAACATATTTGGATGACTGTCAATGTTTATAATGTTCATTCACAAAATCAAAATCTGGCTGCATTTCAAAATTAGAGAAAATAAATGAAATGTAAACATTGTTCATGTTCAAATAAAGTGGTTAACCTCAGAAAAATTTTTAAACATCTTTACAGTTTTAGATGTTCACTTTCTTCCACTCATTCATCTCCCCCACTTTTTTACTCAGTGAGAGAACTGAGCTTTAGCTTGTCCTGCCAGCATTTTAAATCAGGGCTTGAATGGAGTCAGGGCCATTCTCATACACATGTGAAGGTGGTCATTGGTGAGCCTGAAATGATATTTAGTTTTGATTATGTTCATTCTGGAGAAAGCTGCCTCACAGTTATGTGTGGAGCCAAACATGGTCAAGATGTATAGGGCTAATTTCCTCAGACCTGGGAAAGCTGTTTCAGGGTCCATTTGGAGCCAGAAAGTGGAAGGGTATGTTCTTAAAAACTGCTCTTTCAGGGCCACATCTACTTGGAGATCAACCAATTGCATCTGAAGAGGCCCAGCATTTACCCATTTCAAGTGCTGTGTGACTTCCTTTGAAAAGCCCCTGACATATGTGATGAGAAATGGGTTCTGAATGAACATGGTGAGCTGCTTTCCAAAGCTGAAGCTGACAAAATGGTTGCTGAAGTTTACAATCAGCTTATCAATAAAGTAAACAAAAGACTATACTTCTCGCTTGCTCTGAACCAGTTCCTGCACTGCTGGGAAGTGTGCAGAGTCTTCTTTAAACACAAGTTTTCTCTGAAATGAGCAGACAGCTATCATTAGTTCACAAATTGAATTGTCCTTGCCCTGTAGCCGCAAATTTAGTTCATTCAGATGTGAAGTTTTATCAACCAAAAAAGCCACATTGTCCATATGTTTCTCATTTTCTAAAAAGAGAGAAAACTGTGCGGACTTCTGACTTCTTAGCTCTGCCAAAAAAGATGCTCCTTCCCTCCTAATGGACCAACCTTTGCTGAGCCATCGCAAATTGTTGTGATGCAAAAAATAATCTGCATTGGCACCAACTTCTCTAAGAAATTCCCTAAGCATGCGATGCTGGTAGGAAGAGGATGCTCTGAGAAAATTTATCATTTTCATCATTGTGTTCATCACCTCAGCATGCTCATCTGACAGGGAGGCACAAAGGACAGATTGATGAATGATGCAATGAACATGGTGAGCTTAGTGTCCTCTTTCAATCTTGCTACAGCTCCTTTTCCCCTTCCATTCATAGCAGGAGCTTCATCTGTGGTTATTGAAACCACTTTTTTTTGGCTCTATTCCTCTCTTTGTTAGCATGTCCTTAATTGCCAGGTAGATGTCTTCGCCTCTTGTACTAGTCTTAAGGGCAGTGACACCCAACAGGTCTTCACACAATGCTTTCTGGTCTGTGTTGAAAAAACCTGACATATGTGACAATGCTCAGCTGTTAGTGTATGTCAGTGGACTCATCCTACACATGGTGCCTTATGCATGAATTCATCTAGCTGGGTTAGCACGTCCTGAGTCAATGTTTCACTTTTCTTTGTGGCAGATGATGCTGACATGGGCATTTACTTTATTTTATCACAACACTCTTGTTTTTGTTTTCCCTCATGTAGTGTTTCAGCTACCTCACTCATGCAGTCTTTGACTCTCTGTGAATCATAACCCACTACCATAAAGGCTACAAACGCGGCCACAGAATCCAGAGAACAAAAGATGCTCATGGAGATAAAGGATTCAGATCTATTCAGGGTCTACAGAGCAAACGATTTTCTGACAGATTTAAAATTAAAAAAAGTTTTTTTCCTTTCCAAAAATCCAAAAAGGATTTGCTGAGTCAGCAAGTAGAAAGCTTTAAAGGATTCAAACTCAAATTCAGATTACAAAGCATGTTAGCTGGTTGCTAATGCTCTTTTCTGCACCCATGACTTTTCTTCTCTCAACACTAACATTACAACCAGCATCTTCTGCTCTACCCTAATGACCTGTCTAGTCTCTAGCTCCTAGAGGTGCTTTGAAAATAACTATTTGATTTGTTAAAAGAAATGGGAGTGAATACAGCTTTTTATTTTTATTTATTTTTTATTAATTTTTTTTTTTACCACTACTATTGACATTTCTCAAGCGCTAGTTCATATCCTTTTCTGGGTGTATCTGCCCAGCGCCTGAAACATTCTGTCCTGGGTGGACATGAATAACTGCTCTACGACCTATGCTAGTTAGGATTAAGCTAAGGATAACAGATGAATGAATGGGTGGAGATTCAAAAAAGTCAAATAGGCTCATGATAAAATGCAAAATGTATTTTAATCACACCTCATGCATATGTACTTCTGACAGTACCCCCCACCCAATGGGCATCCTCCAGCAAAAAGCCAAAGAAAAGATGATATCATGTGGTGAGGAACATGAGAGAACCAAAATTAAAAATCGTCCTGCACATAGGTAGAGGGATTGAAGGGCTCATTGCAGTGCAGGAACAGCGTGAAGAGTATAAAAGAGTGAGAGATGTGAACAGACAAGGAGACTAGAACCATGACGCAAAGTGACATGAAGCAATACAGTGGGAAAAAATTATTGATGTCTACACTGGAACAAGACAAGGAAAGATGCTGATGTGACAACCCCAGTGGAGCAAACAGATGTTCAAAACACGAGAAAAGGTGATTTAGCAATCTCAACAACAGGAAGCAGCCAGCAAAGCCTGGACTGGAGATTAAAACCCATGGAACATTGCAGGGTTGGGAAGACAAACCAAACACACACAAAAAAATGTGTTTCATGTGTTTCATGAAGCTTTTTTTGGTCAGATCGTTCCACCGCAACCTGTGGCTGAAGTGCAAAATGCGGTTATAATCACATGAAACACCGATAATCAAATACAACTCATGCCTAATTAACAATGACTAATTACAAATTTTACTTAAATATGCAATTACAAAAACAAAAACCCAGTAAAATCAGGAGTGCCAAATGCACAAGATAATTACAGGCTGTGAATTTTCCCACCAAAGTTTCAGTCCATCTAATATTATGAATAAATTTAATTAAAACCCCTCACAGAGCTGTGTAGTTGGGGTTTGAATGCAATTTTCTTGGTGGATATTATGCTATAATAAATTAGATGTTTTGAATAAGATCAGGTTGATGATTAGACTGGCTAAATAATTTTTTTTTTGTTGATACTCACTGGACACAATTATTTTGGCAATTATGAATTATTATTACCAATATACTGATAAAATCATCATTTAGTCAGATCCTCAGAATGATAATATATGAGGGGATGTTTTAGTGACATCATTTTACTTTGTAATAATGAACAAATTTAATGAGCATTTAACTTTGGCATTATACATTAGAGAGTGGTACTTTTTTATTTACTAATATACTGTTAATTTTGCTCATTCTTACTTCAGTAGATCATGGTTACCACTCTCTTAGCCTCATTTTCATGATTCTTCAAACAATTTTTATATAAGACTGAACTGTTTTTCTGATGTACATCTATACAACAAATGAGAATTATGAAATAAGTCTGAAATCTGTGTTAGATCTCGCAATTCAGCTAAAAGACTAACTGACAAAATGGATCCAGAATTAGGGAATGAATAAAAGTAGAAAATTAACCAAATGTACTCAAGTAAGTCAATGTGCACGAATTTGTAATTAAAAAAAAGTCATTAATTAGTCCTCATTACAGATTTACTTATGTGAAATTGTAATATTTCATTTCTATATTAAACTTTTTTAAAAGAGATAGTGCTAGTTTGACATTTCATCTCAACAGACATACAAAGAAAATTTTTTAAAGCCTAATCAGACATTTTAAATCTGTTTAAATCTGTTTTTTTTTTTTTTTTTTTTTATGTTAAAAGAAAGCTAAGAATGTTGATTATAGTTATAGCTTCAATGTGTTCTGTGACAGTGACATTATTCTGCTATAAAGGGTATTTTTATTGTTATTAAGATTAAAAAAATCTACATTGGCCCAAATTTTAACACACTTCAAATTATTGTGCACAACCATATGCTTGTATGTAAACTATTATACAAAAAAACTAAATAAAATAAAGATGTAATTGTTTTACTCAACGACGGTGAGAAGAAATGTAAAAAAAAATAGTGTTACAACAGAGGCCATAAGGTTAGGCACACACATTGATTTTTCAAACTGAACCTAGATGATACAATTTTCTGTTGGCATGTGAATTAGTTTACCTGTGACTTACCAGTAAACAAAATTGACCTGCATGTACTAAAAATCACCAGGAGGAAATAGCACACCAGACTGATTTAAACACTTACAGACCCCCTCCCCTAAACACACACAAAGTGACATGCACAACACAACAATAAACAGATTTTATCATATTTACCTGCCTTTTACATCTCTTAATCACTTGCAACCTTTTAATCACTGTATTATGCCTTAAAAGGGGAGACAGTCAATTAAACCTTAATTACATTGATCTGTTGTCAGTTCTAGAACTAAAAGATTGTTTGGGACAGCACTACCTACCTATCTACCATAAGGGGGTTTCAATATTTCACCATTTCAATTTATTTCAAATACAATGTAATATCTACTGTAGATTGATATGCATAAGCTGTCTTTTTTGTTTTCCAGATTTAGATAAGCCAGTACTTACGGTTCACCAGACTATCAGTGATGTTCGAGGAAACTACTACCAAGAAAAGACTGTGTTTCTTCGCTGCACTGTGAATTCCAATCCACCCGCTCGATTCATCTGGAAACGAGGCACTATTCCCATAGAGCAAAATAAAGACAATGGTGTGGATATATATGAGCCTCTGTATACACAGGTATACATCATGATCCTAAATAAAAATATATACTTAATCTTAATGGCAAAAGTATTTACAATTTATCAACAAATACAAAGTGAGTATTATTGACATGTCATTCAAAAATTGTGATTATTAATAAAAAGCATCAGCAACATCTTTTAATGTGGTTTGCATTTTAGAATTTTTTTTTTTACCTTTTTACATGCTTAACTTTCTTAGTGTAACAGAATCAATGCATTAGGTCATTAATGATCCTTAGAAAATACTCTCAATAAAAGCTTAAATAACAGCAAAAATGGTATCATTTTGTGTGTAAAAACCTCTTAAAACTATTATACTAATTCATTTTTAATTTTAGGATATTTGTTATATTTTTGTAAATATAAAATCTTATATATTCGCACCATATATATGTGTATGTGTGTGTGTGTGTGTGTGTGTGTGTGTGTGTGTGTGTGTGTGTGTGTGTGTGTGTGTGTGTGTGTCTGTGTGCGTTAAGGGCGCTGATAGAGGCATGTGAATATGTGGTAATAAAAGACCCACTGTGTAAATAGATGGATGGAATGCATACAGAAGCAGGGTGGTCCCCCAGAGGCGAATGCAGCCACCAGACATGGGAAATGAATGATGAACTTGTGATCCACGAATCCGAAAGCCATTATTAAGCACCAGTTTGCATTAGAAGAAAGAGATGGGAGGAGAACGGGAGCCCAAATTAATGCTTTTGTAATATATCATTCCTCTGACAATAATTTATAAAATAATAGAAAGGATTTTAATATTCAGAAAGATTTTTATCACTATTTCATGGTAACATTTTAGCCAAAAGGTAAAAATATCAACAAGAGCAATTTCGTTTTTAATATTTTGTCTAGAGTCTCTAAACAAAGATGAAAATTTATTATTGACTTGCAATGTGTGAGAATCATATTCTTAGGCAACATAATATCAATATCATACATAAGATCAAAAATATTGCAGTGCATTATCAAACAATCACACCTAAACAAACTTGAAAGACATTTGTCGCAATCACAGTCTTAATTATAAAATTTAAGAATCGATACTATGGATCATTGATTTACTATAACTATCACCATACAATACTATAACTGACTACATCTTTAAAAATACATTTACGTCAATAAAAATAGGCTGTTATACTGTAGCTACATATGCAAATTTGTCAAGCACTTTTTATTCATTCATTCATTATCTCCCGCTTTATCCTCTATTAGGGTCGCGGTGAGGTTCCCCATGCCCATCCAGGGGAGAACGTTTCGGGCGCTGGGCAGATAGTCCCAGGACAGGGCGCCAATCCATCGCTGCCACTTAATTTAGAAAACTACAATAATGTTTTGCCTTTGCTCTAAATTCAGCATTTACATTTAATGACCTGTATATTATATTGCTTCTCTAAACACAGTCTGAGATATCTTTAGCTTTAAATTAACAAACATCCTGTCATCGTTAGCCTGCTGTATGAGTTCATGAGTTGCACTTTTGCTACAGGATTGACTAATTTGAAAAGTACAAATGTGTGAAAGTGTACTGACATTCATAATACAGTGCATAAATCCTAAAGTGAGATTTAGGATACATTTTGGCAAATTTTAGATCTTACATATAAGGCTCTTCATTAGGAGGCTCTGGAGTATATTGTGTAAATTTCTGATGTCCCATGCAAACAATCAATCCTTGAGGTCATCCAGTAAAGGGCTCCTGGTTGTAGCAAAAAGAGGAATGTACTTTTGCAGTGCAGGTTCCTAAACTATGGAACAGTCTTCCTCTTGATGTTACACTCTCTAAATCTACATTATGGTATAGTAATGATTGAGAAAGTAAGGGCTGAATATCTGTTTTTAAGTCTCATGTGTAATAGCTAGGCATTTGTTATTTTTATTTCATGTATCATACTATATCTTATTTAAGTTTTATTTTTGTCATTATCTCAGATTCTGTGCCACTGTAAATCACTTTGTGACTATGTCTTAGAAAAGTGCGATATAAATAAATCAACAATACAAATAGAGTTAGAGTATTAATTGAAGTCATGGTTTAGTTAAGGTATTTAAAATATTTAAATAATGAATACACTGCATCTTTACACTGTGTGTGTGTGTGTGTGTGTGTGTGTGTGTGTGTGTGTGTGTGTGTGTGTGTGTGTGTGTGTGTGTGTGTGTGTATTTACAGGGTGAGACTAAGGTGTTAAAACTAAAGAACCTCAGACCTCAAGACTTTGCTAACTACACATGTCAGGTGTCTGTTCGGAATGTCTGCGACATACCAGATACATCAGTCACCTTTCGATTAACCAATGCCACCAGTGAGTTCTATTCTTGTTCTCTATATTTTCTCCTTACTTTAGACCTCAACTGAGCTGTTTTAGTGCCATTTCATTCTTTGTTGGGGAAGCATATTAGGTCACTGCATAATGTTGACACATTGTCTAATCCACTTTAGTATTTGTATCTATGATTAGTTTTAAAAAGCACTTTTTTCTTGCTTCTAATAACTTTTTGATTTAAATATTTTTCTCAACATTTGATTAAAACATATAAAAGTGGACTAACCAGATTGTAGTTCAAATTTACCTAACCCAATATTTTAATGAAATATGGCCTAACCTTATCGTATTTTAATAACCATTATTCACATGAAAACATCCAACTATCCATTATCTTTCACTTCCTCTACTAGGGTCGCGGGGGAGGGGGAGGGTTCCTGCATGCCCATCCAGGGGAGAATGTTTCGGGCGCTGGGCATATACACCAACGACAGGGTGCCGATCTATTGCTGGACACACACTCACTCAAACTGACAGACACACACAAACACACTCTATATGAACAAAACACGTGAAAATAATTATACAAATTATACAATAGCATGATTTCGTCACATCATGTCCATGTCCCTCATATATATATATATCCATCCATCTATTATCTTCCGCTTCTATCATTACATCATCGGTTTAAGTTGTTTATAGGCAACATTTCGAAGACATGTGACTGATTATTTTGGATGGTTGTATATTTTGACATTGTATATTCAATACGTCAGATAAGCCATACTTAGATCATTATATGAACTATTGAAAACTAAAATGTGTCTCTTACCAACAATGGCATGTCTAGAATAAGTGCCATGATTGAAAGTGTTACAGCAAGCAATCACAAGACTCAATTGTCAAGCAATGTTAAGTGTTGTTAAAGAAGGGCAATCAGTAAGGAGGAGGAATGTACCCAACTGACCCCTAATCATACTCCTCCAAACCATGTACCTCCCTGGCCTTCGTAGACTTTGCATCCACCATACCTTCTGTGAAAGATTCATTGCAGGGATTGAAGTGGTTTTCACTACAATGATGGGACTGAATCATCATGAGTCCAATCATCTCTCAGCTCTGATGATGACATGTCCTTTTGTGGAAATTCACAAGAAAGTAACAGTGGATAGGATGACTTTTCTCATGGAGATTGTTGATCTAGGTCTTTTACTTAAGAAGAAGTTAGTATTGTTCATAGGTTTCCAGGAGCTTTAGGTATTTTTTTTACTAAGCGAGACTATCCATCCATTATCTTCTGCTTTATCCTATATTATGGTCGCGGGGGAATTCCCTATGCCCATCCAGGGGAGAACATTTCGGGCGCTGGGCAGATACACCCAGGACAGGGCGCCAATTTATTGCTGGGCACACACTCACACCGACACACACACTCTATATGGGCAAATCTAATATGCGGCAATTTGGAGAACTCAATTGACTTGATCCATGTTTTTTGGACTGTGGGAAGAAATCGGAGAACCCGGTGGAAACCCACGCGAACACCGGGAGAACATGGAAACTCCACCCAGATGGGGATTCGAACCGGGAATCCCTAGCGCTGAGAGGCAAACGTGCTAACCACTAAGCCACCGTGCCGCCGTAAGTGAGACTATGTTCAGTCTATTTTGTATTTCCTTTCACTACATACTGATTTCTATTTGACTACCAGACAGACATTTGGCTTAATTGAACAGTACAAGTTAAGAATAAAGATGTATCAAATAATCTATTAGTATTTAGAAATATTAGTTAAATTAGTTAATATAAAGTTATGGTACCAAAAATTTGTAAATAAGCTAATTTAAGTAACAATGACACTTTAAAGTCCACAACTTATTTTGCTCACCACCACAGGAGGGCCTGTCACCCACAGGTCAGCATTAAAGAGCTCAAGTTTTGTGAGACCTTGCAGACTCAGTTTAGTGTTTATTTTCTTCAACAATATACATATAAGAACAATAAAATGAAAAAAATTGAATGAATAAACGTTTTCCAAATGTTTACCTTCTGCTTTTGTGTCAGTACTTGAAAGCATCTAATTTATATTGTGGGTTTGTATACATGGTGAGCAGAAAATGCTGCTCCTGTGCCATTGTGTTTGTTTTCCGTTCCCTGTTGAATAACGCACTGTTTTTGCATCCCTAAACACACTGAAGTGCCCGTTTATGAAGGTACTTATTTATTTTTTCTGCAATCTGTGCCTTCTTACTTTTTTGATTTTCCAATTGCATACAATATAGATTTTTAAAATTTAATTACCTTTGATTGGTAAAAAGAAATGTATACAATGCATACCATTTTTTTACTTGCCCCTTGCTATCTTTATTAAGTGTAATGTTGCACATTTGGATGGCTTGGAAGTTTTCTTGCTTTAAGCACTCTGTTAATTTAGCTGTAGGAATTAGAAGGAATTAATAATTGTTTTGAACTGGCATAATAATCACATTCTTTTTGTCAGAGCAATAAAAAAACACACTTTAACAGCATACTTTCTAAATTAATAATTAGTGATTAAAAAGTGTGATTATTTAAGTTCTGTTGGATTTATGGAGAAACACATTTTAATCATGTAAATAACAAAATAGCTTTGACTGGTGCCAATTTGTTTTTATTGTTTAGAAAAGATTTACGTGTCTTCCTGAAAAAAAGACTTATTTATAATGAATTGTCACAATATTGCTGATGCAATATGCTGTTAATTCATTTGAAACTGCTTCAAATTATTGCTATCAATGGCATTCAACCACCTACAGGTGAGTAGGTGTCTACAATGTAGGAATGTTATTCCAAATAGAATATCTAGACTGTGAAGAATAATCATTAAGACAAAGAGGCACAGAAACAACTTGAGCAGCAATCTGAAAAACCAAACGAGTAAACAAAGAAAAAGGGTAAAAAAAAAAATTTATAAAGAGAGAGGTAGGGTGGGGCTAGTAGAGTAAACAACATACAGCTGTGATTAAACTGAATATGAGTACCCAGAGAAAGAAGGAAACAGGTGGATGTATAGGGTGGATCAAATATGGCAGTCCCACCCTTGTCAAAAGGGTTGTGAGGAAAACAAGAAGGACTGTCCCGAGAACAAGGAGCAGGTGGATTGAATCATTTTCCAGGTGGTGTTTTAACAAGTTGAGACAAAATTGGGATTAACAAATTGTGTCACATCTGCACTATTGGTGGAAGACTATCTGATGTCCAGAATAAAGCGAATAAAGTATGATAAGGCACTTAAGAAAAGGTGGCAGAACTATTGTGAGCTCTGTTTGGCACTTGGTAGGCTCTGAAACAGTAAAAAGTGCACTCAACAGGAAGCAATGATAGAAGTGAATCAGCCTACACTATATTGTGCAAGTGGGAAAGAAAATCAGCCTTAGTGTTGTAATTGCCCCATTGTTAAAAAATTAAAAACTGGAAACTAAAAATTAATATGATCTGCAGAACTTGATAAAACAGTGAGACATTAAGGCCCCCTCCAGTACCCAATGATCTTCTGATCAGTTAAAACAATGAAATTAACATTTAAACTCATCAGCCAATGATATAACTTACAGTAACACACACACACACACACACACACACACACACACATATATATATATATATATATATATATATATATATATATATATATATATATATATATATATATATATATACAGTGGGTTGCAAAAGTATTCATACCCCTTGAACTTTTCCATTTTTTGTCACATTACAACCACAAACATAAATATATTTCACTGGAATTTAATGTGAAAGACCAACACAAAGTGGTATACAATTGTGAAGTGGAAGGAAAATTATACATGAATCAACATTTTTTTTACAAATAAAAAACTGAAAAGTGCGACGTGCAAAAGTATTCAGCCCCCCTGAGTCAATACTTTGTGGAGCCACCTTTTGCTGCAATTACAGCTGCGCAAGTCTTTTAGGGTATGTCTCCACCAGCTTTGCACATCTAGTGACTGAAATTCTTGCTTATTCCTCCTTGCAAAACAGCTCAAGCTCAGTCAGATTGGATGGAGAGCGTTTGTGAACAGCAGTTTTGAGATCTTGCCACAAATTCTCAATTGGGTTTAGGTCTGGACTTTGACTGGGCCATTCTAACACATGAATATTCTTTTTTTTAAACCACTCCATTGTAGCTCTGGCTTTATGTTTAGGGTCGTTGTCCTGCTGGAAGGTGAACTTCCGCCCCAGTCTCAAATCTTTTGCTGACTCCAACAGGTTTTCTTCCAAGATTGCCCTGTATTTGGCTCCATCCATCTTCCCATCAACTTTGACCAACTTCCCGGTCCCTGCTGAAGAGAAGCACCCCCAGAGCATGATGCTGCCACCACCATATTTGACAGTGGGGATGGTGTTTTCAGAGTGATGTGCAGTGTTATTTCTCCGCCACACATAGCGTTTTGCATTGTGGCCAAAAAGTTCAATTTTGGTCTCGTCTGACCAAAGCACCTTCTTCCACATGTTTGCTGTGTCCTCAACATGGCTTCTGGCAAACTGCAAACGGGACTTCTTATGGTTTTCTTTTAACAATGGCTTTCTCCTTCCCACTCTTCCATAAAGACCACATTTGTGTAGTGCACGACTAATTATTGTCCTGTGGACAGTTTCCCTCACCTGAGCTGTGGCTCTCTGCATTTCATCCAGAGTCACCATGGGCCTCTTGGCTGCCTCTCTGATCAGTGATCTCCTTGTTCGGCCTGTAAGTTTAGGTGGACGGCCTTGTCTTGGCAGGTTTACTGTGGTGCCATACTCTTTCCATTTCCGGATGATGGATTGAACAGTGCTCCGTGAGATGTTCAAAGCTTTGGAAATCTTTTTATAACCTAAGCCTGCTTTAAACTTCTCCAAAACCATATTCCTAACCTGTCTGGTGTGTTCTTTGGACTTCATGATGCTGTTTGCTACCCAATATTCTCTTAACCAACATCTGAGGCCGTCACGGAGCAGCTGTATTTGTACTGAGATTAGATTACACACAGGAGGACCCTTTTGAGTCATTAGCACTCATCAGGCAACTTCTGAATGCAATTGGTTGCACTCAGGGAAAAGGGGGCTGAATACTTTTGCACGTCGCACTTTTCAGTTTTTTATTTGTAAAAAAAATGTTGATTCATGTATAATTTTCCTTCCACTTCACAATTGTATACCACTTTGTGTTGGTCTTTCACATTAAATTCCAGTGAAATATATTTATGTTTGTGGTTGTAATGTGACAAAATATGGAAAAGTTCAAGGGGTATGAATACTTTTGCAACCCACTGTGTATATATATATGTTTTTTTTATTTGTATTTTTTTTTTTTAAAATCCTAAACATTGTTATGGTGAAATGCATATGTGATAATAGGGGTGTGATAATTAGGGCGTGATAGGTGATGCAGGGCCTTAAGCTTAAATATTTTTAGACAGACAGATATAGACAGATATATTTAAAGATAAGATATAAGAGATTATGAGGCTATGGGATGAATATGTTATATCTTTAGTCAGATATTTAGTAAGATATTCACACATGGCGTTGTGCTCTGAATATTTGACTAAAAAGCGAATACCACAAATACCTATATGTAAATATTCAACAGGAATTGTTTAATTGTGGATACTCTTTTCTGATGTATCATCCACTAAATTAATTTATACTGATAAAATGAATTGCTTACAAGTATAGTGTATGCTTTGTCCATAAGATGCACAGATTGGTTATTGGTTATTAGTTGGGGTGACCTTTCTTCAACTTTAAATTAATACAAAATTCATCTTCTAAACAAAAGCAGTCCAACTAATTCAATAGTCATTACAAACTATCAAGTCAACAAAAAAATTTCAAACGTTCTTAATGATTTCAAATGTTGGAAATGTACTGTGTTTAAAATGAGATGACAATTTATTGCTTGTTTTTCAAATAGGTCATGGCTTAAGTCGATACACACACACTTAAGCAAACACAAAAGAAACACTTTTAAGATCAGACAATGATTGATCCTCATATAATAATTTTCTTATTGGTTGACTCTGGCTGCCAGCGATGCTGCATCAAATCATTCTTTCACAAGTAACTGAGCCATGAAACAGTGTTGAGGATTTCCGTTCTTACCCTCACATAATCTCTCTCTATTTTTTCACTCTTCTGCTCCCATTCCAGCTCACATTCTATCTCTCTCTCTCTCTCTCTCTCTCTCTCTCTCTCACACACACACACACACACACACACACACATACAAAAACACAAGCACACATGGGGCTCCCAGTTTTATTTAATATAATTAATTATCTATGTATTTTGTAAATGTATATACAATAACAGTAGATATAATATTCACTCCCATCTGGAGTGAATTTATCCAAATCTGTGGTAATGTGTGCAACAAGTATATGTGTATGTATTGATAATTAATTAATTAATTGTATTGGACAGTAAAAAAAAAAAAAACTGGTCTGTTTACCATACAATATTCACCATATAATACTCATCAAACTCATTGTATGGTTTTGCAAAATAGGTACAGATATGTTGAGTAGAAGTGTACTTGATATTTCCCATTTGCACAGACCTTCATAAAAATAAATAACATAGTATAAACCAACTTAACACCTAGAAACCAATGTTTTAGATTTGCAGATGAATGCTTACACCAGAGATGCTTACCATTGAGATAAATATCTGGGCACAGTAAAAACTCTGCTTAAAATTATTACCACCCATCTCCACCCACACCACTTGGTGCAAGTCAAAGAATCAGAGAACTGGTATTTTAGCTTTTATATAACCCTTTGGTTAACGTATTAAGTATTATGTAGTTTATATATTACATAACAAATTACAGATTTTTAGGTCACCTTCCACCTAGAGCTTTAATTAGTAATTATAAAGTAGGTCTGATTCAGTTCACACTTACATTACAGCAGGCAGCTAGACCAAAGATCTATTTAATCAAATACAATCTTATGTGCAAGTACCTGCAATATGCAAGGATTTAAATAGAAAGTGAGTTAAAGTTTGCTTCACAATCTGTCACAATTTACCAAGGTCCAGATGAGTGTAGGGACAACCACACGACCACAGGTAGCAGGTTCCAGAAATAAGAGATTTATTCCATGGTTACTACGCAAAACAAAAAACACACAACCAAGGACTTGAACCTCAGCAAGGCTTAAATAACAAAAGACAGGTCATATGACACAAATTAATGAACTGAAATAGGGCACAGCTGCGTATAAATGAAAACAAACTGAAACGTGGAACAACGGAACTTAAAAGTGCAACCAAAAATAACGCTAAACCAAATAGTTCAGACAGGAGGGTAGCGAGAATCCTGACAGTACCCCCCCAAGGGGTGTGTACACAAAAAGTAGCGTCCAAAAAAAGATAAGGTGGTCCAGGGCCTTGTGGATCAAAGATTCATTGCGGGGGTAACAGTCGCTTGCGGCACAACTGCTGGGTGCGCTGACCGTGTCGCTGGCGGCACAACTGCTGGGTCGCTGTAGGAACCTGGAGCATCAACCGATTCGCGGGAGGAACCTGGAGCACCGACCGAGTCGGTGGAGAAAGCTGGAGCACCGTCTGAGTCACAGGAGGAACCTGGAGCACAGTCCAAGTCGCCAGAGGAACTTCGTGAGCAAGCCAAAATACAGGAGGAGGTCTTAGCGCAGAAAATAAACTTGGAAGATAAACTGGAGAAAAACTTAGTGCTGAACAGGTCGTTGGAGACATACTGCGAACCAGCAGATTAACAGTGTGCCCTGACCAGGTAGCAGGCGGCATGACTGCCGGGTGCGCTGACCCACGGGAGGAACCTGGAGCACTGACCGAGTCGTGGGAGGAACCTGGAGCACCGACTGAGCTAAGAGTACAGACAAACTCACATGGGGTGATCTGAGCACAGTCTGACTCGCAGGGGGCGCTCTGACCACGGTCTGACTCGCAGGGGGCGCTCTGACCAAGGTCTGTCTCGCAGGGGGCGCTCTGACCACAGTCTGACTCGCAGGGGGCGCTCTGACCACGGTCTGATTCGCAGGGGGCGCTCTGACCACGGTCTGACTCGCAGGGGGCGCTCTGACCCCGGTCTGACTCGCAGGGGGCGCTCTGACCATGGTCTGACTCGCAGGGGGCGCTCTGACCATGGTCTGACTCGCAGGGGGCGCTCTGACCACGATCTGACTCGCAGGGGGCGCTCTGACCACAGTCTGACTCATGTGGGGCGCTCTGAGCACGGTCTGACTCGCAGGGGTCGCTCTGACCATGGTCTGACTCGCAGGGGGCGCTCTGACCACGATCTGACTCGCAGGGGGCGCTCTGACCACAGTCTGACTCATGTGGGGCGCTCTGAGCACGGTCTGACTCGCAGGGGTCGCTCTGACCATGGTCTGACTCGCAGGGGGCGCTCTGACCATGGTCTGACTCGCAGGGGGCGCTATGACCACAGTATATCTCGCAGGGGGTGCTCTGACCATGGTCTGACTCGCAGAGGGCACTCTGACCCCGGTCTGACTCGCAGGGGGCGCTCTGACCACGGTCTGACTCGAAGGGGGCGCTCTGAGCACAGTCTGACTTACGGGGGGAAGCTCTGAGCACAGACTGACTCACGTGGGGTGCTCCCAGCACAGTCTGACTCACAGGGGTGGTGCTCTGAGCACAGTCTGACTCACGGGGGGAAGCTTTGAGCACAAACAAGGAAATCTGGAAACAGGAGTGATGGAGCGGACAAAGCAAAGGTGATAGACTACAAAAACAGGGGAGACTGGGCACGTCCGAAAAAGTAGATACCATAGACCTTGTGGAACTCTCTAAGTGCTTAGGAACCAATACACCCACAATAGCATCAGAGGAGACCCCTTTCCCCACAGCCGAAGGGGGGGGGGGGACCCTTAGCCTTATCCCGGCACTTGTGCCTAGATGCGCTGGGGGGTTTAACAGAACCAAGGTAGTCATCAGACCATAACTCAGAGGAGTTTTTAAGTGTATAATCAGGGAGGATAGTCAGGGAACGCGGTGTCATAAATAAATAAAAAAATATAAGTATAAGTATAAGTATATAAATATAAGTAAAGTAGAGTAGTGAACATAAACAAAATGGAAGGCTTAAATAACAAAAGACAGGTCATGTAAAATAATATAGACTTTACACTACAGGGCATGAATTAAACACATATATCTTATCATAAGACTGTTGCATTTTTTTAAACATTCTAGTGTAACAACAGCAATTGATATATGAATATAATTTGTGTATATTTATGTAAAAATTTGTATGAAACATTTTAGAAATTTAAAAATTAGAGCATGTGGTAGAAAAATTTTAAATATAGTTACATAAATAAGGTGTTATTTAATAAATAATTGTATTTAACTTTTCTTTTTTAATCCTATTCTCAGGTTTAAAATTATCTGATTTTCATAACATTTTAAATTTGCAGAAATGTGTTATTTTCGTGACCTGTTTAGTTCATTTTAGCTGCATGCAAAAAAGGTCAGAAACAGAACTGGTAAGAAGATTTTAGAGTGTTTCATTTAAAGGGCCAGGTCAGAATGAATCAATGCTTTTGCTAGAATAATCATCTGAGGCTCTGTTCTGCCAAATTTCAGCTTGAGGTTACAGATCTTCATCCAAACACATGTTAGTCAAGCAGAAATTGTGATATCTGCTAAAAAAAGGGCATGAAAAGCTAGGTTTTATACACATAAATATGATACGAGAACCAATCAGCCTGAATGACCAAGGCATATGAAATCATGTATAGTGATTTGGGGAGAAGGTGCAACCCCAAGGGCACGCAAGTGTTCAATTGATAAGATGTTCAAATAACCTCTCCATGGTAATTTGAAGGACCTTCCTATAAGTTGGCATCTAAACCATTGATGTGCTATTTTAGTTAAAGAGGACAATGAAATCTAATTTACTGTGTTAAAGGATATGGATAGGTCCAACAGGATTAGAATTGGAAAGTTTTCACTTTAGGGGCGGCACGGTGGCTTAGTGGTTAGCACGTTCACCTCTCAGCGCTAGGGATTCCCGGTTCGAATCCCCATCTGGGTGGAGTTTCCATGTTCTCCCCGTGTCCGCGTGGGTTTCCTCCGGGTTCTCTGGTTTCCTCCCACAGTCCAAAAACATGGATCAAGTTAATTGAGTTCTCTAAATTGCCCCATATAGAGTGTGTTTGAGTGTGTGAGTGTGTGCCCAGCGATGGATTGGCGCCCTGTCCTGGGTGTATCTGCCCAGCGCCCGAGACGTTCTCCCATGGATGGGCATGGGGAACAGCACCGCGACCCTAATAGAGGATAAAGCGGGAGATAATAAATGAATGAATGAGTTTTCACTTTATTTCTTGACACGTGGGAAGATAAAACACATTCAAATATCTTAAATATCTATAGAGGAGGACTGGCCAATAGGAAGTGATTTTTGTACGATGGGGTGATGGAGAGGAAAATGACAATATTAACAGTTGTATTAACAGTCAATTAACAGGGAGATGTACCTAGAAACAGGAGGTAGGACTAATTTTCCAACATAGACATGTTGCTACATCTGGTTCTACAAGTTCTGGCATAAGGTCTTCAAGCAATATATTTACTTAATGATATAATAGCATGAGTTATTCCAAATGACTCATACTAATTGCTAAATGTGCCTATGAGATGAGATGGAACTTTGGCAGGGACAAACTTGAGCTATAAGAGACAGTCATGAGGTTTAAGGTACCCACAGTAGGGCTTATTTAATTTATTACAAACTTGTGTAAGAAAACACAAAAAACATGTGATGGAAAACTCAACATTCTATATTATATCATTGTTATGTAATTCTTAGTTAGACACAGTGGCACAGTGACTGATTTATCTGCCTCTCAGTGCTGGAGCTGCAGGTTTGAATCCCAATCTGGGTGGAGATTCCATGTTCTTACTGTGTCAAAAGTTCCCTTCTGGATGGCTACCTTTCTCATGACTGTAGTACAGACTTAATTGGTCAAGAATATGAGATGAGATAAGATTCCTAGTGTAAGGGTTAGGAGCATTCATTCAACTATGCTATAGTTTTAGACAACTTTTTTGGATCTATAGGAAAACTTTTTAAAGAGATTACTGAAGAAATGATCAAATTTACATTTTTTTCCTGCCTTTTCAATAGGAATCCTTACAAAATTCGCACTGCGTTGAGGACAATGTTTAGCTCTTAAGATATTAATCAACCATCATACCTAATTTAATTGTTCTACTACTGCATGAATCAATGGTAAATGCGAGAGTGGAAATTCATATGTGATATTTTTGTGCTGAAACTTGGGATGGTGGGTGGCATGGTGGCTTAGTGGTTAGCACGTTCACCTCTCAGCGCTAGGGATTCCCGGTTCAAATCCCAATTTGGGTTCTGTTCTCTGGTTTCTTCCCACAGTCCAAAAACATGGCTCAATGTCAATTGAGTTCTCCAAATTACCCCATATAGAGTGAGTTTGTGTGAGTGAGTGTATGCCCAGCGATAGATTGGCGCCCTGTCCTGGGTGTATCTGACCAGCGCCCGAAGCATTCTCCCCTGGATGGGCATGGGGAATCCCACCGCGACCCTAGTAGAGGATAAAGCGGAAGATAATGGATGGATGGAACTTGGGATGGTGATGACATCACATGGCGTGACAGACATCTTCAGCAGTGATGCGCAACTTCAGGCCATCTTTTCAAAGTGTCCTGGCAAAAGAGGAAACTTTGGAGGTTTTAGGAGGTTTGAGTTAGGCTGTTTATGCATAATGTTAAAAAAGCACACAGCGCAGCAGTTCCCCAGCTCTCTGACGAGTGGTGATCCCCTCTCTCCATCTGAAGTGTGGCAGAGGGGTCAGTGCCTTTTGGGCAGATGTCCTTTGGCAGTTGGGATGGTACCTGCAGCTGTACATATATTTAAAGAGCAAGAGTCAGGTGCCCGTGGGCAGACAAGGTCGAAAGGAAACAGATATGATGTGATCCCCATCCTCTCTTCACTTTTCGTTTCTGTCCTATCTTGGTCCAGCATACATCTTCACCCCTGGAGTATGTCAGCCAGTGGAGCACACAAAACAGTCAGTGGGGAGGAATGGTAGGAGTGTGGATAATCAGATTGGAAAGGGAAGGCAGCACTAAGGATGTGAAGAAGGAAATTGAACTACCTGCCATAGGAATATCAAAAGAATATTTTGAGCGTAATTTTTGTTGCAGTGAATGCTAAACATTCATCAGTTCATTAGATCCTTTATTCTGCAGTATGTCATTGTCCTACTGCAAAATACGTTAAACCACTTAATTTTCTTTTTAAAATACACAATTCTCTTCTAAAATTCAGTCATTTTGTAGCACCTTGGAAGAGCAGTATCATGGCTTCTCATCAGCTTACCTAAGATACAAATAGTAAATTTAAGGTAATGAGTTTTTGTCAGATACATTTTAACACAACTTTTTGTACATTTTTAAATATAAAATATTGTATTCTTCTGTTATATTCAGAATAACTTCAACATCATTGCATTCTGCATTCAATTGGTAGTTTACCATAATAATATCACGTCTGCTATGGCCAAAATAAAACCCAAAATAAAACAAAATTTTGGGATAGAAAATCTAAATATAAATCTAAAATCTATGTCAATAAAATAGAATGCTTTTAAGTGGACTACAGGAACATGATACATAACATGCAATAAGAGCTGAAATTCTTTATTTTCTATGCATTTTTATTAATTGATGCAAATTGGTTAACACTTGGCGAGAGCCATAAATAATAAAATGGCATAAAATAAAACTGTGCAGGTCAATATCAATTTAAAGCTGTGCCTGGAATCTACTTTCTTTCTTCCTGTCAGACTTGTCTACCTCTGCTATCCATAATTTACATACAGTGCAAATCATCATCAAACTAATGAGAATAAATGTGTGTATGTGTTTAACAGTTTTTTTTCATAGATTGTGTATTCCCTTAAGAAAGTACATGTACCATTCTCTACTCATTTAGGTAGATAGTTAAAGGAAATCGTTGAATAGTAAGAGACAATGGAAAATTCACACTAAATCCAAATACAAACTGTTTGCTGGGTTCTAGCCACAACAGTGTATTAATAAAAAGCCCAAGCGAAAGTATGCCACAATTTATTTAACGGTGCTAATTGAGCCTCAAGCCATTAAATTGGTGGCGATAAATTGCTTTAATGATGCTGTCGTTGTGTTTAACATTGCTGAATGCTAATTGCTTTCTGTCTGATGCACAGAGCCTCGTTAATTTTAGTGGATGTGTGCATAGGTTTTTTTAGGATTGCTTCAAGGTTCTGATTGAACAGTCACAGCTGAATGACTGTTGAATACAATTATTTTATACACTGTTATGAGAAGACAGGCTGATAAATGAGGTTATAAGCATTTCAGGATACCAGGCATTGTTGAGTACTAGTATAATAGACACCTTACTGTTACACACATATTGGTTCATTAAACTTCATTTTATTAAGCCATAATATAAACATGAAGGTTTTCTCTTCTACTAAATATTTTTGACATTACTCTAAATGTGTGTTCAGTTTAAAGAATGTTCATAAGGTCAGGTTCTGCTGTTTGCCAAAAAAACTTAACTCACAATCAGGGTTTCATATTATCCTATTATATTCAGTGAGATTAAGGTCAAAGCATTATGCAGTCCACTAAAGTTTAGACCAAAAAATCTGACTTCTTGGACAAGGACAAGGCCATGAAAAATTAGTCTTTTTCCAAAGGTTACCACAAATGTGAGAGCATAAAATGAAGCAACTTTACAACATATATGTTATTCCAAATTAGGGGCCTAATCCAAACTTATAAGATTAAAAAATATATATATATTATTGTACTGATAAGAAAATAAGATAAATAGGAACAATGCATATGTCTTGTTTTCTCATTTGTAAGTGGATCAAATTGTCTGCTTTTGACTAACTGTAATGTAATGTAAATGTACATTTTGCATTTCATAAAAAAAAGTCAGGTGTTGAAAGATCAGGGTCAGTAACCAGACAGAGATTACTGATTTTTATATCAGTATTTACAATTCACAATTACCTGAGTTAAAATGCAAAATAAAACTAAATAGTCCTAATTTAGTCATATTCCTGACAAAACTGGCATAAGTAAGTCTTCTAGTTTGCACAGGATTTTTTGTGCATATACATTTTCTATAGATCAGGGGACACGACTTTGTAAAGACCACTCAATGACTTTGGTGTCTGAAATTATTTTGTTACTAATTTGGTCTGTTTGGTTTTATTGTCCAATTGGAAAGGATTTCTGCTCCCAAGCTAAAACTTCCTGGCTGATGTCTTGAGGTGTTGTTTCATTATCATCACATATTTTTCCTTTTTTTTATAATGCCAGCTATTTTGTGTACAACAGTTCATCCTGCAGCATAGCACTACCACAGCATGATTCTGTCACTCCCATGCTTCACAATTAGGATGATGCAAGTTTTTTTCTTTTTCCATACAAAATGATGAATATAATGGCCAAACTGATCCATTTTGTTTCATCAGACTAAAAGACATTTCTCAAAAAATGTAAGCTTCATGTGCAGTACAAATCGTAATTTGGCTTTTCCATGGCAGATTTAGAGTTATTTTTTTATGAGCAGCCTTTCTTATGTTAAAAAAAGACACAGTTTACTGTTAATATAAACATGTTTTTACCCATTCAGGACCTTCACAAAGTCATTTGTTTTGTTCTAGTTTTGATTTGTGTTTTTATGCACAATGTACATTCATTCTTGAAGCCTACAAGAAACAAGAAAATGTCTCTCATTCCTAGTAGTATAATGACTTCATAGTCCCGTGGTCTCTAAACTTGGATATTAATATCCACACAAATTAACATTATACCTCAATGAAATTCTGGCCCTGTATAGGTCCACAATTTCTATTTGGGATTAATGACATTTTTTTTTTATGTTTATCCAGTTAATTTAAAGAATATTACTAGTCTTTAATAATCAGAAGCCTATGAATAGATACCATTTTCTGAAATGTTCAAAACTACTTATAAGCACAGGTCAGGTGTATGCAAAGTTTTGAAATACTGAAATTTTTATATTTTTATTCATAACATTTGATAGAGATACTTCATAACACTATTTTCCATCCATCCATTATTTTCCGCTTATTAGGGTCGCGGGGGGATTTCCCCATGCCCATCCAGGGCAGATACACCCAGGACAGGGTGCCAATCTATCGCTGGGCACACACTCACTCACACAGACACGTATACACACTCTATATGGGGGAATTTGGAGAACTCAATTGACTTGATCCATGTTTTTGGACTGTGGGAGGAAACCGGAGAATCCGGACGAAACCCACACGAAACCCACATGGACACGGGGAACATGGAACATGGAAACTCCACCCAGATGGGGATTCAAACCGGGAATCCCTAGCGCTGAGAGGCAAACGTGCTTACCGCTAAGCCACCGTGCCACCCTTAACACTATTTTTAGTCATGGAATTTAACTGTGTATTGCAGTATGTTACTGAATATAGCTGGAAAAGTTCATGAAAAAAAGATACTTTGGCAATCTCAGCTTGTACAGATGTACAGATCTGAGTGCAAGTTAAGGTGGTAAGATTTTAGTTATTTTAGTCATGGTATAATCTGAAGGTAAGAATATTATCCTAAAAACAAATGGTGCAGATATTTCTTTAATATTCCATAACTGTGTTTGTCACATTGTAATGTTTCTTTTTATTTATTGTTTAAAAATTGCATTCTTTAGTTTATCTTTTATTTTTGGACAAAAAGGTACTCACATACCTCTGGTAATGGAAACAGGCAGCATTTACTGTGGTTTAAATCAGCCTTGATCACCATTTGCATACTTTCTACCATTTATTTCCTTCTACGGAAAAGTCACCCACTTTCTTGGAGTCTTGGTGGTTCATAGTAATGCTGGCAAAAGTCCTGTAGAGCACATCAATCCTATTACCGTGGGACAAGCAAGAACTGATCTGCTACTATTTTGCTAACACTATCTTGGAAAATTGAAACAATAAATTCTTTCCTTGGCAATCTCTGCCAGCTCTTTCCATCTTTCCTAGTGATCTCTGTTTTATTTTCTGTACAAATAAGAGTTGTGGCAGTAAAGAGACTAAACCTATCCTCTGTCTCCCAAGAATAGAGAGAAACTCATATTAGTAAGTGGAGGAAGGAAAGACATGAAAAAAAAGTTATGTCATCAATCTAAGTACTGTTTGAAAACGCATACATAATTCATATGTTTTCATGCATCAAGGGAAATGATATGAGGAATTGATGAAACCTTAACCTGATCACTGTCACTTCCTAATTGGTTGGATGTAAGAAAAAATACTTATCCTGTCAAGACAATTGCAGTTTTATACAATATTTATATTTAAAGCAATTTATAGTAGGAATCTGGATAATTTCAAAAATGCTATTTGTAAAAATAGTTAATTTCAATGAATAAGACAATTTCTAACCCTTTGGTGAGCTAATACTCTTCAGACTCTGACTGGTGTGAAGATGGGCTTTGGATCATCCACCAGAGCAATGATTTTGACACAAAACTGTAGCACAATGTCAAGCACTTCAGCCAAGCATACACCGTCACACATAAAGCATTAGCAGGCTAAAACATACAATCAGTACACACACAAGTTCAAACAAGCATTCCGACATCTATTTAGAACTGAAATGTTTTAAACATGCTCAATATTAACGGATTCAGATATGCACGTAGCATTGAGTGACTCAGACACCTACATAGTTTATGCAGAGTTAAACATGCACCTTGCATGGACATACTGGCACTCAATGGAAACAAATAGCGCCCTGATATAAACATATTCACACATGCACAGTTTCATATACACTCTCAGTGTAAATAGATTCTCTAGGGATCATGAAACAAATAGGTTTACACATTCATATGATGACAGCTTCAGGCATGCACTCTGACATTGACTGATATTTAGACATACAGTACATTCTTATACAAAATGACATCACAACAGATTGGTGTGGTGGTGGTGGTGGTGGGTTATTGTAAACAATTCAGGAGCTAAAAAGATGGTAAACTCTGAACTCTTCAGTTTAGAAGCAGGGATACTCAACATCATTCCTTGAGCTAGCCAGAGGTTCCATCTTCAAATTTGTTTGCAAAACAACTACTTAAACTTCTCAACACAACCAAGAATGGGTTCTTGTGCAATTAGGATAAGTGAGATAGAATTGTGGAAAGAGCTAAAGCATGAAAGAAATGCATACAGAAAGAGAGGGCAAAAAGAGGGAAACAATAAGTAATGTCATTTGGACTTCAAAGCAATGTGCTGCAGCCAATCATCCAGCTCTCGGATCCAGGTCTAAATGCCCATAACAGCAATGGAGGGGCCAATTTTGGAAACCAAAACACACAGGAGATCCCATTTCTACTTCTGTAAGGAATAGTAACCTTGCTAAAGGTGTAAATAGTTGAGCTCTGTCTGAATCATTAGAAAGGGATGGTCAATATTACTGGTCAGTCCATATTCATAAATTTTTTGGCGTAATTAATCGGAGATGGTTTGGAGTAGACTTGAACCTAATTCCTGCACCAAAACTTCATTGCTAGCTTTGCTTACCACCTCTCTTCCTTGTAATCTTGCTGGCTTCACAACTAACGCTCTTGTGTTGTCCACACTTCGAATTTGGTTTCGGATAGGATACACACAAGATCAATATTTGCCAGGTTTGGTTTAATCCAGATTAAAATCTTTTACAGAGTTCATTTTTGTAAATCGAGGCTAGCTGAAATTTACCCTAATGTTAACGACTCATGTGATAGATGCCACGCCCCTAATGCAATTTAAGCCATATGTTTTTTTAACTCTCCATCGCTATACCATTTCTGGAGTAACTATTTCTTTATTATGTCCAAAATTATTAAAACGAATATTGATATTTGTCTGGCAATAGCATTATTTGGGGTTCCTACAGACTGCACTCATTTCTATGTTGAGCAAATTGGATGTTCTGGCCTTCTCTTCATTAATAGTTAGATGCCGTATATTGCTTCTTTGGAAATCTGACAAACCTCCAACCATTTTTCAGTGGCTGAAAGACACTTTAACATTTCTTAAATTGGAAAAAAAATTAGATACTCAATCAAATGTAGCAACAGATGGCCACCTATTTCAATTATTTTAATTGTTCGGCATTTGACTGACTTTCCTCCGTTGCTTTTTATATTTTAGTTTATATAATTTTCAATCTTTTCCTTTTTCTTTTCTTTGTTTCTTTTCTATACTTTTTTCCTTTTTTTTTTTTTTTTAGTTGGTGACTGGATTAATGGGTGGGTT
The DNA here is from genome assembly GCA_019802505.1 of Corydoras sp. C115. Classification (NCBI taxonomy): domain Eukaryota; kingdom Metazoa; phylum Chordata; class Actinopteri; order Siluriformes; family Callichthyidae; genus Corydoras; species Corydoras sp. C115. Next base: position 808,783 of record JAFMOC010000025.1, on the reverse strand, counting down.
TAATCGGGTTTTATTGTTTTATTTTATTGGTAATAGGGGTTAATGTTATCTAAGTACTTGTATTTGGGGGGTTGGTTTGGAAGCAGTTTTTTTTTACAATAACTTACAAGTTTCTGTGTTGTTTATATACGCACCGGTGTGTATTTGTGTATTTATTTGTGTATATTTATGTACAGTGTGTATCAATGTTAACTGCTCTTTAATAAAAATAAACAGATTAAGCTAAAAAAAAAGAAAGAGATGGTCAAACACTTGTAAAAAGTTGTTAGTCTATGACTAATTTAAAATTATAAACAGAGAAAATATCGCAAAATGAACTGACCAGCAATCACATCGCAAACAAGCTAAAAATAGTGACTACAAAACCAAGCAAGAGAACAAAAGCGACATCTAAAGGTACAATAACACTTTACACAGACTCACCTCCACTGTCATGAACTTGATACATAGTGTAATCTGTATCTCAACGTAAGATTGACCAACACCTGGCACTAACCTCTTTTGCCTTTCAGGTGAAAACTTTATCCAACAAGTCTTGGTTTTAAAAACTTTAAATTCTATGTAAACCAGATGTTATGCATAATTTTGTGTGGCATAACCTTAATCAGATTGACAAAAATAACCCAGAAGTATAATGCTTAATGTTGCTATGACAACATTCGAGACTAGATTCATTTTGCTATGTGATGAAAGCTCATTTCGAATAACAGTGATTCAGTTAACAGTTCAATCAATAATAAGTAATTATATAATTAATAAGCAATTAGTATCAATAATAAGATTACTACATCTGCAGACCACAATGTCGTATTATTTTTATCAGTGTATATATAGCATGTATAATTATTAAACATACAACCATACTGTGATTTTTTTATTTATTTTATTTTATTTTTTTTTAGCCATAACTCATGTCCATATGGTTTTTCTTGTCAGTAAAACAGCTGCATGAAAACATGATGCCAGATTTCTTATGTTTATATTTGGACATTATTTTACATAGAAATAAAACCCAATATTTGATGAAAGTAATTAAAACAATACAAACTAAATCAGTAAAATGCGTTGATGGACTGCTCTTAAACATCCATCCATACATCTTCCGCTTTATCCTCTACTGAGGTTGCGGGGGGTTCCCCATGTCCATCCAGGGGAGAACGTTTTGTGCGCTGGGCAGATACACCCAGGACAGGGCACCAATCTACAACTGGGCACACACTCACTCACAAAGACACACTCTATATGGGGTAATTTGGAGAATTCAATTCACCTTGATCCATGTTTTTGGACTGTGGGAAGAAACCGGAGAACCCGGAGGAAACCCACGCAGACACGGGTAGAACATGGAAACTCCACCCAGAATCCCTAGTGCGGAGAGGCAAACGCTCTAACCAATAAGCCAACGTGCCACCCTGCTCTTGAACAATATTATATTTTTCATTTAAACCGCTTACAATTTCTCTATACTTTCACCTATATTTTGAGGAAAGTAATTACATTTCTGAGAACTGCAAAGCTGATTGTGCTTTAAACAACAGTTCCATGCATTTGAGATTACAGTTATGGATTAGTCAGAGTGAAAGTCAGTAATTCCAACACTGATAAACTGCCTTGATAAATTGGACCAGATGTTTTAATTTTAGAATAATTACTGAACTTCTACTTTATTACTAAATGAAGTAGGAATTCTTAGCCATTTGTTTACATCTTAAACACCCAGCATTATAATGTAACTTATGTCAACTATAACTCTATTGTTCTATATTTTACATTTTTTCCACAATATATCTATTACATTACTTTTAGCTTTAACATTGATTAAGGTTAGTTTTATACCTCTTTAGGGACATCAAGAATAAAGTATAATATCCTTGTGGTCAAGTGTGCTGTGATTAATTTACTTACATGCATAAGTAGATGATTGCATTTATGAATGAATAGATGGATTTATAGGTTTATAAAACATGTGTGGTGGGTGTCACTTTTTCTTTAATGCAAATACCAATTATGTTTATCTGTCTGTTGTTCTTGTTGTTTTTAACACCTGCACTTTTTCTTTATTCTGTCTCTGATATTTGAGTAAGCACTTTGTGGAATGTTTTCTTTCTTCTTTTATTATTGGCTTATGATTGGATATGCCTTACTTGTTTACTCGTGCGTTGCAACACTTAGGAGAGGTTGCATGTCCATCTCAGATGAGACACAAAATAACATTCATACACAGTAGCACTTTTGCATTGCCATTTACATGAGTTGCATTTGGACTTTAAAATAAAAGAAATCCAAACAAAACCCATGCAGTCACATGAAAACATTGTCAACAATAGGGAGTCATCTCTCATATCATAAACATTTCATTATACAGAAAATTGATATGCCTGTTTATTACAAGCTTGGACCAAATGTGTAATGGAAACAGGATTTGCCAGAGACAAATACAGATTTTATTTATGAAGTCTATTATCTTTGTGCTGGTATGTGAGGCCACAGCAGTACAGATGACATACAGACATACAAAGGAAATCCAAAATTCCAGAAGCGTTTTTCTCAGGTGATGAAGCTGAAGCCCTCTTTTTTTTCCAAAACTTTCTCTCCCCTTTTAAATATGCAAAGGCATACAGACAATAAAATACAGATTAGCTACAGATCCCAGTACTGCATTTGATAGCCATATCTGCCATATTTCCAGGAAATGTGGGGGTAGGTAAGGTCAATATCTAGCAGGGGTTAAAACACCTACTATGTATCGAGTGCTTGCTCTCACCTAGGTGGACAGTTGTGTGCCTGTGCTGCAAAACTTAGCCTACACAATTAGTTTATCATTTTAGTAAAATTCCAGCTTTTCAAGATGGCCACACTGGTCTAACATTGTGTTTTGAGATGCAGGAACAATCCAAATGTAACATTCTATCTGGCTCAGTAAAGTCTGTCCAATGTGTGTCAAGAACATCTGATGGTGAGGTGTGAATTGACATCTCCATATACACTATTTTGTTTTTTTCACTTCAAATTTAATAGTGATAGATTTATGCTTCATTACAAATTTGTGCCTGCCACAATAAACACACTTTACTCCAATCGTTGACAATTTATAGTCTACTTAAAGCCAGAATTCACAAAATCTCAATATGTTTACATTTATCAATATTAGCTACATACTGGTACATATAAGGATGCCCCTTATATGTATGGGGCAAATGTACCAGATGTGCATGGGCATATATTGCCATACAGATATTATTTGTGCATTTTTGGTGTTGGTCTCCCATCAGCTGCTGGTCGGTAATGTGTTTAGTGGTGATAAATTTTGCATTTCCAGAGTTTCCTTCTACATCACCCCAACCACCTTCATGTCCTCCCTTACCACATGCATAAACCACATGCATTTTGCATCATGTGTGCACAGTGAATGGTGAAGGCAAAATTAGACATTATAAAATTGACACCCAACAAAAAAATTATTTGCTGTCCTCCAGGTAATCTTAATATACAAAAGTGTTGTGGCTGACAGCAGCCTATATATAGCACCCCTGAACAAGGAGCAAGAGAAGGTAAAACGTAAAATGAGTCTTTATTCAAATGTCAATGTCAGACATAAAGGGATCCAGCAGCCTCAAACAAAAATAACAGAGAGTCTAAAACAACTTGGTTGGCTGGTGGATGTCTGGAGATCGAGCTGGAACCAATTAGGCTCAAAACTGGTGAGGCCTCCCAGGCCAAATATCAGTTCTATAAGATAGTATAGACTGATGTAGTAACACGGTGTATACAACAAACCAACACAAAAAACAAATGAAATTGAAGGTCTATAAATAGGAAAGAAAAAATGGGTGAGGAACAGATGAGGCAACCGGGATAGGTGAAAACTAAAAAGTTATACTTGGTGTGACAGCCTACATCATTGCATTATGATTTGCATTGTTGTGTGTTGCTATATTTTTTTAATTAATTGTTTTGAACTGATGGCCCACAGTTATGTCATGAGATGCTGGTTTGCCATAGCTAAAAGGGACAACATCCAGAGCTGTAGATGTTTAGACTTTAATGCAGAATACACAGGGTGTACACAGAATACACAGTGGCTGCGCGTATGAAGCGCATAGCCGCCGCGCTTTAACGCGCTGAAGGGAGCCAGGCACGCAGGTAGCAGAATATCAGGGTTTATTAAAGGCGTAGAAACACCAAACAGCAAAGAGGTACAAAGCAACGAGTGAACATAAATTAAACGACGTGCACCGAGGACGGGAAACACAGGAAATAAATACAAAAAGACACCCGACCACGTGCACAAAACAAACCAATGACAGGAACGAGTTAATTAACTAAACTAATGACCAATGAACGTTAACGTTAATGAACTCTGCGGATGAGGCGTGGGGTTTGCTCCCTGGCTGCATGTCGAGGTGGGCGCCCTCTGCAGACGCGGCGTGGAGAGCGCCCTCTGCAAACGAGGTGTTGAGGACGCCCTCTGGCTGCGTGGTCCAATGGGCGCCCACCGGACCACGCAGTCCGCCGAGGGCTGCGTGGTCCGATGGACACCTTCGGCAGACGAGGAGTGGGCCACGCCCTCTGGCTGCGTGGTCCGGTGGACGCCCTCGGCGGGTCAGGAGTGGGCCACGCCCTCTGATTGCGTGGTCCGGTGGGCGCCCTCTGGCTGCGTGGTCCAATGGGCGCCTTTGGCGGATGAGGAGTGGGCCACGCCCTCTGACTGCGTGGTCTGGTGGGTGTTCTCTGGCTGCGTGGTCCGATGGACGTCTACGGCGGACAAGGAGTGGGCCATGCCTTCTGGCTGCATGGTGCGGTGGGCGCCCTCGGCGGACGAGGAGTGGGCCACGCCCTCTGGCAGCATGGTCTGGTGGACGCCCTCGGGCAGTGTGCAGCCCCTGGTGCTCGGGCTGGGCGGCGTGCGGCCCCTGCTGCTCGGGCTGGGCGGCGTGCGGCCCCTGCTGCTCGGGCTGGGCGGCGTGCGGCCCCTGCTGCTCGGGCTGGGCGGCATGCGGCCCCTGCTGCTCGGGCTGGGCGGCGTGCGGCCCCTGCTGCTCGGGCTGGGCGGCGTGCGGCCCCTGGACAATGGGCTGGGCGGCGTGCGGCCCCTGGACAACGGGCTGGGCGGCGTGCGGCCCCTGGACAATGGGCTGGGAAGCCGGGTGGACCTCGGCGGGCATGCACGCAGGCTGGACCTCGGCGGGCACGCACGCAGGGTGGACCTCGGCGGGCACGCACGCTGGCTGGACCTCAGCAGGCATGCACGCAGGGTGTATCGGCAGGGTGTAACGCTGCGTCTTGGCACCGCGTTGGCGCGCTCTGCGTCTGGATCTCGCCACGGGGGGTTTAAAAAACTGGACTGGAGCGTCAGTCCAGAACTCCTCAGAGTTCAGGAGGGTTCGTATCGGCAGGATATGCCCATACAGGTACGACTTGCCCGCCTCTTCATCGGAGATCTCGACCAGGTCGAGGCCCTCCTCTGCACAGAGCGATTCATAGCCATACCTCCATATAAACTTATCATCGGAGTTGTAACACTCCTTACGGCTCCGGGACGGCGGGCTACGCATAGCGGCGCACTCACGGACACGACGGAGCGCGCCGCGAGTACGAGGTCATATGGCCCCCGCAAAGAAAAATTGGACTCCCCAAATTGACTGGCACGTCGTTCTGTCACACTCGCCTACCTCGGATTAAAGCGGCTGCACATAGGAAGCGCAGAGCCGCCGCGCTTTAACACACTGAAGGGAGCCAGGCACGCAGGTAGCAGAATATCAGGGTTTATTAAAGGCGTAGAAACACCAAACAGCGAAGAGGTACAAAGCAACGAGTGAACATGGAATAAACTACATGCACCGAGGACGGGGAACACAGGAAATAAATACAAAAAGACACCCGACCACGTGCACAAAACAAACCAATGACAAGAACGAGTTAATTAACTAAACTAATGACCAATGAACGTTAATTAACTCAAAAGAACAGAAGAAACACAGAACAGGTGTTACACAGGGTGAATACAGACATATAGCACATGACACGACATAACGCAACACTTACAAGTTCCAACACAGGGCAGAAAGGGCTTTTAACATGTAAGGAATGGTCACGTGACAAGACACACAGCTGCACAAGATCTTCTCAAATGACAAATAATATTAACAAGACCCAATAGGGTGTGCTGATGTAAAGTCCGACAGTGCCGGTAATACCACCAGCATTCAGTTGACACCGCTGATGTGACAGGTTACCTGACAGCAACTGAATTACAACATTGTTTAGAGACTTTTTCCTGTCTGCGACTTGTAATTATAAGTAATTGTAATTGTAATTGTAAATTATCACTAAGATAATTTATTTACCAAATGAATAGGGATGTTTGATAAAAGGTGGTATTTGGAGCTGACAAAGGATGGATGTTTACCTATAAGTTCATTGATCATATTTTCGATTTCTGAAGGTAAATATATTTTATTGACTGACATATTTTGGATATCAGAACATTACACCTACTTCATTATATCATTATAAGATTTTACTTTTCTGGGAACTGTGTCTAAAATATTTTGAATTATGTGTATAAGAATTTTACCCATTCATTGAGAAGAGCATTTGTGAGGTCAGACACTAATGGTGAATAAGAAGGCAAGTCTTGCAGTCTCTGTTCTAGTTCATTACAAAGGTGTTTGATGAGATGGATGTTGTGATCAGAGCTCTGTGTGGGCTATTTAAGTTTTTCCACAAAATATATGCCCAGCCATGGCTTAATGAACCTTGTTTCATGCACAGTCAAGCTACTCTCACAAAGTGGAAAGAAAATGGTGGTCAAAAATGCATGGCTACATGATTGATTTTATTCACCTGTGGCAATAAACGTAATAAAGATACTAATTTTTGGACTGGTGCATTGTTGCACATTTGCTAATTCTTGCTATACTTTTTATGAGGTTACCATTATCTGATTCTCATCTTCATGAAGATGCATACCTTTAGAACATTTCTTCATGCGTACAAAATCATCAGTCCAAAATTAAAAACAGCTAAAACAAGTAAACAGAAAGTAAGATATCTTGATTGCATTATGACAAACAGTAGCAGTAAACAAATAAACATGCCCCATGACATTGGCAATATCTTTTATCCCATTGTCAAATTATTGAACCCATATGCTTGTAGGAAACTCTCTTTTTACATTATCATTAACTAATATGCTATTTGTTTATTGATTAATAAAAATGTTATATTGCTTAAGTTTGAGAAAATCAGTTTAAGAATGTTTTCTTTTTTCCAGCTCCTCCAGCACTAAAACTTTCTGTAAATGAAACTACCATTGTTGACCCAGGTGAGGATGTCACAATGTCATGTGAAGTCACAGCAGGTTTCCCTGTACCCATCGTAACTTGGACAAGGTATACCGGCCCCTTACCACAAAATGCCACTATACGTGGTAGCTCGCTGACCCTGCGCTCTGTCAGTCCTGCTGAGTCCGGGTTCTACAATTGCACGGCAGTCAACAATGTGGGCAATCCAGCCAGAAAGAACATCAACCTCATTGTAAGAAGTACGTCTGGTATTTATAACTAAAAATTTGATTAGACATAAGAGTTAGCACAAAAGAAAGCTGAAAGTGGGTGGATGTGTTGACAGAGAAAGATATACAAGTATGTTCACCATTTTCACCCCTTGAAAAATTTAGCTGTCACCGTGTGTACAAGACTGCAGGGTAAATGTTGGGTAAGAGGCATAAGGATGTTTATTAAAAAAAAAAACATAAGTACGCATGACAAGCGGGAAAAAAGCAACTAAAAGCACTATGTGCAGAGTAAAAGAAACTTTAAAAAGGCAAAATTGCAAAATCCAGAAAGTAGCAATACAGGAACGGAACGGGGAGCGCGAACAGGCAAACAAACTAATGTGAAATAAAATCAACACTAGCCAAAGAAAGAAAAAAAACCAGGTAAATTATAAAACAGAAAATAACCAATGAAGAGATGTTTTGAAAATGTTTTGGAGATGTTTTGGACATGCCTGGTGAACACAGGAGAGACATATTAAGGATGAACTAATACAAAGGATAGACAATGAACAATAATGAAATGGAATGTGAGAAACTAAAACTGTCATTACCAGGAGCATGTAATACAAATCTTCTGACACATATTGATGGTAGGTGATATTATTTAATATATCAAATTACAAATGAATTATTATGAAAGGCATTCAAATAATTATTCCAAAGTTGTACAAAAATAGTTTTAATTTGCAACAAAGTGTCAGACTCGCCTACCTCGGAATAAAGTGGCTGCGCATAGGAAGGGAGCTGAAGGGAGCCAGGCACGCAGGTAGCAGAATTACAGGATTTATTAAAGATGTAAAGACACCAAAAGCAAAGAGGTACAAACCGACGAGTGACATAACATAAACGACGTGCACCGAGGACAGGAAACCCAGGAAATAAATACAAAAAGACACCCGACCACGTGCACAAAACAAACCAATGACAGGAACGAGTTAATTAACTAAACTAATGATCAATGAATGGTAATTAACTCGAAAGAACAAAAGAAACACAGAACAGGTGACAGGTGCCCTAGGCACCTGTTACACAATGTGAATATGCTGTAGTGCTAAAGTCGTAACCTGAATCTAACTAAATGTGAAGTCTGAACTGAAGTATGTTTAAGCAAAACTGTCAACAAAGCTGACTTAATTATACCAAGGAGGAATGAGATATTGTGTAAAATTTGTGATTAAACAATTAAAATGCCACATACAAATTGTAAATTCTCCATGTTTTTTTTATTAAATATTTTTCTACAACTATATGAACTTTACCAAGAACCGTAAAGTAATTATATATTTACTTGCTGAAAGCTGAAAGGACACTGTATTGACATTTGCATGTGGTAATCAAAATTTTATTGGTTATTTTATATGCAAGATTATTTATGCAAAATATATATGCAAAAATGAATAATTTTTTGGTAGCATTTCTTTCAGAAAACAGAACACAACATAATCAGAAACATAACATTGATTCTTATTGTTTAATGGATGCCTGTAGTGCTTCCTCAATTAAATTCCCTAATTAATTAAAGGAATAGCAGAAATAACCAACAGTATTCTGCAAATATTTTTTATATTTTTGATAAATTTTTTTAACGTGACAGGAAAAAGAGAAAAAGAAAGAGAAAGCCACTGCTCTACAAAAAGAACATTACTGCTCATCTGCAGTTTGTTAAATATTACAAGAGAAAGCCAGTAGGTTACCAGAACAATGTTTTGTGGAAAAATAAGACCAAAATAAATCTATGTATTTTAAATGAGAAGCATTATGTTTGGAGAAATAAAAGCACCTAATTTGAAGATAAAACCCCATTCGATCCGTGAAATAGAGGGATAATAGTCATGTTTTTGGCCTGTTTATCAGTTATGAGTTATCAGTTTTTTTAACAAACTATACTATACAGTACTAATTGTACTGTCATTAACAGTAACATTTAACATGCTAACAGTATATCCTTAGAAGGAACTAAATTTATTATCAAATATAAAACTTATAATAACACTTATTTTATTATTTAACTTATATTAGTGGAATAACAGTAATATTATTATATTTTTTTATGTAAAATTCAATCTAAAATATAAACTGCACATTAAGAATGTTTTAAACCATTTTTCATTCATTTGATTTTCAAAACCAGTATAACATGGAACTTGCCGAGGTTGGTCAAATGATAGAATAAGTCTTTTTTTAGATTCTTAGAAATACTCTTAGATTTAGTTCCTTAATATGTTGTATTATACCTAATATACAGTAGTTTTTCTGTTTATTATAATGATCTAATTGGTGCTTTATTTTATATCTTATCAATTTTTTTATCCCAAAAAGCAATGAAGAACCTGACATTCCAGATAACACCAGATTCAAACAAGGACAGTGAAAGCATCCAGATGGGACGTGACCTTAAATTGTCTTGTCATGTAGACGCTCAACCACAGGATAAAGTCAACTACACCTGGTACAAGAACAATGTGCCTGTATACCCTTCAGACAACCTTATAGTTTTGCGCAGTGACCCTGACATGCCACCTGGCACCAGCAGCCTAGAGATTGTGGACATGAAGTTCAGGGATCAAGCCACCTACAGTTGTGTAGCTAACTTCCCAAGTAGCAGAGTACCAGAGCTTCGAGTTGATGTCAACATCACGCAAAGTAGTGGTAATGTCTACTCTTTTTAATCAAATTTTAAATACATTTTTTGTAATATGATTTGTTCATGTACTAAATATATGGATTTTTATATTTTAATGCTTACCGTTTTACATTATGATACATTTTAGAATAGTTTTCTGCATTATGATGCTGCTTTAATGTTAATTTAAAGAGAGAACAAAATATATCTGTAAACAATATCTGTAGCAGGTCTTTGTTTATGCAAGTACCAAATTACCATACTTGCCTCCTTGCCTCCACCAATCTTGTAGCTCTGCCACCACATTCTTCCTCTGCCATGTTCAGGTCTATCTTCAAACTTAAAACCATTGTCCCATTGGGAAAGGAATGTAACCATTATCAACTGGAGTTGGTGTGACGTGCAATCATGGGCCACAAAGCAAGTCTGTGACCAGGGCAAACTGCGTCAAAACTCTGTAAACACAACTTACCTGGACATAGTTTTACCATCATGGCACTTTACCTTTAATGAGCATTTTTCAAACTACGTATACTACCTCATTTATTTTTCTTTCAACCCTAACACTTGCTGGGGTGTCAATGCACATAAAACACTATGCCATTGCCCACACAGTTCAAGCATTAATCCTACACTCATGCCCATTCCGCAGCATGGTCCATGCAGTAAGTGGTGAAATTTGATGGGGTAGGTGCTTGTAAGTTAACAGAAAATCATAGTCAAGGGCACTGTCATCCCTGTCTTATGAAAATGGTGAAATGAGTTGTGTCTGATCTAATAAACCATGTGTCATTGTTGGGCAGAAAAAGGTCAATGCATGCAATGCAGTTGCATGTCTGCTTTCATTTAAATTTCAAGTCATAAGAAGACATGTCCTTGCCTCGAACACCTTTTCAGTGTTCAGGCACAAGCTCCTGAGGTAACAGCTTACAGCCCTGTATCTAAAAATACATTGATACTTTTTCAGTTGGTATTTAGAAGCAATGCATAATGTGTTGCATCCTACCAGTTCCATGCCGATGCCAGCTGACTGCATTCAGGCTTGCACATTATCCCAATTCTACTACCACTACTCCACCCACACTCTACATGCTAATACTGCTACTCAGTATGTTGTCGCTTGTTTAGTTGTGGTTGTGTGGTGGCAACCCAAGTGTGGACTGTTGGTTCTGGAAGATGTCAGGGCATGCTGCCTAATGACCAGACTCCACCATTGTGCATGTGGTGCTGGTCACACACACATGCACTACAATGTGCTCTGGGATGAGGCCGGGCATTGACGTGCACCAGGAGAAACCCAGGGCCCACTGCACCAATATAAGCTCTAACAATATTATGGCTATAAGGGCATAATCTCACTACTGAACAGCATTATACTGTTTAGTGTTAAGAATATCATGAGTAATTGTACTTAATTTAATTGAGCGGTTTGTGTGACACTCCCCAGACCATCACTGACCCATTACCAATCCTGGCTGATTTTGCCGGCACATGTGTTTTTATAGTATATATAGTATAAACCTGCTATCTGTGAAAAGCACAGGGTACAGAAACACGAGACACCAGTATCCTGATGGTAATAACTTTGTAGGGCTCTGTTGATGCTCAACCTTTTCATCCTTAGACAAAAGAGCAGATGCTGGTCCAGTTGCTGGGTTGGTGGCTTTCTTTGGCCCTTTCCTGCTCTCCTCATGCGACAATGTGTGTTCTGGGTATCTTCTTCATGTTCTTGGCCTGTTCTGTGGAAGACATCAATCACCACGTCTAAATGTGCCATTCTGGAGGAACTAGTCTTCATAATAATTTCCCTTTTTGGTCTGTTCTTGATGTTGCCTCTTTGGTCCGTCTTTTGCCACTTTCATGTTTATGAAGGCAGATGAACTTAATGTATCAATTGCTTATGCTTCTCTACTAGGAAGATTGATAATTAAAGATGTAACTGACTTAGTTTTATATTGTTATATTTTTTTCTTAATATCTAAAAATGTATCCTTCAGCATCAATTCTTTGGTCTCTCTTTATATTTTTGCTTTTAAATTTCTCATTGAATCTTCTGACAAATGTTGCTAAGTTAATTTTATTCAATGCCCCTGCATATGTATGATCTACATCCATTAGCCTGTTTCCATTAGTTATAGTTTCCAGTTGTGCTATAATGACTACATGAAATGTGCAGCAATAATCCCCTTTGTATGTATGCCCCATGAACTAATAATTGTATTGCTCTTGTCTTCGAGCAGAAAATGTGCTACAGGGCTCTAAAATGAATAGATTGCATTTTTCATTATTCTCATTAAAGATCTAAGGCCAGTGAAAATGATGAAAAACAACTATCAAAATAAGAACATTAAAGCTTTTGGATGGCCGTCTGTTAATCTGCATACATGTTGAGTTTCCATGTTTTTTTGTCAGCTATAATGATTATTTCAGATTATACTTTTCACCTTAATCCAATTAAAACTTACCTTTGAAGTTGGAACTTGTATGCCATACTTTTTATTACTTCTTACTTCAGCTATGCCAAGATCGATCAGATAAAAACAATACCTGAAAGTCTAAATGGTAACTTAAGCTGCTAAATGTCATTTGATGTTAGTCAGTTACAGGTAATTGGCCTGTTTTTGTGCTAAAACAGCCTTTATTAAGTATATTGATAATATTATTGAAGTATATTTCTATTGATTGTAAAAGCTAACATTAAGTGAAATCATTGAAAAATACAACTGGCTACCATAGTACATACAACAAAATCATTGAAGTTGCAAGCATTTGTTTTGTTTTTGAACTGTTAGGAGTTCTGAAAAAATATTTAATGCTCCAGTGAGAAAAAATATTATTTAATTATTATTATTATTTTTTTTTACACAAGTCCCAGACCCCCGATGGCCTTGATCATTTTAAATACTTATCTTTTTCCAACACCTTTTCTAATTTTTAGTCATCCCTCCACTGCTAAGTGTGCCTGTGGGTGGCGCTGTGGTCAATGTGAGTGAGGGTGGAACTGCAGAACTAGTGTGTCTGGTGGAGGGAAAGCCTCGTCCCCCAGTTCTCTGGACCAGGGCCAACAAGGACTTGCCTATGCCATCAGGTGACTGGATGGTGGAAACACGTGATGGACGTCTTTGCTTCATTAATGTCACCAGAGACATGGCAGGTGCATACCGATGCCAAACAGCCCCATACAATGGCCTCAATATCAAACGCAGACTGGCCCAGGTGCAACTTAATGTGGAATGTGAGTACCCCATAATTCATATATCTTGTTATAATTTTGTAAATCACATAACTTTGAGAACTTTTTGAACTAGCTTCTCAATAAGTTCCTATTTGAGGTAAGACTTCTTGTGTGCACTGGCATCATGACATCTTCTCCATAGAATGTTGCATTAAAGAGTAATTGTAATGAAGCATAATGATCAGCAGGAAAAAAAAATCTATCTATATGCATAAATCCTCCGCTTCAGAAGAATCATATAATGAATGACGTCCTTGGGACACTGAATGAGCTTTTATTTTATATAACAATACCTCATACATAGACAGAGTGTTGGTTGACTGGCTTGCCTGAAGTCAGGATTTGTCTACTAATGGTGACCATATACTGTTGAGCTGCGCTGGACTACAGTACATACTGTGTTAGTCCCTTTTACCCTATTCTGTAATTATAAGGAGCTCTTATATATATATATGTGGGACAATAGGAATTGGGTTTGCATACAATTCACACAGCACATTTATATACACTATATTAATTCTGGGTTTGCTTTACTTTCCTCTTAGAACAGCTCACGACAATTGTTTAAAGTGGTTATCTGTGTTGTGTCAGCTCAGATCAATCAGGCAATTCTCTCCTGTCTTCTCCTATAGGCATATCCATTTGACAAATGATGCTGATGTTCATATTTCAACACAAAACTAAGTATATATGAGCCCTTGGATATTTTCTTAAACCATAGGCATTAAATGATCTGCACCAATCACATTTAGAACAACTGTAACATTTACACTTTGATAAAACTTAAAATCCCACCTTTAATGTGAAACACTTTACCAAGTCCCTGATGTTACAACTGTTACAGGCATGCTACTGTTTCATGTTTTATTTGGAACTGAATTAAACATTAGTATATTGGCAAATCCCCATAACTTCTTAGCTAACCTCAAAATTCCTATGAAAATAAAACTTCTTGTTTAGTGCATTTGCAGCATTACAGGTTATGATAAACACAGTGTTTGCTCTCACATGGTGTATGTCACAACATATCTAGATGACATTGTAATCTACAGCAGTGATTCAGTGAAATATGAGTGCAGTCTTGAATGTGCTGCGAATACTTGGCTGGTGTGTCCTCAATTTGATAAGTCTGCAGTGTTTTGAGACACAAAAACCAAAGACTGGGTAACAGAACCAGCAGATTATTGCCAAAAATATCTTTGCCCAATTCTGCATTCTATTGATTTTACTTTGATTTAATAATATGCCCTGGACAGAATGGTGGGCATATTATTTTTTTGCAAAAGAATTGGGTTTGGGACTAAAACAAGGTCCTCCCAAGGTTTTTTCCTTAAAATAACAACATAATACAGTTTTTTCTTGCCACTGTCCCTTCAGTTGACTCTTTGGGGGTTTAAAGACTTAAAACACTGTAAAGCTGCTTTGGGACAATGTACTACTGTAAAAAGTGCTACATAAATAAATTACTTGAACTTGAATAGAAGGTGGCGTCAAAAAAATCAGGTCAGGTAAAAGGTTGTTCCTGCAAGTTTTTGTGTAAATAAGTTTCTTTTGTCTTCTGTTGGCAGTGAACTACAGAGATAAAGCAAAAAAGCATTAAAATTTGTGGATTTATTTAATGTTGGATAATAAAACTAATCCAAGTTTAAATCTTTCTGTCATCTGTTTATACTCATGAGGATCTGTCACACACATATTTCCAATTTTTTTTTTTTTTACTTATAATCATATTTCATACAGGGTGGCTTAGTGGTTAGCACGTTCACCTCTCAGCACTAGGGATTCCTGGTTCGAATCCCCATCTGGGTGGAGTTTCCATGTTCTCCATGTTCTATAGAGTGTGTATGTGTGCGTGTCTGTGTGAGTGAGTGTTTGCCCAGCGATAGATTGACGCCCTGTCCTGTGTGTATCTGCCCAGCGCCCGAAACATTCTCCCCTGGATGGGCATGGGAAACCCCACCGCGACCCTGCTATAGGATAAAGTGGAAGATAATGAATGAATGAATGAATTAATTAATATTTCATACAAATCCAGTCTAATCAGATGACATTATCATTGTTTCTGTGCCACCATTCCATAAAATATATGTAAACTAAATACCATCTATTCTTTCCCTTCATTTGTGCTCAACTAAATTTTAAGCATTTATAATATTTCATAATTATTCACCCAGATCTCAATTGGACTATGAAATATTAATGTCCATGTATTAAAGAGCAATACAGAACATACTAAAGACCATACTGAAAAAATAAAATGCAAAATTCAATTTGATTAATTTTTTTTTGGTCTAAAGGGCTGCTGATTTACTGGCTGTCACATTGGTTTAACAATATTTCTTGTTGGAAATGTCCAATGAGGTGGATAAACATGTATTCCATTAAGACCTTTCAGACAGCTACCTATTATCGGTGTATTTAAACATAGCCTTTCAGTGGTATATGCCTTAATGCATTTACACACTCAATAATGTGTCTATTACAATATTGCCTAAAAGCAAATGAAAGTGTGTTCATTAGCACCAAAGAAATGCTGGGCCATTCAGCAGTCATCTTTTTTCATAAAACCATTAGCTCAGTGTGATGAGCTGTGCCTCATTATTGTGGTTTATGCTACCTATTTAACTCACTCTAAAATTAAAATGTTAAGTATTCTTATTGTGTGAACTCCATTAGGATAATCTAATAAATATTCTTCTCTTAAGTAAATTGTTAAAATCCTTAGGTTATCCTATGCCTTTGAGTCAAAAAGTGATGTAAATAATTAATAAGTATTATACAAATAGCTTTTGATGCCAAGCCATAAAAATGCAATAACACAAATTGAGTTAAATTCTACTGTTTGTAGTAATTAAATTTTTTAAAAGGTTTTAGTAGTTGTAATATGCAATACAAATAAATTAATAATAAATGCAAAATAATGTAATTATTAAACTGGTTGTTATATAATATATACAGTACAGACCAAAAGTTTGGACACACCTTCATTGGACCTTGGACACTCCATTCAAAGCGTTTTCTTTATTTTTATTACTATGAACATTGTAGATTCACACTGAAGGCATCAAAACTATGAATTAACACTTGTGGAATTATATTCATTCATTCATTCATTATCTCCCGCTTTATCCTATTTTAGGGTCGCGGTGGGGTTCCCCATGCCCATCCAGGGGAGAACGTCTCGGGCGCTGGGCAGATAGACCCAGGACAGGGCGCCAATCCATCGCTGGGCACTTGTGGAATTATATACTTAACAAAAAAGTGTGAAACAACTGAAAATATGTCTTATATTCTAGGTTCTTCAAAGTAGCCAACTTTTGCTTTGATCACTGCTTCGTACACTCTTGGCATTCTCTTGATGAGCTTCAAGCAGAAGAGACTTGTTTGGGCTAAAGAACACAAGTAATGAACATTAAACCAGTGGAAATCTGTACTTTGGTCTGATGAGTCCAAATTTGAGTTCTTTGGTTCCAACCACCATGTCTTTGTGCAACGCAGAAAAGGTGAATAGATGGACTCCACATGCCTTTTTCCCACCGTGAAGTATGGAGGAGATGTGACGGTGTTGGGGTGCTTTGCTGGTGACACTGTTGGTGATTTATTCAAAATTGAAGGCATACTGAACCAGCATGGCTACCACAGCATCTTGCAGTGACATGCTATTCCATCCGGTTTACGTTCAGTTGGAAGAGCATTTATTTTTCAACAGGACAATGACCCCAAACACACCTCCAGGCTGTGTAAGGGGTTTTTGACCAAGAAGTAGAGTGATGGGGTGCTGCACTAGATGACCTGGCCTCCACAGTCACCAGACCTGAACCCAATCGAGATGTTTTGGGGTGAGCTGGACCACAGAGTGAAGACAAAGGGGCCAACAAGTCCTAAGCATCTCTGGGAACTTTTTCCAAGACTGTTTCAGGTGACTACCTCTTGAAGCTCATCAAGAGAATCCCGAGAGCAGTAATCAAAGCAAAAGGTGGCTACTTTGAAGAACCTAGAATATAAGACATATTTTTAGTTGTTTCACGCTTTTTTAAGTATGTAATTCCACGTGTTAATTCATAGTTTTGATGCCTTCAGTGTGAATCTACAATTTTCATAGTCATGAAAATATAGAAAACTCTTTGAATGAGAAGGCGTTTCCAAACTTTTGGTCTGTACTGTATATATATATATATACACTGCTCAAAAAAATAAAGGGAACACTCAAATAACACATCCTAGATCTGAATGAATGAAATATTCTCATTGAATACTTTGTTCTGTACAAAGTTGAATGTGCTGACAACAAAATTACACAAAAATCATCAATGAAAATCAAATTTATTAACCAATGGAGGCCTGGATTTGTAGTGTCACACAAAATTAAAGTGAAAAAGCACACTACAGGCTGATCCAACTTTGATGTAATGTCCTTAAAACAAGTCAAAATGAGACACAGTAATGTGTGTGGCCTCCATGTGCCTGTATGACCTCCCTACAATGCCTGGGCATGCTCCTGATGAGGTGGCGAAGGGTCTCCTGAGGGATCCCCTCCAAGACCTGGATTAAAGCATGAGTCTGTGGTGCAACGTGACGTTGGTGAATGGAGCGAGACATGATGTTCCAGATGTGCTCAATTGGATTCAGGTCTGGTGAACGGACGGGCCAGTCCAGAGCTTCAATGCCTTCATCTTGCAGGAACTGCTGACACATTCAGCCACATGAGGTCTAGCATTTTCCTGCATTAGGAGGAACCCAGGGCCAACTGCACCAGCATATGGTCTCACAAGGAGTCTGAGGCTCTCATCTCGGTACCTAATGGCAGTCAAGCTACCTCTGGCAAACACATGGAGGGCTGTGTGGCCCTCCAAAGAAATCCCACCCCACACCATTACTGACCCTCTGCCAAACCGGTCATGCCGAAGGATGTTGCAGGAAGCATATCTGCACTACCTGAGCAACTTGTGTGGGTTGTAGTGGGTTGCCTCATGCTACCATGAGTGTGAAAGCACCACCAACATTCAAAAGTGACCAAATCATCAGCCAGTAAGCACCGATAAGTACTGAGAAGTACTGAAAAGTACTGAGACGTGATCTGTGGTCCACCTGCAGAACCACTCCTTTATTGATTGTGTCTTGCTAATTGCCAATAATTTCCACCTGTTGTCTATTCCATTTGCACAACAGCATGTGAAATTGATTGTCAGTGTTGCTTCCTAAGTGTACAGTTTGATGTCACAGAAGTTTGATTTACTTGGAGTTATATTGTGTTGTTTGAGTGTTCCCTTTATTTTTTTGAGCAGTGTATGTTTATATATATATATATATATATATATATATATATATATATATATATATATATATATATATATATAGTCATCATTTTCCTTGCACCATCTAACCTTCATCAAGGCTAATGGCACTTATGTGATTTTTATTCAAGTGTATAGACTGTCCTTTTCCTTTTGAGGAGATTTGCAAGCTTGGTCAGATTTCAAATCAAGGTCCATCAGTTTCTTTCACACTAATTTTTTTTCCATGTTAAAACACTACTTAAAACTCATATAAACACCTGACATTCTCAGTACTAAGTAGATGTTAAACTGCTTAAAAAAACAAAAAAGTAAACAAGAAAAGAAAATGCTGTTGGACCTAACCACAGAGCAGTGATCCAATTCCGAATTGGGAAAAAGGAAATCCTGTGGCCTTCACTCGGCATGTTCATGCTAATTATTTGTGTGCTTTGTTCAGGATTAAATCATGGTGAGACTTAGAAAATAAGTTTTAGCAGCATTAGAAGAGTCATTTCTCAATCTGCAGATATCTCTGTCTGCAAGGCAAATGACAAAGTTAGAGAGAGTCTATGAGGCTGTGTGTTAACCAATTCTGAAACCTAGTACTAAATCCAGAGTGGCATAGAAACTGTTTAAATAGATATTCTTGCAGCTGCACCCTATCAAACCTAAGCGCTCTCAGAGAAGTTTCTGCACCGTAGGTGAAGTGGGTGCCGCTCCCCCCACTGGCAGTTTGGCCTGTTGCACTACTTAAATTAATTAGTATCAGTCAAGAGATTAATAAATCCTGTTGCAGTTGCAGAGCAAAAATAGTTGTGATGGAATATTTGTGATGTGAATAGTTGTGATGGAATATTCATTAATTGAATCACCAACATGTACATTATTTATTTTAGTAGACTTTTTTTGTATTACTTCTAATTCAAACTGCCAAAAATGTGCTACTAAAGAACAGATATGGGCCATGAATAACTGAATGTCCTTTGTTTTTTTGTTTAGACCCTCCTGTGGTAGATCCAGTTTACCAGGATTTCCGCTCACCTAATTACCAGTCTGTCATTCTACGTTGCTTGGTTCTCAAATCCAACCCAGGTCGTATTGCAAATGTCCGTTGGTATAGGAACACCATTCCAATTAGGACACTAGATCCTCAAGATGTCCCCCAGCATCGCTTCAAACTTGATCCTACTAACAATGGCACCTATGAGTGTAAAGTCAGCAATGGGGTCGGCACTTCAAGTTGCATCTTTCTTGTATCAGGTACCTAATTCTCATAATACAATGCTAACACTAATTAGCTTTTCCGTCTCAGTTTGGGATATGGTCAGAATATGTGGACGCCCTATTGAAATTCCTGTCGTTGCATCTATAACAGAAAAATTCTGTTATAAAAAAAAAAGTCTGTTTATAATAGGACTTTGTAGATATTTATCTATTAATCCAAAAGAGCATTTTTGAGGTCTGACACTAGTGTTGAGGAAGAGAGCATTGCTTACACTTTGCTTTATTTTTAATTGGCTTGGGTTAATGTCAAATCCTTTGCAGGCCAGTTAATTCTTTTAACATCAAGGACTTTTCTTTTTGCGCTGAGCCACAGTCATGTTTAAACTTTGAAATTGGCCTTGCATTTTAGATAGATGCCTACATTTGAAATGATAATGCATGTCTGGTTGTTAATTTTATGCACACGTGGAATGAAACCCATTTTTTTTGTTCCATTATTTTTGACCATATACTCACTACTGATCTAAGGTTTTAGAACAACCCAATTTTTCCAGTTACTTATTTCAATTCAAGATGTTCAACATGCATTGTATGCCATCAAGTAGGCAAAAGTAATGATTCACTGTGTGTGACATCAAAATTAAACTTTTGTTTTTTGATTGAAAATGTTGCAATATTTGAAATTCATATATGCTTGACTGGCCTGTTATTAGTCAAGATCTACCTAATTTTTTTAATGTTCAAATCAGAAGAATCTAAAATAACAACCATACTTTTATCCCAGGTTTTTTTTTTTCCTTTTTTTAAGCATTGACTTTTAGACTTGTTTATATTTAAGAAATAGGATTAAGGTCAACATTAAAAATGAATTAAATAGTAAAAACATTTAATAGTTTACAAAAATGATTGAGTTAACAATTTATAGATTACATTTTTGAAAGAGTCCCAAGGGTTTGTATATTGTATAGTGTGTTATTTTTTGTGTTAGACACCTTCATATATAAACTTAAACTTTATCTCACACTTTAAAAAAAATAAATAATAAAAAATTAAATCATAGTTGCTAGTATAGTGTTCTTTTTGTACATTTTAAATTTTAATTTAATATAAAAATATATACAGTGATAAAAAATCCAAATACATTTAATTATATTTTCATCAGATTAGACTAGAGAACATTATTTAAGATCATTAGTATATTAAGTTAAATCCCATACACAGCACATTGTTGTCATTTTAAAACAATTTAACCAAGGTTAAGAAAAACTACAATCTTTTACATTTCAGGTGCTTTTGCAGATCTATTTTTGTTGACATGTCCTTTGCTGATGAAGAGGTTATCCTCAGTCTATATAAGACATCATTTTCTGCATTGGAGTTAAAAGAATGCTATCACTATCACTGTGATAACACAATTGCGCTCTTGCAATTACAAGCCATAGCAATCCATTTTTCCTCTTTTGAGCCAGAGACAGTGATCCAAAACAGATTATTTTCTCTGTCTAGGCACATTTTAATAGCTGTCTTCTTAAGAATAAATTGCTCAGTGACCCATCCATGTCCAGCTGCATCTCTGTTGGAATGAGCTTGGAATTACTTTTTACAGACTGGGTCGACTGTACAAGAAATTTTGTCAAAGTTTAGTTTTGCTGAAATATCGATATGGTAAAGATTTAAAAACATAGGGTCAATACTAGGTGAACATGCAATATGCCATTTAATTATTTTCTCTCACTTCAAATAATGTCTATAGCACAGTTTCTTCATTCTGGTTAGCATTCATATTAGTAATTATGCATATTAATTTGTATAGATATATAATATAGATGTATTAGTATAGATATGATCCCTAGTAGTGGATGTGTGACCAATTATTTGAAAACAGTGGCGCAAAAATGATTTAGTCAGCCACTTATCTTGCAAGTTCTCCTACTTAGAAAGATGAGAGAGGTATGTCATTTATATAATAGGTACACTTCAACTATGAGAGACAAAATTAGAAAAATAAATCCAGGAAATCACATTGTAGGATTTTTTAAATAATTTAATTGCAAATTATTGGAGAAAATAAGTATTTTGTTAATAACAAAAGCTCAACGTAATACTTTGTAACCTAACCTTTGGCGGCAATAACAGAGGTCAAAAGTTTCCTCTAAGTCTTCACTAGTTTTGCACACACTGTAGCTGGTATTTTCACCCATTCCTCCATGCAGATATTCTCTAGAGCAATGATGTTTTGGGGCTATCGCTGGGCAACACAGACTTTTAACTCCCCCCACAGATTTTGTATTGGGTTGAGGTCTGGAGTCTGTTCATTCTTCCCTTAACATGGATCAGTCACTTTGTCTCCTTTGCAGAAAATCAGCCCCAAAGCATGACATTTACACCACCATGCCTTGTCATTAGGATGCAACTTTCTTCATCTAAACACAAGTTTGATTTTGGTTTCATCTGACCAAATTACATTATCCCAGTCCTTTTCTGGATCACCCATATGTTCTTTGGCAAACTTCAGACGAGCCTGGACATGTATTGGCTTATACAGGGGGACACGCCTGGCATTGCAGGATTTGAGTCCCTCTCAGCGTAGTGTATTACTGCCATTGTTACTCTCAGCTTTCTGCAGGTCAGGTCCCTCCATGTAGTTCTGGGATTTTTGCGCACAATTCTCATATATTTCACTGTTAAAATTGTTCTTCTGGCTGTTGTATTTCCAGTTATATACTTTTAGTGTGTTGTTTCTATACAGTTTATGTCTTCCACTACTTTCTGTATTTGAAATAAATGACATTTCTAATAATTGTTTAATTCATTACTATTTTAAATTTGATCTATAAAGTTGTAATGTTTATTCTATAATGTTGTAGACTTGTGACTAATCCAGAGTATATCTCCATATAAATTCCAGAGACTTCAGGATAATATTTTGGCATTATTATTTTGTTGAAATAATTCAAGGAAATATTAATATATATGTAAAAAATACAATTCATAATTGTATTAGTTTTATTAAACTATACATTAGTTTAATATATTAATTTTTTTTAATAATTTTGAAATTTCAGGGGAATAAATCTAATGCACTGTAAATGTAATATTAATTTGCCTTAAAAAATCTTTTTAAGCTCGACCATATTCTGCTGAGTATTACTTCGACACACCAAACCCGATTCGCATCCTGAAAGGCAACAACTACTCCTACAACTTACAGTGGACTCAGAAAAAGCCAAATGCTGTGGACAAAATCATTGGCTATTGGATCAGTGTACAACAGGTAACAAACAGAAGACAAATGCCAGAATTAATAAACATAACTTGGTACACAAAGTTATATTACTTCAACTGCCATAAGGAAAACAATTCATAATGTTAATGTAAATCGATGTTCATAACCACACTCATAAGAGTTATAAGAACATGCCTTAAGGTTTTATAACACAATGCATCTTAATATGTGTATTTGAAATGATTATTTTTGTAGAAACGAATTTAAAAAAGCTTTGAAACATTTGTATTTAATAAATGCCTCCCCTGAAAAGGAAACTTTTTTGAAAACTCATAACCTCTCTTTACTGACTTTATTAGGTAAAGTGTGGTCTTTGTTTACCTCAATTAAGGAGACTGTATCATTATTAGTACATCCTGACTTATAAAAGGTCAGAAATCCTTTAAGTGAATAATCTTGTATTAAGTGAAAATCCAAAGAATACAAAGGTAATATAAAAATGCAGCATAACGATGTGGTATAAAGCCTCATGTCATCTTGTTTTGACACTGTATGACTGTGATTATAAACATTTATGTACATTAACAGAGGCTTATGACAAATGTTATTAAGCTTTATGCACTTATTATGCATTATAAGTAAATACTGGATTCATAGAAAGTATTGCGGGAACCTTTTATTATATTTCTAAAAAAAAAGTTGAACATAAGCAATTGAACGAGTGTTAATTTTTGATTAGTCGCTTTTGAACAAGTTCAAGTAATTGTAGAATGTATTCTTTATGGTCCCAAATGTGGACCAACTAATGCATAATGCCATTAAATTGTTCACCACTAGTAACCCAATCAATGCTTACACCTGATTATGTTTTGCAACAGTGAGGAGGTCATATGCTTGACTGCCCTTGTTTTACCATTTGCAAAGATTTACTGCTAAGCTGTTGATATTTGTTTACAATGTCATTGTACAAGACATTTAGATGCTATATAGCTGGTCAGGGCATTTTCAGCAAGGCTGATAAACTAGTATGTTAAATACACAGGATTAGTACCATGTTAAAGGTAACTACTTTCTTTAGTTTATCTTATTCAATGTCAGTCCTTGTTTTTGGAGATTGCATGAAAATTGGTAGGATTAAGAAGCTTCACTTCCATTTTCTATTATGTTCTTTCTGGCTATTGAATGTGGGTGTGGGTGAGTAAATAGGCTTAACAAGTGTTTGTTTATAATAGGAGTCAGGGGAATAACTCAGGCTGTGCAGCGAGCAGATCGATCAGAGCTTGTACTGCATTTACAAAACTCTCAGAAGTCATCCTCAAAGGATGGAGAACACACACACTTGAATCAGTCTCTTCATTTCCAGCTGTCTGCCTTTTCTTATACATATAGTCACACATTTTTTTTCTTTACTCTTAACACCACATTTATTTTTTCTTCTTTGCAACCCTTCTGATTTACATTTCATGTCTTTGTTTGTTTGTGCTGCCTCTGGAATTTTTTTGACAGCCATTGTTTATCTCTAGCTGGGTTCCCAAAAATAAATGAATTAAATCATCTTTACATCCACTACAGTAATGTAACACACCACATCACTGTATGACACAAATTCCAATCCTCTTTTCAGTAGTCAGATATAGGGACTAAAAGGATATATAGGGACAGAAAGGATGTTTATCAATTTTGCTGCAGGACTTTGTGATGACCAGCTGCTGATTCGTGAGGTGTATTAGTGCACCCAGCACTATTTATCACGTCCCACTTTTTATAGGTTAGTATATCATCATTCATTTTAAAAATGCTTTTCCATTACCATCTTTTGCAATTTAGCATTGATGATGAAACTCTTCAGACCCAAATGTTTAGGTAAATTTGGCATATTTTAAATTTATATGGCGAGGCAAGGTGTTTTAATAAATTACATACATCCATTACATCCAAATTCAATAAATACATAGTAGTGTCATTGAGGATTTTTTTTGTTTATACAATGGGCTAGTTAGAACAATTGCCAAGCCATTTTAAAGATGATCTTTGTTGTTTAGAAATTGCTGAACAAACAGGTTATAATTTTTTAATGTCTGAAATATCTATGTTATGAAAGTAACATTCACCAAATCAATCAATAATCCCAATGAAAAAAGATTAAATCAGCAATCCCTAGTAGCAGATTAAAGTCACTAAACTAAGTGCAATATCAAGTGATTAAAGATGCCCTCATTGTTTAATGTCTATGTTTTACCTTCTGTTCAAGTTCAATTAAAGTTTATAGTCATTTGCTTGAAGCATAAATAATAAAAAACAAAAATTCAATTGAATAATTTGTTAGTTAAAGGGTCATACTACAATTTGCAAGCCAAATTAGCTTTTCTGTTTACTGTTAGTATCTGACAATTCCAAAAAAAATGAATTGTATTACTGAATGAGATGGAAATGCATTTAATTGTTTATTTTTAGGATAAATTTAATTTGAGGTTTGAATAATTACTTGTGTTTCCTGACATGGGTATGATTCCAGATATTTTAACCTTTAGCAGTAACAAAGGACAAGAAAACAGAATTGGCTCCTTTGTCGGTTGTAAGGACCAAATGGTAATGACATGTATAGCACAGAAACTAGTACAATGTGTACTTTTGGAAAGGAGCGCTCGGGTAAGAAGACAATTAAATATAAAAGAAGTTGTAGGCCAATGAATAGGTGAGTGACATGAGCTCATTTGGATTAGCAAAATTTAGTTTGCCAAAGCATCTGGATCAGCTGTGAGGGCTTAATAGTGTAGGATGAAATGTTGTAAAAAACATTTGTCAGTATGATAAATAGTGTGGTCTTGGGAGGAGAGGCGGAACCGATGCGCTAATCAGGGACATTGATTAGAGTATCTGATCCGGCTCCATCTAATGGTATGTGCAGCTTTTTAAGCCATGACATCATGGGCTGGGGGGGAGAGATTTCGGGAGCGGGAGTTCGGCGAGTAAAACCATGCCAATGCATTTGTGATTTAAATGTTACTTTGAATACAATCTGTAATTAAGTCCCTTTTTGTCAGGAGAAATCCTGTCACGGTCCTTATTCGTATACACCCTGTGATACTGGTGCTGAAACCTGGGAGTAATGAGGATGCAAGCTGAAAACCTGCAAGCTGTGCGGGCATGTTCTCCAGCTGGGGTGCACGCCTCGATCCAGGCTTTCGCCGTTTGCAGAGTGCAAAGCGGAGTGGATGGGGCAAGCAGAGGTTCCAGCGTCCCGTGTTTGAGCAGAAGATGCAAGGGAATGTCACTCACCACGGGAAACAGGGAGGCACATAACTACTGTGTGGCCATTGACACGGGAGGACTGGAGGGCCTATGCTGACCGGGATGGCACGCATGTGGCCCACCACTGGACAGATGACATCAGGAGCTCGCGGGCAGGCTGCATCAGAGCTGCGCTCTCACATGTGCATCACCCCCCACCCCCTGAAACACATCTGGGTGCGAGGGCATACAGAATCTGATTGTGGGACAGTGTGATGGTGCTGGGGCAGGAAGGAGAGGCGGAACCAATGCGCTAATTAGGGAGATAGGTTAGTACACCTGATTTGGCTCCGTCTGATGACGTGCGCATCTTTATAATCCGTGGGTCATGTGCCGAGGGGAGAGAGAATTCCATGGACCCAGGGAAAGGACTTTGGCGAGTTTTTCCACACACAGCGTCCATGCCCGCAAAGTGTTCTCCTGCCCCATGCAGTGTTCATGAAACCATCCACAGAAGGCTGTTTCGCACCATGCTCGGTGTCAATGAAACAGTCAACAAAGCACTTATCCTTACCCATGTTGGCACTGCTTTTTCTGCAAAAATCTCTCTTACCATACACGCCAAAGACTCCAATGGTGCAACAGTCATGCAGAGAAACATTGCGGTAAATCTGTATAAGAAAGTTTACATGTGGCTTAACCAAGCTACCACCAACAGCATCTTGTGGCATGTCATGCAATAATTTCTCTCCACCTTGCAGTCTTTCATGCAATGTCTGAAAAGCTCAGTTAACAGGTGCAACAACACATCAATGTCTGCAAAACTCTTTACAAGCCGCCAGTAATACGAGGCGGGACCTAGAGTAGTTCTTTTAAATTTCATGGCGTATACCAATCACTGTTAGCATCCTCGTTCTTCCCCGGAGGAGATCGGCTACGCGGGGAAACTGCGGACGCCGCTTACGCCTGTTGAGTGTTTCCCTGGAACCGGCTACGCAGGGAAAGAATGCGTACACCGGTCCGGGGTAAAACACTCCCGCGGATCCAACCTGCGCGGAGATCGTGCGCAGCGTAGTACCGTGGTTGAGCGCGGAAGGAGAGTTCAAAGACACCGGGCATAAAAACCAAAACGGGTTTATTATTAAAAATGGTGTAGGAACACCAACAGAAAAGGGGGAACAAACGAACATACTAACACCTGATAAATACCGAAACAAAGACGTGCATGGTGAAGTGGGAATACGGAACTTAAATCAGGAAAACACCCGTTCACGTGCACAAAATAAACCAATCACCCAACAGAGTCCATGAGTAAATTAAACGAGGGACAGGTGCCCGAGGCACCTGTGACATACCCCCACCCCAAGGGTCACGCAAAAAGGGGGAAGCGACCCAAAAACGAGATAAAGAGGAGAAAAAAATATATATAATAATAATAAAATAAATAAAAACAAATTCTCGCGGAGAAAAAACGGGGGGGGGGTCCCTCTGGCGATGAGGCATGCTGGATGTCCCCTGCTGCGGGGCGCGGATTGGCACCCTCTAGCGGCGATGTGGGGAAAGCACCCCTGGTGCTCAGAGTCGGCGGCGGGAGGACCCTAGAGCTTGGAGTCGGCAATGGGCGGCCCCTGGTGCTCGGGATTGGTGGCGAACGGCCTCTGACGCTCGGGAAACGGCGACGGGCGGCCCCCGGTGCCCGGGCAATGCAGCGGGCGGTCCCTGATGCTCTGACTCAGAAGCGGGCGGTCCCTGGTGCTCGTACTCGGCAGTGGGCGGTTCCTGATGCTCTGATTCGTCAACGGGCGGCCTCTGGTACTCTGGCTCAGCGAAGGGCGACCCCTGGTGCTCGGAACTCTCCAGTTCTTTTTGGCACGTCTTTCTGTTAGCTTTTGTCCGTTTTTCCCTGGAGGAGGGCGGCTAACGCGGAGGTATAGCGTTAAGCCGCTCGCGCCTAGTGAGCGCTCCCAGGATACCAACCACGCGGGGAAAAATGCGTGCATCGGTCCACGGAAATGCTCCCACGGAATACGACCTGCACGGGGAAGGTGTGTAGCGCCGTACCGTGGTTGAACGCGGAAGGAGAGAAAGAGACACCGGGATAAAATCCAAAATGTAGAATTTAATAAAAATTGGTGTGGGGACACCAACAAAAAGGGGAAACAAACAAACAACGTAACAACGGGCATACATAACCACAAAACAAAGACGTGCGCCGAAGAGATGGGAAACTAAGAATAAGTACAAAACGAACTAAACACGTGAACAAAACAAACCAATCACCCAACTGAA
Source organism: Corydoras sp. C115 (assembly GCA_019802505.1). Classification (NCBI taxonomy): domain Eukaryota; kingdom Metazoa; phylum Chordata; class Actinopteri; order Siluriformes; family Callichthyidae; genus Corydoras; species Corydoras sp. C115. Next base: position 780,118 of record JAFMOC010000025.1, on the reverse strand, counting down.
ACAATTAAGGACAAAACGAGGGACAGGTGCCACAGGCACCTGTGACATACCCCCACCCCAAGGGTCGCGCTAATAGGGAAGCGACCCAACAAAAAAAAAATAATAATAATAATAACCATTTCAAGCAAAAAACAAAAACGGGGAGGGGTAAACGTCCCTCAGGCTGTGAATCCAGCCGGCTGCTCCCTGCTGGCGGCGTCGAGCAAGTCCTCTCGCAGCGTGATCGCAGATCGGCGCCCTCTCGCTGCGAGGCTGGAAAATGCACCTCCTGGTGCTCCGAGTCCGAGATGGGCGGCCCCTGGTGCTCGGGATCGACGGCGAACGGCCTCAGTCGCTCCCGAACCGACGACGGCCGACCCCCGGTACCCGGGTTATGCCGCTGGCGGTCCCCGGTACTCAGACTCGGTCTGGTCGGCGGTACAGCCTCTGGTCCTCCGCTCAACGATGGGTGACCCCTGGTGTCCAGAACTCTCCAGATATTTTTGGCACGTCTTTCTGTTAGCATCCTCGTTCTTCCCCGGAGGAGATCGGCTACACGGGGAAACTGCGTACGCCGCTTACGCCTGTTGAGTGTTTCCCTGGAACCGGCTACGCGGGGAAAGAATGCGTACACCGGTCCGGGGTAAAACACTCCCACGGATCCAACCTGCGCGGAGATCGTGCGCAGCATAGTACCGTGGTTGAGCGTGGAAGGAGAGTTCAAAGACACCGGGCATAAAAACCAAAACGGGTTTATTATGCTCGAGGCACCTGTGACAATCACACACAGTCTTTTTTGGTTCCGCCAACAACAAGCCCAAAAAATTCACACATCACTGCATAAATGAACACCTAGCCAGGTATAACTTAAGGTTGGCTGTCACGTCTAATTTAAGATCAAACAGCGCCACCTTGAACTCAATGGCATGTACAAGAAAATTATCTAAGTAAACCACAAACTTATCTTTAGGAACATTTGTCAAAACCTGGCCCTAATACCTGCTGCTGCCATTTCACACAAGGCAAGTTGGGAAGCAGCCCATGACCTCACCCCCTGCTAAACCAGTGGCAGACGCCACAATACATCCTTCACTTTCAGAAAAAGAAAACAATATATTTTTTTTACTTTTTGACTATATAAATTGTGTTTTGTAATTCGAGCTAAGGATAGACCCACTTTGCTTGAGGCTGACAATAACTTCTGAACTTAGGATCAAAACCAAAAGCGGCCGAAGCTGTTCGAGCGAGAGAGATGATGAACTCTGAAGAACAAACTGAAGGACTGCAGATGTTACAAACCGCAGGTGAAGACCTCGGATCTCACTGCCAGTGTACTACAAAATGAAAAAGTTAATGAAAAATGAAAAAAAAAAAAAAAAGCGGGAACCCTTACCACTGATCAGACCTCGGAGCCTTGTGCAAATAAACCAGCATCTAAGGTGTGTAAATATGTTGATGGTGAACAAGATAAGCTGCACTACACGTATGTGATGAAAAGTCTCAGCACAAATTTAAAAAAAACACACATTTTAAATAGATCACAAAACTTGTGCTGATTGCCCCAGCACAACTGTAAAATGTACTTCTATTTACCCCGCACTGCCAAATGCTGCTTATTTGGTGAACAACTAGTGGTGAACAACCTAGACATGTTTTGCACTCAGAGTGTAGCATGCTGAACTAAGCTATAGTAACCTTCTGCTAACAATAAAACTGTTAAAATATTAAAATCCTCTAGAACATGATTGATTGATGAGTTCCATCAAAACACAATAATTATTTTAAATGCATATGTTGAATACTGGAAATAATCCATTCACCCATTATCTTCTGCTTTATCCTGTACTAGTGTCGCGGGTGTGTTCCCCATGCCCATCCAGGGGAGAACGTTTCAGGTGCAGGCCAAACACACCCAGGACAGGGAGCCAATCTATCACTGGGCATACTGGAAATAATAAGTAATAATAAATAAAGAAAAAAGAAGCAAATGAGAAATAAACTGCATTCTTGGACTCGTGTCTGAATAATACTTTAATTAAATTAAATTAAAATAATTTAACATTAGATTTGTATTAGTATTTTGCATTAAACCTAAACCTTGCCCCAACATACCCACCCTAAAAACATTGTTTTGATGTTTAAATATCTTCATATATTAAAAACTGACTGTACTGTTGTTTACAGCTGGGCCTTTTTCAATATACCAGTTTGCCCACACATATGCTCTTTAAACTCAGTGGGCACACATTTCTACACACACACACACACACACACACAAACACACACACACACACACACACACACACACACAAATTGTCTCTCTCACTCTTTCTCTCGTCTATCTTAAATCATGTTTTTTGGATGAATGTAGAATGAAATTTTTTACTAAATTATAATGGCCATGGTTTTGTAATGGCTATGCACACTGTAGTGTTATACAAAAGGAAAAAAAATGCTATTTTATTTCCTAAGACTAATAATAATAATATATATATTAGGAATGTGTATTGTTTGTGCTTTGATAATCTGTGGTTTGCTAATCCTACCATTTTGTAACTTAAATAATAAATTTAAAACATTTTGGTAACTGTTAAGAATGCAAACTGCCATGGTCCATAAATAAGTCACACAGCATGGGAATTTTGAGACACATTCTATCATCAAGGCAATAATACCTGGCATAATTTTGTACAAGTGTCTTTTTACAGATGCATTGCCTATTTCCTATTGTTAATTTACAAAATAGTCATATAACACAGTAGTTATGTAACAATGTTCCAATTATTTTGTGTGTTTGCAAGCATCAAACTCTGAATTTGTTGTATTAACAATATACAATTAAGTTGATCATTTCAGAATGAGAACAGTTTACATTGGGATAACAAGACTTCAATAAAATGAACAGATTGCGTTTTTGTTTGTTTTGCATTTAACTAAAATAATTCACCATTTCCACAAAGATTAAAGAAATGCATGTGAGGATATTCGGCCTTACATCTATTTATATAATCTAAACTATTAAATGTACATTTATTTAGGGTAAACTATTTAAATATATTATTTGTTTTTCTAAAATATAAAATGTTTTCCCATATTAAATGCCACAACCTTTTTGCCTTTGGAATATTTTATTCCCAGGAGTAAATCAAATAACTTAAAGTGTCTTATAGCTGTAAAGATGTATAGAAGATGTATAGAATTAAAATCCAGTTCTCTCTCTCTGTCTCTTTTCTCTCTCACTTTCCCTTTTACTGTCTCTCCGCACATGCTTGTGTGTGTGTGTGTGTGTGTGTTTCTATGTTTTTTATATGTTACCAATTGCTTGTGCATGTTACCTATTTTAATGCAGTGAATGACTACAGATCAGACTCCTTAAAATTAGGACATTATTGCGACATTCATATAAACATCTAAATAACCTGAGTGTCACTCTTACAAATCACAGCTCTGTTTCTCTACATTTCCTCAAACACACTGTCATAAATATTCATGTAGTTTTCCTGCCATAAACAGCACGATTCCTCAGATGCAGAGAAACAGTGACAGGTTTTATGTGTATATTAAAGACTGCTCGTTCTCCCTATCTCTTCATTGGACTCAGTGAAAAAAAATGTTTATGTGTTTTACCCAGTAGCCAGTTTCAGCAAAAACAAAATTAGTGAGTTTTGCCATAAAGTCAGCATTCCTGTTTCTCCTAGTGGTATTAAATGGATATGAAGTCAGGAATTTATATAGGTTAGACAATTTTAAAAAGTTTTCTAATGCTGGAGTATTGAACTAGTAGGGTTAAATCCAATCTGGCTACAAAAGTTTACAGAGAGTAGTACAGAGAGCTGCACTATATAGAAAAAGGTAAACATTGTTGTGAAATGAGCAAAAGATTTTGTTATTATTCAAGAGGCCACAAATATAACAGAATTTTGTGTTGTATTCAGAGGAGGAGGAATTACAGACAGGTGTTGATCGTGGGAGTGTGGTAGGGAATGTGAAAATAGGTTCTTAATGCAGACAGTCTTAAGGTAGAGAGTAAAATGAGGATGCATTAAGCATCAAAATCATGTGGGTATGTGCAGTCATGTGGGTATGTGCAGCCAAGAAAATAACCTCTGAACTGTGTGTAGGCAGTGGTGGCTTTAGTTAGAGAGCTTACACATACCCCTAGCAGATGTTAATGTCTTGTGGTTCACATTAATGCCTTTGATGCTCAACAACACATACCCAGCTTAGCCTTTTGATATTAAGAAAAAATTACAAGAAGAGGAAAAGATTGAGAGGAAGAATGAAATTGCAGGGTTTTTGCTGCTAAACCCAAACCCTCTAATGAGGCTGTAGTGATGCCACATCAGCCTGACACTTCCAAGCTGTCCCGCAATTACTGTCAAAAGCAAGGAAGAAGCATTTCTGTGGATGCATCCCCATATTTCCTGCCTACATTATTTACTTTCACTTTAAATCTTGTGTACTGTTCATGTTAAAGGGCAAGGCATGTTGTTAAATATATAGGCATGCCAGACACAAACATGTAAGATAGAACCACAAGAGACTTAAACATTGTTCTAAAAGTTTGTCATATATATATATATATATATATATATATATATATATATATATATATATTTTTTTTTTTTTTTTTTTTTTTTTTTTTTTCCCTCCAGGCGGCACGGTGGCTCAGTGGTTAGCACGTTCGCCTCTCAGCACTGGGTATTCCTGGTTCAAATCCCCATCTGGGTGGAGTTTCCATGTTCTCCCCGTGTCTGCGTGGGTTTCCTCCGGGTTCTCCGATTTCCTCCCACAGTCCAAAAACATGGATCAAGTCAATTGAGTTCTCCAAATTGCCCCATATACAGTGTGTTTGTGTGAGTGAGAGTGTGCCCAGTGATGGATTGGTGCCCTGTCCTGGGTGTATCTGCCTAGTGCCCAAAACGTTCTCCCCTGGATGGGCATGGGGAACCCCACCGCGACCCTACTATAGGAAAAAGCGGAAGATATTATATATATATATATACTTGCCAGCCAGCATTTAATATTAGGGTTCCGTAAAATTTTTATTAAATAATTTTTTTTCGATAATTATGGTGTTTACTAATATTCTTACTGGTTATTGTGTTGATCTGTTTGCTAATGCTGTTGTAGGGACTATTTGGCTTTGGTTTTAATTTGTTCTCTTTTTTATGCAAAAAAAAATTCTGTGGACAATTCTGGAACTTCTTGGTGTTCTGGAACTTCATCTCTGACCTCTTTGTTCCCAGCTCCAACTTCATTTGTCTACCCCATTAGCTGCTAACACCTGCTACTGTCTACTCTTCACTATTCCAATTACTAAAAATGTCTACTATCCAGAATGTTTGAAAATGATGGAAAATAAGTAAAAACTATTCTATTCTTTAAGGTGGAAAAAATAAATAAAAGATGTGGCCTATCGACCCTAATTGCATTGTATAGATAGTTAGTGTAGATAGTGTTTTGGTAACTGTTTTGTTTTGCTTGTTTGTATGTGGGGTTGTTTCATGTGGGTGGAGCATTGTGAATTACCTGTTTTAAAATATTTACTTGTTTTATAACAAGTTCACCATCAACCGTTCACCATCATCGGAGTTCTGATCACCTGGTCTCTTTTCCTTTCTCGCACTTTCTCCTATTTAAGTCCCATCTCAGCTTCTGTTTTTCGCTTTGGTTCATTGCGCTCACTATTTGGTTTTGCTCTCGTACTCCTGTTGGATTTCTGCTATTCACTTTTTCGCCGTTGTTTTTAACGCGGGTTATGCCGTCTATGTGGATTTATTGGCTTACTGCCATCCCATTTCGTTTAATAAACTGTTACTCAGAACTGAACTTGGTGTTATGCGTCCTTTAGTCCGAAGGATTAGCACATTTAAAAAAGGAAAAACTAAATTCTGTTTGTACAGTCATGGCCAAAAGTTTTGAGAATGACACAAATATTATATTTTCACATGATCTGCTGCCCTCTGGTTTTTATGTGTGTTTGTCAGATGTTATGTGTAACAAAATCTTTTATTGACAGTTAGAATGAATTAATGCAGCAAGTCAATATTTGTCGTGTTGACCCTTCTTCTTCAGGACCTCTGCAATTCTCCCTGGCATGCTCTCAATCAACTTCTGGACCAAATGCTGACTGATAGCAGTCCATTCGTGCACAATCAATGCTTGCATTTTGTCAGAATGTTATCAATGGGATTAAGCTCTGGGGAGTTTCCAGGCCACGGACCCAAAATCTCTATGTTTTGTTCCCTGAGCCATGTAGTTATTACCTTTGCTTTATTGCAAGGTGCTTTTCCATCATGCTGGAAAAGGCATTGTTGATCACCAAACTGCTCTTGGATGGTTGGGAGAAATTGCTCTCGGAGGACATTCTGGTACCATTCTTCATTCATGGCTGTGTTTTTAGGCAAGAGTGTGAGAGAGCCGATTCCCTTGGCTGAGAAGCAACCCCACACGTGAATGGTTTCAGGATGCTTTACAGTTGACATGAGACAAGACTGGTGGTAGCGCTCACCTCATCTTCTCTGAATAAGCTGTTTTCCAGATGTCCCAAAAAATCAGAAAGGGGATTCATCAGAGAAAATGACTTTACCCCAGTCCTCAGCAGTCCACTCCCTGTACCTTTTGCAGAATATCAGTCTGCCTCTGATGTTTTTTCTGGAGAGAAGTGGCTTCTTTGCTGCCCTCCTTGAGACCAGGCCTTGCTCCAAGAGTCTCCGCCTCACAGTGCATGCAGATGCACTCACACCTGCCTGCTGCCATTCCTGAACAAGCTCTGCACTGCTGGTAGCCTGATCCCGCAGCTGAAACACTTTTAAGAGACGGTCCTGGCGCTTTCTGGTCTTTCTTGGGCGCCCTAGAGCCTTTTTGGCAACAATTGAACCTCTCTCCTTGAAGTTCTTGATGATGCAATAGATTGTTGACTGAAGTGCAATCTTTCTAGCTGCGATACTCTTCCCTGTTCGGCCATTTTTGTGCAGTGCAATGATGCCTGCACGTGTTTCTTTAGAGATAACCATGGTTAACAGAAGAGAAACAATGATGCCAAGCACCAGCCTCCTTTTAAAGTGTCCAGTGGTGTCATTCTTACTTAATCATGACAGATTGATCTCCAGCCCTGTCCTCATCAACACCCACACCTGTGTTAATGGAGCAATCACTGAAACGATGTTAGCTGGTCCTTTTAAGGCAGGGCTGCAATGAAGTTGAAATGTGTTTTGGGGCTAAAGTTCATTTTCTAGGCAAACATTGACTTTGCAATTAATTGCTGTTAAGCTGATCACTCTTTATAACATTATAAAAGTGTGAAGTCATTAAACCATTACTTAAAAAACCTAATTTAGATCCTCCAATACTGTCCAACTATAGACCAATATCAAACCTTCCTTTTGTCTCTAAAATCCTAGAAAAAATAGTGTTCAACCAGCTGAATCGCCATCTTCTAGCTAATAACGTCCATGAAGTTTTTCAGTCAGGTTTTAGGTCTCACCATAGCACTGAGACAGCCTTAATTAAAGTCGTTAATGACTTATTAATGTCCTCTGATAATAACCAAATCTCTTTTCTTGTATTATTAGATCTTAGTGCAGCCTTTGACACTATAGACCATAACATCTTAGTTGATAGATTAGAAAACATTGTGTTTCAGCTAACCCTAATGATGGTCGTTCAGTCAGTAAGCTCGAGGACTGCATCCAAGATATTAAAATATGGATGTCAAAAAACTTCCTACTGCTAAATTCTGATAAAACAGAGTTTCTGATAGTTGGACCCAAGGACAAAATTAACAAAGCTTCTAACACTTTGTTAAACCTTGATAACTCTTTAATTAGACCCAGTTCATCTGTAAATAATCTCGGTGTCATTATTGATTCAGATCTCTCCTTTACAAAGCACATTAGCAATATCACTAGAATTGCATTTTTTCACCTTCGTAACATTTCGAAGCTACGAAATATCCTCTCCCTCCAAGATGCAGAAAAACTAATTCATGCTTTTATTACCTCAAGGTTAGATTATTGTAATTCACTTCTGACAGCATGTTCTAATAAATCATTACATATATTACAACTTGTGCAGAATGCTGCAGCTAGAGTTTTAACTAAAACCAGAAAGTTTGATCATATAACTCCTGTGTTATCAAACTTGCACTGGCTACCAGTTAAGTTTCGTATCGAGTACAAAATTTTATTAATAACATATAAAATTCTACATAATCAGGCTCCACAGTATCTGAGTGAGTTGATTCAATCATACAAGCCAACACGTGAGCTCCGATCTCAAGTTGCTGGTTTACTCTTAGCTCCTAGAATAAATAAAATTACTGCTGGTGGAAGAGCGTTCTCCCACAAAGCTCCTTAACTTTGGAATAGCCTTCCAGTTACTGTTCGTGATTCTGAATCACTATTAATCTTTAAAAATAAATTAAAAACACATTTATTTAACCTTGGGTTTAACTAATCCCCTGTAGATAAAGATGTAGATCTCAGACTTGGCTGTGTTGGGGGGTAATCTCTGATCAGTGTATGCTGTCGTTTCACCTCTTCACCCACCTCATCATTAATGGGGGGGTGTGGCGCTGAAATGATGCTGTTCTGGGGCACCATCTCAACTATGTAGACTATGAGTCTGCAGTATCTGCCTCTTTTAGTTATGCTGCTCTAGTCAGTGATGCCGGAGTCACATGCTGCACTGTGTCAATAAATTACTTATTAATTAAATGCCGTGCTTTATTATTAGCTCTAACTAACTGCCTTCCTTGTCTGTTTCTTTTGAGGTGTCCCCCGGCTTCCTGGAGATCTTCATCCATGGCTCTGCTGACGAGTACTGTATGGAACCTGACAAGGCGGTCCTGCAGGACGCCCCCTAATGGACTCACATATAGTTTTCCAGTTGTTAGTTTTTCCATTTGTTTAATATCTGTACATGGCTGTCCTACATCGTTGTTGCTGCCTGGCCGCTCAAGGAGGATGAGTCCCCCACTGAGTCTTGGTCCTCCCAAGGTTTCTTCCTTAAATAACAACATAAAAGGGAGTTTTTTCTTGCCACTGTCGCTTCGGCTTGCTCTTTGGGGGTTTAAAGGCTTTTCATTCTGTAAAGCTGCTTTGTGACAATGTACTGTTGTAAAAAGCGCTATATAAATAAATTACTTACTTACTTATTATGGAGTATATGCAAATTGCCATTATAAAAACTGAAGCAGTAGACTTTGTAAAGATTTATATTTGTATCATTCTCAAAACTTTTAGCCATCACTGTACATAATACAAATAGGTACCATGTGCAGTAACATACATGTGGAAGAAGCGCAGTAAATGTATAAGGCCTTTCTCAAACTTGTGCAACATTTAGCATTCACTGTTTCAGTGTCAAGCTGAAAATCTGTCAGTTTATTTAACGACTGGTCGCTGGGAAAACAATTGTCTCCAGACGCATCTGCAGGTGTAAAAAATAAAAAATGCATCTAGGTCGTTAATTGTACCGTACACAAATCTGAATGTGGCACTGAGAGGTAAAAAGACTCCAGCCACATTATTATTCAGAGCATTTTCAGTCTTCACAGAAGGAAATAAATCTGCCAGCAATGCCAGTGCCTTTGCATGGTTGGTGAAGGTACTGTCTTGCTGATTGTTGTCCAACTCATTGTTTAAGATCCGACACTTCTGCTAGTGTCAGTAGTAGACTAGCTAAGGGACTCAAGAGAGAAAGTCTCAAAATGTCCAGCACCTTGGACTTTGTTTGCTTATCTTGGGTGTTTTTATAATATGAAAACAATAGAGAAATGCCAATTACTATGCCATGTAATGATAAAGTATATGGAGTTTTGTAAATTTTTTTGCACATCATCAATAGGGAAAAAAAACAGATACAATGTCAAAAATTCTATTCATTTTTTTGCATTTCCTAAGTGCAAAGATCTTTTGTGTGATTTATAAAAAAGTCAAATGTCTGTACACTTCCTCCAAACATCTATTCTATTAATTATGGTGCTTGCTGTCTGCATCATGCCTCTGATTTTTTTGTGTCATCATCAACCTCAGCCTAGTTATCTTTGAACATAGGGGCTACCTGGCATTGTAGTTAGTTAATATGTATTCATAATTAATAAAGTTGTAATAGAAATGGCAGTTGATTAAAAAAATAATAATAATAAATAAATAAATATATATACAGTATATATACTTATCCATCCATCCATTATCTTCATCCTCTACTAGGGTCGTGGGGGAGGGTTCCCCATGCCCATCCAGTGGAGAGCGTTTTGGGTGCTGGGCAGATACACTCAAGACAGGGTGCCATCGCTGGGCATACACTCACTCACACAGATGCACACACAAACACACTCTCTATATGGGGCACCTTGGCGAATTCAATTCACATTGATCCATGTGTTTGGACTGTGGGAGGAAACCAGAGAACCCGGAGGAAACCCACGTGGACACGGGGAGAACATGGAAACTCCACCCAGATTGGGATTAAAACCGAGAATGCCTAATTTTTTTTTTAAACTGTCATAAGCCAAAATATTACATTATACTACAGTAGTAAATTAAGAAAGGGCCTTCCTATAGCTGAAAATGTCCAAAAGCAAACATTTTCTGCCTTCTGTTTAAATTTTCCTTCATAAAATTTATTTCTGTGTTTCTGTCTGTGCATGCATGGGTGTAGATGGGTCAGAAGGTCCTTTCCAGACAGATTAATACCAGAGAGCCAATGAGTGGAGTCTTGATGTCATACACTATTATGGACTTACGTATACCTTTGTCTTATGAAGTGGGACTTACTCCTATTACCACCTTTGGAACTGGAGATTCTGTCACACGCACCATTCAGTACTCCGAACGTAAGTTGATAAGTTAACTTTGATTCTTATAGGTTGCTGTTCATTTTAGTGATTGTTGTTTTGTTAATTTCTTCATCACAGTAAAAATATTTATGTAACCAGGTATCATTGTGTTTTTAGCCAGTCTATTTAATATTTAATGCTTTATTTATAAGCAGCCTAAACTTTTTTTTTTTTTTAAACATGTCATTACACAATTTACTGATAATGTAATATACTAGTGTACTGCCATGCTTCTGATAAATTATTTTAGAAATTTGTATGTCTAAAAATTTGTGGGAACAGTTTGAAGGAAATCTTAGTCTAGCGTGACTGTGCTCCTTTGCATAAAACAAGGCCCACAAAAGCAGGATTGTCTGATTATGGAGAACTTGACATCAACCTTATCAAACACCTTTGGTGAACCAGGATAGAGATTGTAAGCCATGCTGTCATCTGTCATACAACATCATGACCCTACAAATGCTCTTTTTGATGAATAAAGAATAAGTCTCACAGACATAGTCCAAAATGTTAAAAAAAGTGAAAATCACAGAAAAGTGGGAGCTGTTACAGTTTCACATGGTGGGACAACATACAATGAATGTTATCAAATCTGTGTAAGCTTCAGTGAAAGCTGTAGGTAATATAATACTTTTAAATTTATAATTTGTATATCTACAGTATTTTGGTACAACATTTTCTCCTCTCACTCAATTTTATGAGCTTCACTTACCAGTTTATATTGTTGTTCAGTTCAGTTCCTTTGCATTATTTGGTATTGCCATTTAAACCTATTAATAGAGAGAGTTCCTTTAGTGTGAGTCTCATACCTGGATAAATAGGTCAAGAACGGAGTAAAACAGTGATTTTCACACTTGATTGGACAAGGCCCAGGTTAACAATGTCTTTATCCAGTACCATTGACTAGCGGGGTGCTGGTGAAATAGGCCAGGGAGGAGATGTTTTACAGGTGTTACCTAGAAAAGTGAGGGGCAATAGGAAAAGAAGAATCATAGATGTATAAAAGATTGTAAAAAGTTAAATTAGGCACTATTACTATTAAAGGGAGAGAAACATTTGGAAGGCAAAAGATGCCTGTACATCCACGAATCAAAGATTCAACACTAAGGAAGGTGAACGGAGCTAGAAGGATATACTGTAGATTAGAATGATAAAGGCATCTGCCCAGCTCTCGAAATGTTCTCCCCTGGATTGGGATGGGGAACCGCTCCATGACCCTAGTAGAGGATTAAGCAGAATATTATGAATGAATCAATGATAAAGGATACAGATGGCAATGTGCTACTAAATAAAGATGTACTGAAAACTTTTAGTCTGATGAACTGAAATTAAAAAATCACGATCTTGGGCTTGTCTTGGAAGAACACACTGCTTTTACTGGGTTGTCTTAAATAAACCGCTTGATTCGAGTATCAACAAAAGTGTCTGCATCATGGTTTTTCGACTCCTTCAGAAAAGGTTCATCATGGAAATTGAGATTTCCTAACAATTGGTAGCAGAGGATGGTTTGGATGATGTAAATAGAGTAAACAACATAGTGCCTTAGATTATGAAGGAGGTGAGGGCTTGGACATATTTAAGTGATATGACAGTTGTGTTTTTTTACTTTAATTTTTTTTCTGGTGCAAGATATTTATAAGGACAGTGTGCTAGCAGTAAAGATGCTCAGTATGAAAGACAATTTAAAATGGATGTATGGCTGCATTAATGGTCACGTGTGAGTTCTTTCTTGTTTGTGATAATCATGAACAAGCTAATGGACAGGCTAAATGAAGTGAAATATGAAATGTGAAATAGGTAAAAGTGAATCCAACCTGTGCAGCAACAATTAACACACCACCACAACCATGTCCTGTGACCAGGAGAGAAATGGTGAGAAACTACATAGTATGTGAAAATGATTGAATATATATATAGAAAATAAGAAAATATAAAATAAGTTCTGGATCAAAAAGATGTACAAAGTGGTTGTTGAGCATATATGAAGAGTATATTTGCAAAAACAGATATTACTCGTTTTAGAGATTTTCATAAAAAATCTCATCTTATTTTATTTAGTTTTTTTCATATATTACAAATTATTCATTTATTCATTTATTCATATCTTTCGCTTACGGGGAGAATGTTTCGGGTGATGGGCAGATACATCCAGAACAGGGTAACAATCTATCGCTTAGCATATACAAATAAAATGTAGTATTATATATGAATTATTATATTGATAACACTATCACTGTCATTACTTCAGAGCCCACCTAGTCAGTTGAGGGAAAAGAGACTCACACACATGGCCTTGTAATGTATGTGCTTAGTTAAATTCGTGCCAGCACATGGGTCACTTTTTTATACTGACAAATAGCAAATATCTGACAAATATCTGTTAAAGACCAAAGCTGTGTTTTTGCACCGGGCGCTGGGCAGATACACCCTGGACAGGGCGCCAATCTATCGCTGGGCACACATTCACTCAATGTGGGGCATTTTTGAGCATTTAATTTACCTTGATCCATGTTTTTGGACTGTGGGAGGAAACCGGCGAACCCGGAGAAAATCCACGTGGATGCGGGGAGATCATGGAAACTCCAACCAGATTGGGATTCGAACCAGGATTCCCCAGTGCTGAGAGGAGAACGTGCTAACCACTAACCTAAGCCTAACTATGTGGAAAGAATTTTTTTTAGATTAAAAACTAAATACACACTGAATAGATGGGTACAACAGTACAACAATAACACCACTAACACTACCTTTTCACTTTCGGTTTCCGTTTAGACCATGTTTTATCTTTTGATTCATTTTTGTCATTGTCATTAGATAGTAATTAAACTCTTTTTGTATTTAATTATTTTCTCCTGTTCTCGCTATTTGCAATCATTGCAGCATTAGAACTTGAAGTTTTGAAGCATATTGAAGTTTTCTCTTTTAGTCCATGTCTTTTTATTTTGTGAGATTTTAAATACCCTTGTCGTTTATATAATACAGTACATATATGTAACTGAACACAGCAAATTATTTAGAAGTGGACATTCATATTTTTAAATAATGCTAAGTAATGTTAATGCAGATGTATATAAAGCAGTTATTTTAATTTTGGGACCTTTTGTTTACTGTAATCTGTGAATTAACATTGCTTTCTTTTATTAATATTAATTTGCAGCTTACACATATCCAAGACCTTCAGGTAAGATTTTTTGCTCCCTTTCTCCCTCACATCTGCATTTTCTTTTCTAGCTTCACCCCCCCCCCCCCCCCCCCCCACCGCCCCCCACATTCTCTTCTATTCTCTTTCACTTTTCTGTCCAACAAAGTTTAATTAAATTCAACACCCTTTAGCTGGCAGCACACTTATGTAGCTTTGCCAAAGTGCTACAAGTATAAAAACATAGATTAAAACAGACAAATAGAGCAATTTGCCGTGCTTAGCTGGATATGAATTGCCATGGATTATTTCAAATGCCTGCACACACAAAAGAAGCACTGTTTCTCTTTTTAAAGACCTATAGGTGAAAGCAAGAGGAAAATCTGCATAATTAGGTGCATTATCATAAACTCTGTTTACAGCTTGTAATAAAATGGAAGACATTATTTAGATAACAGTCAACAGACCTGCAGTATAGACACAAATGGATAAATTATATTGCAACATTATTCCAATAATCAACTCTTTTAATGGAATAATTTAAGACAAAAAGTAACTTTTAAATCACGTCTTAACATTACTGCTTTTACATATGCCAAAGTTATTTAAAAATACATTTAAAAAGAAATAGCATTCTGGACTTTTAAGAAGTGGAGGGTTGTTATAACATAGGCATGAAAACAGCTGTCAGAAAACAAAACTGCTCAAATTGTAAATAATACCAGAGCAAAACACAATCCTCTTATAAATAAGGGAGAAAGTCTATGTGTGTATATGTTTCCTATTCAAATCCACATCGATGCTTCACTTACCATGACATTTGACATACTGCGGTTATATACTCTTCTTATATAACCGCAGGTTATATACTGCGGTTATATAACTTTACCACTTGGTGGTTCGAGGATCAACACCAGTGATTGGTAGCCTAGAGTGGCTTTTGCTATTGTGTGCAGCTGAATCTTCTATTTATGTGATGTGGAAGTTGTTTGGTTTGGTGTTAGTTAAATTAAACTTAGTTTTAAAAAATTGAGAACCAAAATTGTAGGAAAAAAACAATAATCACTAGATTGAAGTCCTTGATATTCCTATATTGTACGTACACGGTATACGACCTAATCTAGAAATTTATAACCCTTGACCCTGTAGCCAAACTAAACTTGAACAGAAGAGAAAAATTGATGAAAGGTAACACAGTATGGTCTGGATGGTGCATAAGCTTCCGCAATTAGTTCAAAAGTAATCCAAGCTGTCCTGCAGGCCAGGGGTGCATCGGTGTCGGCATGAACTATCCATCAACATTTAAACAAAATGAAAATCTATGGCAGGAGACCCCTGAGGACAACACTGCTGGCACAGTGTCCACAGCTAAACTGCAGTTTCCTATGGTTACCAAAATATTTTGAATTGCAATGTAGTGCCCAGTGTCAGAAAGCTGGGTTTGCGTCCTAGGTCATTGGTCAACCAGCAAGACAATGACACAAAACATACTTTGAATAGCACTCAGAAATTTATAGAAACAAAGCATATTTAATGCTTCAATGCAGGTTCCCCATGCCAACCCAGAGGAGAATGTTTCGATGGGCAGATACACCAAGGAACAAGCAACAATCCGTTGCTGGGCACACACTCATTCACACACACTCTATATACACTCCATACAGGGAAGCATGCAAACTCCATCAAGATCAGGATTCAAACCCAAATCCCAGGGTTTGTGAAAGTGCTAACCACTAATCCATAGTGCTGCCAGAAATAAATGTGTCTATTAAAATTTGCAATAATGGTACACGTGTACTTGCAATAATTTTCTGTGAAAAAAAACTTTATTTTCAGGAAAAAAAATCAGGGATACTGTATATAAATCTGTTACACGTTATTTGGTTGCAATAATGCAACATAAAAGCCAGACATGAAAAGCAAATTGGTATAAATTATTGTGAAAAACAATTTTTTTCATTTAAAGTAATATTGTATTTTATGCATATGGTTACCAGGACAATCAAATGAAACAGACCGACACATCTCAGGTCTTTTTACCTTATCTTTTGCGCTTTTTATTGCTCTACATACAGTTGAGTACAACAAATTTAATATATCTATATTTGTATTTCAATTAAGGATATGTTCACCTGACACACAGCTGGACTCTCTATATTAAGAAACATCATGTTTTTCACTATTATTTCTTAAAAAAGTTTTTATTTATTTATTTTTTTTTTAGTTTTTCTTAGTAATTATGGCAATTTTGGAGTACTAATTTAGGAATAAAATGTGATGTTGATTTTAGAACCTGTTACATGGTGGTCAACAAGCTTTTATCATTTTTTAAACTCAAAAGTGACTCACAAGAAATATAATTTGTGCATAAGATAAGTTTGTCTGTTTTCCCTTAGATCATGTGTGCAGTTTTGAGGATGTTCGGATCTGCGGGTTCTCTCAGGATCGAAGCGATGTGTTTGACTGGACTAGACAAAACCATCTGAGCCAAAACCCAAAACGATCTGTTAACACAGGGCCTGACACAGATCGAAGTGGGACCAAAGAAGGTACAATCAGCCAAACTGAAGTCAGTAACTTGTGTCCATGACATATATTTTGTGTTTATGGTTTTTTTCACAAAATATTTACTTATTTACTATATTTTTACTACATTTATTATATATTTAAGTCAGTGTAAGTAAAATACATAATAAGGAACAAATAATATTTTAAGTGAGATATTGGTAATCAGTGGCACGGTGGCTTAGTGGTTAGCACGTTCACCTCTCAGCACTAGGGACTCCCGGTTCGAATCCCCATCTCCTGCTTCCTCAATGTTTTGCTCTACTTTACAGCAGCAGTGGTTTATAGAAATTTATAATGCTTACTGCTTTACCCAAGACCATATCTCCGGGTTTACTTAAGGCAACTTAAAAGGTTCTGAAGAAATTGACGGGACTTAATTCCACTTTCATGTTGTAATTCATTCACAAATTTTTAGTTTTCACTATTGTAATTTAAATGCTGATTATTGCATTTTGTTAAGAACTGTTAACAAAGAACCACAGGGTTAAAGAGCTTTTCTTTTGTCCCAATGAAACTCCATGTAAGCTTAGCAAATGGCTAATGTTACAGACTAGGCATTATGACTTATAAAAACACATATTGCGGAAATTTTGGACATTTTTATAAATTTATTAAGGTCCAGGTTCTCTGTCTGTTTAAAGTGTCCATGCCAAATCCTCTTTTTATAAAAGCCTTTACGTGTGTTTGCAGTCTGAAGGTCTTGATATGGCTATATAGGTAAATCATCTCATGACCTCCCTGATGCAATGGCCGATACAGGGAAGTAAGATACTATTCTAGTGTTGTATGGGACAAAGTTCACAAATCTTTGCAGTTTTTTTTTTTTTTTTTTTTTTTTTTTTTTTTGATTGAAAAAAAGTCTAATTTCTTTCCCAGTATTTAGGTTTACATAGAAACACATTAATAAAACACACTGATGTATTCTATACTAACCATTTCCTACAAGTGATTTAAAAGTAGCGGCACGGTGGCTTAGTGGTTAGCACGTTCGCCTCTCAGCGCTAGGGATTCCTGGTTCGAATCCCCATCTGGGTGGAGTTTTCATGTTCTCCCCGTGTCCGCGTGGGTTTCCTCCGGGTTCTCCGGTTTCCTCCCACAATCCAAAAACATGGATCAAGTTAATTGAGTTCTCTAAAATTGCCCCATATAGAGTGTGTTTGAGTGTGTGAGTGTGTACCCAGCGATGGATTGGCGCCCTGTCCTGGGTCTATCTGCCCAGCGCCCGAGACGCTCCCCTGGATGGGCATGGGGAACCCCATCGCGACCCTAATAGAGGATAAAGCGGGAGATAATGAATGAATGAATGAATGAATGAATGAATGATTTAAAAGTAAAAGGAGGGTGCTTTTTCCTGCCCACTGGCCTTAAACTAAATGCTTTCCTGTTCTTCAATTTACCCTAGTGGATGATGCTCTTGCATAAATACTTATTGCGAATGCGTGCAGTTATATTGTTCTCTTTTTTCATCACTAATAAAAAGTGTTGTTTTCTGCTGAAAAAATTCTTTTGCAATCCTATAATTGACAGGTCCTCAACTCTGCCATTAGTCTTTGCAATAATGGCTGTATTAACATACTGTATAGCTGTCCAGATATTGGACATCCCTAATTTTTTTCTTTCAACTAAAAGGCTAGCAACCTACAATATTCAAAAGGTTCTATAAAAGCTTTATATATGCTTCTAATACTAAAAGCCTAAAGTGTGTCAAATACGTAAAAGATCCACTGTGAATAGCTTACTTTTGGTCTATAGAAAATAGACCCAGGTTCAGTGAATTAAAACTACAGAGGTCAATCTTGAGCAAGAAATAAATTGCCAATTACTGCCAAACCAGTTACATAGCAAGTCTGATTCATTTGGATTAGTGTGTCAATGTGTTGTTGCAACCTGTTTGAGAGGCACATATTTTATAATCAGTGCAAAAGAGTGCAACTGGTCTCCAATTCTTCAATAGTCCCAAGTCTTCTTTTTTAGTATCAATGATCAAACCACTTGGGTGCAGCTGACAAGCAATCTTTTAGTAGTTAAATAAAAATTAAAAACCTCAAACAAGTCCTCACCGTGCACCTCCCTGAAATATTTATAGAAATCTTTTGGCAGGCTGTCTATACCCAGGGCCCTACGAGAGCCGCATAAGAGCTGTAGTTACTTCATTTAATAGTAAATCAGAGTCCAGGGCTTTAGCTTGTAGTTTTTCCTTTGGTAGTTCAATTTTTTTTCTATACAGGATGAGGCACAGGTGCATTGTAAAGGGTACATTATTTCAAATTTGGTGTGGGTCTGTAGTCACAGTTTTTTCACATTCCTTAAAAATCCAATTTTCTGTTTTGTTGTTGTTTCTTTGTCATAAATTAATTAAGAAGTAAGCCCACACATGTTGTTGGTATTGTCACTTAGGACCTGTAAGATGCATAGACTGTGATTTCAGATATTTTAAACCACATGTAGTGTTTTACATCCTTGTTCATAACACTGTCAATGAGCTAAAATTGTTTAATTTAATTATTTAAAACCAAGGCAGACTAAGGAATAAACTTCTCTGTATTTCTTTTTCTGATGCAAAATTCAATGTGCAGTTATAGTTTTACTCTTAAATTTGCCATTCCCAGTATTCACACTCAAACATTAGTTTGTTTAACATTCTTACCACTGATATGTGATACAAATATGTGTACCTTAATTTGTACAATGTTCAGTTCTGTCTCTTTTTGCTTTGACCTGACATTACTAGGTCACTCTATATAAGCATCTTTCACACTACTATCTAGCTCAGTGGGTTTTCAGTTTTCCAGACAGTGGTTTCTTCAAGTCTTAATTTATTGCTGTGTAACCTACATAGAGGAGCCACCTGTTAGCCACACAGTCATATTTTTTCTTACCTGTGCTGGTTTGGTCCTACCAGCAGCAGGAGAACTGGCTTTCCTATTCTCAAAGGCCTGACTTACTGCTTCACCCATATCCTGTTCCTTGACTCCTGCTTCAATACTCATGCTTTGATTCATTACACATTGTTCGCTTGCGCCTGATCTCCCCACATAAAAAGAACCTCAGTTTGCCTGCGCTTACAAAGATCAAGAAAGATTTTCCCTCATGAATGATTCTGAAGGAGAAATCTAAAGTAGGTTTCTTCTGAATCAAGAGCACAGTGTGACTGAATGCTGTGACATGGTGCAGCAATTCATCCTTACATTTTAGAAGTGCTTTTTTTTAATACCACTTGCTTTATGTTAACATATTTTTTCTTTATTCAGGATGTTTAGGGGCCCATTATCTATTATAACTTGAATTGTACCACCTGGAAGATAAGTTAGAAATTACCACTTACAATTTTATTTTCTGACAAAATGCTCCACAAAATGCTCTTAAAACACAATTTAAAGGATTCAAGATTCAAGGATTTTATTGTCACATCACCTAGTACTGGAGTATATAAGAAGGTATGGAGATATAGATAAAGTGAGAGTCAGAGAGGGTGTATGTAAGAGTCTGTGGGTGCTGTGAGTAAAGTGCAAGGTGCAGTGTATATGTAAGGTGCAGTTGTCCGAGTAAGGGAAGTACAGTTTTACTGGCCGTTCCACAGTCTGGTTGCCTGTGGAAAAAAGCTGTCTCTAAACCGGCTGGTTCTGGTCTTATGCTTCTGACCATCTTTCCACTCAGCAACTGTGAGAAAAGGCAGAGGCTTGGGTGAGTGGGCTCCTTAATGATGCCACTAGATTTCCTCAGACAGCGGTTTTTATATAGACCTGAAGGTTTGGGAGCTGAACCCCAGTTATGTACTGCGCTGTACGCACTACCCTCTGCAAGGATTTCCGCTCTAGAGCAGTACAATTACCATACCAGGTGGTAATGCTTCCTGTCAGTACACTTTCCACGGTGCAGGTGTAGAAAGTCTTAAGAATACTGGGGTTCAGACCAAACCGTCTCAACCGTCTGAGAAAATAGAGTTGTTGTTGGGCCTTCTTGACCACCTGTGTGGTGTGATCAGTCCATGTCAGATCCTCACTAATGTAAACGCCTAGGAACTTGAAGCTGCTGACCTTTTCCACTTCAGTCCCATTGATGGTGATCGGCGAGTGCTCTTTTTCCTGCCTCCTGAAGTCCACGACCAGCTCCTTGGTCTTGCTGACATTTAGAGAGAGGTTATTCTCCTGGCACCAGTTTTCCAGGATATTAACCTCCTCTCTATAGGACGACTCATGGTTATCAGAGATCAGGCCTATGATCGTTGTGTTGTCAGCAAACTTTATGATGACGTTGGAGCTGTGTCTGGCTGTACAGTCGTGGGTGTACAGGGAGTACAGGAACGGGCTGAGCACACAGCCCTGTTGGGCTCCAGTGTTGAGGGTCAGTGGGGCGGATGTAGTGTTGCCCATCCTAAGCACCTGCCTCCGATCTGTCAGGAAGTTCAGGATCCATCTGCACAGCCTTAGATCCTGGAGCTTCTCCAGGTGGGGCGCAGTGCGGTGCATGGGGGGGGCGCATAACAAGAAATCACAGAGCAAGTGAGCAAGTTTCTGTTACAAACTAAAAAACAAAGTACATTTACATTACATTTAGTCATTTAGCAGACGCTTTTATCCAAAGCGACTTACAAATGAACTTACAAACAAGTGAAAAGTAAATCAAATTATTCTTTGTTCTAAGTTGATCTATATTTCTTTCTTTTTTGTATTCTTTATTGTTAATAAGGATACATTGTCATAAAAGAGGTGTATTTATAACAAATTTATAGACAAATCATACTACAGTGGGCGTGTAAAAATAATTGATCCCATTTTTGATAAATTTGGGGGGGATAAATCATGTGGGGGGGTGAGGTGATGGGGGTGTGCGTGTGTGGGGGGGGGCGCAAAATGTTTTCTTCTTCCTAGGGGGGGCTTAACAGAAAATAATTGAGAATCACTAGCCTAGAGGGAACGATGGTGTTAAATGCTGAACTGTAGTCCACAAAAAGCACTCACATATGTGTTCCTCTTGTCCATATGAGAGAGGGCAGTGTGCAGGGTCAGGGAGATTGCATTGTCAGTGGATCTATTCTGCCTGTATGCAAACTGTAGTCGATACAAGGTGTCGGGTAGTGAGGTACAGATGATGTCCCTTACCAGTCTGTCAAAGCATTTTCTAGTGATAGGGCAACAGGTCTCCAGTCATTCAGACAGGTTGTGCTGGCTGTCTTTGGGACTGGAACTATGATGGCCTGTTTGAATCATGCAGGCACAACCAAGAGAGAGTGAGGTGTTATAGATGTCTGCATAAACGGAGGGCTTTGTAAGCATGTCGGATGTTTGTGTAGCAGTGGTCCAGTGTCTGAGATTTTCGTGTAAAGCATGTTGAAATAGTGCACAACAAAAAGTTCTGAGATTCGTCAGATTGAAGTCCCCTGCAATATTGAGTGCAGTGGTTAATAGTCTCGTGTAGCCTCCCGAGCTCGCAACACGGCAGCCAGATATGATTTCAAAGCCAGATTTGTCCCTATCTTTTAAAATATATTATATCTTGCCAAATAAAAGTGTTTTAAAATGTTTCTTAAAAAGGCTAAATCTCTCAGCATTAAGTACTGAGTTTGTAACGGTGATGCTAGTAACGTATGGTTCGAAAAGGGTGAAAAATAAACACACAAACAACGAAAAATTGCACAAGTTGGTGGAAGCTCACAACACGGCAACCATAACTCCTGGTTTTAATCCTAGATGTCAACAAGACATCTTCTATTAATATGTCAGTAATTGATATACATCATCAATAACACTGTATTGGGTCACAGCTATGTGCATACAGGGAAACAAAAATCCAAGGGTTTCCAATTCATTTATCTTAAGAGTTCATTATTATTTTTACTTTAAATATGATTTCCTAAGTAAAACAAAAAAAATAATTGCACTGTAACTCTCTCTCTCACACCCACAAACACACACACACTTACACACACACACACCCACACACAAGTAACACACACAAACAAATGCTCTGCTGCTTCCACAACTTTCCAGCATGCAATAAGAGAGATGGAAAAAGAGAGATACACACATCGCAAATAGTTCCAGTGTGCATGACTCAACTGGTACACTCTCCAGTGCTTGTGTTTTATAGTAGTCAAAAATGATGACCTTGCTCGCTGCATTGTTTTTTATGTGCTTTTTATTCATGTGCATTACATTTTCTCATTAAGTAGATGTTTTTATTCAAAGTAATCTACAAGTGATCGAACAATCAACTCAGTATGTTAAGAAGTAATTAGAGCTAAGTTGCTGTATTTTCAATTCTAATCATTTATTGATTTCAAAGCCAGATTTGTCCCTATCTTTTAAAATATATTATTTCTTGCTAAATAAAAGTGTTTTAAAATGTTTCTTAAAAAGGCTAAATCTCTCAGCATTAAGTACTGAGTTTGGAAGATAATTTCACTATTGAACAGTGGTAAAGGATATGGAATATGAATTTCACAATGCTGTGAGTTGATGAGGCAGGCAGATATCTAAGGAGGAATTGTGATGTCTTCATGGAAAAAGGATATGTGAAGCAAAACCAAGAGAAACCATGGGCCTGAAGGAGTCCAATGAGGAATAACAGTAGAAAAATAGTAGACAAGACACAAGCCTGTAGTTCTTGACCAGATTTAGATTGAGTATTGTTTTTTGAGCCAAGGTTTAAAAAACCCTAGCCTGTTTGAAAGAATATGAGAAAGTAAGTAAGTACTTGATGAGGTGTGTGAATGTTGGTGTGATTGCAGAATATATGAACTGCAGATGGTAAGAGAAGATGGGGTGAAATGGACAAGTGGTGGGTTTGCTGGTAAGGAGAATTTTGCTACTGTCCAATTTAGAGACAGTGAAGAATGGGAAAATGATAGACTGATTGAATGTGTGATATGTATCATTATGGAGGTGAGGAACAAGGAAGTGTTTACTGTTGCCCCAACTAGGTGTTGAAAGAAAGAGATGAAGTACAGAGTGTGGATTTAAATGTGCTGAACAATGTTCATGCATCTGAGATGCATTTTACATTAGATTGGAAGCAGATATGAATTGAAAAAGTATCAAATAGAGACAGGTGTAGTTCCAAATCTAAAGACAAACCAGACAACGTTATGCATCTTTTCAGTTAAAGGGAATGGTGCTGTTTTAGAAGCACAGATGCTGGTTGCAGTGCTTGTGTCAGATGTAAAGAAGTCACTGATGCTAAAGATCTAATGGACAAAGACTTAACCACATTAAGTCCTGTAAGTTATGCTTCTATGATTAATGTGATAAGGCACCCAAATAAGGACATTTACTTTTAGAGGGAGTTGAGCAAAGCTGAATCATCTGTACAGCCAACCATTGCAAATTGATGATGGCTTATGACATGGCATGGATTCACATCTCCCCAAGGGAAGCTGATTGCACTTTATGCACCAGCTGCTCCAAGGGTGAACATGTGGGACATGTGAGTCAGAATCCACAATGCTTGCTACATAATCGCTTGTTTTTAATCTAAAAGAAATCAAGATTTGCTTGTCTGAAATTAACATAATTTAAAAGGGTACTTTTGGTTTGGCAGAAGGTGATGCATTTAAGCTCTGGGGCAAGTTGAAAATTGGTTAGACTACATTATCAACATGGTCGTGATCTTAAATTTACATTGGGGAAATAAATATTTGATACACTGCCAAATTTGCAAAGTTTTCCTGCCTACAAAGAATGGAGAGGTCTGTAATTTCTTTTATCATTTTATCATAGATGTGACAGAATGTAAAAAATCTAGAAAATCACATTGAGTTGTAAAAAAAATAATTTGTATTTTTTTCCATGAAATAAATATATGATAGAATAGAAAAACAGAACTTAATATTTGGTACAGAAACCTTTATTTGCAATTACAGACATTTCCTGTAGTTCTTGATCAAGTTTGCACACACTGCAGCAGGGTTTTCGGGGCTGTTGGAGGGGAACAATGAATTTCAGCTCTTTCCAAAAATTTTCTATTGGGTTCAGGTCTCATTGTCATACTAGAAAACATAGCCATGACTCATCATCAATGCTCTTACTGGATACAGGTTGTTGGCCAAATAAATGACCCTCATCCTTTTCCCCTTCAATATGGTGCTGTAGTCATGTCCTCTTTGTAGAATATCACTCCCAAAGTATGATATTTTCACCCCATGCTTTACAGTTGGGATTCCATTCTTGTGGATGTACTCATCCTTCTTCTTCCTCCAAACACGACAAGTGAAATTGATACCAAAATGCTTTAATGTGGTTTCATCTAACCACATGATCATCAAGATCATTGGCAAACTTCAAACAGGCCTGAACATATGTTGATGTAACCATGGACTTTGCGTGCCTTGCAGGATTTTAAGTTGTTCTCACCAAGCTGCTTGCCTATTGTCCTGTAGCCCAGTATTGCTCGGGTCTACAATTTTGTCCCTGGTTTCCTTAGACATCTCTTTGGTCTTGGGCATGGTAAATAATCTGGAGTGTAATTTATTAAGTGTGTGGAGAGGTGTTTTTATACAGGTAACAAGTTCAAATAGGTGCAATTACTACAGGCAATTGCAGGATCTTCTTAAAACAAAAAATAACAGGTCTGTGAGAGACAGAATTCTTGCTGGTCGGTAAGTGATGCAATTAATGCAATAAAATGCAAATTAATTATTTTTAAATCATGATTTTCTGTTTTTTTTAGAGTCTGTCGCTCACAGATGAAGTGTAACTGATATAAAAATTACAGACTTCTACATTCTTTTAAGGTGTAAAACTTTGTGTATCAAATACTTATTGCATCAAATACTTGTTCTTCCCTTTGTGCATTTAGTCATTCAAATGGAAAAGGTAGGTGTGTAACATTAAACAGGTAGAGAATATTAACAGAAAAAAACATGGTGTACTTCATGTCAACATAAATTAATTTGATCTAGATAAAATAATTTTGATCTTATATATTACCATAAAATGTACCAAAATTACTACATAATGTGTTTTACTTAGCTGTCTATTATGTTTTGGTATTAAGGCTATAATTATTTCCTATTTATGATTAACAAAAACTCACTATTGGGTAAAATGCCCATCAGGATACTTTCTGGTTATGCATCTTTTATCAGGTGAGATGTTTATTTTTAAAAAATTTGGAAAATGTTTCAACCTTTATACAACCATCCATTCATCCATCCATTATCTTCCACTTTATCCTATATTGGGGTTGCGGGGGGGTTCCCCATGCCCATCCAGGGGAGAACATTTCGGGTGCTGGGCATTTACACCCAGGACAGGGCGCCAATCTATCGCTGGGCACACATTCACTCACACAGACACGCACACAAACACAATCTATAATTTGGAGAACTCAATTGACTTGATCCATGTTTTTGTACTGTGGGAGGAAATCGGAGAACCCGGGGGAAACCCACGTGGACACGGGAAGAACATGGAAACTCCACCCAGATGGGGATTCGAACCAGGAATCCCTAGTGCTGAGAGGCGAACGTGCTAACCACTAAGCCACTGTGCCGCCCCCTTTATGGAACCTTCCAACAATAAAGGAACATCTTCATTTAACAAACATGCACAACATTCTGTCCTTAAGGTGCCATCAATAAAAAAAAGTTCCCACAATTTGGGTACTTAATACACTAACTTAAGGTCAGTACCAGAGACAGGATTTATCAAACACAGGAGCAGGCTTTATTAACAGACTGCATATAAATTATATTTATATACATCTGCTGGCTGACGTCTCCACTGTTATGCCACACTCCTAATCCCGCTGCGATCTGGATTTCCTGCCACAGTAATCAGTATAAAGGCTGCACACTAATCATTAGCAAAAACTCTGGTAGGTCCATTAATTACCTCTAATAACTGTCTGTTGCCTTCCATTCCACCTTTTCCTCTGTGTTGCTATGCTCCTGCTACAACATTATTAGATGAATTTGTGTCCAATCACTGTTAGTAATTATACTACAACAATTTAGCAAATTTAACATCATTACTTAACAGTATATAAAAGGTAAAATCAGTAATTATCCGACAATACTGCAAATAGTACTTTGATGCACAGCTAATTTCACTTTCCAGAAATAGACAATGTGTGCTACAATGTGGGAAACCAGAACAGTAGTTGCTTAGTTGCTATTATTACATCTGTAAACTTTTATTAATCTTTTAGTTAATTAGTGAAATTCTTCGAATTTGGCAAAAAAAAAAAAAAAAAAAAAAAAATGCAAATTATTGTAGACAGTGAATGATGGAAGGCCTGTTTTTCTTATTTGATGCTATGTGTTTTGATGTAACGCAAATTGGATAATCAACCTCTACATGTCTGTTTGAGCTAATGCTATTTTTCTTACACCAGCTGTAGGAAAAGTTGATCATTGTTATTGTTTGCATACTTTTTAGTTTGATGTTTTACACATCAGATTGCCATTAATTTTTTTTTTTTTTTACAAAATGACAGCCATGTTGTGATCTGCTCTAACAGGTTTCTCTCTTGTCCCACAGCTTGTAATTTATTTATTTATTACATTTTTTTGTAATTTTTACAGCTTGTAATTTTTTGTATTTTTTTTGTAATTGTAGCTTGCAATTTTACCCACATAATAGAGAAATGGAAATGCAGCCTTCTTTAGTCACAGCCTTGGATTTGAAATGTAGCTTGAGTTGCCAAATGATTATTATTTGTTTTTAACTTAATTGAACTTTGAACCATTACTACACACAGAGGCTTTAAACAGTAAAAGCCATATTTATTTTAAAATGAGGTAGTAGCAGATATGTTACTGATTATACTACAGCTCAGAAAGCATTTTTATGGTTTTATTTCTATTTCAGTACAGTCAAGCAACGTGAATAAGAACTAAGCTAAACTTAAGTTAGAATACTTAATGGTTGTGTTTAAATATGAATACACTACAAAAATCATTTATGCTAAATGATTTATGCTAAGCTGTTAATACAAGAATGCAAAATAATGTTTTATATTTAATATCCTCATTGTCTTTTCTCTGGTAGGTTATTACATGTACATAGAAACATCACGGCCACGTCAGAAAGGAGATAAAGCTCGGCTTCTTTCTCCACTTTACAACGTTACAGCGACAAGAAGTCCAGCTGGCTCCAGCCGAGTGCCATACTGTGTCTCTTTCTTCTATCATATGAATGGAAAGCACATTGGTATGTATAGTAGTATTATGGTCATAGAGCTATTAATTAGTGTGTGCGCATTAGCAGTGAAAGGGAAAAATGTGAGGAACAGTGGACAGAAAGAAAAAGAAGGAAAGATAGTGAGAGAGAGAAAGTTAATGTGTTAATGCATGAAGCTATAACTTACAATGACAGCTCTCTGGTCTCGATGGTGTATGACAGCGAGTTATGTGTACGACTGTGTGCGTGGGTGCATGTGCAATTGTCTTTTTGCTGTTTGGCACATTCCCAACAAGGAGACCATCCTGGAGGAGGACATCTGTCACCCATCTGCCACACTAATGTTGTGCTTGCAGATGTGCAAAGCAAACACACATACAAACAGCTGCTAAGTCGGAATGTCATGTCTTGAAAGTGTGGAATGAGTGTTAAAGCTTTGGCAACTTCTCTTCCTTCACAAATAAACACCACCTCTATAGCACCTTTGCACACACAAATGTATTTGGCAAAATCTCTTATGGGTCATGACCTAGTGAGTAATTGCAGGTGTGTGTGTGTGTGTGTGTGTGTGTGTGTGTGTGTGTGTGTGTGTGTGTGTGTGTGTGTGTTCATGTCTTGTCTGTATGTAGTATAATTTTTACCCTACTTCCTAAGCCTTTTGAGATATTTTCATAGCTCATTGCCAAAACCATAAAAAACACATCTCGTTGTACTAAGTACTGGCCATAAATGAAAACTTTTAAAAACAATGTTTGAATGTAATTACCCATAGTCTGTGTGTTTTTTAAAGATTATAGATGAAATGGCACAATTTATTAGACCAAAGTAGAGCCACAATTATCACCAATTAATGATGAATAGGGGTGTGAATCTCTCAGTGTCTGGCGATTCGATTCAATTCCGATTTTTGAGGTCACGATTCAATTCAGAATCGATTTTCGATTCAGAAACGATTATTGATTCAGAAACTATTTTTTTCAGTTCAAATGCTCTTTAAATTTTGTTTAAATTAATGTGATTGACAAGATGAAACAACAATGTTGTTCAACAAATAGAACATTTATTAAAAAAAAATACTTTTAGGTTCCTTACTATATCAATTTTATCATTTATCCATGCTGTATCTTTTTGCATCATTTTATATTTTTACAAAAAATAAGATTGCACTAAATTAAAATGAGCCGTATTAGGTTAGCTTAGCTGCCTGGCTTTTACATAAAACAATTATCAATGAACAAATAATTCAAAATACATTAATACAAAAGTTTACCATAGTGCATTAGCCTTTAATCGAAACTAAAATACAGACTTTACAGTCATAGTGCATTTAGATTTAGAAAATCTTTAAAACTTAACATTAAAAAATAAAAAGCATACTTCAGTTTTCAACTATATATTATTCAGTCTATAACTATGTATTTCCAAAGTACCTCGATTTCATTTTACACTCGTTGTAAACAGTCGTGCTCATGTCGAGCTCTCTCTTCTGGCTTTAAAACCCAAACACCGGCTTTTAACGATGACGGGGGGGGGTCGAATTTTCAAGTTCAAGTTCAAGTTATTTATTTATATAGCGCTTTTAACAACAGTACATTGTCACAAAGCAGCTTTAGAGAATGTAAAGCCTTTAAACCCCCAAAGAGCAAGCCGAAGCGACAGTGGCAAGAAAAAACTCCCTGTTATGTTGTTATTTGAGGAAGAAACCTTGGGAGGACCAAGATTCAGTGGGGGGCTCATCCTCCTTGAGCGGCCAGGCAGCAACAACAGTGTAGGACAGCCATGAACAGATATTAAACAAATGGAAAAAACTCTAACAACTGGAAAACTATATGTGAGTCCATTAAAGGGGTCCTGCAGGACCACCAGTCCAATTAATATTCAGGTTCCATCCAGTATTCGTCGGCAGAGCCATGGATGAAGGTCTGACTACACCTCCAGGAAGCCGGTCACACCTCAAAAGAAACAGACAAGGAAGGCAGTTAGAGCTAATAATAAAGCACGGCATTTAATTAATAAGTAATTGATTGATACAGTGCAGCATGTGACTCCTGCATCACTGACTAAAGCAGCATAACTAAAAGAGCCAGATACTGCAGACTCTACATAGTTGAGATGGCGCCCCGGAACAGCATCATTTCAGCGCCACACCCCCCCATTAATGATGAGGTGGGTGAAGAGGTGAAACGCCACACTGATCACAGATCACCACCCCAACACATCCAAGCCTGAGATCTACATCTTTATCTACAGGGGATTAATTAAACGCAAGATTAAATAAATGTGTTTTTAATTGATTTTTAAAGATTAATAGTGATTCAGAATCACGAACAGTAACTGGAAGGCTATTCCAAAGTTGAGGAGCCTTGTGGGAGAACGCTCTTTCACCAGCAGTAATTTTATTTATTCTAGGAGCTAAGAGTAAACCAGCACCTTGAGATCTGAGCTCACGTGTTGGCTTGTACGATTGAATCAACTCACTCAGATACTGTGGAGCCTGATTATGTAGAATTTTATATGTTATCAATAAAATTTGGTACTCAATACGAAACTTAACTGGTAGCCAGTGCAAGTTTGACAACACAGGACTGATATGATCAAACTTTTTGGTTTTACTTAAAACTCTAGCTGCAGCATTTTGAACAAGTTGTAATTTGTGTAATGATTTATTATAACGTCCTATCAGAAGTGAATTAAATTAATCTAACCTTGAGGTAATAAAAGCATGAATGAGTTTTTCTGCATATTGGAGGGGGAGGATATTTCGTAGCTTCAAAATGTTACGAAGGTGAAAAAAAATGCAATTCTAGTAATATTGCTAATGTGCTTTGTAAAGGAGAGATCTGAATCAATAATGACTGAGATTATTTACAGATGAACTGGGTCTAATTAAAGAGTTAACAAGGTTTAACATAGTGTTTGAAGCTTTGTTAATTTTGTCCTTGGATCCAACTATCAGAAACTCTGTTTTATCAGAATTTAGCAGTAGGAAGTTTTTTGACATCCATATTTTAATATCTTGGATGCAGTATTCAAGCTTACTGACTGAACGAACATCATTAGTGTTAGCTGAAATGTATAACTGTGTATCATCTGCATAAGAGTGGAAACTGATTCCATGTTTACGAATAATTGATCCCAATGGAAGCATATACAATGCAAACAGGAGTGGACCCAGAACTGACCCTTGCGGAACACCATATTTAACTTTAGCAAGATCAGAACATTGGTTGTTAACACAGATAAATTGATATTGATCTGTCAGGTAGGATTTAAACCACTGGAGTGCAGATCCTGTAATGCCCACAGTGTTTTCTAATCTATCAACTAAGATGCTATGGTCTATAGTGTCAAAAGCTGCACTAAGATCTAATAATACAAGGAAAGAGATTTGGTTATTATTAGAGGACATTAATAAGTCATTAACAACTTTAATTAAGGCTGTCTCAGTGCTATGATGAGACCTAAAACCTGACTGAAAAACTTCATGAACGTTATTAGTTAGAAGTTCAACCAGCGATTCAGCTGGTTGAACACAATTGTTTCTAGGATTTTAGAGACAAAAGGAAGGTTTGATATTGGTCTATAGTTGGACAGTATTAGAGGATTAGAGGATGTAAATTAGGTTTTTTAAGTAATGGTTTAATGACTGCACACTTCAGATTTTTGGGGACATAGCCAATTTTAAGTGATGAATTTATAATGTTTATAAAAGGCTCTGTAATAATATCTTTAAGGAGGTTTGTAGGTATTGGGTCTAACAGACAGAATGTTGTCTTTGATTGTGTAATTAATGAGACAAGCTCTTTTTTAGATATGGGGTTAAAGGTATTTAACTCTTGTACTATATTATTTTCTATACCACTAGATTTTTCAGAGATCGCTGAGGGTTGATTATTGATTACGCTACATGATGCATTAGATGGTTTAAGTCTTATGTTTTCAATTTTATCACTAAAGAAATTCATGAAATCATTTATGCTGAACTGTGCACTAACCACAAGTGACTACATTGCAGTGCTGTCATAAGTTCACGGTTTTGCTGGAATTTCTATAATCATGGCACATTGTTGAAATGATTGAAGTTTAGATTTTTATAAATATTCATATATATGAGACACTATGATCCATTTTCTACTAAATATAAAGTCACATTAAAATAATATTACAAATTAACACTACCAATAAAGTGCATAGGTGACATTGTAATGTATTTTGCAAAACTGGCTTCGGCATTAACATAGTGTATACATAACATAATAAAATTTCAGTACTATATGACTAGTACAAAAAAGCTATGGACAACAAATGTGAGGTGTTAAGTTGTATTATTTGACATATGCTAAATTCAAAATAGTTTAGTTGAGTTAAATAGAGGAGTAACCACAGTAACAAAGAGGTCAAAGCAAATGTGCAAATAAAGATGAAACACTGAAGGGAGACTTACAAACAGTATATTCTTTGATCTGACACAACATCAAAATCATGTTAATAATATTATTGTTATGGTTTATTGGTGTTTGTAATCATATTTAATACATATTTACTGTTTTAAAATCTCGATGCTCTTTTCACTAGTCAAAGATAAAGGATGTTATAGCTTAAAATCAGTCATGTAGAGATAGATGTTCATTTCAAGCTTTCATTCTGAAGTACGACAAGACATAAATTAAAAGTCACAGTCATTCATTTTGTGCTTATAGATGCTTATAGACGACCATCTGCTTATTCAAATTTGCAATTTAGGAATATTTATTGCAAAATATGCACTTGCAATGCAATTACTTTTTACAGATTGTATATATACAGTGAAGAACGAATGGTTCATACCCCTGGCAAATTTGACTTAAATTTACTTTTATTTAACCAGCAATTTTATTTTTGACCGGAAACGACACAGGCATCTCCGAGGAGATAATATGATGATGTACAAGAGGCATCATTGTGGAAAAAAATATTTCTCAGCTTTTATTCACATTTGAACAAAAAGTGGCATGTCCAAAATTATTCATAACCTTTGCAATCTGTCACAGTCTATGGGAATCCAAAGCTCCATACCATTCCAAATAGTCCAAGCTGTTTTAAAGCATCCTAATTACCCTGATTCATTGGGAACAGCTGTTTTAATCAACTCAACAGGTGAAAAACAGCAGCTCTCTGCAGTTGGTTTGTGGACAGTTTTGGCTAAGACAAAGGAGCTCACCTGCGGCTGTATATTGTGGCCGCTCACAAGTCAGGAAAGGGCTTATAAGGCCGTATCAAAATGTTTTCAAGTTCCAGTGGTTACAGTGCAAAATATTATTAAAATTACAAGAAGTTCCGCACTGTGGAAAATCTCAGAAGATATATTCGGAAGCCAAAAGTGACACCTGTGCTGGCCAGTAGGATAGTGAGAGAGGTGAATCCAAGAAGAGAAGAAAAATCCAAGGATCACCACCAAGGCCATTCTGGTGAATCTGGGATCTGCTGGTGGCAACATCTCATGGCAGACAGTCCAACGAACACTGCGCACTGCTGGATTCCACGGACGCAGACCAAGGAGTACGCCACTTCTCCAGAAAAGCCACACAAAAGCCCGCTTGACCTTTGCAAATGCTCATCTGTTTTATGGTCAGATAAAAAAAAATTGAATTGTTTGGCCACAATGGTGTGTCCTTCATTTGGCGTAAAAAGGGAGAAGCCTGGTTTTGGGGGTGTTTTTCAGCCAATGGACCAGGGAACTTGATTGCAGTAAATGGCATCATGAAAAAAGAGCAATACATCAAGATTCTCAACAACAACATCAGGCAGAGAAACTTGGCCTTGGGAACCAGTGGCCATTTAAGCAAAACACACAGCAAAAGTGGTGAAGAAATGGTTAACAGACAAAAACATTAACGTTTTGCAGTGGCCCAGCCAGAGTCCTGACTTGAATCCAATTGAGAATCTGTGGAGGGAGCTAAAGATCAGGGTGATGGCAAGGAGACCCTCCAACCTCAAAGAGTTTGAGCTCATCGTTAAAGATGAATGGGTAAAAATACCACTGGAGACATGCAAAAAGCTGGTCAGCAATTTCAGGAAGCGTTTGATTGCTTTAATAGCCAATAAAGGCTTTTCTATGAATAATTTTGGACATGCCAGTTTTTGTTTAAATGTGAATAAAAGCTGATAAATATTTTTTACCACAATGTACATCATTGTATTATCTCCTGGCAGATGCCTGTGTCGTTTCCATTCAAAAATAAAATTGCTAGTTGAATAAAACTAAATTTAAGTCAAAATTTGCCAGGGGTATGAATAATTTTGGGCTTGACTGTATTTATTGAATACCATGAGCATCTAAAAGTAGGTTGACATATGCTATTTGGGCAACACAGTGGTGTAATGGTTAGCATGTCCATCTCTTAGCACTAGGAATCCAGGTACGAATCCCAATCTGGGTGGAGTTTCCATGTTCTCCCCGTGTGGATTCAAGGTGAACTGGCTGCTCTAATTGTCCCTATAGTGTATGTGTGGCACCCCAAAACATTCACCCCTGGATGGGCATGGGAAAACCCATGGGGGCATGGGAAAGCCCACTATTTCCTCTAATAATTTAAAAAGAAAAACAAGTTTTCTTAATGATAAAAACAAAAAGTCCCATTAAAAGTACATGGGGCCTGAACTGCTGGTTATTCCACAGGATATGTTTTATTAATTCCATTGCAATTTAAGAGACTTTGGGCAGACACCACAACCTTAATGAAAATTCTAATTAAAATCCAAAGCACATTAATCATGATCAGAAAGAACCTGGAGGGGTCTTTCTCAGCATATATTTACATCAAGGCAACAGAATATATAGTGCTGGTGATGTTACAAAGAAATTACTTCCTGTACTGCAGCAGCTTTGGTTTTCAGCTTTGGTGTTTTAAAGATTTTACTTGCTTTTCAGAGTGGTGCTTACTCATTTTTTTGCTAGTTCTTGAAGTTTGCCTTGCTTTTTGAAAATATCTGGCATTTACCAGTGCACCAGATCATTATTAGCATCTGTAATCTTCATCATTCCTACTTGGTCTTTAAATTGTCTTATATCCAGTGCAGTGCACATAATGTTCTAATGATTAACTTGAGCATTAGGATATGAGCAACGTAGCGAGTACAGATTTCAGCTAGAAAAGGATCATTGCACTATTTGTTACTTTTTGTTGCTCTAACTAAGATAGTAGTATAATATTTTTGAATTTCAACTTTTCCATTTTCTAATTTCTTTGTCTCTTACTTTGTCAATTATGTTATTTTCTCTTAAGATTACTTTAAAAGTCTGAGCCAAACATTGAATCATTATTGTTGTACATGATATGTACATGCCAAATGTACATGTGATGGGTAAAATTAACATTACACAATATTTTTTACAGGATAATCCAAACATAAAGCAGTTGAATCAAATGTAAAATTTATTTGCAAGGAAAATTCTTTAAAATGTATTTAGATGCTTATAGCACTTGAGAACTACACAGCCATCCACTTTTTTAATTTGTTTTAGCAAACACCTAAAATAATTTCTTTAAGAAATTTACTGAGCAGAGTTTCATTCCAAAACTATGGAATTCTCTTAAAAGGTGTAAACTTTTTTTTTTTTTTATCCAATCCAGTCATTTGAAGTTAGAAATCTGATCAAGTACTTAATTGCATTTGGAAAAAAAAAGGTCTTAACTTCTCATGTGGCCAGTGAACTAGCAGGTAAAAAATATTTTTGAATGTAATGGTTTATAACACATCTTTTCTGAAATATGTTTAAATGGCACACTTATTTAGTTATTGCATATTTGAAATAGGCGGCGCGGTGGCTTAGTGGTTAGCACGTTTGCCTCTCAGCACTAGGGAGTCCCGGTTCGAGTTTCCATGTTCTCCCCGTGTCCGCGTGGGTTTCCTCCGGGTTCTCCGGTTTCCTCCCACAGTCCAAAAACATGGATCAAGTCAATTGATTTCTCCAAATT
This sequence comes from Corydoras sp. C115, assembly GCA_019802505.1. Taxonomy (NCBI): domain Eukaryota; kingdom Metazoa; phylum Chordata; class Actinopteri; order Siluriformes; family Callichthyidae; genus Corydoras; species Corydoras sp. C115. Next base: position 744,505 of record JAFMOC010000025.1, on the reverse strand, counting down.
GCCCCCTATAGAGTGTGTTTGTGTGAGTGAGTGTGTGCCCAGCGATAGATTGGCGCCCTGTCCTGGGTGTATCTGCCCAGTGCCCGAGATGTTCTCCCCTGGATGGGCATGGGGAACCCTACCAAAACCCTAATAGAGGATAAAGCGGAAGATAATGAATGAATGAATATTTGAAATAAGATATGGTTTCCATTTTTTCACTTTCAGGAACTCTGAATGTCCTCCTGAGAGTAAAGAGCATTGCCACAGTGGATTCTTTAGCATGGACACTGTCAGGCCAACAAGGTCCAAATTGGAGGAAAGCTAACGTGGTGGTTTATCCCAGCGGGCCATTCCAGGTAATTTCACACACTGAACATAGTTTTTTTGTGTGTGCGTGAATGTGAATGTGAGTGTATGTGTGTGCATACAGAAGAAAGTAATGGTTTTGGAACTGCTGAGTCATATTGTAACTTTTTGAGTCACTGTTCTGCTGAGCCCACAGTTGATAAAATTTAGATGCTTCTTTACTACAGGTCACAGAGGACCAAAAATACAGCCAGGGAAATAGATTTAATTTTAGTTTTTAAAAAAAAATTTTCAGTAAAATGAACTTAATAAATATGTCAAGTTTGATTTTTTTTTCTTTTACTGATAAAATTATCCATTTGTATTTTGAGATTAAACACCTAAAAACTAAAATATTTGCACTTCAGATATGAAATTTTCAAAGAATAAAACTAAAATTTTAGAACAGAGAACTGATAATTATTTTGTAACAGTATTATAATAATTTTACATAATCCTTATTTAACATAATTACCAGAATAAGTTTTTTTGTTTAGGTTTATTATGCTCTCAAATTCAATATTTTTTTTGTTTTATCTGTGATCTCACATGTCAAGAAATTATACAGATAATCTACAAGACAAATATAAGAAAAGCTAGACTTTCGAATGAATGTTCTCTGGTTAGCCAGAAATACAACTGTTTGCTTATAACAACCATTACTATGGCGAAAAATTTTGTGTGACAGTGCTCCTGACAATTAAACACCCGAATGGGAGGCAAAGCTGAAAAAACAAGGGAGTTCATTGACTTAACTGCTGGTGCTGTCAATAACATCTTTGTGTGCTTTGAAGATTAAGAGTTCTCAGCAAGACACATATAAAGAGTGATAGCTATAGCTAGCACATAGGAACACTGTGCATGTATTTATATGCAAGTTTACTTGTGTGTCTTATGTGAATTTTACTATAAAGTGGACATTTGTGCTACCCATTTAAAAGTGCTTTTGTTTCAAGACTAACACAAAAACAACATTTTGTTGCCAATCACATGCCTGTGTCCTTAATGCACATAGTTTGCTATAGTGGTTGCAGAAACTCAGAAATTAGGATAAACATGACTATAAACATATCCATTTGAGAACCCTATCCAAATTCATAAAAATGGACCAGGCATGATCCCTTCTGGTGCTGTGTGATAAGCAAGAATGCTTTGACATCAGAGTGATTTAAACAGCACATTTAAATTGTAGCTCTAAGGACACTGACACTGAACCCATCATGTGCATAATATGCAATGAGAAAAGAACAAGTTAAAGCAGACCTTATTATGCCAGCAGTTTGTGAGAGACTTTGTCACTTTGAAGGTAGGATGGTGAAGGGATGCCACATTTGTAGAATTGTAAAAGTGTAACAAACAGCAAAGCACTGCTGTTTGCAGCAACAAACTAAGCTTCACACAGTCATTGTCATGGTAATTTTGTTACCGCTACTATGAATGGGGCAGTCATTCATTGTGGCTATCGTGACAATGGACCATGGTGTTGACATATCCAGGATGGTGAAGAAAAAGTACCAGTATACTTTTTTTCAACACTGTCAAAGCCAAAGCACAAATACTGTGTCACAAGGCAGAAACTACTAGTAGTCATGGTGGCATTTAAACATTGATGTTAAAAAAGGTTCTTTCAAGAAGATCATGTAAAGTTATAGGCTGCAGACTCTGTACACCAACAAATCACAAGAGATGGTAAAGCACTGTTCTTCAACCCGAGATAATAGATCCTGTATGCAACAAGTAGCTCAGTCCCATGCAGCAGAGAGATAAGGGGTTGAGCTAAGAGAGTAGATACACGCTGGTAAAAGTTCATGTATTGTACATGTACTGGCAAGCAGAGCTCTATGATAAAAGCACAATGGGCTAGTTTTGAGGAACATGAACTTGGCTGCAGTATTGATGGAAGAGGCCACTTCCATGAACTCAACTCCATCAGCTGTTGGTGCCATGAGCAAGAAGTGCTTCAACAAGCGGTACATGGACAAGTGAAAGTCAGATATTCTAAATGGTGAAGTGTCGCTTCCAGCTGATTTATTGGCCTGGAATGCAGATGTAGTTCGCTATATGCACTGCTGCACAGTGTGTAGAGCATTAATCAGGCTCAGCACAGCAGTTGCATATAGAAATGAAGATCTTCCAAACAGACCAGAGTGTGTATGTGATGCCTGACCAAAATGAAATAACAATGAGGCAATGTCTGATAGACAATTTAAAATGTGTAACACTCCACTACATCCCCAGAGCGGCAGGTTGGTCGTAAATTTAAGATACCTGCCATGCAGCTTTCCATGATGAGGACCGCACGACAGCACAACTGAGAGCCGCAGCTGTCGCTAATTCTGTGGGTGTGTGACACAACGGTGGTGGGAAAAGAGCTGTGGACAATGCTCAAATTTCTGGACACTGAACTGAACTGAAAAGTCCAGATACATGCAAATGCTTATTACCACATGAGCACACATGGTCACCAAAGTGGAGCTTGCATGCAACAGAAGTGAGTATACAATTTTGTGAACTCACAGGGGCACCATCATTCAATGACATTTGTGCAGTAAAGACCCTCGTCGCCTTATTATTGTGTATGATGACAACTTCACATCCTTTACCACATATGAGCCTAAGAGCCAGTTGGTGCCGCTAGACACAGCATCAGCCGAAAGTGCTGATGTTGCATTAAACAAGTTTAGCACTAACATTGCCAGTTTATTGACAAAAGAGCCATTTGGACAGTACAGATCATCTTGCTGCCTGGACGATTGCTTGCTGCTGAAGGGGTAAGCGATTGCGAATGTTTGCTCTTGGGAGCGATTGAGAATGTTTGCTCTCTGTGTGGTCCGATGGATGCCTTCGGCGGACGAGGAGTGGGCCACACCTTCTGGCTGCGTGGTCCGGTGGACGCCCTCGGCGGACGAGGAGTGGGCCACACCCTCTGGCTGCGTGGTCCGGTGGACGCCTTGGGCGGATCAGGAGTGGGCCACGCCCTCTGACTGCTTGGTCCGGTGGGTACCCTCTGGCCGCGTGGTCCAATGGACGCCTTCGGCGGACGAAGCATGGGCCACGCCTTCTGGTTGCGTGGTCTGGTGGCCGCCCTCGGCATACGAGGAGTGGGCCACGCCCTCTGGCGGCGGCGGTCCGGTGGACGCCCTCCGGCTGCGGGGCGAGGCGGACACCCCAGGTGCTCGGGCTGGGCGGCGTGCGGCCCCTGCTGCTCGGGCTGGGCGTCGTGCGGCCCCTGGACAACGGGCTGGGCAGCGTGCGGCCCCTGGACAACGGGCTGGGCGGCGTGCGGCCCCAGGACAACGGGCTGGGCGGCGTGCGGCCCCTGGACAACGGGCTGGGCGTCGTGCGGCCCCTGGACAACGGGCTGGGCAGCGTGCGGCCCCTGGACAACGGGCTGGGCGGCGTGCGGCCCCTGAACAACGGGCTGGACCTCGGCGGGCACACACGCTGGGTGGACCTCGGCGGACACCCGCGCTGGGTGGACCTTGGCGGGCACGCACGCAGGCTGGACCTCGGCAGGCACGCACGCTGGGTGGACCTCCACCTCGGGATCGCCATCCTGCATACAGAACATGTACACCCCAACCGCCAGACCCAAGGACACCGCCCCAAATGCGTACGACATGGGTGAGAGCGAAAGATCAGGAACATTTGTATTAGCGACATTCTCATCCAAGAATTCAGGAAACGCCAACTCTCGCCCGCCTCATCATCGGATATCTCGACCAGGTCGAGACCTTCCTCTGCGTGGAGCGTCTCATACCCATACCTCCATAACCACTCATCATCGAAGTCGCAATACTCCGACGTCACTGTGTTCGAGCCGTCCTTACGGCTCCGGGGCGGCGGGCTGCGCATAGCGGCGCACTCGCGGACACGACGGAGCGTGCCGCGAGTATGAGGTTATAGGGCCCCCGCAAAGAAAAATTTAAAAACGGCTTACCTGGGCTCTGGACTCCTCAAATTGTCTGGCACGTCATTCTGTCAGACTCGCCTACCTCGGATTAAAGCGGCTACGCATATGGAGCGCAGAGCCGCCGCGCTTTAAAGCGCTGAAGGGAGCCAGGCACGCAGGTAGCAGAATATCAGGATTTATTAAAAGTGTAGCGACACCACACAGCATAGAGGTACAAAGCAACGAGTGAACATAAAATAAACTACATGCACCGAGGACGGGGTACACAGGAAATAAATACAAAATGACACCCGACCACGTGCACAAAACAAACCAATGACAAGAACGAGTTAATTAACTAAACTAATGACCAATGAACATTAATTAACTCAAAAGAACAAAAGAAACGCAGAACAGATGACAGGTGCCCTAGGTACCTGTTACAATAATGTTTTCATAGTATGTGTTTAGGCATGTAAAAAGGTAGATATTTGGCACATTTAAATATATATTTGGATGTACACACATCCAAATCTAACATCCTGTTGTGTAGTTTGACATTAGCTTTTCTGTCACTCCCAGCTGAAAGCCCTATTTACTTTTACTGAAGAGAATTTAGAATAAAATTAGGCAGGTGGCTGAAAACCATGTTTTCATTAAATGAAGCAAGCTTTTTTTTATGCATTCAAAATACCAATTGTTTTGAATATGAATATACAAGTGGAGGGTAGAGACGTTTTTTTCTTGCTTATAAAACCTCTACTTGCCTTTTAATTTGTTTGTTTGTTTTTTGTAAATTGTCAAATTTGTACCCAATGTCTCACTTATTATTTTTACATGGTGAATTAAAATGAGACTTTAGAATTGACACTGACTAAATATATACTATATACTGCTGTCATAACCTTTCTCCCACTCTTTTGAATTTTTAAGATGTTAAACTGTGTCAACTCATGCAGATAAAATATTATTTATATGTATCAATTAAGCTTTAGTAAGGTTAAGATCAGTCCTTCATATATTTGGGGTCCATTATGCAAAACAAATCACAATTATGTAATTCACGAAGAAGCTTTGATCACATATTCACCCTAGAACAGCATATCAGGGTCTTTCCTACACTGTTGCCATAAAAAACACTGCCATGTCTGTATTATATCACATACTATGTCAGTAACATTATTCATCACATTTAAACTTCAAAAAATTGCTACTATGTATACTTTTAACACATTTTCATATTCAAGTCATTTATGCCAAACAACCACTAAGACAATAACTAGTTATCTTATCCAATATCATTATAGCTAAGAAATAAAAGACAATAATATAAATACAGGCAATTTTGTGCAAAAAAACCAATTTGTTATCTGAAACAGCAGGTAAAAAAGTCATTCACTGTTTTATTTGTGTGAAATTAATCATTACTAAAATGACATTAGTTCAATATTATAATTTTCCATCGCTGGTAAAGGAGTATGTAAAGATAGGTATAAGGTGTCTTGTTAAAAGATGTATTGTAATTAATGTAAAGTGCATGGGCTCAAGGGTCATGCAAAATAGTGGTTTGTTTGAAGCAGATGTTGGCTGTCTTTCATGCAGTGGATGGAGAATCAAAGGACTGAGAAAGACTGAATGACAGGGGTTGATGGAAATTGGGGATTTGGTTTCATTCTAGTTTAAAATAATAAAGAAGAGCTCAGGCAGGCCATAGACATGTCAGAATGTTCTATTATCTTAAAAATAAATAAATAATTTATTGTTTTATAAAGAGTTGAATCAAAAACATCCATCCATCCATCCTTTATCCTCCGCTTTATCCTATATTAGGGTCGCGGGGGGGTTCCCCATGCCTATCCAGGGGAGAACGTCTCGGGCGTCTCGGGGCAGATACACCCAGGACAGGACACCAATCTATCGCTGGGCACACACTCACTCACACAAACACACTTTATAGGGGGCAATTTGGAGGACTCAATTGACTTGATCCATGTTTTTGGACTGTGGGAGGAAACCGGAGAACCCGGAGGAAACCCATGCAGACACAGGGAGCATGGAAACTCCACCCAGATGGGGATTTGAACCGGGAATCCCTAGCACTGAGAGGCAAACGTGCTAACCACTAAGCCACCGTGTCACCAAATCAAAAACAAAATAAGTAAAATTATTAATTAATAATTAAAAGATTAGATTCACAAATAAATATGGTGAATTTTAGACAAGTCAAGACATTTAGCTCCATGATTATTTTAACATCCTATCTGTACCACAAAATTATATAAATAAAACATTAATATTTGTTGGACATTTCTGTATAAATTAGAACATCTGTTTATATAAAGAGGATAATGATAAATTATGACATATACCTAACCAGCTGAACATTTTACTGCTATTATTTCAACATTTTTGAGTTGACAGTGCATTCTACCAATTCCACCACTCAACAGATTTTGTATATTTCATTTTTGTTGTTTTTTTACATACATGAATGATCTATTTACGTACGCTATATTTTTTAGATCTTATATTACTATTTCTATTTGTTAAAATAATAGAAACAGTGTACCTTGTTTAGTGTATTATAGACTAGGAGGTTTAAAAAAAAAAAAAAAAAAAAAAAAAAAAAAAAAAAAAAGATGGAAGGGGGCTTAGTGTTTAGCACATTCGCCTCTCAGCGCTAGAGATCCAGGTTCGAATCCCAATCTGGGTGGAATTTGGGATTAGGAGGAAAAAGTGGAAGATAATGGATGGATGGAAAAGATGGAATGTTAAACGTGACAAATGAGGATGTTTATGTTTTTGCCTTTTGCCAGCATCTTAGCATAATAGTTTTTTAACAATGATAAACCCAGTTTTTTAATTACATCTCAGTTATCTAGCAACAATGTGATACATGTGACAGGGAAGATTAAGGACAGAATATCATCTTTGCTCAGATGCTGGCTTTAAGATATTTTTGCTGGCTTTAAGATGTTTCACACTGATTGATGGTGAAAGCTGAACCAAACTCTTCTAGATAAGAACCGCCAGCTAGCCAATCTTATCTAACTAGCCCACTCGATCTGGCCATCCCATCTGCTTGTTCTCATTGTTCCCTTATTCTGTCTTTACCTCAAACAGTGTTATTGTAAATGAAAACAGACCCAAGGCATGTTGGACACACAGTCTGAAAAACTACCTAGCTAACAAAATAAATAAATAAAGTTTATGTTTGACTTATATTTACATAATTATTATTATTTTTAATATTTTTATGATCAGGATTATAGTATTTAAGGAGTCTGAGTTTTAGTACATATTGCTAGTTTACACATTGCACCATTTAGCGCTGTCAAAAATTAAGCAATGCATTAGGACTGTTACATCACCTAATAAAGCTGTATGTGAATAATTTTACAGATAAATGGTTTTAGGATAAATCTTTTATAGCCAATATAATATTGGATGTAATATTTGTTCTTGAACATTCAAAGAACATGGACCGGAGATAGGAGTTTAGAAGCTCAGGACTAGCTTTATTCATACATATTTAATATACATTAGAGTACAGTGTTGGCTGATGAATTCCTTTGTCATCGCTTCCTGCAGCGCATTGTGAGATCTCTCTCTCCCCACAACATTTTTTCCTGGTTTTAAAGTGCGCACATTTCATCTGGTGGAGCGGCGTCATGTGCGATAATTAGTAATCAAACTCCAATACAGACGGCTCTGCCTTCTTTCCCAGCGCCACCACATTCCTAACACAATGAGCTTTGTAGCATGGTGCATTATCAGAAGATGGTACACTGTGGTCATAAAGAGATGAGCAACAATACACCGGTAGGCTATTGCATGCTCAGTTGGTTCTAAGAGGTACAATGTTCTACTGTCCAATTTCGGTAATCCTGTGCGAAATGTAGTCTTAGTTTCCTGTTCTTAGCTGACAGGAGTGGCGCCCTGGCGTGGTTAATACAGGCCGGCTAGTCATTAAAACAAAAGAGGAAGAAAAACAGAATGCTACTTAGTGATACCCAAACACCATACACCAAACACATAGTGGACATAGTTCTGATATAATTTTGTCAAAAAAAAACATCTATTCAGAAAATTATGTTGTCTTAAACGAGCTTACCTGAAAAGAATGTAACATTGGCATTGAGTTAACATCTGTCAGAGTTACTTAAACAGGATTGGTCAAAGGAGTTACTGTTGGCAAAGTATAGCCAAAGGCTTGGTGGCCAACAAGAACATGGATGTGGCAGGCACAGCCAAAGCTTTGGGGTAAGCATGTTTGACAATTGTTATCCAGACATTTATTTCCACATGATATATGTCTGCACAGCATCTGAATATGTGTTTTATCAAACAACATATTATACATAGATGAAGATTCATTCTAATCTAAATCTAAATCATATGATCTATTTTGTTTGTGGTGGCCTAATAAATATAGGAAATCAAAAAACAGAGACAAATATAAGTGTATTGGCTCAATAGGCATAACAAATTAGTTTACAACAGCCAGCACTAGACAAAAAAATGCAAAGCTTAAATAATAACCATATATACAAGCCAGACATTATTCATACCCCTGGCAAATTTTGACTTAAATTTACTTTTATTCAATCAGAAATTTTATTTTTGACCAGAAACGTCACAGGCATCTCCCAGGAGATAATACAATGATGTACAATAGGCATCATTGTGGGGGAAAAAATTCAGCTTTTATTCATATTTGAACAAAAAGTGGCATGTCCAAAATTATTCATACCCTTTGCAAACTGTCACAGTCTATGGGTAAATCCAAATATCTATACCATTCCAAATAGTCCAAGCTGTTTTAAAGCATCCTAATTACCCTGATTTATTGGGAACAGCTCAATCAAAACAGTAAAAAAGGAGAATCCTTCAATCCTAAGAACACCATCCCCACTGTCAAACATGGTGGTGGGAACCTAATGTTTTGGGGGTGTTTTTCAGCCAATGGACCAGGGCACCATGAATAAAGGGAAATACATTGAGTTTCTCAACAACAACATCAGGCAGTCTGCAGAGAAACTTGGCCTTGGGAACCACTGGACATTTCAGCACGACAGCGACCCAAAACACACAGCAAAAGTGGTGAAGAAATGGTTAGCAGACAAAAACATTTTGCAGTCCTGACTTGAATCCAACTGAGAATCTGTGGAGGGAGCTAAAGATCAGGGTGATGGCAAAGAGACCCTCCAACCTCAAAGAGTTGGAGCTCATCGCTAAAGATGAATGGGCAAAAATACCAGTGGAGACATGCAAAAAGCTGGTCAGCAATTACAGGAAACGTTTGATTGCTGTAATAGCCAATTAAGGCTTTTCTATTAATTATTGAGAAGGGTATGAATAATTTTGGACATGCCACTTTTTGTTGAAATGTGATTAAAAGCAGAGAAATATTTTTTTTCCACAATGATGCCTCTTGTATATCATCGTATTATCTCCTGGGAGATGTCTGTGTCGTTACCAGTGAAAAATACATATATACACAGATAAGTAAACAAATAGCATCGACTAGAAAAGTAAAATACAAAAATAAACAAGCATGAATTATGAAAAGTTGTCTTTTGGCAAACTATACGTGATCATGACACAGAAATCAGCCCAATTATGATTTCATGAAAAACTGATGAAAACAAAAACAACAAAAAACAACTTTCTCCAACACCCGCTACCCTGTCTGTCCATGTGTCTCTTCATCATTTATCCTCTTACATTCTGCAAGTTTATCCATTAACCTCCCTCTCAGCCTTGCTTACTCACACACTTATTCATTTCCACTGGTTTCTTTTCTGTAGCTGTGCTTTTGTTGCTCTCATTCTTTTTCCATGTTAGAAGTATATACGACATTTTCATCAGCTTTGCAACAACTCTCTCATAACCCTTACCAGCCACGGTCACTAATTACCATCTTTCTCAAACACACTCTCAAAAAACACGTCAGCTAGCCAACCACCCACCCGGTGAGCGATCCCCCATTAAAATGGTAGTGCATGCACTCTAATAAACGAAGGGCACTCAAACAGCAAGAATAATGGCTTTTATGCATTAGTGTTCAGTTGTACAAGTCTGTGGAGTGAATGAGGTGTGTTTCAATAATGAGGTCAATGGTGCTAATGCGCTCTACAATCTGAATTTGTATGCTGTAACATAAAAAAGTGCCTGCGAGAGAGAGAGAGAGAGAGAGAGAGAAAGAGAAAGAGAAATTAAACACATTCATGTCAGTAAATAAGTGACAGCCAGTTACAGGTCTCATGTTTGTCAGGTGAATGATTAAAATTAACTTACTGTTATAAAGAATCTATAGGGTCCCTTGTTGTTTTATGCAATTCTTATAATGTATAAATGTACAGTGGATGAAATAAGTATTTGTTCCCCCACTGATTTTAAATGTTTTAATACAAAAAAAATTATGAAACGTCTCATAAATGCCAGCTTTATTTTAACAGTGCCACATAGAATATCAAAAGAAAAACGGAGAAAATTACATGAAATGAGAAATAAAAAATAATTTCCATTTCATTGAGGGAAATAAGTATTTGATCCCCTAGTAAAACCATGACTAATGTTGGCTCCCACAGACCACTGACACACCCTAATCACAGTGAAGTTGTTACCTGGATGAGAGACACCTGTCACCTATATAAAAGGCCACATGCCAACGGTCTCAGTGACACTCTAACATCTCCACCATGGGCAAGACTAAAGAGCTGTCTAAAGATGTCAGGGACAAAATTGTTGACCTACACAAGGCTGGAGTGGGCTACAAAGGCATAAGTAAGATGCTGGATGAGAAGGTGACTGTTGTTGCAATTATTCGGAAGTGGAAGAAGTACAACATTACTGTCAATCGACCCAGGCCTGGAACTCTATGCAAGATATCACCTCGTGGAGTCTCATTGATCATATATATATATATATTGCTTGTTTTGCTGCAGATAGAAAGCTTAATTTAACTAAAACTAACAGGTGGACATCCAATGAGTTCGTGTATGTGTACGTGAAGAAGTGGGTGTGTGCGGAGCAGTGAGTGGGGAAGCAGAGCATGAACGTGTCAGTGTGACATCACCCCCCCAGCAAAAGGAGGCTCCCCCTAAGAAGGAACCTTTCAAGACCTGGTCCATCCACCTTGGCGGGGCAGCCGACCTCTAGGCCGTGGGGCAGGGCGGTCAGGGTGATCCCGGGGGAACTTCTGGATCATGTTCGGGTCCAAGATGTCCTCCGCTGGGACCCAGCTCCTCTCCTCAGGACCGAAACACCCCCAATCCACTAGGTATTGCACCTTGCCCCAGCGCTGGCGGGAGTCCAACAGAGAGGCAACCGAGTAGACGTTGGTCTCCTACTCCTCGTCTGTCTCTCTATTGGACTCTCTCCAATTGGTATCCAGTGGACCTGCAACAAACAGCTTAAGAAGGGAGACGTGAAAAGTGGGGTGCACCCGCAGGTGGCGCGGGAGATGAAGGCGCACAGCGACCTCATTAACGATGGCTTCCACCCGGTTTGGGCCCAGAAACCGGGGCAGGAGCTTATGCGTACCCCGACGACACCTGATATCCCGGGTACTGAGCCAGACCATGTCACCCACCTTAAACTGAGGAGTGACACCCCGCGAGCGATCTGCGAAATGCTTGTACCTTCGTATCACCGCCTCAACCCGCTGGTGTACTAGGGACCAAACCTCCTCGCTGCGGTGGAACCAGGCGTCGACGGCCGGGGCGTAGGACTCCTCCCCATCCCAAGGCGTGAAGGGTGGCTGATAACTCAGCACACATTGGAATGGGGTGAGGCCGGTGGTCGAGTGCCGCATGAGTTCTGGGCGATTTCTGCCCAGGGGAGGTACCGGGACGAATCAGAGGGGTTGCAATAGGTACTTGTTGGTTTCCTGATGCGACCGCTCACAAGCCCCATTGGTCTGGGGTGGAACCCCGAGGAGAGACTGATGGAGGACCCCAGCTTCTCGCAAAAAGCCTTACATTTACATTTACATTTAGTCATTTAGCAGACGCTTTTATCCAAAGCGACTTACAAATGAGAACACCACAAGTCAGAAGCCATGGAGAAAACCAACTATACTGTAAGTTCATCAACCTGATTGTTATTCGAAGCTGCGCCCCCCCCCCCCTCTTTTTTTTTTTTTTTTTTTTTTTTTTTTTTTTTTATAACAGGTATTTGGTAAATAGATGTGTCTTAAGCAGTTTCTTAAAACTGTTTAGAGATTCTGCCTTACGGACAGAGTTGGGAAGATCGTTCCACCATTTTGCAGTGGTGAACGCCACAGAATGAGAATTAGCTCCTCGGTGAGGTGGAATCGCCAGGCGACAATCATCACTGGAGCGAAGTGAACGAGTCGGAGTGTATTTTGAAAAGATAGAGTGAAGGTAAGAGGGGGAAGATCCAGAAATGGTTCTGTATGCCAGAGTCAGCGACTTGTACTGAATGCGAGCAGCTACAGGAAGCCAATGGAGGGAAGTGAGTAATGGAGTGACGTGAGTTCGCTTGGGCTGGTTAAACACGAGTCGGGCTGCAGAGTTTTGAATTAATTGAAGAGGTCTGATGGTGGAATTTGGGATACCGGCAAGAAGTGCATTACAATAATCAAGCCGGGATAAGACTAGGGCTTGAACAAGCAGTTGGGTAGCATGTTCAGTCAGAAAGGGTCCTTCCATATGGCTGAGATGAACTGGGGCCCTCTGTCAGACAGGATGGCCTCCGGGATCCCAAATGAGGTGAACACCCTCGAGAATAAGAGTTCAGCCGTCTCAAACGCCGAGGGCAGGCCCTTAAGGGGAAAAAGTTTCACCGCCCGAGAGAACAGATCGAGGATCGAGAGGATGGTGTTGTAGCCATTGGAGGAGGGGAGACCGGTCACTAAGTCCAGGGCTATGTGGGACCAAGGCCGCTCCGGCACTGGCAACGGGCAGAGCTTACCCTCCAGAAGCGACTGGGGGGTCTTACAGGCGGCGCAAGTGGCACACGACCATACAAAGGATTGTACGTCCGCCTGCAAGGACCAGTACTTCCGTTGTATAAGCTGGAGGGTGCGTAAAACACCCGGGTGGCAAGTGCTCAGAGCGGAGTAAGCCCACGTGATGATGCGGGAACGGAATGGAAGGGGGTCGGAAACGGATGGACCATGGAGCCGAGACAGAGCATCTGCCCGGCTGTTCTCCGAACCCGGACGGAACGAGATCTGCAGGTCGAACTAGTTAAAGAATATTGCCCAGCGGGCCTGGCGGGCATTGAGGCGATGTGCACTCTTTAAAACTCCAGGTTTTTGTGGTCTGTGAGGATGAGAACCGGGTGTGGGGACCCCATAAGCCAGTGTCGCTACTCCTCCAAGGCTAGCTTCATCACTAAAAGCTCACGGTCCCCGATCCAGTAGTTGCACTTGGCCGGAATGAACTTACGAGAAAAATATGCTTTGGTTAGGCCCCCTGTGGACTGGGATAGAACGGCACCGGCCCCACTACAGGTTGCGTCTACCTCTACAATGAACTGGCGCTCGGGGTCTGGATGGGCCAGGACTTGTTCAGTAGTGAACAGTCTTTTGAGGGTGTTAAAGGCCCGATCCGCCTCCGAGCTCCAGTGCAGTGCAGAGCTTAAGGCAGGAGGTGAGCGGAAGCACCACCTCACTGAACCTCGGTATGAAACGTTGGTAAAAGTTCGCGAAACCTAAGAAACATTGGAGATCCGGGGTGAGGCCGGTGTCTGCCAGTCAAGGACCGACTGAACTTTGCCGGGGTCCATCTCAATCCCCTTAGAGGAGATGACGAAACCCAAAAATGAGATGGTCTTGCGGTGAAAAACACACTTCTCCCCCTTAACGTATAACCCGTTGGCGAGGAGACGAGATAGAACACCCCGAACTAGGGCGACATGGGAGGTCAGATCCCCCGAAAATATCAGCACGTCGTCGAGATACACAATGACCCCTTGATGTAAGAACTCGCGAACCACATCGTTAATGAAGGCCTGGAAGACCGCGGAGGCATTAGTGAGGCCGAAGGGCATCACACTGTATTCGTAATGCTCTGAGGTGGTAATAAACGCGGTCTTCCATTCGTCTCCCTTCCGAATCCAGACCAGGTTGTATAAGTTGTGCAGGTCTAATTTAGAGAACACACACGCCCCGTGAAGCAGTTCGAAGTTGGAGGGAACCAACGGGAAAGGGTTTGGGAAGCGCTTCGTTGCCTTGTTAAGCTCCCTAAAATCAACGCACGGACACAGTTCGCCCCCTTGTTTGGGTACAAAGAAGAACCCTGATGCGGCCAGAGATTTGGAGGGCCGAATAAAGCCATTCCGCAGGGCCTCCTCGATGTAGGCCTGCATGGCCCGCATCTCAGCAACTGATAGGGGGTACAGGCGCGCATGTGGTAATTTAGCCCCCGGCACCAGGTCAATGGCGCAATCGTAGTGACGATGGGGGGGGGCGTATTGGCACGATGCTTACTAAAGACCTCGGCCAGGTCTGAATATACGTCCGGTACCTGAGGAGGCAGCTGGGCCTTAGGGGACACCCGGGACGAGGAGAACAGACGGCAGGGAGTTGGGCAGTGCACTCCTGTTGGCACCGGGATGACCATGACCGGATCCGCAGCAGGGCCCAGGATATGGTGGGGTCATGGCCAGGGCATCCCTAGAACAATAGGTACGGAAGGAGAGGAGATAATGAGAAATTCAATCTGTTCAAAATGCTCCTCTCCAACCCCCATCCATAGGGGGGGTGTAGAGCTTTTGGCCCTCCCCCGAGGGTAGAGGGCTGCCTTCGACAGCCTGAATCGAAATGGAGGTCTCGAGGGTCCTCTCAGGAATGCCCCATCGGCAGCAGAAGCTCCTGTCGATTAAATTGCCGTCCGCCCCGGAGTCCCCCAGAGCAGAGGCCGTCACTGGCAAACCTTCCAAAAACAAAACAGTGTTAACCTTAAGTGAGTCATGTGACACCACCCCTGGCTTCAGCACGCGGCGGGGAGGATCGCATCCGCGCAGACTCTCCCTGGCGATCAGGTCTCACGCCACAGTCCAGGAACGAATGCGCCGAGCTCCCGCAATACCCGCACAGTCCCAACTGGGCACGACGCCGGCGCTCCTGTGTTGGCAGGTGGGCACGTCCCAACTGCATGGGTTCCGCCTCTGGCTCTCGAAGGACTGGCGACGGGGTGGTCTCCCTCCACGGCAGCGTCCGGGGGGGAAGGGAGCTGGATCCGCGAGACATTGGCACAGTGGTGAGATGTTGTTCCATGAGCACCGCTAGATGAATGAGCTCATCCAGCTATGTGCCGAAGTCCCGGCACTCGGGACCCTGTGCCTCCCAGATTGCGGCCGCCCACTCGCTTGCCCTACCCGTTAGCCGAGAGATTACCTCGCTGGACCTCGGGTGGCTCCGGAAATAGTGTGCGCACTGCATGAGGAAGCAGCGACACCTCTCCGGGCTTCCATCGTAGCGTTCGGGCTCTGAGAGGTTGTACGGGGCAGCGGTGGGTGGGGGAGGCACGTCGGAGTCCGATGGGAGCGATGATGGGTGTGGTGGTGAGCCCGCGATCCCGGAGCCGGAGCCGCCATGCTCCAGCTAGGTCAGCCGTCCCATCAGGGTCTGGATCGCTCGGGTCATCTCACTGAGTCCGCGCTGGAGCTCCATCAGGGCACGTCCCTACAACTGCAGCGCCTCCTCCGTGGGCTCCATCTGCGGCTTTTTGTTGGCAGAGTTTTATGTCACGTTACGGACCCGCTGCCGGAGAGAACGAGGAAGTGTGGAACGTTGAGAACAAACAGAGTTTATTTTCTCCCTCGTAGGAGCAGCCAATCCAGCTGATGGGATGCACCTGAAACTAATAATCAGTAGAGGGTGATCGGTGATGCGGGGAATGAGCGGCAGGTGTGGAAGTGGGTGTGTGTGGAGCGGAGCACAGAGAAGAGGGGCGTGTATGTGTACATGAAGAAGTGGTTGTGTGCGGAGCAGTGAGCGGGGAAACGGAGCGTGAACGTGTCAGTGTGACAAAAAGTGTTTTTGCTGAGCATTTTTTTTTACTGTTAGGACCAGTCAAGAATTTCAACTTTGCGCTATAGTTTTTATGTTTTTTTTTGACTGGCAAAAATATTTGCCAAATTTATTTTAGAAAGATAAATTCTAAAAGACAATGACACTTCACTTCTATGATATACTAGAGGATCAAATGGAAGATAACAAAATGAGAGAGATGAGACATTATTATTATTGTTATATAATTTTCATAATCGTCATCATACCTATATTCATAATAATTTATATTTTATTGTTTAAAACTAGTAGCTGAAATTATTTTTAAAAATTCAGATTTATATCATGAAATCTTACTTTTTTTTCTAATTCTTCCACTGAGCAATACGGAGCCCCTAAAGGGACATGAGCAAAAAAATAATATTTACATATGTCATGCTCACCACTTATGGTGCGCATGAGTTATTAAGTGGTGCGCAAGAAGATATTAAGTGGTGCACACGAGATATTAAATGGTGCACACAAAGATATTAAGTGGTGCGCATGAGCTATTAAGTGGTGCACACAAAGATATTAAGTGGTGCCCAAGAATTATTAAGTGGTGCGTATGATATATTAAGTGGTGCGCACGACATCCTATTCATGCATGCGTATGTGTACATGTGACTGTGTACCGTATTGTGAATGTTACATTTGAACCAAATCAGTAATGTGAATTAATTGATTCCATTTTCTTAGAAAACATCTCTTTTTCCATATGTGTAGCTGTGGAAAAACACTTTTGTTACTTTCATCTCATCCTGGACATGGACACTTCATCTCATCAAATACAACGGACTGCCTTTCAAAATAAGACATTATTTTCATGTTAGATAGCTAAAGTTGGCACAATAAAGTGTATGATTAAAGACTAAAAAATTAAATACGGTTATTCAATTAAATCAGACTATGAAATCCAGTTGCGTTATCAACACGATTAACGATGCTTAATGCTTAACTGTTTTTGGGGGTAAAAGGAAATTCTCAAGCAACAAGCAATGGGGAGAACATGCAAACGAGGTTCGGTCGAACTCAGCACTAGACGTTTTTCCGATGTTACATTTCTAGAACAATTGCAAGAAAGAAACGTTTATTTATATTCGTGTTCTTTATTTATCTGTAGATCTGTTAAACAGCTATAAGTTGGAGAGAGCATGTTCCAGTTTAAACAGCGCTTCATGTCTGTTTATTGTCAGATTATGTATCAATTAATATCTCGTGCTCACAACTTAATAATTGGTGCACACCACTTAATAAGTAAAAATTAAAAATTTTTTGACTCATGTCCCTTTAGGGGCTCCGTATAACAAGATTCCAAAATTGTCAATAAAGAAAAGTACTTACAGTATCACAATAAATCACACAAATTATGTTACTTCGGTCAATGATGAGGCTCCAACAGTGAATCATTGAATAAAATTTTATGACAGAACTTGTGAAAAAGTCAGACAACATGGAAGACCAAGACCACAACCTGGATGGACATCACGGCATGGACTGGTTTAGCAGGTGCCAGCCTGTTACAAGCATAAGACAAGGGACATTGACTCATCTGTGCAGCTTAACATTGCAAAGCGATGATGGCATATGATATGACTAATAACTTTGTTTATATATATTCTGTTTAGAAACTTTTATTTTTGGTATAAAAACAAAGAAAGGTGCTAATATTTGTTAATCATATGTGTTTTTTTTTTTACATATCTGTCCACTGTTATTTTAGCTTTGCATGTTTGGAATTTTGTCTCAACTCATTATGAAGACCATTTGTTACAAATATTTGCAACAAATTCCTTTTTAATTAAATTAGCTATAACTGTAAAATGTTACTACTAATTTCAGCATTATGATGCCTGGTTTTTATTCATGAAATAATTTGTAAAGGCATTTATTTGTTTTTAATTACAGGTGGTCTTTGAAGGTATTCGTGGTGATGGATTTGAGGGTGACATTGCCATTGATGATGTATCAGTTACTAAAGGGAAGTGCAAACAGGAGAAACTGCCTGAAACAGGTTAGTAAGATTTATTCATTTAATCATCAACTTCCACGTAATCCTCTACTAGGGTCGCGGGGGGGCCATCCAGGGGAGAACGTTTTTGGCACTGGGCAGATCTAGATCTAATCTATCGCTGGGCACACTCACTCACACATACTCACACACAAACATACACTATTTGGGGCAATTTAGAGCATTCAATTTACCTTTTATACCTTAAATTTTATTTATACATTTTTTTGGACTGTGGGAGGAAACTGGAGCACCCGGAGGAAACCCACGTGGACATGGGGAGAACATGGAAACGCAAGTATTCATGTATTTTATTTGTCACTCCATAATACAAAGTACCGTACAGTATATGTGGAACGAGACAGCGTTCCCCAGGAACAAGGTGCTACAGATAACAGCTACTACACAATCAACATAAAGTGCACGTGTGCAAACACAAGGGTCACAATAAATACAGAACGATACACAGAAACAATCAAGTAGTGGTATGAAGTAAACCCTGAGTTTGGTTTTGTAAACAGTTAACATTAAGTGGAGAGGTAACAGTGCAGATGGCCTCCTTGTGGTGTGAGCCACATGTGCCAAGAAAAATGTCCTTGATTTTAAAATTCCTAATGAATTTGCAATTGCGGCAGTTATTTATAATGTGCAAAAGTGTGCAAAAGGTGTGCAAAGATATGCATAAAAATATGTGCAACATGCTAGCAGCGGATATATTCATTTCTGGTCGGATTGTTGAGGCGTATGATGGCCTGAGGAAAAAAACGGTTTCGCAGTCTGAATTGTTGGCCCGGATGCTCCGGTACCTTTTTCCAGAATGTGCATAAAAATACGTGCAACATGCTAGCAGCGGATATGTTCATGTTTGGTCGGATTGTTCAGGAGTCTGATGGCCTGAGGAAAGAAACTGTTTCGCAGTCTGGATGTGTTGGCCCGGATGCTCCGGTACCTTTTTCCAGAGAGTTCCCAGAGTGCATGTGAGGGGTGTTGTCGTCCACAATGCTGGTTGTCTTGCAGATGCAGCGTGTAGTGCAAATGTGCTGTGATGGAGTGGAGAGAGACGCTTCTCAGCTGTTTTCACTACCCGCTGCAGGGACTTGCGGTCTGATGCGTTGCAGTTCCCGAACCAGACGGTGATGCAGCTGCTCAGAATGCTCTCGATGGTATCCCTGTAGAATGTGCTGAATGGGAGGTGGGAGATGTGCCTTCGTAGGAAGTAGACGCTGCTGGGCCTTCTTGGCGATGGTGCTGGTGTTGAGGGACCAGGTGAGATTCTCTGGATCTTGGATCTTGAACTTGGTGTTCTTGACAATCTCCACAGCAGAGCCGTCGATGTTCAGTGGAGAGTGGTCACGCTTTGTCCTCCTGAAGTCAACAACCATCTCTTTGGTCTTGCCTATGTTCAGAGACAGGTTGTTGGTTCTGCACCAGTCCGTAAGCCATTGTACTTCTTCTCTGTACGCTGTCTCGTCTTTCTTGCTGATGAGACCCACCACGGTCGTGTCATCTGCGAACTGTAACGCTCAGCATGTATGATGCGTATACTGAACCTTTGGGAACCCTTACATCGTGTGCGCATGCGCGGGAATTCTTCTGGTGCGATAGATGAATGGCAAGTGTGCCGCGTATATACAATACTGAACTCTTGTACTTATTCCTTCTATCATCACCGTAACACTTCGCTGTGTTGCCGTGTGATCTCTTGCTGTTCATGTGTGAATATAATAAAACGAGCAAAGTGAAATATTGACACCGGTGAGTGTAGTTTCTATAATTTCTAGAAGTTGAGACATGTCGGGACGATGGCACTGTTCAGGGAGGTGTTGAAGATGTTGGTGAAGATATCTGTCAGCTGGTCCGCACATTCCCTGAGCACTCTACAAGGAATGTTGTCTGGTCCAGCAGCTTTCCGATGGTTGACCCTATGTAGAGTTTTCCTCACATCAGTTGCTGTGAAGCACAACACCTGGTTGTTGAGAGGAGGGGTGGACTTCCTTGCTTTCACGCCGTTCTGTGTCTCAAACTGAGTGTAGAAGTCGTTCAGCGCATCTGGAAGGGAGACGTCACCGTCGCAGGCAGGTGGTGTAGTCCTGTATTCAGAATCAGAATCAGAATCAGAATCAGAATATCTTTATTGTCATTATACCAGGTATAACGAAATTAAGGTGCCATACTTTCGGTGTCACATACATAAATTTAAACAGATAAAGATTTAAAAGAGTTTTTAAAAGAGTACACTATAATTTACAATTACAAGAAAAAAAATAAAATAAATTGAAAGAAAGAATCTTATTTACAATAGTGTGTAAGAATGTATAACCTGAGTTTGAATTGTATTTATATTTATATATTGCACGTTTTTTATTTCTTTATATTTTTTATTGCACGTTCAAAATTTCCACCAAAAATTGCACATTCAATAGTGAATTTTGACTGTAAAAAAAAAATTTTTTTTTTTTTTTTTTTTTTTTTTACAGTGCACCATTTAGTGTTCGTACAGCGGTTGGGTAAAAGCTATTTCTGAGCCGGTTTGTTTTTGTTAGTGATGGTCTGGATGCCCTGCCACATGCGCCGTGTGTCACAGCTGTTCTGGTAGTAGCATTGGATGTTCCGACCGCGCTTTGCCTCTCTGATGGCCCTGGACAGTTTGGCCCTCGCTGTTCTTAGTACCGCCTTGTCGCATGCCTTAAAAGCAGAGTCGCAATCCCTTAGCAAAGCACGCACCTCTGCGGTCATCCACGGCTTCTGATTGGAACATGTGGTGATGTTCAGTGAAGTGCAGATATGGCTCCTACAGGCCAGGTTCTCACCTGTTTTAGAACCGGTTTTGAGCATCTGACGACCGGTCTGTATGCTGGAATTAGCATAACAGAGATGTGATCTGAGTATCTGAGGTGGGGGTGGGGCTCAGCCCGGTACGCGCTGGGGATGTTCGTGTAAACAAGATCCAGTGTGTTTGCTCCTCTCGTAGGAAAGTTCACATGTTGGTGTAATTTAGGGAGAACTGTCTTGAGATTCACATGGTTGAAATCTCCAGCAACAATAAACAGTACATTGGGGTGTGTATTTTGAAGTCCGCTGATAGCGCTGTACAACTCACAGAGCGCGTCTTTAGCGTTAGTAAGTAATAAGGGTAAGTTACTGTTAGCCAGTAACTGACAACCCACAATTGTATATATCCATCCATCATCTTCTGCTTTATCCTGTACTGGGGGAACGTTCCGGGTGCTGGGCAGATACACCCAGGGCAGGGCGCCAATCACACACTCACACAGACACACACACATAAACACACACTATTTGGGGTAATTTGAAGACCTCCATTGACCTTGATCCATGTTTTTGGACTGTGGGAGGAAACCGGAGAACCCGGAGGAAACCCACGTGGACACGGGGAGAAACTCCACCCAGACTGGGATTCGAACCAGGAATCCCTAGTGCTGGGAGGCGAACGTGCTAACCACTAAACCACCGTTCCACCCCAAATTGTATCTAGTAAATGAAAAATAAAAGCACTTGGTCTCATGAACCAAATATTATTACATCTGCATTTTGACAGTATCATTGCAGATTAATTTAGTTTTTAAAACATTAATTATAATTATAATAAAAGATAATATTGTTTCATAACTTTTCTGAGATAGAAAAATAACAATAACTAAAATATCATATTGAAGTGTGTGTAGGAATCATCAACACAATATAATCAGTTCATTTGGTTCATAAGTTTTAGTATTTATTGTTATATCTAATGTTTAAAGTATATTGTTTTTTAACACATCTATGTTTTTTTTTTAATGCAATGTGAATATTTCTATATATATATTATCTTTTATTACTTCTTTTTTTCACACAATTATTCCTATGATTTGGCATTATATGATGTTTTTATCCTATATTACCCCAATCCAGAACTAACCCCAAATAATTTTTACACTGATTTAAAAAGTCCTTGAGATGTTGCAGATGCAGGGTCAACATTACTGAAACAGTGAAATGATTTATAAGAAAATGTATTGATTTACTGCAAGCACTTAAAACTCTTTAAATAACCAATATTGATTTTCTATATAAAAACTCTCCTCTTTAGGTATTAAATCCATTTTGATGATGCTGTGCATGCATAATGTGCTGTATAGTAATAGTCTGCCCATACAGCGATACTTTCATAAAATTATATCATAATCAACATATAGTTTCCACTTTTTGTCCTGTGTGTTTAAAAACCCAGTAGCTTTACAGAATATTTTTAGAAACCTAAAAGATAAATAAAATGTATTCTATAACCTGCATATTTTGAAACTAAAAAATAAATTTTACATACTGTATATGTAATAATTCAATGTGAGAAAGATAACACCCAGTGCAATGTATTGGGCTTTTATACAGTGTGTATATTGTTGATATATATTGTATATTCTAATTTGTGAACAAGTTTGCACATCCGATATAGTTAAAATATTAAGATATTACTTTTTTCTGTAAGTGAATGGTATGGTAGTGCAGTTCTTAAGAATATTTAAAATTTTAAGTATTTAAGTATTTATTTAAAGATATACTAATTGTGCGGGATGATGGAATAATTAAGTGTTGGTGTTGGAAGCCGAGTCAGAAACCAGAACAGGTAAAGAAAACCTGAGGTTTGACTTTGTGACTACTTTTTATTTTAACCAATTACGGCCAACTGAGGAAAAAGAAAATTAGTGAGACAGACACTTGTCTAAAAAGGAAGTCAGAGAAACTTGTCTGAGTATTGTCAGACTCGCTTACCTAACACAGAAATCGGTTGCGCAGCATAATGCGCAGAGCTGAAGCGCCTGAGCGTGCTGAGGGGAGTTCAGACACACCAGGTAGCATAAGACGGGAATTTATTCATTAAAGGTGTAGGGACACCAACATGAAAGGTAACACACAAACGAGTCAAGAAGGAAAAAAAAAAAAAAAAAAACAATTCTCAGGGAGAGGGGTGCGTCCCTCTGCTGATGAGGCGTGGAGAACGCCCTCTGACTGCGTGGCGGGGAGGACGGCCCCTGCAGACAAGGCTAGGTGGACGCCCTCTTGCCTCATGGTTCGGTGGACGCTCTCTCGCTGCATGGTCCGGTGGACACCCTTTGCGGGCGAGGTGTGATGGACGCCCTCTGCAGACGAGGCGTGGAGCATGCCCTCTCGCTGCGTGGTCCAATGGACGCCCTCTCGCTGCATGGTCCGGTGGACGCCCTTTGCGGGCGAGGCGTGGAGCACGCCCTCTCGCTGCGTGGTCCGGTGGACGTCCTCAGCGGGCGAGACGTGACGTACAAGGAGTGGAGCACGCCCTCTGGCTGCGAAGCGCGGTGGATGCCCTCGATGGACGAGGAGTGGAGCACGCCCTCTGTCTGCGTGGTCCGGTCGGCACCCTCTGGCTGCGGGGCGAGGGGAGCGCCCCTGGTGCTCGGGCTCGGCGGCGGGTGGCCCCTGGTGCTCGGGCTCGGCGGCTTGGGCTCGGCGGCCCCTGGTGCTCGAGCTCAGCGGCCCCTGGTGCGCGGGCTCGGCGGCTGGCTGCCCCTGGTGCTCGGGCTCAGCGGCCCCTGGTGCTCGGGCTCGGCGCCGGGCGGCCCTTGGTGCTCGGGCTCGGCGCCGGGCGGCCCCTGGTGCTCGGGCTCGGCGGCTGGCGGCCCCTGGTGCTCGGCCTCTTCTGCGGGCGGCCCCTGATGCTCGGGCTCGGCGGCCGGCCCCTGGTGCTCGGGCTCGGCGGCGGGCGGCCCCTGGTGCTCGGGCTCAGCGGCGGGCGATCCCTGTGACTCGGACTCGTACGCTGGCTGGACCTCGGTGGGTGTGCATGTTGGCTGAACCTCGGCGGGCACGCACGCTGGCAGGACCTCGGCGGACACGCACGCTGGCAGGACCTTGGCGGACATGCACGCTGGTAGGACCTCAGCGGGCGTGCGCGCTGGCCGGAGCTTGGCGGGGGTGCGCGCTGGCTAGAGCTCGGTGGGCGTGCGCGCTGGCTGGAGCTCGGCAGGGATGCACGCTGGTTGGAACTTGGCGG
Source organism: Corydoras sp. C115 (assembly GCA_019802505.1). Taxonomy (NCBI): domain Eukaryota; kingdom Metazoa; phylum Chordata; class Actinopteri; order Siluriformes; family Callichthyidae; genus Corydoras; species Corydoras sp. C115. The sequence goes on along the minus strand of JAFMOC010000025.1, from coordinate 720,225 downwards.
GGGTGCATGCTGGCTGGAGCTCGGCGGCTGCGCAACGCGCACGCTGCTTCTTGGCTCTGTGCTGGCGGCGCGCTCCGCGTCTGCGACTCTCAACAAGGGGTGGTTTTACGAACTGCACCGGACTCCTCAGAGTTTGAAAGACTGCGTACAGGCAGGATATGCCCATACAGGTACGATTCGTGCTGAAGGCTGTTCAAACACACCAGGTAGCATAACACTGGAATTTATTCATTAAAGGTTTAGGGACACCAACACGAAAGGTAACACACAAACGAGTCGATATGGAAACAAAGACGTGCACGGGGGAAGGGGAACACGGAACCTAAATACCGACACACCCGATCACGTGTACCAAAATAAACCAATAGCCCAATGGAGTAAATGACTACACTAATGAGGGACAGGTGCCCTAGGCACTTGTATCAAGTATGGTTTGTAAAGGTATTTTTTTAAACTGTAAAATTTAAATGTAACATCTGTGTAACAACAAGTTGTACCAGAAATATAGTGGTAATAAACCCTATGAGTTTTTTCTCCCTTAATGAGATCTGTCACATTTTATGCTGAAACCCAGAAGTAAAGACTAGTATGCATATATGGATTTTTTTTTCTCATAGTAGCACCTTGTTAAAACCATAGTGAGCATGCAATGGGAGCTGGACTAAACCAAGACCCCATGTACACACCGAGTAGTCATTCCAGACCCTGCTGTAAGTGCAGATTATAGATCAAAATTTGCTGCAACGTCCAGTTGAGGCAGCATGTACTCCAACCTCTTCCCTTACTGATGTTACTACTCTGATGCAAAATCATTCCTCATGGTAATTGAGTGGAGAATCTGGAGAATTACAGGGTTGGATAATATATGCCCATGTCTGTTGAATATTAAGGAGAAGCAATGCAGCTGCCAACATCCTCAAACCTTTTTCAAAGTCTTTTTGATGATTGCATTGCTTAAAGTTTTTGTTAACAATTTGTTCCTAAAATTAATGGCAAGTCTGTCATGTTGTGTTTCTCTAAAATGTATTTTCCAATACCATGAATATGGTACATTATTGGTCATATATGATACATGGTCATTATATGCCAGTCAACTTCAACTTTTTTTAAGATTCTTTTGAAAACATTTAACCAATAGACTATATAATTTTTTGTTCACCTTGTGATATGTGTGTCATTATACAATCAGATATAACACAGTCCACCTACAGTCATATGCAAAAGTTTGGGCACCCATATTAATCTTAATCATTTTTAGTTCTAAATATTTGGGTGTTTGCAACAGCTATTTCAGTTTGATATATCTAATAACTAATGGACACAGTAATATTTCAGCATTGAAATGTTTATTGTACTAACAGAAAATGTGCAATATGCATTAAACTAAAATTAGACAGGTGCAAAAGTATGGGTACCCTTATCATTTTATTGATTTGAATACTCCTAACTACTTTTTACTGACTTACTGAAGCACAAAATTGGTTTGGTAACCTCATTGAGCTTTGAACTCCATAGCCAGGTGTATCCAATCATGAGTAAAGGTATTTAAGGTGGCTAATTGCAAGTTGTTCTCCTATTTGAATCTCTTCTGAAGAGTGGCATCATGGGCTCCTTAAAACAACTCTCAAATGATCTGAAAACAAAGATTGTTCAACATAGTTGTTCAGGGGAAGGATACAAAAAGTTGTCTCAGAGATTTAACCTGTCAGTTTCCACTGCGAGGAACATAGTAAGGAAATAGAAGACCACAGGGACAGTTCTTGTTAAGCCCAGAAGTGGCAGGCCAAGAAAAATATCAGAAAGGAGAAGAATGGTGAGAACAGTCAAGGACAATTCACAGACCACTTCCAATCATCTTGCTGCAGATGGTGTCACTGTGCATCGGTCAACAATACAGCGCACTTTGCACAAGGAGAAGCTGTATGGGAAAGTGATGCAAAAGAAGCCGCAAGCACGCCACAAACAGAGTCGCCTGAGGTATGCAAAAGCACATTTGGACAAACCAGCTTCATTTTGGAAGAAAGTCCTGTGGACTGATGAAACAAAGATTGAGTAGTTTCGTCATACAAAAAGGCGTTATGCATGGCGTCAAAAAAACACAGCATTCCAAGAAAAACACTTGCTACCCACTGTAAAATTTGGTGGAGGTTCCATCATGCTTTGGGGTTGTGTGGCCAATGCCGGCACCGGGAATCTTGTTAAAGTTGAGGGTCGCATGGATTCCACCCAGTATCAGCAGATTCTTGAGAATAATGTTCAAGAATCGGTGACAAAGTTGAAGTTACGCCGGGGATGGATATTTCAGCAAGACAATGATCCAAAACACCGCTCCAAATCTACTCAGGCATTCATGCAGAGGAACAATTACAATGTTCTGGAATGGCCATCCCAGTCCCCAGACCTGAATATCATCTGTGGGATTATTTGAAGCGGGCTGTCCATGCTCGGCGACCATCAAACTTAACTGAACTGGAATTGTTTTGTAAAGAGAAATGGTCAAAAATACCTTCATCCAGGATCAAGGAAGTAATTAAAAGCTACAGGAAGCGACTAGAGGCTGTTATTTTTGCAAAAGGTGGATCTACTAAATATTAATGTCATTTTTCTGTTGAGGTGCCCATATTTTTTGCACCTGTCAAATTTTGGTTTAATGCATATTGCACATTTTCTATTAGTACATTAAACCTCATTTCAATCCTGAAATATTACTGTGTCCATCAGTTATTATATATATCAAACTGAAATGACTGTTGCAAACACCCAAATATTTAGAACTAAAAATGATTAAGATTAATAGAGGTGCCCAAACTTTTGCACATGACTGTATTTAGATAGAGGACATGATTGGGTAATTTTACAGTCATTTAAAATGAAGCTGCCATGAAATGAATATTGCTCTACTTGCTGTAAAATTGTAATTGAATTACAAACAATTAAATACTTAGGTCAGCAGTTGCAGCCTTACAACTTCTTTTTTTACTTTATTTATTTTCATTTACTTTTAAAAGACAATGTGTGCCAAATAAAACAATTATGAATAACTTTCTTTGCTTTCTACTTATAGATGTGCTTCCAGGATCAGGCCGACCCATTCCTCCTGTGTCTATGAAAGTCCTGCTTTTCAGCTCCTTGTGCCTGTATGTCCTTATCTTCTGCAGGTGATGGAGGAGGATCCATCTGCCTTTACCGTAGTGACCGCCACTGAATGGCATTAACCAGCACTGCCCATATGTGTTCCATCCCTTTTAATTTTTTTTTTAATTTGGTTTGAACTTTTGTTCTTATTAATTCTTTGTTTTACCTTTTTGTGGACACTTCCCACATGTCTAAATTTTGCTTTATCTTCCATTACTTTCTACTGCATTTTCAACATGCTCTCCACTTGTGATCTTTTATTGAAATTGTAAATTCAAATTTTCAGCCCATCAAATATTCTCCCCACCCAAACATCACACCTTATCTATTCCCCTATTCTGCTTTGCTGACACACCAAAGTGTCGATTATCCTACCAAAGAAAATGGCGGTTCTACAGATGAAGTCAGAAGTCAGGGGCAATTGCGGGGCAGAATAGCAACCCAGCTCTTGCTTTCATTTCATACAAAGCTGCACTGAAAATTTTATTCTTTGTGCCAGATTTTCAGAATGTAACTTGGACAATGCTGGCAGAAACATGGAAATGAGGTTAAAATTAATGTTTTGGTAAATTAAGTTTTTATAAATGGCCTAAAAGGAAGCGAGGAACCTCTAATTTTACCTGTATCTGATTAACTATCTAGGAATGAAGAAAAATGAATAATGACTGCAAATTCTCAGACTATTAAATGTTAAAATAAAAAAGCACAAATTTATATGCTTTTTAAGTATTTTTCCCCATGTGGTATTTTGTCCATATATTTTCATTTATCACAAACTACACTACAACTCTTTGCTGCATTTTTGTGGATATACTCACTTAGTGACCTGGTGGATGACAAACTTTAGGTCTGAGGGTAGTCAACAATATCATGCATGCCTACCCTACTGCAGTCATCCTTGGTGTCTGTGAACTGTTGATGCCAATCCATTATATATATATACCCTCAACAGCATGTTAAACATGCTGTCAACTTGCAGTATGTCTGAATTACCATGTCTACAATTGACAGCTGGAGGAAAATGAGATCTGTAAAGACTTTTACATGCACAAAAATGTGGCCTAATATGCTTCAGCTTTTACAATATAAACTACAATCAGATACAGAGGACATCTAAAGGTACAGAGGACATCAGGCTGCTTCATTACAAGGATAAAAACAGAAGAAGGACTTGTAGGAAGAGACACCTAATGTTGACACTTTGAGAATGCGGTCTTGACAAAACAATCATTTACTACTACATGGATTACATTGTGTCATCTAAGCAATACATCATTATAATGATCTTGAGACATTTAGCCCATGTGTAGAAAGATGCTGTGATGCCCTATTTATGCTTTGAGTAAAATGTATCATTGCTTTCAACATGCATCTTTTACTGTGAGCCATTGCTTATGATCAGTTTAACCAAACTTCTGAACAGTGCATGTTTTTTTTTTCCTGTTAGGCCTAATGTAGTTGATGATGACAATGATTACTATTGTTATTACTAGTATTATTATTTCTACATTTACTCGCAGAAATAATAATAAAAGTAGGCTTAGATGGAATGTAATGAGCTCAAGCATTGATAATGCCCATTAAGTACACAGGGGACAGTATGAGTGAATATGCTTGATGTGTGAAGCATCAGTTTAAGATGCATTACAATACATATATACATACACACATATACATGTGTAAATTTGTGTGTGTATTGTTGCATTTTGAACTGTATATAGTGTTTGTATGTTTTTTCTGTGTGTGCGGGTGTAAGATTTTTTAAACCATTACCCATCCCATTATTCCAGTTCAATGTGCAAAGTGTCCTCAGACCATTACAAACTGAAACATTGAGCAATTGCTTATTATTGACAGCTGCTTGTAAAATTTGCTTACATTAAGATTTATTCAAATTATATTTATTGTAGAATGCAATATAGTGTGTCTGCTACATTTCAGACACCATTGTTGATTTGTAACGGGCAGCAGGAACAGACCATTAAATTTTTGGCCCTGATCCAATACAATATCTTTACAGTATTTAGTCCCATTGTCTTACTATTAGTATTAACATTGCTTTTCATTCCATAAAGCTTGTAATATGCCACTTCTAATCCTCAAAGTTGATTTAGCAATGTTCCAAACTACAAGGAATTTAATAATAGTTGGAGACGGACAATAATGTCAGTGTAAAAGTAATACTTTGTAAAACTTTCAAAATTACATTATTTATTTTTATCTTTTATGTATAATATATTCTTAATTTCTAAACTAAAGTGTTTAATTTTCAAATATTTTTTGTTACATGTGAACAGCAGTTCAGTGAATAGGTCAAACACAACCATGTTTAAGTTATGTTTTTACATTTACATTTGGTCATTTAGCAGACGCTTTTATCCAAAGCGACTTACAAGGTGAGCACAACATCCCTGGAGCAATGAGGGTTAAGGGCCTTGCTCAAGGACCCACACTGGTAACTTCAGTGGCCCTGGGATTCGAACCCCCAACCTTCAGATTGGTAGCCCAACACCCTAACCACTGAGCCTTGCCCTGTTTTAAAGTTATCTTTTCCATCAAGGGATTTATTTATTATAATACGGCAAATACTGTATAAGGTTAACATATTAAAGGATTATGAGAAACTGTAAAAAAAAAAAAATGAAAGTCATTGTAAAATAGAAAATTTACCTAACATACTTAAGGGTTAAGGCTATACTGTAGCTGTTCACACTAATATCGATCCTGTAATATACATTATATAAAATCCAATCCCTGCATCAAACTGACATACCTGTAATATTTTCCTTTAGTTACATACATGCAAGTATATAATTTATCATACAGCAGTTTAGCTAGCAACATGAAATGACAATTGTTTTAATTTTATGCAATGAAACCTATTGTATAAAATTGGTACAGAATAACAGTTATCTATAATATGATACATTTGCCATCAATGTATGTTACACAATGACTTGAACATAAAAATTATTTTAGAAAGTTTCATGGATATACAGAGTTTATTATGTTAATAATGGTGTTAAAATTAAAACTTATTGTAGAAAATTTGTGTCAACATTCAAACTTCTGTCCAACAGTGTTCTACAATGACAAAACATCATTGTGGTACATGTGAAAGTACAATGACATATAAATGTTATTTTACACAATGATACACATAAGTATTCAAAATGATGCTGAGTGGTTCATACTGTTTTAAAATGATGTGGAAATTTGTTGCATAAGTGAAATCAGTTCAACATTGGTTGTGTGACAACTATTTTGTCAGCCGCGGATGGTAAAGTATATTTTCCATGATATGTAATTTACTGTATATTTAATATGTGTATGTAAACAATTCTGAAGCCTAGTACATTTATAACAGTATTACATATTTTATTTTATCTTTTAGTGAAGGAATTTAAGATAATGGCACAAAGTCAGTGATCATGCCATAGTTTATAGTAAAGCTTTCTTTTTATATTTTCATATGAATATTTTTAAAATAAGCCTACATAAACATTAATGCTTGCATGAGCTGTCAAGAGCTACTCATGTAATTGGGGGCAATAATTATGTCTTTCCACAGTACACAGTGCTAATCACACTGACCTCCCTTGTTTTCTCTCCCTACCCAAGCTGCACCATTCATTCCACCCATCAATGTAACATGATTCATTGTTACCGAAGGTCAATTTCATCACTTTAAAGAAAATGGGTAAATGGGACTTAGATTAATGCACATTCATATGCCCTAAATGGTGATTAGACGAGCACTGCAAAATGGGCTTTGCTAAAAAAAAGTGAATGGAAATCAGCATGTATTTGGAGATATACTTTCATTACAATTTCAAGACACACAAATACACAAACAGAAGCACAAGAAACACATACACATTAGTTATTAGCACAAATCCTTCCATAATGGCAAATTTTTATTGACTACGCAAATAATTTTTATTTTTATTTATTTATTTTTTTAAGTACATGAGCCCATAAGTTTCATTGCAGAAATTATCCATCCATCCATTATCTTCTGCTTTATCCTCTACTAGGGTCGTGGGGGGGTTCCCCATGCCCATCCAGAACATTTCGGACACTGGGCAGATACACCTAGGACAGGGTGCCAATATATCGCTGGGCACAAACACACTCACATAATTCATATTTTGGAGAATTCAATTGACCTTAATCCATGTTTTGGACTGTGGGAGGAAACAGTGCAAAACCTCCGGAGAACCCGGAGAAAACCCATGCAGGGAGAACATGGAAACTCCACCCAGATTGGAATTCGAACCGGGAATCCCTAGCGCTGAGAAGTGAACGTGTTAACCACTAAGCCACCATGCCACCCCGCAGAAATTATATTTACCATATTATTTCAGATCCAATATGCACCAATAGGCATTCTATTTAACCCAATTACATTTTTAACCATCTACAGTATTACTAAGCAATATAAAGCACTGTTATTATAAAATAAGAAGACATGTTCTGTCAATATATAGAATTGAAAAAATATACTGTCATGAAAAATACTTAACACATTTTAAGCTGCTTGTTCCAACTTTTTGATGTGTTACATTTATGAGAGAAGCTGAACATCATCACAATGCAAAGTTAGATAAAAACCCTTTGTAAAACCTTTCGGACAAGTCACAAATAAACACATTCATATACAAATATAAAAACATACACTAAACAAAGTATAAACTATACTATACATAGAAAAAAAAACTATACATAGAAACAGTATTGACCATCAGATACAACTTTCTTTTGCCTTTCACTCAACTACTAAAATGTTGTAATATCCTTTTTGGAATTGCAGATCTAAATTTCTAAAATGCTCACAAATGTTAATCCCTTTGTTACCTATTTAAGGTGAGAACAACAAAGGATAACAAAGGAAAAGTTAGCAGGTCCTATACTGCTCCATTCCTGTTAATGCTGCTTAAACCTTTTCATCTGACTTTGTTCAAATGACTGCTCCACAGGGATGACTCCTATCATTTTGTCCAGTGCAATTTAATTCAAGACATCTGACTATTTATTAAACTTTTGTCCAAAATTGTGTTTTTTGTCCCAACATGTTCAACTTAACATAATTGTAAGCAAAATGAAGCAATTGCTTGTTCCCTGTTGACAATTTGTGAGTGCATTTCCTATTACAATATACATCTAACACAGATCAGCGGTGGCCAAATGAAAAAAGCTTCCATTCAACATTACATAATGGTATCAAACTTTAAACTATAACTGTAATGTTGTTTACTAAAATTAAGTGCAACTTGTAATGTAGCTCTGTTACAAAGTGGCAACATTGTAACATGCAATACTATAATTTTAAATGGTGGTATAAGCATTAAGCACAGCTGTTTTGTGATGTTAATATAAAACATGTTGTGTGCTGTCATATTATAAGACACATAAAATCCTGTTATTACATAAGTATGTAAAAAAAGCCTGATAAATTGTGACACAAGATTGTAAGGTTTTAAAATGAAGACTCCAGAAAATAGAAAAAAAACTTTATAACATTATTACCATATGTAACACTGTTATGTGTTTGAAACATTATGAAACAAATCATAAAAGCTTGCTATATAACACTGTTTTATGGTTGCACCATGATAAACTTGTTATATAAAAAATATTTAATATTGTTTCATAATGATGTAATTCTGATAATATAGAGAGTATGGCCTTATTATGAAGCCTTTAATTGACACTGTAAAAGTAATAAAATTACGATTAAATTTAAAATGCATAATAATGTTAATTTATAAAAAAAAAAAAAAAAAAGGTATTGGAAGAAATCAGTCCTGACCAACTTTAAGGCATCAGAACATGATAATATTGTATCAATCTTATTGCAACTGTTGCTGACAACTAACATTTACCTAATCATTAATAAGCATTCAGTCTTACAGAAGTTAGTTACGGGAAAAGATCAATCTTGTTTGTTTATGGTTTTGTTAAAAATGGTGTTAGGACTGGTATGATCACTGAATTATGCATAGTGTTTTTCTGTTTCTAAATCATTTAGTATATATTACTTTGTTTTATGTACACTGGGTCCTTCACAGATAATAAGAGACAAAACACAAATTGCTAACCATTTTTAAATGAGGTAGAGCAAAACTAATCATGAATCTAGCATGCCTGTGTTTCTATTGATGACTGCCCTCTGTCATACATCTTTGAGTAATATAAAAAGACAAGTGATACCATAACTGTAGCAACTAAAATACTTGCCATGGCATTATGACTGTTGTTGGCATCAGCATTAATGTTAGCATTATATTTGGTGCATTGGAAGGTTTGTCCAAACACATATTTAAAAAAAAAATTTACCCTGAAATTGACTCATATAAATACACTACGTGTTCTGTACTCGAATAGTTAAACCCAATAAACTAATATGTTTTCATGCATTCATATTCCAGTTCTGTAAAGGAGTTTTTTTCTAAATACCAATTGAAATCAAAGGTACTGTATTTTACCCTAAAACATTTTCATTGATGTAACTGAAAACAATGTTACCTTATTGAGTTGCTTTATATATCAGTAATTTAACTCACTATTTCAGTTGTCACATAATTCACATTACATCGATGAAGCCACTTTATTAAACAATGGAATCCTTTATTGGCTCACAAAGCTAAATCAGTGACACCATTGTTGTTTCATATCTCTTTCGTCAGAATATATCAATGACAGAGGGAAAAAATGTTTTTGATTAATGTTTATTTGATGTTGTTTCTTCTAATTATTATACGTAGTTATTTTATTTCTTTTTTCAAATGTACCAGTAGACAGGTTTAGACAAAACTTGTACTACTGAATGTTATGTAATCTCTGTGAAGTAATGAACTATTTTAGAGGCAAATATATTTTACATATGGCTCCAAATAATACAAATAAAGAACCATAAAGAAATAGCTGTTGCAGTCTTGATCCATCATCCTCTCCTATGCAGATTTGTCTTTTGCTTTATCAAAGTTAAACAGGATAAAACAAAATGCATATGTTCCTTCTTAACCTCTTAAAATTTGATATTACCTACGTTGACTAAGTGGCTGCATAATTCATGTGTTTAACACTGACGCAGCTGCTATCATACAAAATCACACACCCTCATGATGTATTGTTTTTATATGATTTCTTTCTTATTATCACTATTTTATGAATTCTCAGCACCCTGCTTTATGTTGTCTAGGAGTACCTTTCACTGCAATAAAATCACAGTAATAAACACCCTTATATGGCTTACTGCTTTATTATAAAATAGGTTGATCTGGTCCTCAGATCTGATTGGCTGAGCTGTTTGTCCATGACATTATTGGAAATAATGCTCTCCATTGACCGCTTCACATTCGTATCAATGTGTGATATACAATACCCATCCATCCATTATCTTCCGCTTTATCTTCCACTTTTATATTAGGGTTGTGTGTGTGTGTGTGGGGGGGGGGGGGCGTTTCGGGCACTGGGCAGATACACCCAGGACAGGGCGCCAACCTATCACTGGATATACAATACATTATTTGAAATTATAAAGTACATATTAATATAAACAGCGAGCCGATTTCCTATTAACACTAAGCCTGTTGCGGGTCTTTTTTTATAAACTGTGTTCTGTAATTTGGCCACCAACTGACTTTTTGATTGTCAGAAACCAGTATCCAGGAACTCAGCAATCAGTGTTTACTGTAAAAACCGGACTTCTGCAACTATTATGTTGTTATTATGTAACTGTTTTATAAAAGAAATCGGGCCATCGAGGCTGTTCATTATTGTAAATAAATCATGGGAAAAAGATGTAACGGCACTCCCTCTTGCATTCCCTCTTGTTCCCACTGGTTTCCCTAGAACCATGAAAATTTTCATTGTGCGTGTGTACTCGCAAATCCTCCACTCCCCTGCAGTGCGCCACTTAGTGCCTATTGTTACACAAATGAGCCGGAGCGTCGCTAGAGAAATTCCCAACCCCCTTTATCTAAAATTTGTAGTCACTGAAAGTATGTTTGATTTCACTAAACCTTCATTGCAGAATGTCTGTTACTGCATTGAATTAGGCTGAATTTCAGGGAATTTAGCTTTGAATTCAGGTTCTACCCAGCGTTTCACCTGTGAGGCAGAGCTGTGGATGGGCTGTAGGTCTTTATGCATATGAATAGCTGCCTGATGACCCCTTAATGGTCCAAAATGGGCTGTTGTCCTCAGAATTTCATGGGTCCAGGAAGACCAGTGTTATTGCTTTGGACATTCAAAGTCTCATGTATCTTAGTAAAGTGGGGCCTTCTCTTTTTGGAAAATGTGGAGCTTGTAATGGAACATACTGCAGTTTATTTTAGTTGATTCAATCTATTGATTACAAAGTCAGATGTTTTTCACCCCGTTTAGGTGCACCATTAAGAATAAAGAGTCTGAAATGATTTGGTGACAAATGAAACAAGTAAAGATTCTTCACAACATAAATAACTTTTACTATGTAAGTATTAAGCTAAATCACCATTGATTAGAACATATTTGTCTTCATATGATGGAGTGGTTGTGCTTTAGAATATTGCACAGGTGCGTGCTAAACTATTAAAAATCTATACAACTAATAATTTAACATTTGCACCATGCATGTATTTTACCTTCATTGTTAAAATCTAAAAGTGGTTCAGCTTTAAATGAGGCAAGACACAAAGATAATGCTTTCATTTTTTACTTAGATTGTGCACTAATTAGGCTTCTCTTGTTCTGCCTATGTTGTGATTGAAAACATTAATTAGTCATTTATCTGTAGCGCTGTTATTATACTTTGGGAAGCGTTCTGTTAACATGGCTGCCCTGATGATTTCTGCATTAAAATCTTTAGCAAGTCATGGCTACTCACACAACTCGCTCTTTCTCTCTCTCCCTCCATTAATTGTCTGCTCAGTAGAAATAGAAATCTAAAAAATAAATTAAAATATAAAATCGATAAAGACAAGCTGCATTCTTTTTACAGTCTTAACCTGACCGTCGAAATTAAAATGTTATATGTTTTATTTAGTTTTTCCCAGCTGATGAAATTCCACAAGATGAAATGGACAAAGTAATGTATATTATTTAAATAAATGTGTATTAAACACTTTGTAACTGCCAAACTATTTAACAACAGTCATGTCCTGTAACCCTTAATTTGTTACTGTTTTGAGTGCTCACCACAGGTGGTTTAAAGAATTTTGATCTGGACATGATTATCATCACTTATGAAGTCTCCAGTGTTTTGTCTTGAACCATTTAAGGATTCATTTGATGTATTCTATGAGTGATTGTTCTGTTATGGTTCTGGTATTGATCTCTACCTTATTCCAAAAAAAATATTTATTATCAATGATTCATTAGTGTCACATATCATCACATTTGGTGATCAATCCTGGTATATGATGAGTAAGTATGTGGGATCTGTCATTTTTTGCATGGGCATTGGTTGTTTGAAGCTGCAAGACAAATTCTTTGGCAACTGGAATGTCACACAAGTTTCTATACATTGGAGAGCAAATGCCAGTAACCCATGAGCAGATAGATTTGGCACCCCATGCATGGAAACAGGAAGACGGAGATGTGGGTATCTCCCGCTCTTCTGTGCATGTCCAGCACACCATCATCCCATAATAATTTACCCTTCACCCCCAGATCTTATCAACCTTCTCAAATAGTTCAATCTACACTTACAATTTCAATTTTTATTCTTTAGTCCAGTATTCATAGGTTTCAGACCTGGCCAGCAGTGGTGTGCCGTGGCAATACTTCCCATACTTCCCAGTGGTGTGCCGTGGCAATATTAAAATATGGTTTTATGTTACGTAACAGATGGCACGGTGGCTTAGTGCTTAGCACGTTCGCCTCTCAGCGCTAGGGATTCCCGGTTCGAATCCCAATCTGGGTGGAGTTTCCATGTTCTCCCCGTGTCCGCGTGGGTTTCCTCCAGGTTCTCCGGTTTCCTCCCACAGTCCAAAAACATGGATCCAGTCAATTGAGTTCTCCAAATTGCCCCATATAAAGTGTGTCCGTGTGAGTGAGTGTGTGCCTAGCGATAGATAGGCGCCCTGTCCTGGGTGTATCTGCCCAGCGCCCGAAACGTTCTCCCCTGGATGGGCATGGGGCACCCCCCCACGACCCTAATATAGGATAAAGCGGAAGATAATGGATGGATGGATGTTAGGTAACTTAATAAGGTTGTCATGGTTGGTCATGGAGGGGCGGTGCCTCCAGGGGTAGCCCCGCCCCTCATTTAGTCTGTCTGCCTGTTAAATATGCTTAGTTATGTTCACGTGTTTAGTGTCATGTATTGCCTTGTCTGTGTCATGTTGTGTGTATTCTTAGTTTGACTTAGTTATGTTCGTGTGTCATGCTTAAATATCATGTATGCGTTGTTAGTGTCACCTGTTGTGTGGTGTTCTCAGTCATGTCATGTTATGGTCCCGTTTTGCACATTGTCTGGATTTATGTTCCCGTGTTTCATTTTGATTATGGTCATGTTGTGTTTAGAGTATTGTTATTGTCATGTGTTGTGCTTAGTCTAGTGTTATGCGTTGTCATGGTCCCATGTTAGGTTTAGTCTAGTGTTATGCTTTGTTATGGTCACGTGTTGTGTTTTGTCATGTCATGCTTTGTTATTGTCACATGGTCACGGTTTGTTTTGGTCACATGGTGTGGGTTGGTCTCTGTGTTCACGCCCCTGTAATTATGCACACCTGGGTTCCTGATCACTGTTCCTTATTTAAGCAGCTCACTCCCGTCACTCCTGGCTAGTTGGTCTTGGTTTGCGCACCTACCTTGTCACGCCTCGTCCACGCTGGCCCACGTTCCTAGTTTCGTCCTGTACCTAGTCATGCCATGTTCTTAGTCTCGCCCCGTTCCTAGTCTCGTCCTGTTCTCGCTACGTCCTGATCTCCACGTCCTGTCTTTGGTTGCACCTCGTCTCCGTTTTGTCCTGTGTTTATGCTTCGGTTCCAGTTTCCACGTCCCGCCTTGGTTCCCGGATATTCAGCCACACTTCACCCTGTTCAACGCTGCGGTTTGGAACACGGCCCTGCTGACGTCGGACGCCGTGACGTCAGGCCCCACCTCCGCAGCCGCCTGTGTATTGTTACGTTTACCTGTCTGTGGCTGAATAAACTCTGTTTAACATCTATCCCCGCCCCGATCTTGTCGTTCCGAGTAGCGGATCCACCCACGTTTCACGGTTTGCCCTGGTAAACCGTTACAAAGGTACACTTTAGTAAGCATCATATGCTATACATTGACTTTTCGTAAATACCACAATGTAATTTTATGTAGGTTTTAATTGTTTTTGTTTTTTAAATAATTTTCTTAGCATATGTGTAAAGAGTTCGTTTCACTCCTTACCTTTTGTTTAACTTTTTGGGTTATGTTTAAGTTCCTCATATCGTATCCATGCTATTGTTAATTAAATATGTTTGTTTATTGGTGTTCTATTTTGTGCTATTTAGTTTCCGGGTTTTCATATCGTGCCATCCGGGGTAGTCGAGCGTCTCTTTTAAGTCACGCGTTGTCCGAAGCCTTTTTCCCACGATCTTTCTATGTCCACGAATAAACGCTACTACGCTAACTCGCACTTCCTGGTTCCATTCTACACCCTATGTACGCTCCCTTTCAGGTTCAGCAGCGCAACATGACAGAATGCTTGATTTCGGCACTAGCCTAGCCACTGTATCTTTTTTCTTTTGATTACATACCCCGCACTTGATCTGCCGGCGCTAGACCAGTATTTGAGCCGTTCAGCTCCACCTCCTTACGTTGAGTGAATTAGCTCCTGGGTCTTACGAATCAGTTCCGGTTTCGAACTGCTTTAGTTTAGTTTTGTGTCCAATCTAAAGTTGCGTCCCTATGTCTCTTTTTTTGACCCCTGCCCCAGACATTTTGCAGTTTCTCCCTCATTCCATCTCTCTTTGCTTTTTATCGCCACCTATGTCATTTCCTGAATTCTCAAGGTGTGCGATTAAGTGCCCCAACCTCACCAAACTGTATCTCAGCCTGCTGGGATACTGGCTGTTGTTGTTCTCTGTGTTCAGGAGGCTGGGAGACGGAGAACACTGTTCCTCCAACATTACAGCGTTCTTGTCCTCCTGTCGGATCCCGTGGTACCGAGCACTGAGCTGGATGAGTAGCCCATGGTTCAAGGTGAGCAGCCCGTGGTTCCAAATGTAAAGTCCGTGATTCCGGGCTAGTTGCTCTCTGCTCTGGATCAGTTGCCCTCTTTTCCGTACCTTTTGCCCATTGCACCAGTTCTGTTTCCCTTCGCTCCATACTCGTTGCCCCCTGAGCCGGACCAGTTAGCGAATGTTCCTGCTAAAGACTCTCCAGCATTCGTTCCCGCAAAAAAAAAACTCCAGCGTTCGTTGCTGCTTAAGAATTTCCAGCGTCGTGCCCACTAAAGACTCACCGGTGTTCAAACATGCTAAAGATTCTCTAGTGTTCAAGCCTGCTAAAGTCCCTCAGAAGTTCGAATCTGCTAAAATCTTTCTGGCGTTCGAACCAACAAAAGTCTCTTCGCAAACCCGCTAAAGTCTCTCCAGAGTTTGAACCCACTGAAATCTCTCCAGCATTCAAGCCCGCTAAAGACTCTCCAGTGTTCAAGCCCACTAATGTCTCTCCAGCATTCGAACCCGCTAAAGTCTCTCCATAGATTGAACCCACTGAAATCTCTCCAGCATTCGAGCCTGCTAAAGACTCTTCAACATTCAAACCTGCTAAAGACTCTCCAATTTTTAAGCCCACTAACGTCTCTCAAGGCGTTCGAGACCACTAAAGTCTCTTTGGATTCCGAGTCTGCTGAAGTTTCGTTCAAACTGTTCAAGTTGAAGTCTCGTTCAAACCGCTATCGCATCCTCAAACGGTCCCTGCTCCACCTTCATGACCCTAAATGGCCCCCGTGTTGCAGCCTCTGCACCACCCTGCACCACCCTCGAGTGCTCAAACAGCCCCTGCACCGTCAACTTCGCACTTCTGTATGGTCACCACGATGCCGCCTTCGCGCCTCTGTACGGCTCCCGCGCCACCTGTTTCACACCACTGTATGGCTCCCGTGCCATTACAGCGTCATAGTGGCCAGTTATCCCCTTCAAAAACACAAGTGGGTTGCTTGCCATACTTTCCACCCATATGGACATTTGCCCTGCAGGGCCCGGGGCCTATTTCAGGGCCTATTTCACACTTGACCTTTTGTTTGACTTTTTTGGGTTATGTTTAATTTTCTTATCTCGCATCCATGCTATTGTTATTTAATTGTTTATTGGTTTCGAGTGGTATGTTCTGTTTTGTGCTATTTAGTTTCCGGTTTTCATTTCTTCGGTAGTCATGTACGTTGCGTGTTGTCCGAAGTCCTGTGCTCTTTGTACATTCCATTGATAAACTCTACTACACTTACCCATGCTTCCTGGCTCCATTCTGCGCCTTATGCCAACTCTCTTTCAGGTTCTTTCATGGTAATTATGCACAGGTAAGCCACAAAGAGTTTGAATTTCAAATGCACCTGAAATAATAGCAAGAGTTATTTTTATAAGTTATTAAATAATTACCAGAGATTACCTTTGTGGTGTAATGGTAATATTAAAACTATAGTAAAATAAATGCTAAGGTATTATTACAATGTGTGGCACCCACCACATTTTGAAAGATATAATAAAAATGATATAAAACATGCATAAGCAGAAAAAGTGTTTGCCTGATAAAATATATAATAAACATAAAATTTGTTTATCATTTTGACAGAACTTGGCATTCATGATCACTAAAATGATGGATGATTTAAGATAGATAGGCGCCCTGTCCTGGGTCTATCTGCCCAGCGCCCGAGACGTTCTCCCCTGGATGGGCATGGGGAACTCCACCGTGACCCTAATAGAGGATAAAGCAGGAGATAATGAATGAATGAATGAGTAAGCATGTCTAGGTGTGATGCATTATGACAAGCTTGTGTCACATTTTTTTTCATATGAAGTATTTTAAGGACTCTATACAATCCTATATAAAACACAACTATAGCACAAATAATACAAGCATGCAACACAGCAGAATATACTAAGTTGTTGTTGTTGTTGTTGTTTTTTTTTTTTTTACAACATTACTAATAATTTTATTTGAGGAATTTAATATTGTGCTTTTAAGTGGCTTTAATTTTCATTTTTATGAAAGTATTATTTATTTTGAATTGACTCACATGTTTAAGCTCAATTTCAGCCACAAATGCTTCAAGTATTGTATACTCGGGCACACTCACCTTGGCAAGTCAAGACCCTAAATTGAGGTGGAATTGAGTTTCTAACTAGAGTCCAGAGCTCTAGTTAGCACTGACAAGCTGCTTGCTGCACCTGGTCATTAAAGCATTACATGGCACACTATAGCCATTTAGATTGATTTTAGTTCACAAGAAAACTTTTTATACTGCTGCTTTGCTTTTAAAATTGAGGAGGAATGGCTTGGGACATGCAATTGCCTGAGGCACCTGAAGGCATGTAAAATGCTTTATGTCAAAATCTAGAAGTCCTTTCAAAACCTGTAGAACGTCTTGTACAGTTGACCTCTATGTACATATGATAAATTACCTCTTCATTACATTTATCTGAGAAGAATGGATTGATTATGTTTTCCTTACAATATGTATAATTAAAAAAAAAAAATTAAATTCCAATCGGTGTAGTAAACTGACAGCTGGATACTTTGTTTTAACAATGAATTCATTTAAAGAAATCTTGTATTTCTTTGTTTTCAAAGGAAGAATTCTTGGGGGAAATGGATCAATAAAGAACCCTGAACTCTTTGATTGTCTGGGCAGTGTTAACTGCTGTAAAACAATAATAAAGTACATTATTATTATGTATCAATTTAAGAGGGTTAGCAATAAGAGATTAATTGACAAATTGGTTCAGTAAATAAGTCAGATAAAAATTTATTTGTGTAACTGCCTATATGAGCAGTTTATATCCTAATTGGTTTAAAGTTTGTGAAATTGTGTAAAATCCTCTGTTCTTTTAAGAACATTGACAAAGTTAATTACCACGGTTACCATGTTTGTAAAGATTCCAAAGTTAGCATTAAGGGTTTATTCAGAAGCTGAGAGCGGCAAGTCACAACGTGAAACTATAGCTCTCTTTGATATTCATGCAGCCAATGAGTTCTCACGGTTGGGTGTAAGGTTATGTACAAGGTTAAAGTGCAAACTCAAGAATAAACCTAATCAGTATTGGCAAGAATATTTGTGCTGTCGACTTCAACTTTGTGCTGTCAAAATCGGAGGGAGCTACAGTAAGAACTCAATGCTTTACTGCTTCGGGAAACAGCATAGTTCCAACAGTACAAGAGTCTAGTGGTTCATAGTAACCAGGCAGATAGAAGATGGCAAATAGTCATAGTGAGTGTTCTGATGCGAATAGTGATCAGAGCCACACGCTCATAAAGTCAAGAGCAAGCGTCAAGGATGAGCAGCATTCCCATGCCAACACGCATTCACAAGTGACTGACTGTCCAAAAAGTCCTGATTCAAGAGCCACAAAGAGACCAAAGAGTCCGCAAGATGACAGAGAAGGGTCAAGCACTGCACGACGCGCAAGTAAAAAGAATTGAACGTCGTGTGTGCTACAAGGAGTGGAAGGAAGTCATTCAGACAGTCAACCAAAATTTAGGTGGACAGTGTTCAGCCGACTTATTGAATGAAAATGTTATTCTTCTCAAAGTGGTAAAGGTATTTTCAGTATACATCCCGACATTATTGCAGATCTGCTTGATTAAAATAAATTAATACTGTTAAACAAACAAAAGTTTATCAAAATGCGTCCCTCTGACCCTCGATGAAGATGAAAGATTGACCACCATGGCAGTGTAGTGCTATGAATCATTCATGACAGAAATAATACTTGTTTTGCAATAAACAGAGCAAAGAGACTAACAAAGTTGTAGAGAAACGTACCACTAGGATATTTGACTGTTGGAAGACCATTTCACCTCTTGAAGCTCATGAAGAGAATGCCAAGAGTGTGTGAAGCAGTAATTAAAGCAAAAGGTGGTTATTTCGAAGAACCTAGAATATAAGACATATTTTCAGTTGTTACACAATTTTAGTTAAGTATATAATTCCACATGCGTTAATTCATAGCTTTGATGCCTTCAGTGTGAATCTACAATTTTCATAATCATGAAAACTCTTTGAATGAGAAAGTGTGTATATAAGGTGTGTGTGTGTGTGTGTGTGTGTGTATATATATATATATATATATATATATATATATATAAAAGAAGACAGAAAATAATTTGCATTCTCAAAATGTAACTATTGATTTTATACATTATTTTTCAATTTGCAAAGTGAGTTAATTTTTTAATTCCTTATAATAATTATTCCATGAACTCACCCCTTTTACAAACATGCATCTGCTTTTCTACGGAGCCCCTAAAGGGACATGAGCAAAAAAAAAATATATAGAGAGGAACATGAGTGAAAAAATTATAATTATTTTTTTTACATATGTCATGCTCACCACTTATTAAGTGGTGTGCACGAGATATTAAGTGATACATAATCTGACAATAAACAGACATGACGCGCTGTTACAACGATAGCGTTTAAACTGGAACATTCTCTCTCTGACTGTTTGACAGATCTACAGATAAATAAAGAACACAAATATAAATAAACATTTCTTTCTTGGAATATTTCTAGGAATGTAACTCCGGAATGCCATCTGGTGCTGAGTTCAACCGAACCTCGTTTGCATGTTCTCCCCGTTGCTTATTGCATGGGAATTTCCTTTTACTCCCAAAACAGTTAAGCATTGGAGTTAAATGTGGCGATAACACGACTGGATTGCATAGTCTGATTTAATTAAATATTAAAAAGTATTTGGATTTTTTATCCTTTAATCACGCGCTTTATTGTGCAAACTTTAGCTATCTAACATGAAAATAATGTCTTATTTTGAAAGACACTCCGCTGTATTTGATGAGATGAAGTGTACATGTCTAGGATGAGATGAAAGTAACCAGTGTTCTTCCGCAGCTACACGTATGGAAAAACAGATGTTTTCTAAGAATCTTCATGGAATCAATTGATTCACATTTCCGATTTGGTTCAAATGTAAAACATTCACAATACGGTACACAGTCAAATGTACACATACGCATGCGTGAATAGGATGTCGTGCTTAATATCGACTTAATATCTCGTGCGTACCACTTAATAAGTGGTGAGCACGACATATGTAAAAACTTATTTATTTTTTTACTTATGTTCCTCTCTATATTTTTTTTGCTCATGTCCCTTTAGGGGCTCTGTACTTTTCAACCATATTCTTACTTTTGTTTTGTTTTTTAAACATACGCAACACTCTATATTTGCTCTATTTAATTTCAAACAGCTTTTGAATACATTAAGGAAGTGAACTGTTTTGTTCTTTATACATTAATTGTGCTGTTTGTAAATTTACTGTATCGTAAAATTTGAAGTTTAATAAATAATTTGTTAGTTGGCTCATAATAATCTGATTTTATACAACAGAAAAAAGCTATGTCAAATAGGTTTGGTGTTTGCATGTTTCCCCAGACCTCCACACAGTAGGTCATATATCGAGATATAAAAGAACAGTAAATTAAAATAAAGTGTTTTTTTATTTATTATGCCTTTGGTTTTATGTGATATTCCTACCATTCAGACATTTTTGTTTTAATATTATTTATGTGCTGTATCCAATTCAATCTTTCTCTTTCAACATCCTCAACACCCTCAACAGGGCCTGGGGACACACAGAGTATAGGGACAATTTAGAGCAGCAGATTCACCATAAATTCATGTTTTTGGACTGTGGGTTGAACCCGGAGGAAACCCAAATGGACACGGGGAGAACTTGGAAACTCCATCCAGATTGGGATTCGAACTGAGAGGTGAACATACTAATCACTAAGACAAACACCTCATATAAATAAACCTTCATATAAATGTAAAATTGTATTTAAAGTGTTGAATTACATTTTGCTGACTTATTATAAAAAAATATATATTTTGCTACATTCTTTGTGGCCTATTAGAAAACATTTCTCAGATACAGATTATTTTTTTTTTTTCTTCAGAAAAACAGTACATGTAAATAATTGCCATACTAGTACATATGTGCAGTAAACTCAATCAGTATGTCACATGTCATTTCCTCAAAGAGCCTTGTGCGATATCAGGTTATACCAAAAAACACACTCATAAATCTCATTATCATGATAGCAAAGACACACTGACATCCCAGCTGGCATTTCAATGGTTATTCATCATTGAATCAATGTTAGGGTCAAGGTTGAATAAACATTTAACCGTCGATTTTGAAAAGTTAATCAACACTGAACCCAAAACTTTGTTTCAGCACCTTGCTTTTCAAACTATTTCATTCAGCACAGTACACAGGTGAGTTTAATCAACAATTTACACATTTTGTTTTTAATGCAATTGGTTATGTACTTGCTGAATATTGCTGTAATTAAATGAAAAATTAAAACTGCCTTCATATTTCCAAGCTTTATTTCAATAATAAAAATATGGTGGTACAATATAAAATGCTTAGTAACGTAAAACCGTCCCTGGTTTAAAACCTTTTTTATAAGAACAGAGATACAAAATAAGTGGCATAATGTAAGACCCACGGCCCCCTCTTTGCCTAATAGCGATCCGTCATTTATTTTATTTATTTCATTTCACCTGTCTCTAGTGAGGGGGTGTGGTACATCACCGCCGTACTAATCAATTACACAATATATATATATATATATATATATATATATATATATATATATATATATATATATATATATATATATATATACCTACACACACACACACACACACACACAACATGAGAAATTCGGCTAATTGTGCTGGAACCACTTTACCATGTTACATTGGCTGGATGCTACTGGTTTGTTTATTTACCTGTGGTGTCTTATTTAGCTGTTTTCCCTTTTCAGCCATAACTTTAAGGCATTTTGCATGTCGGTCACGGATTAAGAGCCGCTCTCACCCTCCTTCCAGACGAGTATGTCATCACGCCACTCCTGTGTCCAGACTTCGAGTTAATTTTTTAGTTTAGCCAGTTGGGCCTTTATTTTTTGTTGCTATTTTGTTGCTATATATTTATTTAAGTTTTTCTTGAAGGTGACTGTGACTTTCTTTTCTTGAAGTATGTTAATCATGACACATAAAAGTATTTCTTCATTTTGTGTTGGTGTCTTCATTTTTTTAAGTTGGTAAAATGCCAGCGGGGATGTCCCTGAATCAATGTGCAAGGTGCATGGTTGACAGCTTGCTAAAGATCAACAAAATAAAGTGAATATAAAAATGAATATAAAAACCCAATGAGTTCCCAATGGCTAGGTATGTCAGATTTTGTGGTAATCGAAATAAGATACTTATAGATGTTTTTGCCTCATGTATTTAACATGTATTGTAGACCAATATGTATGTGTTTTCACCACAAGCTTACTTATGCAGTATATATACTGTAAACTTGATTGCATCCTTTTACAGCTATTGTTTTATTTACATGTTTTTCTTAAAAAATAAAAAATAAATAAAGGCGGCACTGTGGCTTAGTGGTTAGCACGTTCGCCTCTCAGCACTAGGGGTTCCCGGTTCGAATCCCCATCTGGGTGGAGTTTCCATGTTCTCCTCGTGTCTGCGTGGGTTTCCTCCGGGTTCTCCAGTTTCCTCCCACAGTCCAAAAACATGGATCAAGTCAATTGAATTGTCCAAAATTACCCCATATAGAGTGTGTCTGTGTGAGTGAGTGTTTGCCCAGCGATGGATTGGCGCCCTGTCCTGGGTCCATCTGCCCAGCGCCCGAAACGTTCTCCCCTGGATGGGGAATAGGGAACACCACAGCGACCCTACTAGAGGATAAAGCAGAAGATAATGGCTGGATGGATGTAAAAATAAATAAAAAACTCAAAAACTCAGTTATTCCTTCATGTTTGTTTACATCTAGCTTCCAAGGAACTCCTGTATGCTCTCACAAGATTTTGTGGATCAGAGCTGATAGTCAGGTGTGAATAATCTAGAAATGTGTAGTGTTTAATTTAGGGCAGATTTATAGTATAGGGACTAATAAAAAATAGTTACAGAATATATTTAAAAAATATATTTGTTTATATTTATGTGTTGTATAGATTAGGATTTTTTAAAAATCTTGTAGTGTGAGACAGGCATAAGAAATCACCTTGTCAATTAAATAACCATTCTCTCCATAGGGACAGTCTGAGGCAGACTGTCCCTATGGAGAGAATGCTCAGACATACAAGGTTTAATTCTGACAAAGGATCTGTACCCTGAGATAGTTTGAACTAAGTTACACTTAGTTTCCTTAGGTTGCCTAATGTGGCAGTGGAGCTGCCAGCCAACAAGAATCGGGTCACTCTCTGGATTGCCATTGGATTGAACCACACACAGGTTTAGATATGCAGTCTCAACCACAAACAGGTTCTGAAATATCTGAATAAGCTAGGATAAAAATATGTGCTTACATTATAAAAGTGTTACACAAGTACTGCAAAATAAATCATGTTCTTAATGCACAAACAGTTCAATATAACAATACTTCAATATAACAATACTAAATGGCTTTCCCAGTTTACAATAGCTATATTATTTGAGAAATTAAATTAACCTCACCAAAAGTAAGAAAACTGAGGTTGAACAGTCAACAGTTAATAGGTGGAAAAACATCCGTGTTGCCTGGCTGAAACTGGTAAAATTTTGGTAAAAATTTCCCCCAAACATCCCCAGGCTTGTTTGCTTACTCCCGCTAAAAAAAAAATATATATATATATATCAGTCTTTTCCTCTGTGGTGGCTCACTTAACCCAAAATAGCTCCTCACTATGCCTAGTGGCTAGTACCGGGATTACTATTAATTAATGTATCAAAGTATGTATCACTTTTCCAGTTTTTTGCCCTCTGACAAGTTTCGGCTAGTTGCACTGAGTGCTGCTGCATCACCTTTTCTGAAAACGACATTACGGGCTCTCGGCAGGAAGTGCACCTTTGTGTTCAGCTATGGTTATTGGATCTGCTGTGGGTGATAGTTTTAGATACTTACATTCTTCTTCCATGGATGTAATCCAGGAGAGATAAGGTAAACTCTTCCAAATCCACACTGTTCCTTGATGGCAAAGGCCCCATATGTTCCAGTCCTTGGTTTCAAAGCAGTCCTAGTCTTTGTTACACTTCCTGCATCTTGACAGTGGGCAGTATGCTGAGACAAGCAGGAGGGAGTTGCAATCGTAAGACTTGAAGTAAGGGGTGGGGGTGCTCTGTATACTTCTCATCTGTTTGTAAACACTTTGTCTATAATGTTTTCACCCTAAATAGCAACAATACAATACTTGTGAAACATGGGCAGAAAATACTGCAGATTTACATAGTCTAACTACCCAGTCAAATACAATGCTTCTTGGTGTTTATATTCTAGTGGACTGATGCTATTATACATGTACCTAAGAGCTACATTAGCGGTAGCATACTCACTCACACAGACACGCACACATACACACTCTATAATGGGCAATTTGGAGAATCAATGACGGTAAAGTGTTTAGTGAGACTGTGGTCCTGGTCACTGACCAGGTCCTCCCATGTAGTTATAGCCTTATCCTGGCCTTTTTTAATATCATCAAGGTGAGATTTTGCATGAAGCCCCAGACTGAGGAAGATTAACAGTCATCTTGTGTTTCTTTTTTTTTTTTTTTAATAATTGCATCAACAGTTGTTGCCTTCACATCAAGCTGCTTGCCTATTGTCTTGTAGCCCATCCCACCCTTGTGTAGGTCTACCATTTTGGCCCTGGTGTCCTTAGAATGCTCTTTGGTCTTGAGCATGGAAAGGCTGGAGTGAGATTGATTGAGTGTGTGGACAAATTCAAACAGATGTAATTAATACAGGTAATTAGTGCAGATTAGGAGGCTTAAAGAAAAAAACAGGTCAGTGAGCGCCTGGTTTATATGGTTTATAATGGTTTATATGGTTTATAATGGTTTATAATTATTTGATTTGCAGAAACAATTTAATGTTTATTGCTCAACATTTGAAGAACTTTTAGTTGTAATTATACCAACAAAATGTAAATGTATTAAACAATGTACAAATTACCTGAGGTGCATCTTTCTCCATCTTACACTGACTTATTGACAAATGGCAGTGATGCTTAAACTCTTGTTTTATTTCTCTCCTGTCTTAATGTAAATTTAGTCAGTGTTTGTGGACTCAGAGCTACCTTTCCAATCAGTGCGGCACTACTTCTATGCCATATATCACCAATTTATACAAAAAAAAAACAACAACTTATAAATGAAAGAACAACACAAGTCAGTAGTTAACGAGGACCCACCTACACTGTTGTATTAACAAACCTGATCATTATTAATGTAACAGGTGCCTAGGGCACCTGTCACCTGTTTTGTGTTTCGTCCCGTTCGTTTAAGTTAATTAACGTTCACTGCTCATTAGTTTCGTTAATTAACTCTGTATTATCATTGGTTTGTCTTGTGCACGTGGTCGGGTGTCTTTTTGTATTTATGTCCATTCTTTCTTGTCTTCGGTGCTGGTCGTTTTTTTGTGTTTGATGTCACCTTAGTCCTTTTCGTAACTCTTGTTTTGTGGTGCACTGCACCATTAAATAAACCCGTTATCTGCTACCTGCGTGCCTGGCTCCCTTCAGCGCGTGTATACGCGGCGGTCTGCGCTTCCTATGCACCACCGCTTCAGCCCGAGGTAGACTTACGTGACAATTAAATCTTGCTTCAATGCTTAGATTTATCCTATTTATTTTTTTCTTAGCAAGTGCTTACGGAAGAGATGTATTTTGCAAATTTAAAATTTCTTAGCATTATGGACAGAGTTGGCAAGATCTTTCCACCACTTAGCAATGGTGAACGATATGGAGTGAGAATTAGCACCATGGTGAAGCTAAAGCACCAGATGACATCTAAAAACAGCAACCATGTTTGAAGGTATGATTGGACGATGGTTTTTCATCTTGTGCCAAATTTCTTGAAAAACAGAAATGAATGATGGACAATAACGTTACCAACAAAATGAAAATGTAAGTGTAATAATGTGGACAAGTGTAAAGTCCGTACACTTGGCAAACTGCAGCTCCTTTGGAAACCGGCTTGAATTCAGAATTCTACATCTCAGACATCTACATCTCCATATGCCGGAAAAGAACCTCCTGTGTCATGAAGGACCCCACTCACCCAGCACACTCACTTTTTGTCCCACTCCCTTTAGGCAGAAGACTGCAGAGCATTAAGTAAAAAAAAAAACAAGACTGAAAAACAGCTTCATAACAGAAGCAGTAAAACTCTTAAACTCCATATAACTCAACAGACACTCCTCATGAACACTGCAACACTACAACAATTTCCGCAATGGACACTTTCCAAATTCTCATCTCACTGCTGCTACATTTTTATTTTTATTGTTGCTATATTTTTATACTTATATATTTTGTTCTACATTTTAGATTAATATATTGCTATATTTTTTATTCTAACATAATATTAAAATAAAAAAATAAAAATTACCGCTAAGGGCAAACTGGGTTCATTTACATTTCATGCATACATTTCATCCTCCTTGATTCCTTGAATTCAAAGACAATGTTTTTCAGTGTAAAATAACAAAAATAGGTTACCAAATTTTATAATATCATGAAAAAACCCTCATTAAATGTGTTTTATGATCGAGACCTTAGAAAGTTTTGCTTAAAAAAAATTATAAACATAGTTACACAGATTAGAGAGTACTTGACATTAGGATAGGTGTCCTGAGCCAGACAGTCCTGCATCCGTGTGTGCCTGAGACAGCCCTGCATCTGTGTGTGCCCGAGACAGCCCTACGTCCGTGTGTGCGTCCCGCTGCAGTCCCTCCAGTGGCAAAAGCCCCATCGCCTCCGCGCCCTCAAAACTCCGCCGCTCCACCACCTCCGCGACCTCAAAAGGCCGCCGCTCCACCGTCTCCGCACCCTCAAAAGGCCGCTGCTCCGCCGCCTCTGCGCCCTCATAAGGCCCCAAATCCGTGGCCTTCGCGGTCGCTCGCGCCCTTCTACCATCTACAGAACCATCGGTACACTCCCCGACCTACATCATACCCCACCGGTACTGATGGTCATCATGCTAGTGCTAGGCACTCCTCACCTGTTTTCATTTTCTTTTAGTTACTTTCATTAAGTATTCCTTGTTTAGTTTATTAGTTTTATATTTTTATTATTGGTTGCTTTTATTTTATCACATGGTCTGGTTTATGTTTATATACTTCCGTTTTCCGTTTCGTCATCAGACCGGCATTATTTTGAGTCACACGGTGTCCGCTTCCCTCTGTTCTTTTATGTCGATTCAAGCGAAACAATAAATTACCAACTCTCTTACCTGCGCCTCCTGGATCCTCTCTGCGCTACGGCGCTTACCTTTTTCTGCAGAGGACTCGTGCCTGATAAACTTTGTTTTCAGTTTATTGTTTATTTTTATTTAAATAAATTGTAACTTTGCAAACCAAAAAGTAATCATTTACCCTGTTGCCTTTTTAATAAACATTTAATTGAATAAACAAACTATAGTTTTAAGAATTTATTGTAATTTTACAAAGTGATTATCGAAATTGGTGCATAGAATATTGGACATCCACAGTTTTTGTACATTGCCTTTTGATCTATGGTTTAGTCTAATTACAGCATTTGTACTATTTGTGTATTTGTACATACACTGGCTGGCCAAATATAAGGTTAAAACCTGGATTTAACTAATATGGGGTTGCTGCAGTAGGTTTCACACATGGATTGGCCACCACAGAGTCCAAACCAGAACCTTTGAGAATCTTTGGCATGTGCTGGAGTAGACATTGTGCAGTGATTCAAATCTTCCATCCACAATACAGAATAAAATAGAAATACAACTCTGGAAAGAATTAAATGTTGTGAAATTTCCGGAGCTTGTAAATATGATACCACAGTGAATGTATGGCATTATTAAAGATAAAGACGGTCTAACAAAATATTAGAGTGTGTGACTCCTGGCCAGACAGTATATAAAAGATTCCACATTCAATCGGAGCTAATTAGCAACACATTGTGGTCACCTCAGTAAGTCAGTAATTTATTTAATATGTCAAATAGTTTATAGAATTTACACAAGTATGGAATTCATTCTGTACTTACATTAATTAAGGTCACAGAAGTACTTTAGTTCATCTCAGCACTTATTAAGCAAATGCATCAGAAACATCCTTGTAAAGATTGCCAGTTCATTTAACGACACATGCACAGACAATCACATTAACGCATTCATTCACATAAGAGAGCAATTTAGTATCTCTAATTCATCTGACTTACATGTCTTCAGGCATTAAAAGGTCAGTGTCTACGCACCCTGGAATAAAACCAAGAACCTTCCTGACTGTGCCAACTGTGCCAACAGGTATTGCCTCAAGTTCATAATATTTCTGGTATTAAACTTGAAATACTATAAAAAAGTAATTAGTAAAAATAAGCAGAAAATGTAAGATGTAGTGACAAATGTAAGTGCTGAGGACAATATAAAGCAAACAAATCCTCCTAGTTCTTTTGTAGTGCCTTCACTACAGATTAAAAAAGCAAGTTTTAGTGAATTAGATGTGTGTTTTTAAGTAAATAACATGAAACTAAAGATAGTACTGAGAGTAGAGCAATGTGTCATGGAAATTACTTTTGCCAGCATACCAGCACTTGAGTGTAAATGAGACTTTAGATGTGAGCTGCTTGAAATGCAATGCGACAGAAAAACAACTTGATGTGCAGATGAAAAAACATCCTAGCATGAGACATCATCACTGACCACTACTATATATCAAATACAATCCTATATAACAAAAAATCCTCAAACAATGCTTGTTTATTTTTTATGAAATATAGTGTTTAAGGCAAAATTACATTGGAACCCTTTCGTTTCCTAGAGCTCATAAGCGTATTATAAGGGTCACATTAATGATACATCAAGTCTTTCACCTAGATGTGCAACAGCCCACGTTCATAAAGGCATTGTTTTGACAAAAGTGGTCGGCGCAGCACCATTATGTTTTGATTGTACATATAAATTTGAGCTGAACTATTCTTGGATAAGCTACACCTAACAGCCACTCTAAACATAAATGTAAAAATTGCTAGTTTTACCGAAATGAACTGCTTTTTGTGATTGTGAAACTGTGAAATTGTTCACATTACGTGCAATTACATCAGAATATCACCACTGAATTATCATTTTGCAACCTTTTTTATTTGGGAAACCCGATGACTATCCTATCACAATGTAAAGTACAGTTATTTTCAGTATTCTGATGTACATTTTGAAAACTGCTGGCCATATTATCCCAACTTGTGGACACCATTCAGATAAAAATTGCCAGTGTGAAATTAGGAATTGGGTAACTCCTTCCATATTTTTGCTTACAGTAATAAATCTGTATAGAAATAGCTCAAAATTCTCTACAATACTTGACTATTTGTCTTAAAAATGTGTTTAAATAAAATGTTCAAATCAAATCAAGTCAAATCAAGTCAATAGAAATGATGCAACCATAAATGAATTAAAGTGGTGTAATGTTATGAGATGGATAAAATGAAACTACAAAAGAGAACTTAATATGTTTAACCAAACTGCATAGCTGCCATATACAAAATAAAATGTGTGAGAAACAAAAATGAAAATGTATGGAGTGCTTATTAACAGTGTCCTTAAGCAGTGTTAGTGTTTATAGGGAATTCTTAAACGTCTTTTCATCTGTTTAAGAAATATAAGTTTTTTATATCAATGTATATGTGTGGAATGGACATTGTCAGTTTGTTTTAATACATTTTATTGAATGTAGTCATTTAGAAGATTCTTTTAATCACAAGCAACCTACAAGTATTGGAACCACATTAGTCAGTAAGTTAAGGAGGAACCATATGAACTGCGGTATTATCAATTATTATTATTTGCCTATTGGGTTCCAATGCCTGTTTTCTCTACAGATTTATTTATTTAGTTAGTTAGTTGTTATAGAAAGTGCTTCCAGAAGAGATGGGTCTTAAGTCATTTCTCAAAGATGCTGGAAGTCTCAGTAATGTGGTGTCACAGCCACTACTGGCACCACACCCTATCACTCTCTATCCAGAATAACCAACTGACACTATTGCATGCCAGTAGCTACTCTCCCTGGTAAGCGTTCTTACTATTATTCTTCAATTGATTTCAACTGTAGCTTCCCATTAGCTTGTGTATCTGTGCTCGCATTGAGCCGCACTTCCACGTAGAGCTTCGCTGAGAGTCCACAGTAGACCAGGAAGTCCCTAGTCCTCCGAAGACATTCAGAGGGTATAGCAAACCAAACTCAAAACTAAAACCAGACCTATACTTGCAGGAACACAGAAGGGCAAATAACTCCACACAGGAGATTTACACTCGCGGCTCACTGTATGTGACACGACACACCTTCCGGAAGAAAGGTGTGCAAATAAATACGGGGTGTGTCCCAGGTGTGGGTAATAATTGAAATCAGAACTCTGGTGAGACAGATCGCACCACTTAAGATGGGAATGGACATTGTCAGTTTGTTTTAATACATTTTATTGAATGTAGTCATTTAGAAGATTCTAAACGGGACAACCAGACAACCAGGGGACAACTAGAGCGGGTGTGACATTATCCCCCCTCTTATGGTGAATATAGTGGAAGGAAAAGATCAAACCCACTTACTCTGGTGGCATGGCCGACCCCTGGATCTCCTGGCAGGGCACCTGGGATGACAAGAGTGGAACTCCAAACTGAGGTCAAGATCTAAAATGTTGTTAGTACTTTAGTTTACCGCTTTTGCGCCAAGAATTAGGCAGAGAGGATACCTGATAGGGGCTTAGTGGCTTAGTGTTTAGCACTTTCGCCTGTCAGCGCTAGGGATTCCCAGTTCGAATCCCAATCTGGGTGGAGTTCCCATGTTCTCCCCGAGTCCGCGTTGGTTTCCTCCGGGTTCTCCGGTTTCTTCCCACAGTCCAAAAACATGGATCAAGTCAACTGAATTCTCCAAATTGCCCCATATAGAGTGTGTTTGCGTGAGTGTGTGTGCCCAGCGATAGATTGTTGCTGATGAATCAAAATTTTAAATATTTCTGCAAATGAAGTGATTTGGTCAGGATTAATGGTATCCTCTATAATGAGAAATACAGGCAGATACTTATCTATCATACAATATCATCAGGGAGGCATATGATTGGCCCAAAATTTATTCTGCACCAGGACAGCGACCTCAAGCATACAGCCAATATCATTAAGAAATAGTCATCGTAAAGAAGAAGAAGACGAAGTCCTGGAAGTGATGTTATGGCCCCAAAGAGCCCTGTTCTGAACTTCAACTCTGTCTCGGATTACATGAAGAGAAAGGAGGATTTGAGTAACCACAGATCTTCTGTAGATGTAGGCTTTATTCTCCAAGATGTTTGGAACAACCTACCAGCCTTTGAGTTCCTTCAAAAACTCAAACTCGAAAAGTTTACCTAGAAGAATTCATGCTGTTGTGAAGGCAAATGATGGTCACACCAAATATTGATTTGATTTATATTTCTCTTCTGTTCATTTACTGCATTTTGTTAATTGATGAAAATAAACTATGAACAATTCCATTTTTGAAAGCATAATTAGTTTACAGGATTTTTTCACACCTGCCTAAAACCTTTGCACAGTACTGTACATATATATTCTCTTATGTTAAAAACATGACTGAAGCGATTTGACCTCAGTGTCACACCTTATATGTAAACCCCAGTGAGGAAGTTAAAGAACTGTTTATCTGTTTTTTAACCTTTTTAATCATCCTTGCAAAGAGTGCTAATGATTGTAGAAAGTACAGTAAGCTATGTATGATGTAAAATTTCTAAAACAATGGAGCCTCAGATTAATTAAACATTCAAACCTTAAACACCTTCCATCCACATAAAGCAACTTATGTTCAAAGAAGCATTTTAAACCTTTAATCAAAATATTAGCTTAAATGGCTTTAATTAAACTCACCATGTGGTAAGACAAACAGAATTTAACTTTGTTTCAAAGCTTCAAGAACAGCTTTCATGTACCAGAATTACTGTACCAAGGAGCTTGAGATCGAATGATAATACAAAGCTTACTTTTGACATTAATGTGTATAATCATTAAACATAATTTAAACACCAGCCAATAACTACTTAGGTTTATTTATTGTTAGAAAATTATTATTAGTTTTTTTTTTTTTTTTTTTTTTTTACAAAAACATTAAATGCATTAAACAATACATATTGTTTCTAAAGATTTAATTGTGTACTTTTAAACCTTCAGTAATCACTGGGTGAAAAGTGAAACACTTAGGATAGGACGACAGTCCATCACAGGGAAGTCACATAGGCAAGGCACATTCACATTTAAGAGAGGATTTAGTATCTTTAGTTTAACTGACTTTCATGTTGTTAGACTGTGGGAGGAAGATTGAGCTTTTAAAGCAACAGACCCTGGATATCTACACAGACCCTGGATATCTGCAAAAAATCAAACCCAGGACTCATCGCACCAGCATTAACTGATTTAGCGATTAAACTTTGTCATTGCTCTGTACAAGTACAAGATAATGAAATGATGTTAGCAACAACTTACCAAAAAAAAAAAAAAAAATAGAAAATTGGAGCAGAGGTGACCTCATCACCCTGAGTTTCATGTCACATGTCTCAATGTCATGGGATGAGAACAAGTGATATTATTATTCATTCATTCATTCATTATCTTCCGCTTTATCCTCTATTAGGATCACGGTGGGGGTTCCCCATGCCCATCTAGGGGAGAACGTCTCGGGCGCTGGGCAGATACACCCAGGACAGGGCGCCAATCCATCGCTGGGTAATTATTATTATTAAGATCACTTTATATAGCATCTTTCAAGAACCCAATGATGCTTTAGAATCATATACAATCAATACTGTGAGGAAAATAAAAAGTTTTTAGTTTTTCTTAAATGAAAACAAATCAGAACAGTCATGAAGTTGCGGTAAATAATTCCACAGGGTTGGAGCAGCGACACTGAACGATCTGCCACCCATTGACCTTAATTTAAAAGGGATTGTCAGAAGTCCATTGCCAGTAGACCGGAGAGTGCAAGAGGGGACATATAAATGAAAGTCCATGCAATATTTTAAAGGTAAGCAAAATAATATTATATTTAGACTGGCAACCAGTAAAGTTCTTTCAGAACAGGTGTGATATGGGCAGACTGTTTTGTAAACGTGAGGGCCCGTGCAGCTGGATTTTGCACATACTGGAAACGGTTGAGCAGAGTGGAAGGAATGCCTAAAGGTAGCGAATTACAGTAATCAAGCTGAAAGAAAATGAAAACATGAACCAACATTTCAGCATCAGAATCTGATAGGAAACGACAGAGATTTGTCTAAGATGTAAAAATTCAGTCCTTTTCAGATATTTAATATGGGATTCAAAAGTTAAGTCAAACTGTACACCAAGATTTGTAATAACCTTGGCCGATAGTATTGAAACACCCTCAAAGTCCAGAGTGATTTGAGGGATTTTGGCAAAACGGGATTTTGAGCCAACCAGCAAAACCTCAGTTTTCCCCGCATTCAGAGATAGTTCATATGCAGCCAGTTCTTAAGGTCTGTGATGCAGGAAGATAGCATTGAGGTGAGCTGAGGGGGAAGTAGTACTAATGTAAATGAAAGTTTAAGCCATGCTTTCTAACAATATTTCACACAGGCATGATGTATAGTACAAAAAGGAGGGGCCCAAAAACGGATCCCTGAGGTACACCATGATTAACCGCAGCAGACCTGTGGGTGCCGATTGAAACAAACTGTTCCCAGCCTGTGAGGTAAGACTGTAACCAGCATAAGGCTGAGCCCATGATGCCTATTGCTGTAAGTCTTGAAAGAAGAATGTTATGGTTCACTGTGTCAAAAGCAGCTGTAAGGTCCAAGAGAACTACAATATTAAATAAACCAGTGTCAGTGGAGAGCAAGAGGTCATTGGTGACTCTAAGCAGAGCAGTCTCTGTACTATGCAGACAACGACAACCTGACTGAAAAACATCAAAAAGGCTTTCTATATTAAATAGGCTCTTGGGTTTAGAACATCCATCCTTTATTATATGTGAGTAATGGGAAGAATGAGCGGCATTTAAGGCATCTTTATATACAGTGATGTGATCAGAAAACATTTGGAAGTGAATAGTAAATCCTGTTTTCTTATAAAGTTGTTCTAGCCACCTACCCTCTGCTTTCATAGTTCTAAGATGAGGGGTGAGCCAAGGAGAAGTGTGAGTCCCAGTTATTGGTTTAGTTTTAAGAGGGGCAAAAGTATTGAGTATTTTAGATATGGAGCTATTGTACAGTGAGACCATGTCATTTGGAGAAGAGACCAGAGAGATATTGGACAGAGAAGGGAGAAGGGAATCAGATAAAGTCTCCAGATTAATAGAAGAAAGGTTTCTAAAAGAGATTGTAGTGTCAGGTTGGGAGGGTAGGGAGGGTTGGGCCCCTCCCCCCTGCCTACCGTGTATCGGGGTTTGGCCATTCGGGGTTTCCTTAGGTAGGGCCCACCCCCTTGAGCAGGGATTGGGTCCTACCTGATCACGTGTGGCCTGCTGACTGCATTTCTAGCATCCCGTTGTAGCAGCCAGCATTCTAGATTGAGCATTCACGAGTGTACACGATAGTGCGCTTTGGCTCAGTACCACGTCGCGTGTTTAGTGTGGTTTGTTTTCCTATTTATTTCGTTTTCTCGTTCGCGGCGCGTTTCGTCGAGCATTCAGCGGCTTTTCCGCTGTCTGGTTTTTGTATGTTTGTTTTTGTTTCTAGACACATTTCGTCGTGTCCACAGTGGCGTTCCCGCTGTACCGTGTGTGTATATTGGCTCTCGGCTCCTTCAAGCGGCGTTCCCACTGTGCTCAGCCATTAAAGCTTTTGGGTTTGCTTACCTGGTCGCCTGGCTCTCTAATTCTCCACCGCACCACGCTGCACCGCCATTTTCCGGTCAGCGTGCCCCGTTGTGACATGTAGATCTACAAATTCACTTAAGAAACACTGAGACAGCATTCAATGAGATAATGGTCTAGGAAACCTACAGCAACACCAGTAACTGAGGCATAACAAAATAACCAGTGGAACAAAATAATTCCACAGTATGTCCATGTACATGTGTAAGAAAATCAACATGCTGAGTTAGTCCAAAACATTCTAAAACAAACAGAAACTCATAAGTGGTGGAGCAGTTAGTGTCTACATGAATATTAAAGTCACCCAGTAAAAAAAAGTAGAACAGAGTGATAAGGCATCAGTTAACAGCTCACACAACTCTGATAGAAAGATGAAAGGTGATTTAGCCAAACTCAAACCCATCCCAAACAAAGGGAGGTTGATATGCAACCATGCATTGAAAAGGTTTCAACACTGTGGTAGAATGGCGAAGGGAGATTTGGGCTATCTCTACATAGGGCAGTGGCCAGTCTGATGTATTGCTGACAGCAAAGATATGAAAAAAATCTTGGTTCAATCTTACACACTGACCATAGCCTTCATGTCCTCTGGTATTCCAAACACTGGAAACAGATGTCGAAACAAAAGCTCTGTGGTCTGAAAAGTGGATGAAAGTGAGGTCAAAGGTAGGAATTTATGAGAGAACTGGTCAATAATGAAGGCAATAGTGTTATACCCTTAGCTCTCTTGAAGTACTGTAAGTTCTTGTGGTTGATGAGGACCAGGAATAGCTGTGAAGCTCCCATCAGCCAGTGACTACACTCCTTAAGAGCGACTGTGCAAGAGCTTATTATTGTGACTCATTAGCGTAACGGTAGCAGCACACCAAAGGGGAGGAGGGGATGTACGCAGATACGCAGTTTTAGTCGTACAAGTGTTAAAACCTCATGGTCACCAATGCTATAATTACTCTCTGCTGCTGAAAGCTTATGGGAAAGGAATGTGACTGGGTGTAACTGCGACTTGGATCCCCTCCTTTGTAAAAGCACT
Organism: Corydoras sp. C115; assembly: GCA_019802505.1. Taxonomy (NCBI): domain Eukaryota; kingdom Metazoa; phylum Chordata; class Actinopteri; order Siluriformes; family Callichthyidae; genus Corydoras; species Corydoras sp. C115. Next base: position 684,022 of record JAFMOC010000025.1, on the reverse strand, counting down.
GCTCCCACCCCATAGATGATGCATCAACCTCGACAACAAACTGCAGCTTGGGATCAGGATAAACCAGGATAGGAGCAGGTGTAAACCTCTTTTTAAGGTAAGAAAAGGCTTGGTCGGGCTCTGTGGGCCATGAAATCCTATGTGGCTTACAAGAAGGCCATCATCCTATGTAGGCAATGAGTGAAAGCGCAATAGTGCTAGAAGATTTGGTAAATCTTCTATAGAAATTAGCAAAACCTAAAAACTGTTGAAGCTTCAGAAATAATGTATGGACCGGCCAGTCCAGGATGACAATCACCTTGCCAGTATCCATCTATATGCCCCTTGGCTGAGGGGTGCTAGCCAAGGAAGGAAATGTCAGGTTGATGAAACTGACATTTATCAGCCTTGACATAAAGGTGGTGCTGCAACAGGCACTGCAGTACGGTACATACATGCTGGATGTTTAAGCTGAAAGTGTAATTAAGAATGTCACCGATATATACAAAATATCAAAGCTGTCCAAGAACTCCTGTCTTTAATGAAGGATTGAAAAACCCCCAGTGCATAAGAAAGCCCAAAGACCATTACCAGGTACTCATAATGACCGGAAATCATGACAAGCAGTTTTCCATTCATCACCCTCCCTGAGCTGCACTAAATTATAAGCACAACGGAGGTCCAGTGCTGGCTTTAGCACTTGTGCTTCTTGTAGACAATCGAGTGCAATTGAAAGAGAATGAGTGCAATGGAAGAGGGTAAGCATGCTTGCAAGTGACCCTATTAAGGGTGCGACAATCTACAGTATACAGGCTCTAAGACTTTAATCCTTTTTAGAAACAAAAATAAACCCTGATGCTACCGGAGACTTTGAAGAATGAATTATGACACTGGCTCGGCTATATATTCTCACATAACCCTTGTCTCCAGGACAGTAAGCAGATAGGGAGTAACCTTAGGAAGTTTAGCTTCCAAAAGGTCAATTGCGTAATCATAATCACGGTGCAGGGGGAGCTTTGAACATGGTTAAGAGCCAAATTGGTCACTGTAGCCCTTGGACACCCTTTCAGTACTTGCAAGAGACCCCGGGTGGACCACACAGTGTTTAGGGTAACGAATATAATGTGACTTACAAAATGATGACCAGGGTACGATCTCTCAGTCAAGCCAAGTGATGGTAATGCCATGCTGCTGAAGCCAAGGCAACCCTAAAATAAAAGGATAAGAGGGAAAATTTATTTTTAGCTTTTCACTGTGTACAGCACTAAAAATCTTAACAATTCCGTAACAGACATAATACAACCCGGATGAAGCGGTCGACCATCGGCAGAATGAACTCAAATCGCTCTTTGAAGTTTGAATATGCACATTCACAACTGCCAATATTATGGACACAACACATCGTTTACAATCAGATGTTACAAAAGATCTCACCATGACAAAGTCATGATCGCACGAACGGTCCTCCACAGCAAGTCTACTATTCTCCACATGACTGGGGCAGGCAGCAAAGAGATGTTTTTTGTTGTCCAGCAGAGAAGGCAGGGAAAAGTGCTGGGTTGCTCCAACCACTATGAAATAGGATTGGTGCATGTATCCTGCTGCAGTTCTAGCAAAAGTTCTCCCACGAGTGTCCTTGAGGAAGGTGAAGAAAATTGCCTGCTTCCGGTGCTTGTGTGTTCCAGAGTGTGGTGCCCTAGTTGCCAGGGTGGTTGCGCAGTCGGGATAACACGAATGGGATCTTTTGCTTATCTGTAGCTGGAAAATGATTAGCGAGGTACATCGATACTTGCAATAAAAAGGTTTTGCATACCCCCAGTTCTCCATCGAAACATTCCATCTCAGCAACCGGCAAAAGAGAAGTAGTAGATTCACAACTGGGTGTGCATTCTGTGCTGGTGCACAGAGAGTCAAAGCTATGAGGAATGGATTGCGCCGGATGACTCTGGCGAGCCAACAGTCTTAGAAACTCTTGATGCATCTCTCTGTGAAATCCAACTGAACACAATGAGGACCATGACAAACAGAATAACATGCACATCTCACAACCGTGGCACAAACAACGCGGCCTGGGTTAAGTGGGGAGTAGGTATATAGTAATGGTTGGTCTCATCTGGGTTAAGCATGATAAATATGTCTCCTAGGCAGTGCTTTTCAATGGGTGGAGTAATAGGTGTGTTGCCTTGGAGACAAAGCCAGCATTTGCTGGCTGCCCCCATTTTCGGAGTTAAGATGGCATTTTTACCAGGGGTAAGGCTTCAAAATAAAAGTTCTGACTGGACACCTAATAGATACCATGGCCCTTGAACCCATTACTTGAGCTTTGGCACTATGTGCAGATGCCAAGTCCTGTTGGACAATTAAATCTGCATCTACATAAAGTTGGTCAGGAAGCGCTCCAAAACTTCCTGGTAGATGGCTGCGTTGACCTTAGACCTCAGAAAACACAATGGACACCAGCAATTGACATGGAAACTTTACACTGGACATTTAAATTTACATTACATTTAATCATTTAGCAGACGCTTTTATCCATTACAAGTCAGTAGTTATGAAGAAAACCGGCTACACTGTAGAATTATCAAACCTGATCATTATATGATGCGCCCCCCCCCCTTCTTTTATTATGTTACGTGTTAGTCTAGAGGAAAGGGCCTTGAATAAAAGGTTTACCAAAATATACTATTGATATTATTCAAGACACGCCAAACCAGTTTTTTTAGAAATATAGTATATTAGAGAATACAAAATGGACAGAGAACAATACAGGTTAACAATGATCATACAACCATTTTGATAATAGACAGGCCATCACTCCAGGGGTAAGAAAAATGCCAAAATAATAAACAAAACCAAACACTAACTCCACATTCAATTCTACCTTACCTAAACAAGAAAAAAAAAAACAAAAAAAAGACAAAGTCCTTCCTACCTCCCTTACTAAACCAAGAACCAAAAAAAAATGACACAAAATAAGAAAAAGGCCCTTACCCCCTTTTTGGCCAAGATAACATCCTTTTCAGTTAGCCATTTACATTCTCACATTAGCTCACTCAAATTATGTTATGTTAGATACATACAAGTTTGAGAATCACACAAGTTGGTACAATAATGGTGTTACCAGAATGAAAAGCCAAGATCAGAGAAAGACAGACCAAGAAAAAGAGAGAGAGAGAGATAGAGAGAGCGTTAGCACACAGCCAACAAAAAAAGGAAGTTCATTTCTTCTCCTTCTTGGTTAAATCCCCTCCCTCCAGGAAGTCATACCAGGGAACTTGTACCTTGAGGAGCACCACCTAGAGGAGAGGAGGACACAACATACACACCATACAACAGTCGACAATACTTTCAGGGTAAATCACACCTGTTGCACTCGAACCCGTAACACCCCCCCACCAAAAAAATTCAGCAGACCTGAAAACGGGACAAAGCATCGGCAACTACATTTTCAGAACCCTTTTTGTGTTTTATGACTATATTAAATGGTTGGACCAAGAGGGCCCAACGCATCAAACGTTGGTTTTTATTACACATCCGGGACAAAAAAAAAACTAATGGATTATGGTCTGTATAAACCACTGTGGGAACTGCATGTGCATTCAGATAGACTTCGAAATATTGAAGAGCCAAGAGTAATGCCAAAGTTTCTCTCTCAATTGTACTATACCGCCCTTGATAGTGATTGAACTTTTTTGAATAAAAGCACACAGGATGGTCAATTCCCTGTTCATCCTCCTGAATTAACACTGCGCCAGCTCCCGTGTCACATGCATCTACCTCCAATTTAAAAGGGCGCCCATAGTCAGGAGCGGCAAGCACAGGGGTAGTACACAACAAAGCTTTTTGGCATTCACTAGTCCAGTTAAATCCAACATGTGTTTTGAGTAGATTAGTTAAGGGACACACAATCACTGAGAAGTTCTTACAAAAAGAACGATAATATCCAGCCATACCCAAGAATCGGCGCACCTCTCGCTTTGTGCGAGGAACTGGATAGTCGAGGACAGGCTTTACCTTATCGACAGGGGTCTGCACTTTACCCTGACCTACCTCTCTACCTAAATAGGTTATGGTAGCTCTGCCAAAAACGCATTTAGCCAAGTTCAATGTCAATGAGGCTTGGTCCAACCGCTCAAAAATAGTTCTCAGAATAGTAATGTGTTCAGACCACGTGGACGTATAGACTACAACATCATCTAGATATGCAGCACAATTTGGGACAGACTGCAATACACAATTCATGAACCTTTGAAAGGTAGCTGGGGCATTTCGCATGCCAAAGGCCATTACAGAATACTGCATAAAAGCATCAGGTGTTACAAAAGCAGAGATTTCGGAAGCCCGATCAGTTAAAGGAACTTGCCAATAACCTTTTAGTAGATCTAGCTTGGACACAAACTTCGAATTCCCCACCCGATCAATACAGTCTTCAAGTCTTGGCAAAGGAAAGGAATCAGGAACTGTTACAGCATTCACTTTCCTGTAATCTGTACAGAATCGAAAGCTACCATCAGGTTTCGGCACCAAAATACATGGAGAACTCCATGGGCTAGAACTAGGGAAAGCTAACCCATGTTTCACCAAGTACTCTACCTCAGTTTGCATGATACCACGTTTTACTGGGTTTACACGATAGTAGTTCTGTTTAATTGGACCATGAAAACCTACCTCGATATCATGTGATAACACATTAGTCTGTCGAGGCACATCTGTAAACAGAGAAGCATAGTCTTTAAACAGAGTTTTTAAATCTGTAGCAGCATTAACAGAAAGGTGTTGTAAAAGATCATCAGAGTGACGCAACAGCTCAGAATTTTGTAATTGAGCAGACAACACAGAAGTAGAGGAAGGAATTAAACCATCATCAAAATCATCGCCTAGATTCTCAGACACCACAGTTACTAGAGTAGGCTTAGTTGAAGGCACAGACAATTCAACCTCCTTCAGACCCTCTAACTCTCCACGATGGACATACTGCTTTAACATATTCACATGACATACACGATGTTTGCGTTTTCTGTCAGGAGTGGACACAACATAATTAACATCATTCACTTTCTTAATGATTTCATAAGGTCCTGAAAACTTGGCTTTCAACACAGACCCAGACACTGGCAGCAACACTAGTACCTTATCATTAGGTTTAAAATTACATTGCACTGACTTTTTGTCAAATCTCTCTTTCATGGATGCTTGAGCAGAAGAAAGAGACTCCTGGGCAACTTTACAAGCCTTACGAAGCCTTTCTCTGAATTTATTGACATAATCCAGCACACTTTCCTTTTTGGAACATGACACACCCAACAATTGGTCTTTTAACAATTTAAGGGGTCCACGCACAGAATGTGCAAACACAAGTTGGGCAGGACTAAACCCAGTGGACTCTTGCACAACCTCCCTTAACGCAAACATAAGAAGAGGTAACCCTTCATCCCACTCTTTCCCGGCTTCCAGACAAAATGTACGTAATTGAAATTTTAACGTCTGATGAAACCTCTCTAGAGCACCTTGTGACTCAGGGTGAAATGCTGACGATGTTTGATGCTCCACCTTTAATTGCTGCAGGACTTGGGTGAACAGTTTTGATGTAAAATTAGTACCTTGATCAGTCTGAATAGTTTGGGGCAAACCAAAAACAGAGCAAAAGCGAATCAGAGCCCTGGACACAGCTCTTGCAGTGATTGTTCGCAAAGGAAAGGCCTCAGGAAAACGAGTTGATATACACATTATTGTTAGTAGATACTGGTTACCACACTTTGTCTTGGGGAGTGGCCCAACACAAGCTATCAGCAAGTGCTCAAAAGGCTCACACATAGCAGGTACAGGACACAATGGTGCCGTTGGAATAGCCTGATTTGGTTTTCCTGCTACTTGACATAAATGACACGAGTTACAGTAGTTTACCACATCTGCCTTAAGACCTGGCCAAAAGAAATGCTGCAATACACGCTTATAAGTTTTATTAATACCAAAATGGCCAGACATTACATGATCATGAGCCAAGCTTAGCACATATTGTCGGTATTCTTTGGGGACAACCACCTGGAAGACATCACTCCCATCCGTTAATTCTGGCGACTGCACCCACTTTCTCATCAGAATGCCATCCTGTAAATAATACGCAACAGAGGACTTAAAAATCTCTGTAGGATCCACCACAGTAAACCTGCATCTAGAAAGAGAAGGATCTAACTCCTGAGCAGACATTAAAGCCTCGCGAGTAACAGGAAGGGATAATGCATAGCATTGTTGAGGATTACGGTTCTCTTCAGTACCAGACTTATGTACTGAGCTGACCACAGATACGGTATGGTCATTACTACTAGAGTTCGCAAATAAAGCCTGCACATCACATACAGGGTCCTTTTTTAAACTTTGAGATCGAGTGGTAACACACACAGGAAAGACAGCAGGAAACTCCTGTTGTACTTCATCAACTTCCTTACAAATAGGGTTAGATACAACCTCAGGTAAAGGAAACACCTTTCCTCCTGCAAGGTCATTACCTAGTATAACATCCACCCCTTCAACTGGCAATTCTGATCGTACCGCTATCCGAACCATGCCACTAACCAACTTGGACTGGAGATATACACAATGTAATGGTACAGTAACAGGAGTTAAGTCAATTCCACAAACCACTACATAGGAGCCACAAAAGGTAGATTCACCTAACTTCAGCTTTTTGCTAGAGAAAAAAGATTGTGCTGCTCCAGTGTCACGCAGAATTTTAACAGGCACAGAGCATGGATCTGTCTCAGCAGATGAAACTGTACCATTCAATAGGAATGGTTGAAAAGTAACATCAGGGCTATTTGGACACAGCACAGACTCAGAAGTGGTTACGACTGTAGCCACAACACAACCAACCCCTTTTGGCTTATCTTTTTTTCTATTCCAGGCAGTATAGTCGGCAATTACATGACCTGGACTCCTACAGTAAAAACATACACGTTTCTCAGACGTGCGTGAAAACGAATCTGGTGATGGTTTCACACGGGCTTGCTCTGTTTTCAATGACCTTTCAAACGTACGAGGTGAGCGTACCCAGTTACCTCGAGCTCTCCTATCCCCCAGCCCAACCACAGGAGAAATAGAGGGACTTGCAGTTGAAAAAACTGTTTTGTGTGTTAATATAAATTCGTCTGTGAAAACAGCGGCATCAGACAACGTGGATACCTTTTTCTCATTTAGATACACCACTATTTCTTCAGGTATAACATTCTTAAAATCTTCTAATAGAATCAACTCCTTCAACTGGGTAAAGGTTGTTACCGTGGAAGCACTACACCACTTTTCAAATAAAGTAGTTTTCTCACAAGCAAACTCAAAGGTTCGGTCCACAGATTTCTTATGGAACCGGAACCGTTGTCTGTACGCCTCAGGTACCAACTCGTATGCTCGAAGTACAACTGTTTTTACTTGCTCATAATCTAAACTTTGCTCTACCGTTAGAGATGAGCAAACATCCTGTGCCTTACCAACCAATTTACATTGAAGAAGCACTGACCACATCTCCTTAGGCCAATGAAGGGTAGCTGCCACTCGCTCAAAAGCAGTAAAATAGGCATCAACTTCAGTCTCTCTAAATGGAGGTACTAAAGAGATGTGTCAACTTATGTCAAATCCTGAGGGTTGAACAGTCGACTGTTGCGAAACAGAACCTCTTTCCGTCTCCAACTCAAGAGCACAGACACGCAACCATTGGGTTTCTCTCTCTTGTTGCTTAATTAGTAGATCTAACTCTTTTAACTTAAGCGCCATACCCAAATCAGTCTCTGCAGCTAAAGGAGTAACTGGATCTTGCTGCTCAACGGTACCCTGCCTTTGTAAATCAGGTCGACCTATTGTCACTCCAACACCATCCATCTTAAATGCTGATTCTCTAGTTTCCAACACAGTACTCACTGTACCAGGAGACACCACTAACCTCCCTTCTTCACGTAGCTTATCACTTAAAAAAATCTCTCATCTCTGCCTTTCTAGCAGTACGTGGCAACACAATATTATAAAATTCTGCTATCACCAATAAATCTGCCTTCCTACACTTTTCTAATACCTCCAGGGATGGAGACATAAAGTTCTCCAAAACAAACGCCATCTTGACTTTCGTTCTATATTCTCTAACAACTTATATTCAACCAAGAAGCATATTCAAGAAACCAAAAATGGACGAGCCCCCATTTGTTACGTGTTAGTCTAGAGGAAAGGGCCTTGAATAAAAGGTTTACCAAAATATACTATTGATATTATTCAAGACACGCCAAACCAGTTCTTTTAGAAATATAGTATATTAGAGAATACAAAATGGACAGAGAACAATACAGGTTAACAATGATCATACAACCATTTTGATAATAGACAGGCCATCACTCCAGGGGTAAGAAAAATGCCAAAATAATAAACAAAACCAAACACTAACTCCACATTCAATTCTACCTTACCTAAACAAGAAAAAAAAAAGAACAAAAAGACAAAGTCCTTCCTACCTCCCTTACTAAACCAAGAACCAGGAAAAAAAATGACACAAAGATAAGAAAAAGGCCCTTACCCCCTTTTTGGCCAAGATAACATCCTTTTCAGTTAGCCATTTACATTCTCACATTAGCTCACTCAAATTATGTTATGTTAGATACATACAAGTTTGAGAATCACACAAGTTGGTACAATAATGGTGTTACCAGAATGAAAAGCCAAGATCAGAGAAAGACAGACCAAGAAAAAGAGAGAGAGAGATAGAGAGAGCGTTAGCACACAGCCAACAAAAAAAGGAAGTTCATTTCTTCTCCTTCTTGGTTAAATCCCCTCCCTCCAGGAAGTCATACCAGGGAACTTGTACCTTGAGGAGCACCACCTAGAGGAGAGGAGGACACATAACATACACACCATACAACAGTCGACAATACTTTCAGGGTAAATCACACCTGTTGCACTCGAACCAGTAACAATTATTATTATGATCAGGGGGTTTAAGGTGGGAGTCTGTTGTGAAACCAAGGCCTCTCCTCTCTTCTTCCATACTCTGGAATCTTGATGCTAAATTTACTTTTATCAGAGAACATAACTTTGGACAACTCAGCAGAAGTCCAGTTCAAGTTCAAGTAATTTATTTACAAAGTGCTTTTTACAATAGTATATTGTCACAAACCAGCTTTACGGTGTTATAAGACTTCGAGCCCCCAAAGTTGCCAAAGCAACAGTGGCAAAAAAAACAACAAATCCCTTTTACGTTGTTATTTTAAGGAAGAAACCTTGGGAGGATTAGTGGGGGACTCATCCTTCTTGAGCAGCAAGGCAGCATCAAAAGTGTACGACAGCTATGTACAGATTTTGTGGTGATCAGGTGACCCGTAATTAACAATTGAAAAAACTATGTAAGTCTATAAATGGCATCCTGCAGGACTGCAAGTCCAATAAAAGTCCAGTCCTTTTTGTCTTTAACCCAGGTAAGACGCTTGTCTCTCATTCAAGAGCGGCTTGACACAAAAAATGTGACAGCTGAAACCCATGTCTTGCATATTTCTGTACGTGGTGGTTCTTGAAACACTGACTACAGCAGCAGTCCACTCTTTGTGAATCTCCCCCAAATTTTTTGAACGGGTTTTGTTTCACAATCCTCTCCTGGGTGCGGTTATACCTTTTGCTTGTACATTGTTTTCGACCACATCATTTCCTTCTCTTCTCTCTTTGTCTTTCTATTAATGTGTTTGGACACAGAGATCTGTGAACAGCTAACCTCTTTAGCAATGACATTTTGTGTCTTGCCCTCCTTGTGCAAGAATGAAATGGTTGTCTTTTGGACTACTGTCAAGTCAGCAGACTCCCCAATGATTGTGTAGCCTACAGAACTAAATTGAGAGACCATTGAAAGACCATTAAAGCCCATCTTACACTGTGTAGACATTTGCTTAGTTCTCCCTGCTTAGTTATCCCTTAGCTTCCTTGTTTGAGTTAGTAAACTATCTTGTGTTTTTGGTTCTCTTGCTGGTCATGTGGTTTGTCTTTTGTTATTTATACTCCCTCTTTTGTGTTAGTCCCTAGACCTGCATTGTTTTGTGTTAAGCATTGTTCGCTCCTCATACCCATGCTTTAAATAAAGCCTCTTCTAGCTTACCCGGTTGTCTGATTCCACTTAGTGTAACGCTTAGTGTAACGCATATGCTCGTCAGCATATACGTTACAGGAAAGCTGCTTTGTAATTTTTTTTGTTCTGTTTCTTACTCCACTGCAGGCAGGTACTGTCAGTTTGTGAAAGGCCATTCAGCTTTATGCTGCCGTCAGTCAGTCCCTTATCATTAGACTCTTTTGTGGTACTATGACATGCACTCGGTTCTCACACAGACATATAGTCAAAGTGTCAATTTAGACTCTCAAAATGCATCATAGCCATCGCGGTGACTTTGTCGTTTAAAAAGTTGTTAACATTCAGCTCTATTTAAAGGAAAATGTAGTTTTAAGCATGTGTGAAACTAGTGCACTATTACTGGGTCCACACCTCTAAATAAAATGTCATACTTTCAATAGTTTAATCAAAAAAAAAAAAAAAAAAAAAAAAAAAAAATATATATATATATATATATAGCAATTATAAGTAATGCGCAGAAAATCATAAACATATTAGTTTATGATAAATATACTATATATAAATAAATTATGATAAATAATATCAGTTTAGAATCAAATGTATTTAATTCCAAATTATGCCAGAAATTATATAACAACATGGGGGGACATTTGTAGGTGTAGTCGAGTAGTACAAAACTGACTAAATAACTAAATAATAGTTCAGTGATCTACAGTATAGTTCAATTTGTAAACAACTTCATGTTCATGTTTTTATTTGGTATTCAATTTTCAGTGCTTTCAGTGCCTTTGTGTATATGGAAATAAATGCTTTTTGGAGAATGTAGCTTTTTCTAACTGCTAAATACGTTGCACATAACGGTAGATCAATGAACAAAACTCATCCTATTACAATTATTATTTAATTAGTGTTATGCTACTTAAAACTTACCTAAATCTTTCTTATTCGTTATATTTGGCACCTATATGGACACCTTGACACAGACCTTTGGACGGTCCTTTTTCCAATTTATGCATTTTAACACTAATGTCGCAACACTAATAACTGATCTTGCTTGTGGAGGAGGGCGAATTGTCAAGAATGCATGCAAGCCAGTCTAAGTTCTGGTTAGTTTTGTTTTGGTACACTTACTACGTTATAGCTTCCCTACTAGCTTTCCTCTGTTTGCCAAAATAACCTCTTTAACTTACCAAAATTAAGGCTGGGTCTTGCTTTTATTATTTATTTCAGGATATAGACTTCATACTGTAGGCAAAGATTAATAATAAGATTTAAGCCTTTCCTATTTTAAGTCTTATTAGTATATATTATCTTTACAGTTTTTTTATTTTGTTGATAATTTAAACTGTTATTTCTTTAAATTCACATTTATAATAAATATCAGTGAAGCACAGTAAATGTACGAGCTGTTCTGTGACTTGACTTAAATTTAGGCTGAAGGAGCAGTAGCATTACAGCGTGAACACCACTAATGCATGGAAGAGCGCCAGCACTCACTGCCAACTTCTCTCAACCTTCCCGTTTGGCTTATTAATAAAGACACTTGGAAATCTGTGTTGTAGGCTGGACTGTACCTGAATTTATAAAGTAGAAATATAAAGCAGGCTAATGCCAGGTTTTATCATTCTTATATGCTAAATGACCTCAAGCTGGCAATATAAATACAACCACACTGGGCATATATAATATAATGCATATTTGACCCATGTCATAGTGTCCAGGAAGGAAAAATGCAAAGCAAAATCAATTCAGAATTTGGAATCCATTAAAAAGGTAAGTCACCTTCAAAAGAAGAGAAGGCAGTTATTGTATATAGTCAGTGTCTTTGCTCAGATACTTGAATAGTAGATTTAACATTTATATTTTATTATTTAATGTCATTCTAAATCAGGGCTGTAAAAGTTATTTGATAATGGTAATAATATTAATAATAATAATAATAATAATAATAATAATAATAATAATAATAATCACCCCTTAAAAATATATAATCACATCTTATGAATGCATCTAAACTTCGCTAACATAATTTTCATACCAACGAAAATTATGAATTTTTACTATAGAAACAGATGATTTTGCATCTTCTCATTTATACAGTCAGACTAAGAACACTATATGCATTGCAAATTTACACAGATTAACAAAAACTGTTCAGAAGTGTGCGGTTTTCCGAGAGTTACGACTATACTGCAAATAAGTTTTATGAATCAATACCCAAATTTAGTCATCCATCATGATTTCGTTATATTGTCCTTGGTAACGGCGTTAGTTCATAATGTCCTGGTGAATGCGCTCGCCTTGCTCCTCTGAATAAACTCCTATGTTCTCTTTGAACTTATCAAGATGAGCATCAAGGATATGGATTTTGAGTGACATCCTGCAACCCATTGCAGCATAGTCCTTTATCAGAGTCTGAACCAGTTGTACATAGTTTTAATCTTTATGATTACCTAGGAAGCCATGAACCACTATGACAAAACTGTTCCAAGCTGCACTCTCCTTCCTATTCAGCTTCTTGGGAAATTCACAGCACTCTAAGATCTTCTGGATTTGTGGTCCAACGAAGACACCAGCTTTGATCTTTGCTTCAGACAGCTTAGGGAAAATATATTGGAGGTAATTGAAAGCTTTCATCTAATAAGTTCCATTGCTTGAGCCTTGATGTCAGAAGCTCAGCATTGGACTTGGTGAGACCAAGGTCTCTGATCAGTTTGTTGAGATCTTTTCAGTTAGGGTAGTATGGCTTCCACTCCTCATCTGCATATGAAGAGAAATCGTGATCTCAACATCTTCCTATGTGTCTGACGTGCTTTCTTTTGAAGGTGGTGTAGCTCTGTCTGGAGGTGTTGGTACAAAAAGTTCAGGGCAGCGTGGTACTGGGGCACTAAATGAAGAAATGTCAGGGTACATTACAGGCGGTGCATTTTTGCCACTGCTAATTAACTGTGTTAATACACAATCTGCTAATTAAGAGCGTAGCATTTATCCACAGATGCTTCCACAGTGTACTTTTTCACTCCTGCCTTTATAAAATGGCCACATACGTAGCAAAATGCGTCTGCTTGATGTATGCAACCTCTTGATGCCATCTAAATTGACTAAGTTGTTGTGTAATGTAAGGAAAAAGGATGTCTCTCCAAACTTGATAAAAATGGTCAAACTTTATTGCATGCAGTATTAAAGTACAAGAGTGTACTGAGGATTCAGCAGAGCAAGGTTGATCACCCGGTACCAGAGTAACACACAATATATATACTTTTACATTCCTAAGCTCCTCCTGTAATGGGTGTGTATCAGGGTGTCTGCGATGGAATTCACGAATGAGGGCAGGGTCCAGAATGGCAGAGCGTGGAACCCAGGAGCGTTCTTTGGGACCGTATCCTTGCCAGTCAACTAGATACTGGGTTCCACAACCGCGTTGACGAGTGTCCAGGAGCCGGCGTACTGTGAAGGCCGGTTGGCCATCAATGATCCGGGCGGGTGGAGGGGTCTTGTCGGAGGGTTTAGAGTGGACTGATGGACCGGTTTCAGCTGGGAAACATGAAATGTTGGGTTGATGCGCATGTGGCTGGGGAGTTTAAGGCGGACGGCGGAAGGATTGATGATCTTGGAAATGATGTAGGGACCAATGAATCGAGGAGCCAGTTTGTGGGACGTGACACGTAGTGGAATGTTGCGTGCTGAAAGCCAGACAGACGGACCAGGACGGTAGTTGGGGCAGGGTCGGCGACGTCGATTGGCTAAGCATTCAGTAACAGACTGGGCTTTGAGGAGGGCTTTTGGTGGATCTCCAATGGTTGACCTGCCCAATTCGACCAAAAGATCAAGCCCGACAGTAGGTCTGAGGTCGCTGTTGGGCTCGAATGCCACATGCCAAAACCTCCGTTTGTCCATACCGCATCAGCCACAAGGGAAGGCCACCAGAAGAATCTTTGGAGCAGGGAAATTGTCCGGTTCTGACCTGGGTGACATGATAACCGGGATTCATGTGCCGATTTAAGGACATCTGGTCGGACAGTGGTTGGATAAACAGGAGTTTTGATTGTTCGGGTCTGGGGTCCGGTTCAAGGATGGAGGCCTCCTTGATAAGTCGCATAATTTACCAGGAGAGAAAGGCAAGGACTTTGTTTCCTGGCAGAACAAGGTCAACAATTGACAGTGCATCTTCCCTCCCAGAGTGTAGTCGGGATAGGGCATCAGGTTTGGTGTTCTGTGTACCAGGGCGGTAGGTTACCGTGAAAGTAAATCGGCTGCAATAAAATGCCCAATGTGCCAGATGGGTAATCAGACTGTTTAGCTGTTTGGACATATGACAAGTTCTTGTGGTCTGTCCAGATCACAAATGGTAATTCTGATCCTTACAGCCAATGTCTCCACTCCTCAAGGGCAAGTTTAATGGCCAAAAGTTCACGGTTACAAACGTCAAAATTGCTCTCAGCAGGGGAGAGTTTGCGGGAGTAATAGGCACAAGGATGAAGGTCTTTAGGCCCAGAGCTTTGTGAGAGGACCGCACCTATGCCAGAGTCTGATGCATCAACTTCCACGTTAAACTGTTTGGTGGAATCTGGTTGAACGAGTTCCGGGGCTGTGGTGAAGAGAGTCTTGAGGGTGCTCATGGCCGTTTCAGCAGCAGGGGACCAGGAGAAGCCAATGCGAGTGGAGGTCAGACGGGTAAGGAAATTTGGCTGTAGTTGCGAATGAACCTTCTGTAAAAGTTGACAAAGCCGAGGAATCTCTGCAGGTCCTTTCTGTTAGATGGGGTAGGCCACTCGATAATGGCTCGTACCTTCTCTGAATCGGCTTTGACACGGCCAGGCTGGATAATAAACCCCAGAAAAAAGATGGTATGCTTGTGAATCTTGCATTTTTCTGCCTTGATGAATAGTCGGTTCTGGGCAAGGCAGGACAGGACCTGACTGACATGGTTAACATGGTCCTTTAAGGTTTTGGAAAAGACTAAGATGTCATCCAGGTAAACAAACACAAAATGGTCAAGACAGTCTCTCAAAACATTGTTGCCAAGAGCTTGGAAACAGGCAGGAGCATTAGTGAGGCCAAAAGGAAGAACAAGGTATTCAAAATGAGGTGTATTGAAGGCGGTTTTCCATTCATCTCTTTCACGGATGTGCAGTAGATGGTAAGCATTGCGTAAATACAATTTGGAGAAGATTGTGGCGCCTTGGAGGGATTCAAACACAGAGTTGGAAAGAGGTAAGGGGTATTTGTTGCGGATGGTGATTTGGTTTAGGCCACGATAGTCGATACAGCAACGAAACGAAATTCAACGAAAAAGAATCCGGCCCCCAATGGAGAAGAGGAGGGGCGTATGAGACCAGCAGCCAGACTTTTAGAAATGTACTTCTCCTTACATTCTGTAAGGAGAAGTACAAGGGTGTTAAATTCTACTGAATATTCAGATACAGAATGGGATCTCTGTCGTAAATCCAACAGTTGATTGGCCGCATCGCCGGTGGGATTAGGGTGGTCAAAAATGGCTCGGAATTGGAGCAAGAAATCTGCGTATGAACCCACCTGAGGGCCAACTAAGGTCTGAAAAGCCTTTGCCCAGGTTAGGGCTCTTCCCCGTAACAGGCTCAGGATGTAGGATATCTTGCTGGAGTCAGATGCGAATGTAGACGGACGGAGGCGGAACATCAAGGCACACTGGAACAAGAAAATCCCGACACTTGGAGAGCTCACCATAGTAGGGTTCTGGATGCACAAACATACCTTCGGGTTGAGCCTGAGACAGGGGAAGAACAGGTTCTGGTATGTGGCTAGGGGGTAGCAGAGGATTAGCCGTGGCCATGAGAGGTGCAGTAGGAGTGGGAGACAGAGAGGCCACACGTCTAGCAATCTCTCCCATCTGGATCACTAACTGTCGGTTACTCTCCACAAGCAACATCAGCAGCTGCTCATGTTGGCTCAACATGGATGCCTGCTGATTAAGTTGGGTTTCCAATGGATCCTGCTTTTCCAAGGGGATGTTTGATGGTTCCATGTTATGGCCATAGAATTCTGTTAAGGATGGAGTTAATCCAGCCGCCCTAATCCAGAAGTTAGTTTGTTTTATTTATATTTTTATAATAGTTATTATTATTATTGGCGGCACGGTGGCTTAGTGGTTAGCACGTTCGCCTCTCAGCGCTAGGGATTCCCGGTTCAAATCCCCATCTGGGTGGAGTTTCCATGTTCTCCCCATGTCTGCGTGGGTTTCCTCCGGGTTCTCCGGTTTCCTCCCACAGTCCAAAAACATGGATCAAGTCAATTAAATTCTCAAAATTGCCCCATATAGAGTGTGTCTGTGTGAGTGAGTGTGTGCCCAGCGATGGATTGGCGCCCTGTCCTGGGTCTATCTGCCCAGCGCCCGAGATGTTCTCCCCTGGATGGGCATGGGGAACCCCACCGCGACCCTAATATATGATGTCATTTCTTTACTACCTTAATGTGCATTGAATTTTTGATAACAATAAATTATATTTAGTCATTTAGCAGACACTTTTATCTAAGTGAGAACAACACAAGTCAGTGAGTTAAGAAGGAACCAGCTGAACTGCAGTTTTGTCAATCATGATCATTTATTTATCTGGTATCAAATATGGACTAAAGTTTTCCCCAGTTATTTTTTTAAGCAAGTGCTTCCAGAGATGTGTGATGAGTTGCAAATGCTTGCAAATACTGAAAGTCTCAGCTTTATGAATAGGGTTAGGCAGATTTTGTGTGTCAGTTGTGACGGCTGGGTTACTGACAGAGTTGGCTAGGGGGATTTTAGAGCTGTCGATTTGGAGGGTCAGTTTGTGATAAATCAAGGATTTTGCTTAAATGAATAGGAGCTCAATTTTGCTTGAAATGATGGACCTTCAATCTACACAGGTCGGTAGTGAGGCAGGCAGTTATTTTATCAAAACTGTATTAAATGCAGGACATGTGAAGCAAGCTATCATCAGCTTAACAATTAAAAAAAGAAGCCATGATGGATAAATTGGGCAGCCTGTCTGAGATTTCATGCATTACATAAGCTGTTGAACTCTAATGAGGTGGTGAGTAGTAAGCCTTTAAGTATACATAAACTAACAACTGTCAGCACTTCCTGGCTTTCCTCCTCTCTCCCGCCTGAGGGCGCTCGGCCCTCCTCGCCGGAATTCTAGGCACAGCTGTGGCTGGTTTCGGGTCGTTAGCGGCCCTATATAACTCTGCTTTACTAAGCCACAGCGTGTTGGTTTATCGTGTGTACGTGTAGTTATTGTTACTGCTCTTGTTTTGTAGCGCTGACGTCCTCCAGCCTTGGTGTCATCCTGATCAGGGGTCCCGGGTTGCGCTTCCTAGGACGAGACTGCGCGCTTCTGCGACACTTCAGATTGTTTCTGGCAGCACCGCTTTGTGGCTGTGTTTTGTGTTCCTTTTTGCGACAGCTCTCTCAGTTTGGTTTTTTGCAGCACTGCTTTGCGGCTCCGTTTTGTGTTATCCTTTGGTGGACTCTAATAAACTGTCGCTGGACCTTTTGCACACCAAACCAGTTTCGAGTGCTCTGTTGGTTCACGTGCTAACAACAACAATGTATTTAGCTATATTTAAACAATGTTTCTTTTATTCTGTTATCTGTTTGCCTAAAATTTTAACCTTTTTAACAATGTTCACCTAAAATAAATTTTGACCTTGTGACTGCATGTTGCATCTAAACTCTATAAGTAAAAAAAAATAAGTAAAAAAAATAAGTCTAAACACCTAAAAACCACAAAGAGGGTTTATACAGGAAACTGTTTTTTTTTTTTTGGTCCATAATTGTACCTGCCATTTGGTTCTCTTGAGTGTTGGCTGCAATATGGCTTTAAATGAGGTGTTTTTGTTGAAGCAAGCTGCTCTGTAACATTTTAATGGTCTTAAATTCAAGCTGCAGCAGTGTGAGTGATTATTGTTGTCCTACATCACTACTCATTAGAGAACAACGCTGCATGGGACTTTCATTAATCATGGCCACTGTGTTGCAGAGGGTCTTGATTAAACACAACACAACACACACTGACATGGACAATAGACTCACAGGACCTGGGCTACAATACTGATTCTTACTAATCAATAGACATCACTGTTGTATATTAGAGCAGGTAACTTTGTTCAGTTCTCAGAGGTTCACTTAATATATTACAGTTTGTTCTTATCACAATTTAAGATCTTTAGGTCTGCATTTACTGCTTTTATTCATCCATAAGGGTTTATGGCTAAACGTCTTAATATTTTGTTGGTAACATTTTATTTACAAAACTCATAATTACAGTGGGGGTGGCACAGTGGCTTAGTGGTTAGCACGTCGCCTCTCAGCACTAGGTTAGAAGTTCGATTCCCAACCTGGGTGGAGTTTCCATCTTCTCCCCGTGTCCGCATGGGTTAGCTCCAGGTTCTCCAGTTTCCCCCCGCAGTCCAAAAACATGGATCAAGGTCAATTTAATTCTCCAGGTTGCCCCATATAGAGCGTGTTTGTGTGTGTGTGTGTGTGAGTGAGTGTGTGTGTCCAGTGATAGATTGGTGCCCTGTCCTGGGTGTATCTGCCCAGTGCCCGAAACTTTCTCCCCTGGATGGGCATGGGGAACCCCCCCACAACCCTAGTAGAGGATAAAGTGGAAGATAATGGATGGAAACATTTCAGCATCATTGTTTTTTTTTTGCCTAGGCCTTTAGCCTTTTTTTTGCTGGCTCAGTACCATTAAATAAATGTAGAACAAACTTTTGGTTCAACCAATCATAGCCAATACAACTCCGTAACAGGAAATACAAACAATATAGCATAGAACAACAGGGTCATCTCTATTCCATCTCTCTTTCCGTTGCCTTTTCAATTCTTTCACTGCACACAGATTAGAGCGATAATTATCACATTAGTTTCCATATACTGATCAACCTTCTTGCCCCTGCTTCCTGCTTTGCCCTCAAACCACATGTACACATCAGCCAAAATGATTTTTCCTTTATTTTGTTTTTTATATTTATTAGTATGTTTAATTGACTAGACACACTGTGGTTGTTCAATAATAAAATGAGTCCTCAAAAAAATAGTAAATTTTCAGTCATGTTTTTGCTTATAAAGGCAGTTAACAAACACATTTCAGAATCATTGATTGCAAGGTTCAAATATTTCTGCCTATGCCTTTAATAATTGTATCTGAAGGACTGGTAACATTAAATAAGTGTCAACCTGTTTCTTCACCCAATCAGAGTTGGTAAAACAAGGCCTTCTTGTGGGCTGGTATGTCATCTTATTAATGCCCTCTGATTGGAGAGTACTTTTGATTAATGGACATTTTCAGCCAATTAAAACATGCCATAAATACAACTTGATTTTCAGCATTAGCTTTTATGGCAATAGAAAAATACTTCTTAATGAAACTAATTAAACTCTTTTCAAGGAAATAAGAAGGATAAATTTTGTGTCAGAATTTTTGGTGGTGGGGGCGGCACGGTGGCTTAGTGGTTAGCACGTTTGCCTCTCAGCGCTAGGGATTCCCGGTTCGAATCCCCATCTGGGTGGAGTTTCCATGTTCTCCCCATGTCTGCGTGGGTTTCCTCCGGGTTCTCCGGTTTCCTCCCACAGTACAAAAACATGGATCAAGTCAATTAAATTCTCAAAATTGCCCCATATAGAGTGTGTCTGTGTGAGTGAGTGTGTGCCCAGCGATGGATTGGCGCCCTGTCCTGGGTCTATCTGCCCAGCGCCCGAGATGTTCTCCCCTGGATGGGCATGGGGAACCCCACCGCGACCCTAATATATGATAAAGTGGGAGATTTTTGGTGGGTGTTAAACAGTATTGCACAGGCTTAGGAAAAGACTTTATTTAAACATTATTTTAAATTCATTAAAACACACATGTTGTTGATGGATCTGCTATGCCCAAGTCAAGTGTGCAGTTCATGCAAGACAGACCAGGAATTTACAGGAACTGGAGGCTTTTTGGCAAGGACAATAGGCAGCTTTACCATCTAAGAAAATAAAGAACTTCATTCACAACTACTACTAAAGACTTCGTGCTGTCATTGATGTTGGGGAGGGGGGGCAATACATGGTATTAAGCACTGGGATATGTAACCTTTTGATCAGCGTCATTTGGATGTTTTTGGTTGCCATTATGATTTAAAAAGAGAGCACAGTCATTTGACAATAAATGGCTTAACGTAACTCTCTCTCTCTCTCTCTCTCTCTCTCTCTCTCTCTCTCTCTCTCTATATATATATATATATATATATATATATATACATACAAACACACACTGTATATGGACTAATTTGTCACTTTTTCATGTATTTGATACATTAAAGCTAGATTTGTAGATTTGTAGAAAGTAGATTTGTGCATTACTAGACATTAACAGGCGTAATTATTTTTTTCATCATAAAAATAATAGATTAGTTATACAAAGCACCTAGTTTACATCTTTATATTTAAGCAATCATGATAATTTACTACTAAAACAATAAGTGTTTGAGTAAAATCAACATTTGATTTGATTGCATGAATTTTATTTTTTTATAAGGCTAAAAAGATTTAAGGATTTGATAGACTATGTAAATACTTTAAAATCTGTCATTTATAACTGTATAATCACAAAGTAATCAAGGTTCATCATCTTACCCCGTGAACAACAGAACTACATGCTCTGCATGCAGATTAGTCTCCCCTGGTATGATGTACAACTAAAATTTGATTACACTCACTCTCATGAAGAGAAGTTAATAAGATGTCAAACAGCAGTTGCAGCTATTCCCTGTTGTTCTTTTGTTCTTCTTCTATGGTCTCTGTTTCCTATTTCTTCCATTACACTCTATATCCTCTTAACTGAAAGTTAAATTATGCATGTCAGTTAAATCTTCCCAATGAAGAGGTATTGTATTGTTAAAAATAAATCTCCAATAAAACTGAAATTAAAATAAAATTTCCTAATAGTCTAAAAGCAAAAACTTTAAATACAAAAATCATATTGAAGTTTCACTTTTATGCACATTAATCACCTACTCTGTCAGGCTTGTGACACACTATAAAAAATAACACTAACATTATTTAATACAAAAAATAAAATGTCAAAAGTTAATAGAAAATTAAATACCTAACAATTCAGGCAATGTCACAATAAAATTGTTGCCAGACTTTTCTGCTGAACTGTCTTTGTGCTCTTTTGGTTCGCACCCATAACAGGTAACATATACACCTTTGTGTTTATATTCATTCATTCATTCATTCATTATCTACCGCTTTATCCTATATTAGGGTCAGGGTAGGGTTCCCCATGCCCATCCAGGGGAGAACGTTTCGGGCGCTGGGCAGATACACCAAGGACAGGGCGCCAATCTATTGCTGGGCACACACTCACACAGACACGCACACATACACACCCTATATGGGGCAATTTGGAGAACTCAATTGACTTGATCCATGTTTTTGGACTGTGGGAACCCGGAGGAAACCCAATGTTAAATGTATCTGTCTTAAAATTAAGCATAATTGGGTAAAGTTATGTTCTGCGTTTTAATGATTTATTTACTTTTTTTTTCAAATCACACCTTTTTTTCCACTCAATTTCTATAGGTCAGTGGTTTGTTAACTGTATCTCTCTAATTCCACCTAAAAACTATTTATTAATTTTAAATATTACAAATGTAAAAACAAAACCTGCTGCTCCTTTTTAATAATGATAAATAAATAAATGTATATATTTAAAATATTTTTTTGTTAAAATCATTTTAATATCAATATTAAAAATTTTTGTTAAAATGTTAAACAAATGTCCTGTTCTGTAAATGATCACTACACACAAAAACACACTTGTAAATGTTAAATGCTTGATTAACTTTGGTAAAATTGGCATTGAATGAAACTAGAAAAAAAAATCTTTTGTTATGTTCCAATAAACGGTCATAAGTCGGCGTTTTTGTTCCAAAATAATTTAATGCGTTTTACTGAATAGACAAACAAGTGTACAGGAAAAATCATCTATGTTGGGCAACCATGATTGATGAGAAAGCTCTGAATTCTCAAGGATCCCGCTTCGGTATATAATCCTTAGGTGGGCTGTCCTTCTTCTGTGTGGGTGAATGTGAATGGACCTTCCATATATGGTGGGGACTTCCTGAGCACTCATTCTCACTAATACATTTAACAAATGTTACCTGCCCCCTAAGTCTATATTTTGACAGGTCATCCTGCGACCAGACATTCTGACTCCTTCTCACACTCATTCGACAAATGGTCATTCTTACTATTAAACACGCTCATCCCACACCTGGTTATTCCCTCTGTTCCCTGCAGCCATTCAGCAGTTGTTAAAGCTATGTGAATTACTAAATATCATTAAAAAAGTAAAAGCATTACAAAGTTGAACAAAACCTTACAAATAATGCAATTCATGTCTTTTTACGTTCAATAAATTCCAACACTTTCCACTGATAATACACGTCATGAGCTCAAGCCACTTCTCTAATGTAAAGGCACACATCTTTGTACACTTGCTGTTTAAACTTGTTTTTGTGTATATGTTTTCAATAAAACTAATATGCAGGTTTGTTGAAGGAAGTGCAATTGTACACAAGTTGGTATGAACAAAAAGCTTTACATCCCCCTCTTCTCCTATTCTCATCATAGTCTGTTTTGTGTATTGCTTTGAGTATTGTTAATTTTATTTTTTTAAATTTTGGGTCATTTTGCAGACGCTTTTATCCAAAGCGACTTACAAGGTGAACACAGGGTTAATCACAACATCCCTGGAGCAATGAGGGTTAAGGGTCTTGCTCAAGGACCCACATTGGTAACTTCAGTGGACCTGGGATTTGAACCCCCAACCTTCAGATTGACAGCCCAACACCCTAACCACTGAGCTACCACTCCCTTATTGTGCATTGCCTTTGGATGAAAACTGGTTGGTATATTTTACAATTCATTTATAACCTGTAACACTGTCAAGTTGTTGAGATTCCATTATTATTATGTCCACAGCAAATTAACTCTTAATCATTCATCTATGTTTCCATAGTGAAAATGATAGTGATGAATATGATTATGAATTTGTAGCCCGCATAATTTGCCAAAAGAAGTTTATTTCATTTTATTTTTTTTAAATAACTTTTATATTTATAGTTGACTTAAACTTTGCATACTGCTGTTTATTAAAATATTTTGAAGGTAGATATTAGAGCTCATATGTCTTATGGCTAATGTTTTGCTATGTTTATACCTAATAAAAGGTATTATATTTCTAAACATATATGATTTATGTTTTTTTGTCAGCATAATTTACATTAACAACACATTTGACACACCTTGGCCAATTGGTGTCCTTCTGCCCCATCCTTCCTAAAAAATTATCATTACAACAATGTTTGTGAAACATTCCTTTATTCCCCCTCTGTCCTCTTAAAAAAGTGCCCTGTCATGAGTGTATTTATCCTTTTTTTAAACTTGTTACATTCATTTTGTTTGATCATTCATTAGTTATATTGGATAAAGTTAAATATGTCTGTCAGCAGTGGATAGGACATTCCGTTCTAATAAATGATGGTTTTGGCTGAAAAATTTTGAATGAACAAATCTGAGCTTCAGCAGAAAAGCATGAATCCGTTTTATGAATCAGTTGCAGATGAGACAGTTTTAACAAGGTTTTGAAATACCGTAACTTTGTGACAGTTTGCGCCTTCAGAAAAATGACGGTTTCTGACGGTTTCTGAAAGCTGAGAAGCAGCTCTTAACAGCCAACATACAGTTATTACGGCAACTTTACTTCCGCTGCTGGTGAAAAAAATCTGTCTCCCTCACACACACAAAGAGCTTGGAAGCACAAACAGCGGACGGTAACTCAATCGTACGGTCCTGCTGCTGGAGGAGAGGTGGTCAGAGAAAGCTGCTCTCATTTGATCCGGAGCTACTGACAAAACATCCAGGGTTTTAGCCCCCAAAAGCCCAGGTCTAACGACGTACCTGATGTATTTATTAAAAGCACGATGGACGTAAGCGCTTAAGCAGAATTGTAGGTATTGGTCCTAATATATATTATGTTTGTTTTGGATGCAAAATTAATTAGATTAGATATGCTGCTGTTGCTTTACTCTATTGACTGCATGTAGGTCTTGAACAAAACATCATACATGTGATTTATTTGGTTTAGGTGCTTTCTTAAAGGAAATAAAATTATGTAACTACAGGCAAATTATTACACATTATCATTTTAGCATTAAGCAAAAATTACATTCTTTTTAAAGGGGCATTGTTGTAGGTAGGGCCAGTGGTCTGATTTTGGAACAAGGTCTGCTTATTATTATTTGTTTTTTAAACAATTACATGTGGTCTAGAGAGGACTAAGCTCATATCAAACAACTGGAAGGGAAACGTTACTGAGTAAAACAAAAGCTTTATGTGAGGACTGTTCTACCTCTTTAAGTAACTTTAATGTGATTCAAGTAACAATGGGATCTTTTCTTATTTTTTTTATTTTTATGACATTTTAATCCACTGCTTAAATGTTTAGCTGAGTCTGAAAACGTGTTCCATTTCTCTGTCAAATGCACACACTTGCTGATCTCTCTTGATCTATCTGACAGGCCTCATTTCCTCTCATGCAGGTTACAACAGATAGTTTAGATGACAGCTTCCCCCAGGCCACATCTTGCTGCTCATCAGCCTGCTGGGCCTCAGGTCTGTGGGCTAATTAATGACTGAAGAAATAAATAATGCACTACAATGTAGACTGTAGAGTGGAACTCTGTTTTGGATTTTATTTTTGGAGTGAATACTTCATCCTAACAAAAGCATGATGCTTTATTGGCTACTTATATTTACAGTTGTGAAACCTTTTGAATTTTCTATATTTCCGGACCTAAAACGTCATCAGATTTTCAAACAATTATCAAATGTAGATGAGGAGAACAGAATCAAATAACTGTAACAAAAATATTAGACTTGGTTTCTAATTGCATTGCATGGTTGTTACCATGCATGTACAGTCATATGCAAAAGTTTGGCCACCCCTATTAATCTTAATCATTTTAGTTCTAAATATTTGGGTGTTTGCAACAGCCATTTCGGTTTGATATATCTAATAACTGATGGACACAGTAATATTTTAGGATTGAAATGAGGTTTATTGTACAGTATATGACAGAACAGAAAATGTGCAATATGCATTAAACCAAAATTTGACAGGTGCAAAAGTATGGGTACCCTTATCATTTTATTGATTTGAACTACTTTACTTGACTTATTGAATCACAAAATTGGTTTGGTAACCTCATTGAGCTTTGAACTCCATAGCCAGGTGTATCCAATCATGAGTAAAGGTATTTAAGGTGGATAATTGCAAGTTGTTCTCCTATTTGAATCTCTTCTGAAGAGTGGCATCATGGGCTCCTCAAAACAACTCTCAAATGATCTAAAAACAAAGACTGTTCAACATAGTTGTTCAGGGGAAGGATACAAAAAGTTGTCTCAGAGATTTAACCTGTCAGTTTCCACTGTGAGGAACATAGTAAGGAAATAGAAGACCACAGGGACAGTTCTTGTTAAGCCCAGAAGGGGCAGGCCAAGAAAAATGTCAGAAAGGCAGAGGAGAAGAATGGTGAGAACAGTCAAGGACAATCCACAGACCACCTCCAATCATCTTGCTGCAGTGATGCAAAAGTGATGCAAAAGAAGCCGCAAGCACGCCACAAACAGAGTCACCTGAGGTATGCAAAAGCACATTTGGACAAGCCAGCTTCATTTTGGAAGAAGGTCCTGTGGACTGATGAAACAAAGATTGAGTTGTTTGGTCATACAAAAAGGCGTTATGCATGGCGTTAAAAAAAACTAATTTCAATCCTGAAATATTACTGTGTCCATCAGTTATTATATATATCAAACTGAAATGGCTGTTGCAAACACCCAAATATTTAGAACTAAAAATTATAAAATAGGGGTGCCCAAACTTTTGCATATGACTGTAGTAGTGTTACCTACCATGCACTGTTCCCACTGTGCTTAGCACCTGTTCCTTTTGATTTTTTTGCACATATAACTTAGCATTCCCAAAAGTGTGGCTGAGCATGCAGTGCCCCAGGATTCTAGTTAGTCGTAGGCTGCACTGTGCCATAAGACGTACTGTCCCCGCTAAACAGAAGAACAGAAAAACATGGCTCTCCCTCTCTCTCTCATATATATAAGATATATAAGATATATATAAGAGAGAGAGAGAGTGAGAGATTCTAATTCTCTCATTCTTGCACACACACACACACACACACATACACACACACACATACACACACACACACACATATATTGCTGTGTTTCACTGAGACTACCTTGTCTGGCAGTCTACACTAGTGATAATTACTCAGGCCGACAGTGTGACCCAGCACTGAGACATCTTTTCCCTTCTGTGCCTTCATGCTCTGAGTGTATTTATTAATCTCTAAATTGCTGTTACTGGTTATGCCAAAATATATTAAGCCATTAATCTTACTGTACATGCCCAAGCTAACTACCAATGAACAAGGAAGAACCCCTGTACCCTTCAGTTTTTCGTTTCTTTTAGATTATTTTGTTATATGTAAAGCTACAACTACTTTGTTTTACGTAAACCAGTTTGCTGATTTGTCAAACCAAACAAAACTTTTAAAGAAAGAAGTGAATTAATAAAATTATGCAATTACATCATGTAATTATAATACATCATGATGAGTAATTACTCATATTACTGCATACTGTTGGTATTACACTCAATTGCTAGGCAACTTGCATTTAAAACAATGTACTATTTATGTAAAATAAAAAAGTTAAAATAAAAATAGATTAAAATGGATTTTGAGGACATTAGATTTCAAAGGGCCCTTTAGACTTCCAACTGGCTGTAATCTATGTTTTGCATTTTAAAAGCTGTTTGTCAAATTTGTCCTCATGCCTTAACTGGTAGTTGATGACTATATCCCAGATGTAGACACGCACATTTGCAGCTCTTTCAGACCATTGTTTAGTGAATTCTAATATCTTTGTAACCCAAGAAGAGGATGGCACACTCTATTTCAACAAAAATCAATGAGCCTCTAGAATCTTCTTACATTATGTCTGCAATGGAAATGTGATCACAGCTAGAGAGGAGCCAAACTGCATCTTTAACAGCAAGGGAGGAAAGTGTGCTGAAAGCGGAGTGCTGAGCTCTCTGGAGGCCATGCTACCTTGCTTTGTCTCCGTGCCTCTACATCTGATTTTCTCAATTTAGTTATTGACTGGCATCTACAGCATGGCATCAACTTTTCATCACATAATTCTCTTGCTTTTTAACCAGGTTCCAACCCTTTAAAAAACAACCTTTAAAATTAGTTTTTGCTTTCATAATGTATAAACAATATTGACCAATACTTTAAGCACTCCACATGCAAGTGAGATAACTTCAAGTATTTTTTTTTCATAGAAAATGTCCAATACAGAATACTTGTAAAGACATTTCTTAACAATTCTGTCCACATTTTATGTCCCACTCTTAAGTTAAATAATTAAATATACATCAGATGTAACACACATTTACACAATTTTGTTATATGCAATAAAAATATGAAGTTTTATTTCCATAAACACACACACACACACACACACACATATACATACATATATATATATATATATATATATATATATATATATATATATATATATATATATATATATATATATATATATATATATATATATATATATATGTAAAGGAGATTTCATTGTTCTATTATTGTATTGTTCAACTAATGGGGTGTAGTACATCCTTAAGGTTCTTAACCCTCATTATTCCAGGGAGGCTGTAAGTTGGATAAAAGCATCTGCTAAATAAAAAAAAAAAAAACACAAATACACTTATAAAACTTTTAAAAATAAAAATAATATTACGGCAGGAATACAGTACAAATTGGAATAAAGCTTGGCTACCACTGTGTTTGATTCAAGCTGGCCAGTTAATATAATAGTGTCCTGCTGCAGCAACCACTAGAAGGACATTAGAAAACAAGGTTGTCTAGGAAACATTGTAGTAATTCTAGACCATTGTATACATAACAGACATTTAGTGTTTTACTGCATACTGTAAATCATTATTTTAAGACGGCCACTTTAAGACACCACTTCAAGACGGCATCTGTGCTGCACCTGAAGACAGTTTGCACACGGCCCTTTAAGACGGCTGCTAAGCCAAACTTCCACCCAGCTTCATAGACACACCTTTTCCAAGAGGCCAGAGTCAGTTCTTTGTATTAAAAGCAGACAACTACAGCAAACCAAGGGAGAAAGATGAGTGACAATGTACTGTAGCCAATACTAACTTCACAGTATTTATATTGACAGTCATAAAAGTTAACAGATTTAGATAGATCAAGATCTCTCGCTCACTTTTCTGCTCCGGCCTCTTTTTACTGCACATAGAAATAGAGATCATTACATATGGTAATGCTAAAGCAGGTTTTACTTGGTCGCTGTCTACCGCTCACTGACTACATGCCCTAGCACCCCTTTCACCTGTGTGTCTCTCACCCAATTTCAACCTTAAAAGTCTCTGGTGTAGATAGCAACTTCCTGAATCAGAAGTGGGCCCAAGTATTGGCTTCATAAAGCTTACCTTCCCACTGCATGTCTTCTCTGAGGACATTTAGTATTGGTTTAATGACTTCTTTCCTGACCTAACACTCATTTTATTTCTAAAACAGTTATTTGTTAAAAAGATGCATCTTTAGTAGTTTCTTAAAAAGCCAAGTGACTCTGCCTTACAAAGAGAGTTGGGAAGATCGTTCCACCATTTTGCAATGTTAAACGCCACTGAGAATTTCCCCCTCTGTGAGGTGGAATCACCAAGAGGCAATCATCACTGGAGCAAAGTTAACGAGCTGGAGTGTATTTTGAAAAGATAGAGTGAAGGTGAAGTGAGGGGGAAGATCCAGAAATGGTCCTGTAGGCCAGAGTCAGTGACTTGTACTGAATGCGAGCAGCTACAGGGAGCAAATGGAGAGAAATAAGTAGTGGAGTAACATGAGTAACAAACATTATACAAACGCTTTATAATAATGAAGCCAGGATAGGATGAGGGCTTGAACTAACAGCTGGGAAGCATGTTCAGTCAGGAAAGGTCTGATCTTCTGTATGTTGTAAAGAAGGAATCCTTCTTTAAAACGGGCAGTTTTGATTACTTGATCAGAGAGTTTAAGGTGGGAGTCTATTGTGAAACCAAGGTCGCGGACCGAATCGGTTGGAGAGATTGTGGAGCCATCAATTTGGAAGCTCAGGTCATGCTGGATTGAGGGTTTAGCTAGGATTATGAGAAGTTCTGTTTTTGCTAAATTTAATTAGCGATGAACAGCCGTCATCCAAACTGATATGTCAGTGAGACAGGCAGATATCCGATTTGAGATTGTGGTGTCATCAGGGGCAAAAGACAAATGAAGCTGAGTGTCATCAGCATAGCAGTGGTAAGAGAAACCATGCGCCTGAATGACTGTGCTCAGTGATGTCATGTATAGTGAAAAGAGGGGAGGACCACGTATAGAGCCCTGAGGAACACCAGTGAGTACATGGTGAGAGTTAGAGATCTCCCCATTCCATGACACTTTGAAGGTCCTTCCTGTTAGATAGGATCGAAACCATTCAAGTGTCGTACCAGAAAAACCTAATTCAAATATAGTGGACAGTAGAATCTGATGATTTATTATATCAAAATCTGCAGAAAGGTCTAGCAGAATGAGGACAGATGATTGAGAGTTAGCTTTGACAGATTTAAGTGCATCAATCACAGAAAGCAATGATGTCTTGCTGGAGTGACCACACCTAAAACCAGACTGATTGGGATCAAAGAGTTTATTCTGATTAAGAAACCTGGAGACCTGTGTAGATACCACCCGTTCAAGTGTTTTAGACAGGAAAGGTAAAAGTGATACAGGTCTGTAGTTCTCGACCAAATTTGGGTTGAGGGTTGGCTTTTTGACCAGAGGTTTTACTATAACCTGTTTGAAACAATCAGGAAAAGTACCAGTCATGAGGGAGCAGTTGATGATGTGTGTAAGTGCTGCTGTGATAGAGGAGGCAATGGATTGAAGAAGGTGAGATGGGATGGAATCAAGGGGGCAAGTAGTTGTGTTGCTGATAAGAAGTATTTTGCAGATGTCAGATTCTGAGACAGGGGAGAAGGAGGAGAAGGTTGATTGGCTGGATGTGTGAGGTGTAGTGTTGTGGAAATGGGATGTATGAAAAAGTTTGCTGATGCC
Organism: Corydoras sp. C115; assembly: GCA_019802505.1. NCBI lineage: Eukaryota > Metazoa > Chordata > Actinopteri > Siluriformes > Callichthyidae > Corydoras > Corydoras sp. C115. The sequence continues at coordinate 653,712 of JAFMOC010000025.1, read as the reverse complement.
CTCAATATTTTCTGTGAAGAAGGTTACAAAGACATCAGCTGACAGAGAGGTGTTGGGAGGGGGAGAAGGAGGAGTGAGGATGGCATGTGAGGACTGGTATGTTTATAAATTTGAAGACAGATTAGACTTACGCCATTTTCTTTCAGTGAATCGAAGAGTAGTGTGTTGTTTCCGAGGCACCTCTGTGAGCCAGGGATTGGACAAAGAACTTTGTGTTTTCCTGGTGGATATTCGACAGACCTGGTCAAGACAGGAAGCAGAATGTGCTTAATGCAGTGTTATTGTCAAGGGTTGAGAAGATCCATGGAAGGACATCTGTAACCAAGTCAGCAAAATATGTATTAGAGAGAGAGCTAAGATTACGACGTACCTAAGTGGTTTTACTGATTATCAAGGGAGGTGGTGGAAGAGAAATAGAGAACTGCATGAAAACCACCAGGAAAACACACAGTTCTCCGTCCAGTCCCTGGCTCACAGAGACGCTTCGGAAGCAACACACTTCTCTTCGATCCACCGAAAGAAAATTGCGTAAGTCTAGTCTGTCTTCAGATTTAGAAACATACCAGTCCTCAATCACCATTTTCTCGAAGGATGTAACTGCTGCTAAATCCTTGTTCTTCCAGTCCAAGGTAACATGCATCTCAGAAAGGCTGGACCTTATTCAGTACCTTCAAATATCTACTAACTCCTCCCTCTCCCGCTCACAACACCTCTCTGTCAGCTGATGTTTTTTCAACCTTTTTTAGAGAAAAGATCAAGGGCATCAGCAAACTCATTCATACTCACTATTTCCACAACACTCATCTCACACATCCAGCCAACCAACACTCTCCTCCATCTCCCCTGTCGCAGAATCTGACATCTACAAAATTCTTCTTGCCAATAACCCAACTATTTGCCTCCTTGATTCCATCTCATCCCACCTTCTTCAATCCATTGCCTCATCCATCACACCAGCACTCACACAGATCATTAACTCCTCTCTCATGACTGGTACTTTTCCAAATTGTTTCAAACAGGCCATAGTCAAACCATTAAAGCTTGGCACACCAAAACTACTCAAAAAGCCTGCGTTCAACCCAAATTTGGTCGAGATCTACAGACCTGTTTCACTTTTACCTGTCCGGTCTAAAACACTTGAACAGGTGGTATCTACACAGGTCTCCAATTTTCTTAATCAGAATAATCTCCTTGATCCCAATCAGTCCGGTTTTAGGTGTGGTCATTCCACGGAGACAGCATTGCTCTCTGTAATTGACTCACTTAAATCTGCCAAAGCTAAAGCTCAATCCTCTGTTCTCATTCTGCTAGACATTTCAGCAGCATTTGATACAGTAAATCATCAGATTATACTGTCCACTCTATCTGAATTAGGCTTTTCTGATACGACTGTAGGACCCTCTTAAAAATGTCCTGTAAATTGTGTTGTGTATATAACGGGTTAAAGAACTCGATTTCCCATCACCTTTTGCGGTTTTGGCGCCCGATATAGTATGCTTTCCCGCCATTCCAGTATGAGCGCGAAGCGACGGGAAGAACGATAGTGGGAGGAGCAAGTGGAGTGAGTGTCCGGACTCGAGAGAGTGGCGCGTATAGTCATTGAGAGCTGTTTGTTTCTTTGCTCTTTTTGGGTTTTGCATTAGTCCACGGCGGCGCAGTTTTAGTTTCTTTTAGGTCGCGGAATAGTTTTGTGCGACTGTTCATCCGCATCGTCATGTTCTGGGACTAGAGAGAACTGTGAGTGTGGAGTGCATGCTGTGGGGAGACCACCTGTTGAATGGACTTCGCCGCGTGTTGAGCTGCATCGGACCCACGCATCTGAACACACGTTCAGCTTTGAGCCTGGTTAATCTACGCTGTCGTGTTGGAGCTGGGAACGCTTTAACACTTCGTCCACGTGCTTGTCAGGATTCGTGAGTATCGGTTCGCCTGACTCGGTTGACTCTTCGAACCATTTTTTTTTGTGCACCAACGAATGGGCCCCAACGATAAAAGCGCTTAATTTGACTATTCAACTGAACTGTTTATTCTGGATACACATTTTTTTCCTATTTCTTTTAAAAGGGTTATTTACACAAACTATTGTGGTTGATTGGTTATTTCCGTGTTATATTCTACGGGATTGTTTATTGAGACCCCAGTAAATATTCATATTAAATATTAGCTTAAGTAACTAAGATTGATTTATTGTCATCATTATTTGTTTGAGATGTATGCCCCCTAAATTCTATTGGGCGCCTTTAGGGAGGTGTTACATTTTTGGAGGCACCGCTGGGATTTCTTTTCCTAAAAAATATATATATATATGAATATAAAAAATTTTTTTTTGTCTATGTACAATTTTTCTACTCATTCTTCAGAAAGTGTTTATACCACTTTAATGTTTAGTACTGCTAGTATGGATCTTGGGCAAGCTGTTGAGTGGAGTAGACAGGAGAACATCCTTGTTAATAATGCCCTTGTGCTGGGTAAAGTCCCCTATGGAACAACAGATGAGGTTATTTTACGAGTGTTAGGAACGGTCAAGGCTTTTGGGCGTACTAGGATAAGGGGTCGTCGTGCAGATTCCACAGGTAAACAGGCCTTTATTCTAGTAGAGAACAGTACCATTTTGGAACAACATACACTGCCTTCTGAGGTTGGGATTCAGGAGGAAGTAGGCCCCTGGCCGGTACATCTTGTGAGCAGTTTAGGAGCTATGGACTCCAGCTATGGGGATGAGGTTTTTCATTCAAAGCTGTATACATTACTAAATCAGGAAGGAATATCTATGGAAGATGTAATGAACTTTGCTAGGGAAAGGCACCACCCTAGAGCTGATCTTAGTGCCGACTTGGTGAGCGCCATAGGCAGACTGATTGACAAATGTAGTCAAGCATCCCCTGATGGGATCAGCTACAGAAAATTAAGGTTATTCTCAGGCTTTAGACCTGTACCCCCAGGTGAGGAGGAGTATGAAATATGGGCGGAGCAAGCTACTCAGATGGTCAGTGAATGGCAGTGTAATGAGGCTGCAAAGAAACAGCGCATTGTAGAAAGCGTAAGGGGGCCAGCTGCTGATATTATTAGGTTTCTAAAGGTTAGTAACCCTTCTGCTACAGTTGCAGACTACTTGGCTGCTCTGGATACCGCTTATGGCACTACCGAGAGTGGAACCGATTTAATGGCAAAATTTAGGCACACGTATCAAGAAAAAGGGGAAAAGCTCTCCACCTACCTTTATCGGCTGGATAAACTTCTCCACCAAGCTCTGTCTAAAAAAGGGATTGAAGCTGCAGACTTGAATAAAGCACGGATGGAGCAGTTAGTGAAGGGTTCTCTGATTGGCGATATGGTTGCTCTCCGTGTTCGACTCACCCATGCTCTGCGAGAACCACGTTCCTTTTCACAACTACTACGGGAAATTAGAGAAGAAGAGGAATGGATACAATCTAGAGAAACTGTCAGAGCCGGGGTTGCTACCACCACAGCCTCTAAATTCACCCAGGCAGCTGAAATTGATAGTTTGAAGAAAGAAGTCAATGAGTTGTCAGGTCAGCTCACTCAACTTTTAAATGTGGCTACAGTGAGGTCAAGACCAAGTGGGTCCGCTGGGTCCACCGAGATGGTTCCACCAAATGAGCGTGAACTAGTTGATCCAGAGAAGTCTCAACCCAAGATGACAGGCATTTTCTGCTATCGGTGTGGAGTGGATGGACACACCAAACGGGAATGTAAAGGTGTTGAAGATTTGAAAAAGGTGAACCGGAAGCTAATTGCTCGGATGAAGGGAAACTTCCCTGGGGCTCTGTGAAGGAACGGCATCGGGCTCCAATTAAAACACGTTCCACCCAATGTTCATCTGCATGTGAGGGCTCCAAGATACCTAAGGGGTTAGTGGGTCCCACCTCTGAGGTACCTGTTCTGATTGAGGGAATCTATGGTAGGGCCCTTTTAGATAGCGGTTCTCAGGTCACTATATTGTACAAAAGTTTTTATGATGCTCATTTGACCCATATGCCTATAGAGCCAGTAGAAAATTTGGAAATATGGGGTCTAAGTTCTCACAAGTATCCTTACGATGGATATCTGTCTCTCAGACTTGAGTTTACTGGGGGGATTGCAGGGGTGCAGGAGACAATAGACACCTTAGTGTTAGTGTGCCCTGATCCTGTCTCAAACTCACCTGTAGCTATGTTGGTGGGAACTAACACAGAAATTGTAAGGAAGCTTTTTAATTCGTGTAGAACTCAGGGTGGAGAACAGTTTTTAAGTACTATGAAAATACACCCCATGATCAGAAAAGCTTATGAGTGCTTAAAAGATACTGTGGCTGAGTTAGATGAAACAGAGAAAAAAGGAACTGTTTGGTTTGTACAGCCCAAGGCCATCATTTTACAGCCTCGCCAAGTTGCTCGAGTGGCTGGCATGCCCAAATTACCTGGTGACCTGACCCACTCACTCCTACTAGTAGAGCAGCAAGACGATGCTATTATCTCAGCACAAGTACGAGTGAGACCAGAGGTTCACTCTGCATCTGATCTGTCACAGAAGCGTGTTGTTGTAACAGTGAGAAATGTTTCCAGTAAACCTGTGGTTCTGAGAAGAGGGACACCACTTGCCAGTGTATGTCCTGTCACTATGGTCCAGCCGCTAAAGTCTCCTATCCCTAAAACAACCACTACCTTGGCTCCCAGCTCTTTTAATTTTGGTGAATCCCCTATGCCAGAAGCGGCAAAGCAACGTCTCTGTGCGAAGATGCTGGAGAGAAAGGAAGTGTTCTCTTGTCATGAATGGGATGTGGGTTGCTCAAAGAGTACGAAGCATGAGATCCGATTGACTGATTCAAAGCCTTTCAGAGAAAGATCTCGTCGTTTGGCTCCCGCTGATATAGAGGATGTGCGCAAACATCTACAGGAGCTTAAGGAGAATGGCATCATTTCTGACTCAAGAAGTCCCTATGCATCTCCAATCGTAGTTGTTAGGAAAAAGTCAGGAAAAGTCAGAATGTGTGTCGACTACCGGACTTTGAATCAACGAACTATTCCTGATCAGTATACAGTCCCAAGAATCGAAGATGCTCTTCATAGTTTGTCTGGAAGCAAGTGGTTCACCGTTCTAGACCTGAGGAGTGGGTACTACCAAATCCCTATGAGTGAAACTGACAAAGAAAAGACAGCTTTCATCTGTCCACTGGGATTTTATAAGTTTGAGCGTATGCCACAGGGAATCTCTGGAGCACCTGCCACTTTCCAGAGGGTTATGGAGCGAACTGTTGGAGACATGAATTTCCTGGAGGTGTTGGTGTACCTGGACGACTTAATCATTTTCGGAAAAACGCTAGAAGAGCATGAGGAGAGACTTTTAAAAGTTCTTGACCGGTTGAAGGAGGAAGGTTTGAAACTGTCACTGGATAAATGTCAGTTTGGGAGGACTTCAGTTACCTACGTTGGTCACATTGTGTCCCAAGAGGGTGTAGCCACGGATCCATCTAAGATTGAAGCTGTTTCAGCATGGCCAAAGCCTCAGACTCTGTCAGAGCTCCGATCGTTTCTGGGGTTTTGTGGTTATTACCGTCGCTTTGTAAAGGACTTCTCGAGAATATGCCGTCCCCTTAATGAACTACTTCAGGGAACTTCTCACTCTAGGTCCAAGTCCCATGCTGGCCAGCCCACGAAGAGTAAAGTTCATGTTCGGGACTCTGAGCCATTTGGTTCCAGATGGACTGGGGAGTGTGATTCCGCATTTAAAGAGCTAAAGGCCAAGTTAACGCAGACTCCGGTGCTCGCATTTGCCGACACCCAAAAGCCCTATATATTGCATGTTGATGCTAGCCTAGATGGGTTGGGTGGGGTTTTGTATCAGGAGCATGATGACAAACTGCGACCTGTTGCCTTCATTAGTAGAAGTTTGTCACCATCGGAGAAACGATATCCTGCCCATAAACTTGAGTTTTTAGCTTTAAAATGGGCTGTAGTAGACAAACTACATGATTACCTCTACGGCGTCCCATTCGAAGTCAGAACTGACAATAACCCTTTGACATACATCCTGACATCTGCAAAACTTGATGCTACAGGACACAGGTGGTTGTCGGCTTTGTCTACCTATGATTTTGGACTAAAATACAGGCCCGGGCAGAAGAATATAGATGCAGACTCTTTGTCCCGGCGACCACATGAGAGTCTTTCTGTGGACGATGAATGGCAAGAGATTTCAGCTCCTGGAGTGCGTGCAATGTGCCAAGGACTGTACATTGGCCATGGGATGAGGGCTCAACAAAGTTGTTTTGTGAATCAGTTGGGAGCACATCTGACAGCCATACCCAAGGTTTATTGTCAGAGTACTGGAGTGGGATTGGAGAAATTGCCTACCTATAGTAAAGAGGAAATCCAGGATGCTCAGCAAAGTGACCCTTTAATTGGTGAAGTTTGGCGGGCTTTTAGACAGGGTAGACCTGTCACAAGTGTCCAGACTAAACACCCCAGTATTAGAATTCTGAAGAGGGAATGGGGGAGACTGTCTCTTGAGCAGGGGCTGTTGTACCGGACCATTAAGCTGGCTGACCGCAGAAACAAAAGACAGCTGCTGCTTCCCCAGAAATTCCATAGCACTGTTTTAATGTTTTTGCATGACGAGAGTGGTCATCTGGGTTTTGATAAAACCTATGCTCTGGTACGGGACCGATTTTTCTGGCCTCGCATGAAGTGTGATGTGGAAGCATATTGTCAGTCCTGTGATCGGTGCATTAAGAGGAAAACACTTCCTCATAGAGCTGCTCCCTTGTCCCATCTTAGTAGTTCGGGACCCCTGGATCTTGTATGTATTGATTTTCTGACAATTGAGCCAGATTCTCAAAATATTGGCAATGTATTGGTGGTGACCGATCATTTTACAAGGTATGCCCAAGCTTTTCCCACCAAGGATCAGAGAGCTGTGACGGTGGCAAGAACATTGTGGGAGAAATATTTCATTCATTATGGCCTGCCCACCCGGATTCACTCTGACCAGGGGAGAGACTTCGAAAGCAATTTAATCCATGAGATGTTGACGATGCTGGGAGTGCAGAAGTCAAGAACTTCACCATATCATCCACAAGGGGATCCACAGCCAGAACGGTTTAATCGTACCTTGCTAGATATGCTAGGAACTCTGAGCTCACAGCAAAAGTCAAAATGGAGCCAGCACATTACTTACCTTGTGCATGCTTATAACTGCACCCCAAATGAAGCTACTGGTTTCTCTCCATACTATCTTCTATTTGGTCGTGAGGCTAGATTGCCCATTGATGTATGTTTTGGGATTTCAGTTGAAGGGTCCTCAACAGCATCTCACCTGAAGTATGTGTCCCGGATGCAAGAGGAACTGAACCAGGCTTACCAGTTAGCTCAAGCTACATCTAACAAGATGAATCAGAATAATAAGCAGCGCTATGACCAAGTCCGCTATCACTGTCTGGGCCCAGGGGACCGAGTCCTCATTAGAAATCTGGGCCTGAAAGGAAAACAGAAACTTGCTGATCGGTGGGGTCCAAATCCTTATGTGATGGAGAGTAAACTGCATGATCTGCCTGTCTATCGGCTAAGGCCTACAAATGGTGTGGGGCCCACAAAGGTAATGCACCGTAATCATCTTTTACCTCTCGGTCAGGAAGTAAGATTAAATCCAGAAGCTGATTCCAGTCCATTTCCTTCACAAAGAGTACTCAGGCAGCGAAAGGTGAAGGTCCCAGAATCAGCCCTTGATCCAAGGCCATCTGAGGCTAGTGAAAATTCTGAGTGTGCCATACAGTATCTGTCTGATAGTGAATCTGAAGATGGGTGTTACACTGAGAATACTGTACAGCTTACCCCAACAGAGGAGGGGCTATCAGGAGAGCCAAGAGTAGAGGCTGACAATTTACTTCCTGATAATGTTACTGTTCCTTTAAGGTGTGACCTTCCATTCACTGTACCTGAAGCCTTAGTTCCTGCACCTGTTCAGCCTGAGCTTAGGACAGACCTTAGTGCACATGGTACTAAGGTAACCAAAGAACTGAGAAGGTCCGGTAGGAGTAGAAGGCCTGCTGAGCGTTTAACCTATGATAGGCTGGGTGAGTCTACACGAAAACCAGTGGATACTAAACAATGCATTGTTAAATCGCCCATAAAGGAGAGTTGTAACGCTAAGGGAAATGCATATCGGTACCATGCCTGGTGGTGTAATGCGCAAGCTTTATGCATGGTTTGTATTAACACCCCAGTGATCTTGTCCTATCCAAGTCCTGTGACCTAATTTTATTGAAAGTGTGTAACGAGTAGGATTTCTATTTCTTCTCTGAGACATGTGAGCCCGCATGGGACATGCTGGTTTTTCAGTGGGGGGAGAATGTAGGACCCTCTTAAAAATGTCCTGTAAATTGTGTTGTGTATATAACGGGTTAAAGAACTCGATTTCCCATCACCTTTTGCGGTTTTGGCGCCCGATATAGTATGCTTTCCCGCCATTCCAGTATGAGCGCGAAGCGACGGGAAGAACGATAGTGGGAGGAGCAAGTGGAGTGAGTGTCCGGACTCGAGAGAGTTGCGCGTATAGCCATTGAGAGCTGTTTGTTTCTTTGCTCTTTCGGGTTTTGCATTAGTCCACGGCGGCGCAGTTTTAGTTTCTTTTAGGTCGCGGAATAGTTTTGTGCGGCTGTTCATCCGCATCGTCACGTTCTGGGACTAGAGAGAACTGTGAGTGTGGAGTGCATGCTGTGGGGAGACCACCTGTTGAATGGACTTCGCCGCGTGTTGAGCTGCATTGGACCCACGCATCTGAACACACGTTCAGCTTTGAGCCTGGTTAATCTACGCTGTCGTGTTGGAGCTGGGAACGCTTTAACACTTCGTCCACGTGCTTGTCAGGATTCGTGAGTATCGGTTCGCCTGACTCGGTTGACTCTTCGAACCATTTTTTTTTGTGTACCAACAAATGGGCCCCAACGATAAAAGCGCTTAATTTGACTATTCAACTGAACTGTTTATTCTGGATACACATTTTTTTCCTATTTCTTTTAAAAGGGTTATTTACACAAACTATTGTTGTTTGATTGGTTATTTCCGTGTTATATTCTATGGGATTGTTTATTGAGACCCCAGTAAATATTCATATTAAATATTAGCTTAAGTAACTAAGATTGATTTATTGTCATCATTATTTGTTTGAGATGTATGCCCCCTAAATTCTATTGGGCGCCTTTAGGGAGGTGTTACACGACACTTGAATGGTTTCGATCCTATATGGCAGGAAGAACCTTTAAAGTGTCATGGAATGGGGAGATCTCTAACTCTTACCAAGTACACACTGGTGTGCCTCAGGGCTCTATACTTGGTCCTCTCCTCTTTTCACTATACATGACATCACTGAGCACAGTCATTCAGGCGCATGGTTTCTCTTACCACTGCTATGCTGATGACACTCAGCTTCATCTGTCTTTTGCCCCTGATGACACCGCAATCTCAAATCGGATATCTGCCTGTCTCACCTACATATCTGTTTGGATGAAGGCCCTTCATCTCAAATAAAAAAAAAAAAAAAAAGAGATTCTTATTATCCCAGCTAAACCCTCAATCCATCACGACCTGACCTTCCAAATTGACGGCTCCACAATCTCCCAAACCGATTCGGTCCGGAACCTGGGTTTCACAATAGACTCCCACCTTAAACTCTCTGATCATGTTATCAAAACTGCCCGTTCCTGCAGATTCCTTCTTTACAACAGAAGGAAGATCAGACCCTTCTTGATTGAACATGCTACCCAACTGCTAGTTCAAGCCCTAGTCCTATCCCTGCTTGATTATTGTAATGCGCTACTTGCCAGTATCCCAGCTTCCACAATCAGACCTCTTCAACTAATTCAAAACTCTGCAGACTTGTGTTTAACCAGCCCAAGAGAACTCATGTCGCTCCATTACTCATTTCCCTCCATTGGCTCCCTGTAGCTGCTCGCATTCAGTACAAATCACTGACTCTGGCCTACAGAACCATTTCTGGATCTTCCCGCTCCTATCTTTTCAAAATACACTCCGACTCATTCACGTCGCTCCAGTGATGATTGCCGCATGGCGATTCCACCTCACCGAGGAGCTAATTCTCACTCCGTGGCATTCACCACTGCAAAATGGTGGAGCGATCTTCCCAACTCTGTCCGTAAGGCAGAATCACTAAGCAGTTTTAAGAAATTACTGAAGACGCATCTTTTTAACAAATACCTGTTGTAAAAAAAAGGGGGGGGCACAGTATCAAATAACAATCAGGTTTGATGATTTTACATTGTAGTTGGTTTTCTGCATAACTTCTGACTTGTAATGTTCTCATTTGTAAGTCGCTTTGGATAAAAGCGTCTACTAAATGACTAAATGTATTGTAAATGTAAAAGTGATCTGATTCATGAAGCGGAGTGATGTGTAGGTCAAATAAAGTTATTACAGTCTTTAATTATTATCCAGTAGTTTATTATAATATGCTAGATCAGTACACTAACATTCATTCATTCATTATGTCCCGCTTTATCCTCTATTAGGATCACGGTGGGGTTCCCCATGCCCATCCAGGTAAGAATATCTCGGGCGTTGGGCAGATAGACCCAGGACAGGGCGCCAATCCATCACTGGGCACACACTCACTCACACAGACACACTCTATATGGGGCAATTTTGAGAATTCAATTGACTTGATCCAAGTTTTTGGACTGTGGTAGGAAACCGGAGAACCCGGAGGAAACCCACGCAGACACGGGGAGAACATGGAAACTCCACCCAGATGGGGATTCGAACTGGGAATCCCTAGCGCTGAGAGGCGAACGTGCTAACCACTAAGCCACCGTGCCGCCAGTACACTAACAATGAGTGTATTTTATCCCTTATTCTAACAACAAAGCATTAATAGCATATTCAGTTTTGCAGTTTTACACCGGATGACTGCCCAAGGGCCAGTGCCAGCAAGAGCTTGCACCAGAATTGAGTTCTCATTTTACTACCTCACCTAGGGAATGACAAAGTGTGGTGGTAAAATGCTAACAGTCCAAAGCACCTATGATTGCGTACTCAACAGTCTCCGCCACTGGTCCCACCATTTCTAATTGTGTTGTTTTAGTTTAGGTGCCTCATGAGGTCTCACGTCTAAATTCTGTCTGCTACTCAATTACAATTGTGATAACAAACAATGATTTTACAGTGACCACCTCAATCTACTTTTAATCACTATAAGTGGGATCATTTAAAACAGGGGTACCCACACTTTTCTGGCCCGAGATCTACTTTTCCATTGGACAGGTCATCGAGATCTACCAGGGTTAATCATTTTTTTAGGCTTTTATATTGAAACCTGTTTACACACATCATGTTAGTATTGTATTAAATGTAAATAATTACATTTATTATAAAATGTCTAGGGCGGCACGGTGGCTTAGTGGTTAGCATGTTCACCTCTCAGTGTAAGGGAATCTCGTTTCGAATCCCAATCTTCTTGGAGTTTCCATGTTCTCCCTGTGTCCGCGTGGGTTACCTCTGTTCTCCGGTTCTCACACACTGTCCAAAAACATGGATCAAGTCGATTGAATTCTCCAAATTGCCCCATATAGAGTGTGTGTGTGTGTGTGTGAGTGTGTGCCCAGTGATAGATTGCCCCCCTGTCCTGGGTGTATCTGCCCAGCACCTGAAACACTCTCCCCTGGATGGGCAAGGGTACCCCACCGCAACCCTAATAGAGAATAAAGCGAAAGATAATGGATGGATAGATGGATGTTAGTATTGTCGAATCAGCATAGAAAAGACGGCTTCAGATTGCCATTTTCACAGAAATTGCAAATAGCATGGCGAAAACTTGGTTTTAGTACACCCAAATGACCAAACACAATGGAAGTGCAATGGCTACTTGGCAAATCAAGCAAAGGCATTTTGAGTTTGACGTTGCAAAAAAATATTCAACCCCCTACTCTAAATGAAAGTGGTATTTTAATTCTTTTGGAGCGACGTCGTTCACTCATCTTGTCAGTCAAATAAAGTGCAAAAACACAAATAGAAACTATCTAATGTAGATGATTCTCGAGGCAGTGCTTCGGATTTAGGCACGGAGACGTGCCGGTTTTGGGAACAGCGAGGGAGACGGGGGGGGGGGGGGGGGGGCAGACTGCTCGCTTGTAGAGATTGCAATTCAGAATGAATCACATTGTGTGTGAATGTGTGTGCACGCGTGTGTAAAAGTGCTTCCGATACTGTGCTGTAAAAAAAAGCACTGATACATGATTTTTTTCTTTCAAACCTCCATCGCGATCTACCTGACACCCCTTCGATGGATCGACGTATTGAGCACCTCTGATTTAGAATATCAAATTCTTTTGGACTAATAATATTTGAAACCTTGCCCTGTATGTCACAGTGATGACCAATCAGTTTTGTTTTCAAGGCTCAGAAATCTTTTTCACAAGAATGACCAGAATTTAACTATTTAACCAGTTAACTATTGCTAATCATTGTTGAGCTTACAATTGTAAAGGTTTTAAAGCTGGATCTGTCCAATGTACCATTCTTTTGATGTGTATTTAAAATGTCCACAGTCATCAGATTTTTTTTACTTAATAAAGCATTTAATTGAGCCTCTATAGGATGTGGTAGAAAAAGTGATTTTGCTATAAATTTGCAGAAACTACATGATCGTAGTATACTAACATGGACCAAATATTTTTTATGAAAAAAGTCTCAATTACCATATTAAATTTATGCTATGAATAATAAAAGCTTTTCTGAAGGCAAAAAAGAGGGAGTGGTAGCTCAGCAGTTAGGGTGTTGGGCTATCAATCTTAAGGTTGGCGGTTCAAATCCCAGGTCCACTGAAATTACCAATGTGGGTCCTTGAGCAAGACCCTTCATTGCTCCAGGGATGTTGTGATTAACCCTGTGCTCACCTTGTATGTCGCTTTGGATAAAAGTGTCTGCTAAATGACCAAATGTAATGTAAGGCAAAAAGTCCAACCTCATGCAACAAAATCTACCTTACAAAGTTGCCTGACTGTAGCCTATTATGACAATGATTACATCTGGATCCAAGAAAGTTCTCCTTTAGTTAATTTTGCTACTGTTTTAGTTACTGTTTTACAATTTCACAATTTTACACCAAATGAGAAAAGCACTGCAGTAATGATGCCAAAACAAATCCACTTTAAGCCAATGAGCAGTCTTTTGTTAGCAGCAATATGTGGGAGTGACTACATTGTCCTCTGCAATTTTAGTCTTATCGTTGTCTCAAACCATTTTACATGTTTTTGTTTTTCCAGCTGCATCTTGTTTTTCTTGGCACAGTATAATAGTGGTTCTGGATGTGTGTGTGTGTGTTGGTGTGTGTGTGTGTGTAGGTGTGTGTGTGTGTGTGTGTGTGTGTGTGTATTTATTTGTTTATTTGTGTGTGCATGCAGGGGGTGTTAGAGTGCCAGCTCAAAACTAGATACAAAACTGTATACATTTAAAATGTATTACCTGCAATCATCTATGCCAACATAATTTATTCACAAACTTATTTAGAAGGTGTTTGGAAATCAATATCAGTATGACAAAACTATTTATTTTCAATTTCTAATTTTCCAGCCTAAAAATTAGGAGGGGTAAAAAATTAAAGCTTGGCTGCAACCTATCTTGTTTCACTCTGCAGACACAGTTTCATCAGAATGGTGACAAAAGGTAATTTATCTGCAATAAAGTCATTCAGCCCACTACACCTATATCCTCATCCTCCCTTTTTAGGCTCCACAGCAGTGTCAAATTGGGGAAAACTTTATGGGAAGGGAAAACTATATTATTGTTTTTTTAAGGATGCTACTAATAAACTGCTTCAAAAACCAGTTTGGACAATGTGTGACATGAAAGAGGGTTTAAAGCATGCTGCTTTCTTTTCAAAATAATTATAAAAAAAATTTCCATTAACATTTTTAGTAAAATGTTTTATACTTTGCCAAATAAAATATCTTGCTTCGCATTTAATAAACAGGCCTTATTTTATTATAATTATTATAAACATAGAATACTATGAAGCCCCTAAAGAAATTATAAACTGTCATACTCACATATGGCATGAATTATTTACCATAAACCAGTCACAACCACATGTTCCTTGCAAATGAGTCCGAAGAGTTGTTTAGGAACCAAGGACCAATCATGGAACTAGCAGGTACATTTGTTTTTACGAAAATAAATTTTTAAATGCATTGCTGAGGAAAAAGTATTTTGGAGTTACTGCACCGCATGTGTACAGGCCTATTGCATATTGGAATAATATATTCTGGTGAAGATTAAACTATATTTGAACTAAAATTACACATCACATACCATGTTTGGAGGAGATATGATACTGCACATCACCTTAAAATCACAAATCTCAAGTGATTCCAGAAAAAAAACTTCTAGAATGGACTTGAATCCAAATCTATGCATAGGAATGAGGATCACCGCACATAATTTCAAGATTTGACAACAGTTTGTGTGGTAGAATGGTCCGAAATTACACATGAACAATGTAAGTGACTAGTTTCTCCACACAGAAACCAAAAGAAGCTGTCATTACCAGAGTGTTCTAATAAGTATTAAATAAGTTTCAGTAAGCATGTTTTTTGCTGTGTGATTACATTATTACAAATAACTTTTTAATAACCTAATTAAAAATATATCTACTACTTAAATATAATATTTAATACATACTATGTAAGACACTTACCTGCTGCACCCCGTGGTTCAGTGTCCCAATGCCCCATGGATCCAGAGGCCTACTTCCTGGGTTTTTTGCCGGGCGACGCGCCGGTGTTCATTTTTTTGTTTCCAGATTGTGGATTTCATTTTCTCCTATTTTTGGCCTAACGAAACTGTTCAATAAAGCACCGTTTCTTTCAATCGGAGATTTGGACTGTTCTCTGGGTTCAGGACACCATGACAGAATCCAACGCCACACCTCCCAATACGGGAACACCAGAGGCACTTTTGCTGGAACTGGGCCAAAGGCTGGGTGAGCTACATCAGGAATTCCTGGGCATGTCTACCACCATGCACGCAATTCTTTCACGCCAGTATTCCCAGGAACATGCTATGCTGTCTCTCCAGAGCCAAGCCCCAGTGAGCACGTCTGCTCCCGTGCCACCGCCGAGCCCCAGAACTGGTTCTCCCTACTCCTTACATCTCACAGAGCCAGAGTGTTACAAAGGGTCATCTGAGACATGCAGCACCTTCCTGTTCCACTGCGATCTTTATCTGGCCAATCGATCTCCTATGTCAGATGTGCACAAGATAATTTTTATTATGTCCCGTTTGGTGGGCAGAGCTGGTAAGTGGGCCGCCGCTCTGTGGGAATCTAAAGCGGTCGAGACTCAGGAATATAGATAGGTTCATCGACCTGTTCAACCATTCCCACCACGGTCGCCCGTGCAGCGAGGTGCTGCATGACCTGCAGCAGGGAGATCGTCCCATATCAGAATATGTGCTGGAGTTCCGTACACTGGCCACCCGGAGTGGGTGGAACAAACCCGCACTTATCACAAAGTTCTGCGCAGGGCTATGTTCGGAGGTCCGCAATGACCTGGCGTGTCGCAACGTGATGATGTCTCTTGAGGCGCTCATTACTACCGCCATCAACTTGCCACAAAATTTGCCACTCCCACTATTTAAACAGTACGGTCCTGAAGGTACGTTTGCTGGTATTAACCTTTTCCACCCCTGAATTGGTTAAGCTACCTGCCAGGGTGCCCACCGAATTCAACTATCTCACAGAGGTCTTCTCTGATAAACAGGCCAGGCGGTTGCGAGTTGTACGATTGTGCTTTCGATTTAATCCACAACGCTAAGCTCCCTCGAGTCAGCCCGTGTCCCCTCGCCGTGTCGGAGAGTAAGGCCATGCATAAGTATATCACCGAGGCTCTGGAACTCGGTATCATTCGGCCCTCTAAACCGCCCGTGGCCTCGTGATTCGTTTTTGTGCCTAAAAAGAATGGCAAACTCTGTCCCTGCATTGACTATCGGAGGCTGAATGAAGTCACGCGCCGCTATGCCTACCCGTTGCCCCTGGTACCATCGGCATTAGAACGCATCGGTCAAGGTACCATCTTTACTCAGCTTGATCTCCGCAACGTATACAATCTTGTGCGGATTAAGGAGGGGGAAGAGTGGAAGACCGTGTTTGTAACGACCGCTGGGCATTATGGATACCTTGTGATGCCCTTTGGCCTCTCCAACGCACCTACCATTTTTCAGGCATCCGTTAACCACATCCTTTGTGATTTTTTAAAAGAGTTCGTTATCATTTATATTAATGATATCCTTATCTATTTGGTCGATCAGGACACCCACCGCCGTCATGTACGTATGGTGCTGAGCTGGTTGTTGGAGCACCAGCTGTTTGTTAAGGCAGAAAAATGCTAATTTTTCGGGCGAAAATCTCCTTTTTGGGATACGATCTGTCACCGGGGGGCATAGCCATGGACATGGGGAATGTCCGGGCTATTTTGGATTGGCCAGTCACCACCACTGTTCGGGAGGTACAGCGCTTTCTGGGTTTTGTAAACTTCTACCACAAATTAATTTGTTCATTTAATTCCGATGTACTGCCCATTACTTCGCTGCTGAAGGGTCGACTCAAAAATTTAATCTGGACACCCGAGGCAGACCGGGCTTTCGCTAGTCTCAAACACAACTTTTCATCGGCCCCGGTGTTAGCATTTCCAGATCCCGACAAATTATTTGTGGTGGAGGTGGATGCATCGTCACACGGGGTCGGGCCGGTACTTTCCCAACCCACTGGTAGCTTCGATCTCTGCTTTGACCAATTGCTTTTTTCTTGCGTAAACTCTCGACGGCAGAACGCAATTATGCCCTTGGGGATTGGGAGCTGTTTGCTGTAAAATTAGCCCTTGAGGAATGGAGGCACTGGGTCATTGGCACCATCACACCGTTTGCCGTGATCATGGAACATAAAAATCTACAGTATTTAAAAGGGGCCCATAGGCAAAACACACATCAGGCGCGCTGGTCGTTGTTTTTAAACTGTTTTTATTTTGATATCTCGTACAGACAAGGTAGCTCCAATGCCGCCGCAAATGCACTATCACGCCTATATGAGGATAATACAATGGACCCCGATCGTCTCCGCCCCATTTTACCTCCCACTTGTTTCGTTAATGTGGTACACTGGTATGTCGATAGGGACATTTGTAGAGCGTTACGTAACATGCGTCGTCCCATCCAATGACCCAAGGGGTTGTTGTATGTGCCCCCCACTTTCCGCAGTCGATTGATTACATGGGCCCACACGGCGTTGTGTACCAGACACCCTTGAGTCGCACGTACTATCCAGATCCTGCGCAGAAAGTATTGGTGGGAGACCCTTCATAAGGACACATACAAATTCATCAAGTCTTGTTCGATCTGCAAGAAATCCCTACCCGTGGGCAAGCTGGTTCCGTTGCCCATTCCGGGTCGGCCGTGGTCTCATGGTCTAGACTTTGTAACTGATCTCCCCCCATCTGAGGGGCTGAACACCATTTTAACCTTAAGCGATCGTTTTTCCCGGGCGGTAAAATTTATACCACTTAGGACGTCAGCGTTCTATACAGTGGAAGATTTTTGCCATATTTTCACTGCGTTTGGCATTCCGGAGGACATTTTGTCTGATCGCAGTTTGCAATTTACCTCCGTGGTTTGGAGGGCATTTTTTGAAAAGTTGGGTACATCGGTGAGTCTCTCGTCAGGTTCACACCCAGAGACCAACGGGTTGTGCGAATGGTCTCACCAGGAACTAAATAAATTTCTGTGCATGTTCTGCCACAATGAGCATCTGTGCATGTTCTTTTGACCCCTGGGACCCCGAGCCTTCGCCGGCACCAGCGGTAAATGATTGGTTTCGTCGCAGCAAGGAGGTGTGGGTACAGGTGCATCAGCGCATTCAGGACTACAAAACTACTGAATTCCAGATGGGTGGGTGGTAAATTACAGTATTTATTGGACTGGGAGGGTTTTGGCCCTGAGGAGCGCAGTTTAGTGAGGGCAAACGACATTTTAGACCCCCAGCTCATTGCAGATTTTGATTCAGCTCATCCAGACCTCCCTGCCCGCAGACCAAGGTGTCGCCCACCGCGCCGGTGTAAGTACAGACAATTTTTCCATTCTTCTCCATTCATTCACCCTACGGGTCGTCGGGAGGGGGGGGGGATGTAACGAAATACCTGTGTCTCCACCGTCTACTAGCTCTCGTTCACCACGCCTCTCACCGGAAGGGTGGCATGGGGTTTCACCGGCATTCTAATTGACGCCTATATTTAAGGTTCATGGGTATTGGGTTAGGTGCATTGAATTGTCGAAGTTAGCAGGCTACTTTGTATGAGTCAGTCTGTCTTCATCCAAGCTGCCATTTTTTCTAGCTCTAGCCTTCCATCTTCGTCTTCATGCTACGCCCTCGCAGCTGCTCCAGACACTCACCTGCTGCACCCCGCGGTTCAGTGTCCCGACGCCCCACGGATCCAGAGGCCTACTTCATGGGTTTTTCGCCCGGCGATGCGCCGGTGTACATTTTTTCGTTTCCAGATTGTGGATTTCATTTTCTCCTATTTTTGGCCTAACAAAACTGTTCAATAATGCACCGTTTCTTTCAATCTGAGATTTGGCCTGTTCTCTGGGTTCAGGCCGCCATGACATACTGTAGATTTAATTTTATATTAAAATATTCTACAAACAATATAACTGCTGCAATTTAGTTCATACAAACCTATGTAATTCAGTAATTTCTATTAATGGCTTTATAAACACTCTTGCACTTTTTATAGGGTAAAAAATTTATTATAATCTGGCAGAGTTGAGTTAAGACTATGTATTAACTTGTGACTGATGTGTGATGTGGCTAAAGGTCATTTCTGACATTTTGCTTAATAGCTTCATATTTCAAGTAAACAAATCTAATCAGGTAACTAAAGAACAAAACTACAGTAATTCAAATAATGTGTTCGGCTTCTCTCAGACAAGTTTGTTTTGTTTCATATGGCTTATTAGTAACATAATATATAAAAAATGACACCTATATCTTTCTATGTAATCTAATGAGAATCTTTAGAAAATGTGGTTTTGTGGCAAAATTCTTTACTTTTGTTGACCTGTATTTATTTTTTTCATACATGTACAGTACATGGTGCTAGTCACAATGTATGACTATTATTTGCAATACAAATTATGCAGTAACTTTTAGAAGATTTAAAATGCTGTTACAGTCAATGTTACCTCAGGCTATGTAAAATGAATATAAACCACTTCTAGGTTTGTTGTTAAGAAAAATAATAGCATTTTATTAATATAATCTTTATGATGTACCCATGCAGTTGACTCTGATCTTTTGCTATGGGTCAGCCAGTTTATTAATGGCTACTGCTCTGAACAGATGTGGATTTTGTTATTTAATGTGAAATTTTCAAAGCTATATTATTTTGTGGCAATATGTTCATTTTAGGATGTTAGTAATGTTTTGAAAACATTTTCCTTGTACTAAGCATTTTTCTAACCCCTAAGCATTAGGCTTTATGACTTGGCTTTAAACTCACTGACAGCCTGTATGATCATTATACAAGACAATGCTGCATCATTTGCATACATATATGTGTAGTAAACTTCACTTGTATGAACAATGAGATTGCAAAGGACATGTGATGAACTCAGCTTAAATAGCTATTGCATCAATTTATCATATACTACAGACTTATCACCATAAGAAGTGCAGTCAAATGTTAGAAAAATATAGATTATTTTAATCAAAATCAGCTTTAGTATTGAAAGTTTACTTTTAAATATATATTGTGTGGTCTTATTGAAACCTGTATATGGACAAATAACTAATTATTAAATACTCTCCACCTAGCTACAGAAATGCTCATAAACTGGGTAAAGACTGACCATAATCAAAGCAAAACATAGATCTTACAATAAAAAACTGAATGTTATTAAAAAATTCAAATGAAATTTTATTATGCAAATAAGCAATTCATCTTTAATTAAGAAAATATAATCACAAATTTAATTCAAACATTATCACACATTGCTTTTAACGTATCGTTACAACTTAGGCAGGCGTCAGTCAGATGGTAATTGCTATCTTGTCTAACACAGGCAGATACACCCCACCTCACTTGTTAGGTACACATGCACACAGCAGTGCACAATCGCATTGAAATTACATGTGTTTTATGGGTATCTATGCCCTTGTGTTCTGTTTCATGTTTTTGAGGTCAGCATATTTCTGGAACGTACTGTTACACCATCCTGTTACAAAATTTAGATTTTAGAATTCCGTTGTTAGGTCTTGCAGCATGGCTAGCAAGTCATTAAAGGTCCTCCAATCTCAACAGTTTATTCAATTTTATTGTCAAGTCTCTAGATTTTCTGTTACCCAAAGATCTAGTAATAAATATTGCCAAAAATCTCAGATGTTTTGACAAACAACAAATCTATTTAGAAAAGACCAAACGACTTCATGAAACACTTTCAAGTATTTATTTGGCAATTGTCCTAAATGAAAATATGACATATTTTCATACCTGTGTGCATATTGCTTTTGCTGCAGTAGAGAATGACACATATAAAAAATGCAATTATTCTTTCCTGACATTTGTATTAAACTCATCTGTTTATGAAACTGTAGCTGAATGTTTTGGTGGGCGTTCAGTGATTGAAGCAACATTTCTTCCTCAATGTACATGTAACTCAATTATGAATTTTTGATTCCTCTGGGCCAGTGATATTGTCTCTTATGGTGGCCTATTTTATTTTGCGATGGATGGTTTGTGAATGTTGAAATACTGAAGTTATGGTCCAGAGAATAAGATCACATAAAAATCGCATTTACCTACACGGTTATGTCCCCTTATTTGAAGGTTCTTTTAATAAACATCATTGCAGTTCACGAATGTATTGGACAGTACAAACTATCACAAAACAACTAAACTCTAAAATGAATAATTTAGTTAAATTTAGTGTAACCAGGAACATGAGGAAGTATTTGGTTTAATTAATAATTGGTGACTGATAACTGTATTATCATTTTTGCTTATTTTAACATAATTTAATATTAGTATTCTGGCAGTGGGCACAAGATAAGAAAGGCCAAAAAACAGTCCACTTATTCTGTAACAAATCCTGATGTTTTTGTTGTGAGGCAATTACTATAATTTTTGTACCACTCTGCGTAATATTATCCAATAAATATTATTCAAGGGGCAGCCATTGGCCGCCATGAGCAGCTGTTGCAACAAATAATGCAGCAGCTAACCCTAATTGCAGAACAACATGCCGAGACTGTCTCTAGGCCTGAATCACTTCCTAGGCAGGGGGCATCCAGACCCCTTCTGGACACCCAAATTCCAAATTCTGGGTCTGGACACACAAATTGCTACTCCAGAGAGAGGCAGGCAGAGCGTTGCAGGGGGTTCTTGCTTCAATGCTCACGGGCTATTGAACCACACTCTATATGTCGCAGAAGTGCTTTGGACTCTAGGTTTTCCATCGAGCACTCTAAGGTAGCCTTTATGATCTCCCTACTAACTGGCAGGGCCCTAACCTTGGCTACCGCTCTGTGGGAGGCTGAAGCCAGCGAGTGTGCTACAGAACAGGCCTTTCGACAAGCCATCCGACAGACGTTCTACAACCCCAGGGAGGGTCATGAAGCTGGCCTACGGTTACTCTCCCTAACCCAGGGTCTGCAGCTGACTACGTAATTGAATTCTGTACCCTGGCCGCAGAGAGTTGGTGGTGTGAGGATTCCTTGCTAGGCATTTTCCAGCAGGGTCTTAGTAAGTGGATGAAGGATGAGCTTGCGACCCGCCTGCCCGTCTTACTGACATGTATGAATTGTGAATTCGGTTAGATACACGCATGCGACAACGTGCAAGGGAAAGGGCTAATCGCCCAAGGTCCCCAAGCCCTCGGGCTGGCTGGCAAGTCCTGGCTCACAACCCAGAGAGATCAGGTTCTGGGGAGAAGCCGATGCAACTAGAGGGCGCCCGACACCATCGGGACCATCGGGAAATGCCCATGCCAGGTTCAGCCAGGGGGGCAGAACCTAGGCCATAAGTTACCTTCTAATCTTCTAATAAAGAGTCTAAATATACCCTTCGTAAAATTGCCCTCTCCACTACCGGTGGTGGGGTTAAACGGCTGGATGCTAGGAGCAGGCCCCATCACTCATGCTACCCATCCGGTCCGCCTTTGCATCGAAGGGCATGAAGAGACCCTCAGTTTCTATATTACTAGGGCCCCCGGCACATGCTGATCTTACGTTTCCCGTGGTTGGAGAAGCATAACCCGTGCATTGACTGGAAATCGTGATCAGTTTATGGATGGGCACCTTGATGTAGTGAGGCGTGCCTGCTGAGTCAGGAGACCCCAGTACCTACCAAGCCCACATCCACTGATCTCTCCAAGGTCCCGCACGAATATCATGACCTTGAAGAAGTGTTCAGTGTCGCTCGAGCCCACAGCCTCCCACCTCACCGTGACCACAAATGTGCTATTAACCTCCTTTACGGCACGTCACCCCCCAGGGGAAGGCTGTTCTCTTTGAACGCCATGGAGCGCACAGCTATGGAGGCATATATCCGGGAGGCTCTGGACATGGGCTTTATTCGACCATCTTCCTCACCAGGGGGCAGGCTTTTTCTTCGTTGGTAAGAAAGACGGCTTGCTACAGCCGTGTATTTATCGCCGCGGTCTAAACAGCATAACCGTCAGAGATCGTTACCCCCTGCCGTTAATGTCCACTGGGTTTGAGGCACTGCAGAAGGCCACTATTTTTACCAAGTTGCATCTCCGCAGCGCCTATAACCTGATTTGCATTCAACGGGGGGACGAATGGAAGTCATTACACTGACAGGGCATTATGAGTATTTGGTAATGCCCTTTGGCTTAATGAATGCTCCTGCCATCTTCCAGCGGTTTATAAACGATGTCTTGATTGAGACACTTGATCGATATGCCTACGTCTACCTCGATGACATCCTAATATATAGCCGATCGTTTAATGAGCACATCGGTAATGTCCATCAAGTCCTTCAGCTCCTCCAAGAGAATCATCTTTATGTTAAAAAGATACCTCAAAAGTGTCCTTTCTAGGTTCGCTAACTTCTTTTGAAAGTTTGTTAGGAATTTCAGTTCGATAGCAGCACCCCTAACAGCGCTTACTCGGAAAAACACAGGCCCATTTCGATGGCCCCTGGATGCCCAGTGGGCATTTGACACTCTCTGTGTCCGACTGACGGCTCCTCAAGTCCTCCAACGTCTGGACCCGGAGGAGCCCTTTATAGTGGAGGTAAATGCCTCAGAAGTGAGGATTGGGGCAGTGCTCTCTCAATGTGTTGGGACCCCCCCCCAAACTTCACCCCATGCCTACTTATCTCATTGCCTAACTCCAGCCAAACACAATTATCCAGTGGGGGATCGAGAACTGTTGGCAGTGAAGTTGGCTATCGAGGAGTGGAGGCACTGGTTAGAGGGAGCCAAACACCCCTTCCAAGTCTGGACAGACCACAAAAACTTGGCCTATGTTCAGCAGGCGAAGCGTCTCAATGCCCGGCAGGCTCATTTGTCACTCTTCTTTGAGAGCTTTGCCTTTACTTTGACATATAGGCCAGGTACCAAAAATTCTAAGCCAGATGCCCTCTCAAACCTGTAGTCTCAGGGAGGGAGGGCAGCCAACCCTGACCCCGAGCTCATCTTGGCACAACCTTGCATCGTGGCAGCCCTGACCTGGCCCATTGAGGCACAGGTAAAGGCGGCCCTCCAGCGGAACCCAGGCCCCAGGGAGGTCCATCAGGTCTTCCCACTAGAGTTATGCAAGAAATTCCTCCCCATTTTTAGCCCACCCTGTGGTCACCAGAACCATGGAGTTCTTACAGTATAGGTTTTGGCGGCCAGGAATGGAGAGGTTTGTCCGAGAGTTTGTGGCAGTGTATGAAACACTGCCTGGGCTCGTACCCTGGGGCTCTTGTGACCAGTCCCAGTCCCCTCACACTCTTGGTCCCACATCGCTCTAGACTTCATAATGGGGCTTCATAATTGCCACTGTCCAAGAAAAATAAGGTCATCCTGGTTCTTGTAGACAGGTTCTTCAATGCAAGCAAGTTCATGGCTCTGCCTAAGCTGCCCAGCGCCAAGGAGACAGCAGACCTACTAATTCAATATGTGGTCTGTGTCCATGGGATCCCTAGAGACATAGTCTCTTACCGTGGCCCTCAATTAACCAACCGGTTCTGGAAAGCATTCTGCCAATCCTTGGGGGCCACCGTAAGTCTGTCATCCGGTTTTCACCTGGAGTCCAATGGCCAGACTGAAAGGCTCAACCAGGAGTTAGGCCGTTTGCTTCAGTGTCTTACTACAGACCATCCTAGCTCTTGGGCAGAGCTTTTGGCTTGGGCTGAATATGCCCATAACACGCTGTGTCATTCAGCAATTGGCATGTCCCCGTTTGTTCCCTGAACAGGGGACCGAGTTAGGGGTCCCCACAGCCCAACATTATGTGCATGGGTGTCGTCGTACTTGGCTTAAGACTCAGGACATCCTTAAGACTTCATGTTTGCTGGATTCCCGAAAGGTCCAGGGCTCCATGCAGTACTTAGAAGACTGGGAGGCCTATGGCATGGATGAATGCTCCTGGGTCCCGACCCGAAACATCCTAAACCCTGAACTCAACTAGACGCAACTGGGCTGCTGGAATGGGGTTATTGGGAGCCAGCCCTAGGGGGGGTACTGTCACAGGCCGGGTCGCCACAGGGGGGCGACAGAGATGCACGCCGCCATCACGTGGTTTAAGGAGAAAGACTGCAACTCCCAGGAAGTGCAGTGGCAATTAGGTCTGATGAGACCCAGCTGCCAGCTTCTTTATTTAAAGCGGTATGTGGTGGCGCATCCTCGTCATACCGTCGCCTTTTTAATGCGTAGTATGTGACCCGTTGATCACTCTCATTTGAGAGAATTTTGGTCCAAAACCACATTGCTTATTTCCACCCACACTCTCATGCCATGTTATTGCTCATTATTTACCATAACAGTTTTTATTAATTATTTTAATAACTGTCAGTGGAGTACAAATGGAAGGTGTAATGCCACCAGAATCGATGCAGACGCTGTTTATTATGCAAACTCAGTACAGCTCTCCTGAGAGAGAGTAACGAAAAAAAAAAAAAAAAAAAAAAAAAAAAAAAAATAAAAATCCAAAATCAGCCTATCCTGCAATACAGATGATCACCACGCTGATATATAACACAGAAAGTACAAGCTGGGTTAACTTGTCTTAGAATAGTGAAAGGACTTAAGAATCAAGGAAGTAATTTTCGAGTGCCAGAACAACAACGGAAATCCCGAGAACTAAGTCAAACCCGCTCTCAGGGAGAATAGATGTGGGCCTCGTTTCTGCGTTGGTCTGCAAATGATTTATTATGTAGTAAAACATCTTCCACGTGCTGGTGAACCTTTTCCCAGACCCTTCCACTACACTTAAACTATTCATCTATGACCGGTGAATTGGAGGGTTCTGGATCCCATACTGCAAACTGTGATTGGAAACCTAAAATACATTGAAATTTCTGATCAAGTAAGAAAACGTGCCCAATCAGAGACATTGCTTAAAGCAAAAATATGGAGAAACTTACCAAATACTTGTTTAGCTCTCTCACACTGGCCATTGCTCTCAGGGTGGTAACCAGATATTAAACTAACAGTGGTACCAAGTTTCTTGAAAAAGGACCTCCATACAGCAGACATAAATTGAGGGCCTCAGATACAGATACAATATCCTCCGGTATCCCAAATACCGGAACTACATATAGTAACTATAGTTGTAAAACCATCAGAACTAGCTAAATCGGACAAAAAGTCTATAGCCAAATTAGACCAGGGATGTGTAGGAACCAGTAAGAGAAGTAGTTTCCCAGCTGGTAGAGCCTTGAATGTCTTACAGGCAGCACAAATAGAACATGAACGCACTACTCTCTGTACGTGAAAGTTCAACGTCTCCCATCAGAATTTATGGCGGAGAACATATATAGTGTGTTCAACACTAGGATGACCAGAACACAGAGAGGAGTGAGCCCAAGTAATCAAATACAGAAACCCCTGAGGGGTACTGACTACTAAAACACCTTATGAACTTATGAACCCCAAAATTTGTTGTAGTTTCTTAATGGTGGTAGGGACCGGCCAATCCCGAATAGCACTAACATTACTAGGGTCTATCTGTAACCCGAAGACGAAACATAGCCCAAAAAGGATATGTGTTCCCGGTGAAATTTACATTTCTCTGCATGCTCTCCGCAGAGGTTAAAGGATACGGAGTAACTCGAGGTAATCTGGCACCTTCAATCAAATCAATGCCACAGTCAGAATCACGGTGAGTGACATGGAATCAGAACAACTGAATACCCTATGCAAACTCCACATACTCAGGGGATACCTCCTCCGGTAAACTCAGAGGTGACCGACTCCCAGAGTGTGACTGGCGGACAGGGTACTGTAAGCAATGAGAAGTAGAAAATGGAGACCAATGGGTAATGTCCTGAAAATGTCCCACGAGATGACAGGTTCATGCTGCTGTCCCACGAGATGACAGGGTCATGCCACTGAAGCCAAGGCAAACCTAGAATAAGGGGAAAATAATAATCCCTATTAGAGGGACAAGTGGGACAAGTGTCCAAAAATGGTTATTGGCACCACAATATAAGCAAAGACGACCTCTGATGCGACGGCTCCTCTCACTGTCAGAAAGACAAATGGACTCCACCTGCATAGGTGTCTCGGAGTCCTGTGATGAAGAGCGATGAGGTAATGCAGAAATAGAAGGCCTTGACATGGTGGACCAAGACAAAGTATTCTTCCGAGTCTGCGACAGCTAATCCACTTTAATGGAGGTTATAAAGAGCTCTGACAGGGACATATCAGCAACCTTGTAAAGCTCTGCCAAAATCTCTCTGGAAGACCGGAAAAAAACGCCGGTTGATGAGAGCCGGTTAATTCCAACCATTGTTAGCAGCTAGTGTTTGAAACTCCACAGCATAATCTGCCACAGATCGAGATCCCTACCGCACTGATACAAAAAAACCCTACACTGTTGCAGGTCCCCGTCATACAGGTCCGGGTGCACCGTGGCTCCGTCGGGGCGCATAGTGGAGTTCGTGGTGGCTGTAGAGAAGTTCAAACCTTGGGACGGGTGGGAGTTGCTGTCCGGTGGGTGGTGATGGTGCCGACTTCGCTCCAGAGGTGAATTGATCCGAGGGATCTATGTTGGCCAGTTGGTAATGTTATGGTTTAACGACAAATGCGTGGTAGGATCCGCTACTCGGAATGAAACAGTCTACAGACAGAGGTGTACAGTCAACAGGGGTTTTATTGCAACACAGGTGGGTAAGTAAACCGTAGACGAGACAAAACGCTGCTGATAACACTGGGGAAGCGGAGGTGGTAGCGTGACGTTGTGGCGTGAAGTCTGCATGTGACGTCAACTGCGCCGTGTCCCAATCTGCCAGCACACAGAACGGGGAGAGTAGGTGACTTGGTGTAGGCAGCAGCGGAAAGGTACCAGGGCAACACATAACACAGAAACAAGCAAGGCAAGAGCGCTACGAGAACAAGGAACTAGAGAGCCAGACAAGGCGAGGCAAAGCATAGACATAAGCACATAAGACCAACTGGCGCCGGAGAAAGGAACTAGCGGGTTTAAGTAGACCTCGTGATTAGAACCAGGTGTGCTAAATTACAGGGTGGGGCTACCAGACACAACCACACCACGTGACGGCTCCTAACAACAGGCACATTTTCTAAAGCATAATACTTTGTTGTTGTTAATTTTAGATTTTGCAGTCAGTATGCTACTTTTATATGAAAGTTCACCCAGATTGGGATTTGAACCGGGAATCCCTAGTGCTGAGAGGTGAATGAGAGGTGAATGTACTATCCACTAAGCCACCGTAAGCCATCGCCTGTATTAAACACAATTACTGAAATTTTTATAAGCTTAGAAGAAAATCCTGTGTCCTTAATGACAGCTTTAGAATGCTTTCTGTATGAGAAAAAAAAATAGTTGCAGCATGAGAGATCTTTTTTAGGCTGTCAGTTAGGACTTAACCAGCTAATAATAATTTATATTGATAGGGGAAGAATTGCTTTCTACAGTAGATTTCCTCTGGTTCTTTTGTTTTCCATGGCTTTTTTACAATATTATTTTTTTTATGTTCAATACTCTTTCCCTGTGTCATTTCACTGTATTACACTTATAATGTATGTATTTATTTATTTTGCTTTCTTTGCATAAATTATTTGGGTTGCTTTTAACCATCATTTAATAAAAAAAAATCATGTGAAATAGCCTCATCATAAATATTTCAACTGAGAAATATGCTGAAGTGTACAAAACGTATTTTCCACTGTAAATGCTTTATATGCGTTGTTTATATTAATCTTTTTTTTAATATAAAGTTCCAAAATGCAAACATATATACTATATTTAAAACTATATATATATATATATATATATATATATAACTATTATGGTATTTTTATTTACATATTATAACAATTAAAGTATTTGTTATTGTATTAGCTAAATTAACTAGGTTTATATTACTTCATTAATTTTGTTATTGATCATTGCCTGCAGTGAATTTTAGATTTCAGTTTGCTGCTCAAGGGTCTTAAAAATAATTGTAAAAACAACAGTTCTTTCTTATTTTTCTCCTTTCAGTCTTGTGTCTAGAAATCGCTTTAATACCCTTCTTGTTTCACATGAATTTACATTGCTATGGTTTAATTTTCTTGCTGCTACTCCAACTTTGTTTGTTGTTTAGTGTTGCTTCAGTGGTAATAGTTTCTGACAAGGTGCTAGGCTGCAGAGTGAATGGAATTTCAATGTAGAAAGAACAGGACAGAAATAAAGGAAGAGGGCAAAAGAAAGAGATTGTAAGGGGTAATAAAACAATATTAGCATTTACTGGGTGATGGAGGAAAACACCCAGTGCAGACAAGTATGCAAAATCACACAGAAAGTATCCAGACCAGTCAAAGGGAGGTCTAGATATGTTCTGTCTGATTTTGCATAGTGCCTGCATGTATTTCTACCTAGAGTTCTGCTTTTCTTACTACAGATGTGTACACATGAATTAGTTATAGAGTAAAACTGACTTTATACCAGTGTTTTTGCCCTGTCATGTTTCACTATGGCGTTGATTTGTTTAAAATATATGGCATATAAAGATAAGTGAGACAACAGGAAATAGACCTTTGAACAGGAATGTGTGAAAAAATTGTTGTACTGGTATCCTTATTTGAAAAATATATAAAATTATTTTTGTTCTTCTTACAAGATGTGCCAGATATGCTTTTTTTAAAGATTTTTTCTAAGATTGAGCCCGTTGGGATTTTATCCGCTGTGCAAATTGCACTCTGATAATTGGCCATGCAGTCAAGTAGATCAAACATTTCCCAAACTGCTGGTAGTTTAAAACATACCATTGTCCAACACATCTTTATTTAGTCTAGCATCAACATAAATTATTTTTAATCATAACCTTTTTTAATCATTTTGATCATATAATTTGCAAGAGATCCTGTTCTATGTTGTTGTCCATTTTGAAATAATTTTAATTTTGTACTGCTTAGTAAATTAGCCCATGTGTAAAATTGGAAATAATCCTCAAGCATTAGTTATTTTAGGTTCAGTTATTTTTATTTATTTATTTATTTTTAAGTTACATGTTTTAAAAGAAAAGAAATATAAACTTAATATGGGATTTTTCATGCTATCACCTTCATTGAGTAAAAAAGGGAGCATTTATTTACACTATTTACAGGCAAGGGCTTGCACTGATTTTCATATGCAGGCAAAAATCCCACAGAAAGACATGATGTATGACTTGAAAGAGGTAGTTTATCAACCTGGCTTTTGCTATACATATAACATGAAAATGGCACATCACAGAAGGAAAGAAAAAACTTTGCTAAAACAAATTCGCTAAAGTAATTTTGGATTTCAATTAATTACAATACACCCATTACTAATGTATTTATAAGAAAAAATGGAGTGACACACATAAACAACAAAACAGAAATAGCAAGAGGACTATGAGTAATGAGTAATATGCATCTGGGGATGCAGTGAGAGTCATCTGTTATCTGTACCACATTCTGTCTCGTCCATGTTTAAATTGCTACGAGACTTAAGCTTCTGGTTTCTCAATCTCACTTGGGACTTGCATGACCCCTCTCTTAAATCTTATTCCAAGATTAAGAACAACATTTTATTGTAGACCATGGTAAAATAAAAACATAAGAATAACTTATTTTCATCCAATAGAGACTAGATAATTAAAAAAAAATACATTTTAAGATTTACTGTGAAGCTTTGGTAAACTATAGCAAAATATAGCTTTGTGTATTGAAACTAAAGTGACTTGCTGTACATGAAAATGGTGTAAAGAAACTATACTGAACTTTATAGAATTTAAGTTTAGTGTAGGCGAACCAAAAGTTTATTCCATGGAAGATAAAACAAATTGGCCTTTAAAGTAACATCTTGTCAGCGCAGTACAAAAGGAAGTCGTAATACCACCAGGATCGATAAAGATAATTTATTAGGCAAACTCAAATAAGCTCTCCTGAGAGAAGAGTAACGAAACCCAAAAAACAAAACTGAAATCCAAACCCAGTGTATCCCGTGATACAGACGATCGGCATGCTGATATAGAACGCTGAAATGTACAAACTGTGTAGCCCGCAATGAAGTCAATCTCTGATGCAGTAAACCTTCCGAAGAAGACACCAATAAGCAGTGGATTAATCCTGAAGAAAAAGCACACATGTACCATGTGAGTATGAACCAACGTAAAGACGAAAACCAGAAACCACGCTTATAAGGAAGAGAACAGGAAATAATCAATAACAGGAAGAAGGAGCAGGTGACTAAAATTCAGGTGATTGACTAGAGGTGCCAGGTGAAATTCCCTCACCAGATTGCAACACAGAGTGAGCATGGGTGACATTACCGACACGTTACAGATGGGGTAAGAGAGCTGAAGAGACAGACCTATACCTGCCTTGACGACGGGGACAACCCCTGCCACGGGGCACAGGCTTCTCAGGATAAGTGTTATGAAAATCAGTGATAAGATTAGGATCCAAAATATTGGAAGCTGCCACCCAACTACGCTCCTCGGGGCCAAAACCCTCCCAATCCACCAAATACTGAATAGTGGAACCTCAGCAAAGGGAATCTAAAAGGGAAGAAATTGAATAAACGTCAGAAAATGATGACTGTTCATGTAAAAATGAGTCAAGGTCCTGAAACAAAAGGTTTAAGAAGTGAGGTGTGGAAAACTGGATGCACGCGATACTGAGGTGGTAACTGAAGATGATATGAAATGGGTTTGACTTGTCTCAGAATAGTGAAAGGACCTAAGAATCGGGAAAGTAATTTCTGAGTGCCGGAGCGACGACAAGAATCCTGAGAATTAAGCCAAACCTGGTCTCTGGGAGAATAAACGTGGGCCTCGTTTCTGCGACGGTCTGCAAATGACTTATTACGCAGTAAAACACCCTCGACGTGCTGGTGAACCTGTCCCCAAACTCTCTCACTATGCTTAAACCATTCATCACTGCCTGGGGAATAGGAGGGCTCTGAGTCCCACACTGCAAACTGTGGTTGAATCTAGTGATCGACCGATTGATCGGCCAGCCTATTAATCGGGCCGATTTTTGGCATTTTTAGATAATTGGCATCGGCCGATATATGAGCGCACAAGGCCGATATTTAAACATTGCCTACAGGCAACACTGTGGGCAGCTCCGTCATTGTGGCTTAATGACTGAATACAGTCATTTGATCTAAATTTTGCTTAGAGTGGCCCCTAGTGTTCTTCCGGCAGAACGTCAGTCAATGCTCAAAAGAATGAATTCGTTGGTGTTTTGAAACTGCTCTACGCCTCATGAGAGAAAACGGTTTCCACTTCAACTCTCAGTATTTGTTACTGGATGCTCTTTGTAATGTATAAAGTGTTTACTCTCTGCATAATTAGAGTGATTATGTTATTTAGAGAGAAAATGCCAATAGTTTTATTTGGAACTGTAACCTTAGCAACCACTTGAACAGCTAAACTGGCCAACTAATACTAATTAGTGCTAGCTAATGCTATAATAATGTTCTGGGATACTATTTGTAACATATACAGTGTTTACTGTTTGTATAATTAGGCAGATTTTGTTAAACTGGCTAGATAACGCTATATATCGCTAGCACTAACTGGCGCTAGCCTACAGGCAGTGTTGTGGCAGTTCACAGCTTTTCTGAACTAGTTCAAATTCAGCTCATACATGCTCAAACTGAACATTTTATCTTCACTATTAAGTTCACTATTTTTTTTTCTTTTTTTCACACTACAAACTACAATATTTGTTTGTTAATATTTTATTTATTTATCTAAATTAGCCAAATTGGCTCATTAGTTCAAAAAGTTCATTGAATGTTGTTCTGTGTGCATTGTGCAATGTTCATCAAAAATGTTCATTCTAAAAAGATGCTGCTATCTGCTTATGTTTAGGTACACTGAAACTTTAATTAATAATGTGTAATTTAAAGTTGTATGTTTTTAATATTGCTCTCTGTATTACAAAAAGTGGAGTAGACAGTGATAAACTCTGATTACTTTTGTGTCTTGTTTATTATTATTATTGTACTTTATTAGTTGTAATAAAAACTAGTAATATCGGCTTTATATATCGGCCATCTGCCACTTCTGTCGTCTAAAAACATCGGCATCAGCCATTAAAAAATACATATCGGTCGATCACTAGTTGAATCCCTAAAATACATTGAAAAGGTGTGAAACCTGTGGCTGAGTGATGGAGGGAGTTCTGGGCAATTTCTGACCAAGGAACGATTCTTTAGATAACAAATCAATTTATTTAAACAATCACTACACATCACATTATACAAAAACATAAACAACCATTCAATTTCCACATATACCAAAAAAATAATAAATGAAAACCCCAGGAAGTCCTAAATCAATTTGTTCCAACAAAAAAAATATTCCACACAAAACACAAATGTCCAAAAAAAACCTTATATATTAATTTGGGATTGATCTCACCACTCACGCAGCCTGCTTTCACCAATCCTTTTAGGACATCCCAGGAAACAAATGGTAATCCTCCTCTGACTTTTTATCCCGGGTGCCTCCTCTGACCACAACCCAGAACCAACGAACGCCATAGAAAATCCACGACTCCACTTTTCGCCGACCAAACACAACAGCTCAAAGCATTCTGAAGATAAACGCCGAAAAGAGTTATAAACTCCAAAATCGCGTCACACCGCTGCCACTCCGCATACCGTAGTATAGCCGCACGACGTCGACGGACCGATTCCATAAAAAGGAAGAAAATATTACATCATGTTTTGTCCGTAAGGATGGACCTGAAATCAGCTGGAGAGTTTTTCCCCAAAACAACCCTCGAACTTCGTGGGCCTGTGTACGTCATATACACTTCCTTCTATGGTGACACAACCGCCCTTCAATGACTCCACCCCTCTTTTTCAGAACCCTTTCAAAAGTCCTATCTCTCAGCACATCAACATTTTCCCTATACACACCCACACACATACAGTATATGGCTTTCATTTAGCTTAACAAAACAATTCTAAAGAATATTATAATCCCCCCACACATATTTAAGTTTTACCTTGCAAGCATTATAATTCATTAAAACTAATTTTATTTAATATATGTGAGATACATAACACTCCAAGTTTCTCATGTGACTATATCACACAATCAGTGGCATTTCTAAAAGCAAAAATATGGAGGAACTTATCAAGTTCTTTGTTAGCTCTCTCACACTGGCCATTGCCCTCAGCGTGGTAACCAGATGTTAGACTAACAGTGGTACCCAGTTTCTCGAAATATGACCTCCATACAGCAGACGTAAACTGAGGGCCTAATTCAGAAAGAATATCCTATGGTATCCCTGCAGTTTGAAGAGCAGAAGGGAGAAAAGTCAATGGGAAAAAACGCACAGCCCATGAAAAGCTATCTAGCAGGGTAACTATAGTTGTAAAACCATCAGAACTAGGTAAATCGGACATCTCTGCCGAAGTTCATGGAGTAGTTCTCCCACAGAACGACCCTGACGCGGGTGTAAAAACGTGCTTTTGAAAGTTAAAAAAAAAAAAAAAAACGGAAGTGGTCCATAGAACAGAACCCCAATTACCAGCGCATCTGCGCAAGTGCGAAATCATAAAATATATTTTTTGTTCATCAGTAGTCTGTAGTCGGTTTGCGAAATACAGGGAACATTGCAGAAGAAATAATTCACAGCCCTCGGGATCTTCACCATAACGATCTGGTTCTGCTACACGATCCAAATGGTTCTGACGCTCCAAAATAGATCCCATGGCTTTGGAGTTCCAGCATCTCTTGCCTGAGTTCGCAGAGGAAGCGCCCTTGTTCACGAAGCACGTTGAGCTGATCCGTAGTTTGAGATGCATCCATAGAGTTCTTGGCATTGGTTCTGTCAGCACAGTACAAAAGGACGTTGTAATACCACCAGGATCGATGCAGACACAGTTTATTACGTAAACTCAAATAAGCTCTCCTGAGAGAAACCAAAACAACAAACTAAAACTGTAATCCAAACCCAGCGTATCCCGCAATACAGACAATTGCCACGCTGATATAGAATGGCTAGCACAGAAAAAGCTTAGTGAATGAACATGATTAGACACTGATGTTGGACAAAAAAAAAATGTCCTGTCTCAGAGATTATTAATTTACCCCAGTGGAAAGTATTCTCTTTTTAGACAAAAACATTGTACTATAATACAAGTTAGAGCCCAGCATTTTCTTAATGCAATTGTTTCACACCATCAAAGTTGCACAGAAATGCCACCCTGTATTCTGCTTCATGTGTACCTGATAATAAAGAAATAAACCAGTTCAGATATGTTTCCTGAACAGATTTTGCAGAACATGAAATCGATAGTAATTACGAGCCAGTTCTTAATGAGATGGTTAGCCAAATTATATTATATTGTTGTATAAAGTTATAGCCAATGTGCAGTGTGAGTTCCTTGCTGCTGTCCTCATTGATGTCTTGGTCTATACTGGTCTATAAGGACTGGTAAAAGTGAGGTGCCCCATGACCGCTGTTAACATTCATTCAGATAAGCTTCATGGGCAATAATTTCAAATTTTAAATGTCATAGATCTACCCCAGCTTAGAATTCTGTAAAATCAATCACATGGTTAAAGGTTGTATGTACTCACCATATTTTTACAAGAATAATACTTTTTGCCCAGTATTGTGTGAATATTGGTTTAGGTCAGAATGTCTGAGGATTGGTTATGACATGTTAAGCAACAAGCTGCTTTTACCTTTTTAACAATTGTTCCTTGATTTGGTTTTTAACATATAGTGTTTTAGAAGGCTAGTTGCACCTAAACAATTAAAATAAATGTCTGAATAAATGTCTGATAAATAAGTGTCTGATTTGAGCAGTGCAGAGATTACTCATTATAATATGGTTAATGAGTCTAAGATAGAGCTATTAGCTAAAAGTGCATTCTTAATTTGTCACTGGTGTAGAAGTCAATTTACTCTTTAAGTGTGCTTGAATCCATCAGCTCATAGAGCATTGTTTGTTCAGTCAAGTCTATAAATATAAATAATTCTAAATCCGCCCAGAAATCATTTTAGTATTTAGTATAGTATAATACTAGTATTATATATATATATATATATATATATATATATATATATATATATATATATATATATAAAAAAATACTATTTTTTATTTTTTTTTATTTGGTCAGCTCAGACAAGACTATTTGTTTATTCGAACTGAATAGACTTAGCTGAATCTGTCAACCTGAAGAGTATGTTTTGTTCCGTTGATTTTGTAAGTGAATTTGACAGCTCACAGAGCATCTTTTGTCTTGTTGTATATCAGAAGTGATCCATGTCCTTCAGCTTAGAGAGCATAATTTGATATTCTCAACTTTGAAAGTTAAAATTTTCAGCTCAGAATTCACTCATGAATAAAATGCTCAGAGAGTATGCTAGAGCTTTCTTTTCGAGTATGCTAGCGCTTTCTTTTCGAGAAATTTGTATTTGTATTGATTCAGTGAATCAATAAATACTCACTTACCTACTTACATATCCTCTCTGTGCTATGCCAATGGCTGAACCTGCTTATGGTCAAGAAGGCCTTGGGTTCCCATGGGGCAAAATCCTACGTAACCGAGATCTTCCAGCTATTATCCTTGTTGAGCTATTTCTTCTCACCCCACGCTGTTCATATGTCTGGCAAGGTATTGTTGTGTAGTGTGGCTGGCGGTTATTAATTGGGGGTTATTAATTGGGGATGAGGCTAAGCCTTTGCTCCCTCCCATGATCATCATCCAGTGTGTACATTCCTCCATACCTTCTACGAGATTGGTTCCCTTTCTCCACTGAGGACATCGCTGAGACGTTGCTTAGCACTACTTTGCTTGTTGGCATATTGTTCAGTTGTCCTCATTCCGCTGGGTGACATCGCTCCTGTTCCTGCTTTTGGCGCTTTTAAGTGCAAGTCGGGCGGTAGGTTTTTCCGAGATGAAACTCGTGTACCAAATTTGGGCATGTTCAATGTGGTTTATATGGGAAGTAAAAAAAAAAAAAAAAAAAAACATAGACTCTGTCGAGCTGTCAGAGATGCGCCGTCCGACCATCGGAGGCGCTGCGCATCCCTACATGGGGCGAGGTGTTCGCGGAGTGAAAGAGCGAGCCAGGCGACCAGGTAAGCGACAGGAAGGTTATTTAATAAAAGAAAGGCGAGAACGAAAAAATAAAACTACACTACACATAAAAAACAGAAACAGAAATGAAACACAACCAAAACACTGATACAAACATGGCACGAATTCTGACAATAATAACCGAAGTAACAGAAGTAGTGACAAAAGTAATGTTGGCCTGCTGACCCAGGGAGCATGTGCTCTTTAAGTACTGTCAGCAGGCAGCATGTGACTGGGTAGGACCCAATCCCGACCTCGGTGATAGGGCCTACCTACAGAAACCCCAAACGACCAAAATCAAAAGGAAAAACCCAGGGGGGAGTGGCCTAGCACTCCCAAACCTAACATGAGCTTTGTTACATCGTAGATGTTTAAAAAAAAACATCTTTATTAGCATTAGCTAATTAGGTTATTATTTGATATCTAACTTTTATTAACTGTTCAGCCATCTTGGAAATAGCGCTTATGTCACTACTAGCCAATTTGGACTGCATCGACAGTTCCAATGTATCCGATTTTAGCTTCCGACTTCAGAGGGTGTTCATGGGGTCAAACTCGTCTTTACAATAAAACTGACACCACTTTTGGCTGCTCCCCCACCAGGTGCCATCTGGTGGCCGCTTGTGCCATTATAGTGACATCCTCTATTGCCGTTCTCATTCCTGATGTGACTGCCAGTTGCATACCAAATGTATCACTTGCTTCAAGCTTTGTTATCCAAACTGTTTACCTGTTCCATACACATGGACTCAGGGGCATCAGGGGCTTTAGCCCAGATCCCTTATTCCCCCTCTGTCCTCTTTAAAAATTGCCCTTTCATGAGTGTATTTATCCATTTTTCAAACTGTTGTTACATTCATTTAGTTTGATCATTTATTAG
Organism: Corydoras sp. C115; assembly: GCA_019802505.1. NCBI lineage: Eukaryota > Metazoa > Chordata > Actinopteri > Siluriformes > Callichthyidae > Corydoras > Corydoras sp. C115. The sequence goes on along the minus strand of JAFMOC010000025.1, from coordinate 616,015 downwards.
TTATATGGGATACAATTAAATAACATAAGAAATGTGTTTGTCAGCAGTGGATAACACATTCAGTTCTAATAAATGATGGTTTTGGCTGAACATTTTTGAATAATCGAACCTGAGCTTCTGCAGAAAAGCATGAATCTGTTTTACGAGTCAGTCACAGATGAGACAGTTTTAATAAGTTTTTCCTTTGAAATACCATAACTTTGCAACAGTTTGCGCCTTTAGAAAAATTCTGACGGTTTATGAAAGTTGAGAAATTGCTCTTTACAGCACACATACAGTTATTACGGTAACTTTACTCCCGATACTGGCGAAAAAAATCTGTCTCCCTCAAACACACACACAGAGTTTGGAAGCACAAACAGCTGATGGTGACGGAGAGGTGGACAGAGAAAGCTGCGCTCATTTCATTCAGGGCTACTGAAAAAACATCCGGGGCTACAGCCCTGAAAGCCCAGGTCTAACGACGCGCCTGCTCACTACTAATGTTTAATAAACACCCTTTCATTCAGCCTGTGGTCTGTGCCATTTTTGGGCATTTCCTGACTTGTAGTTTTGCAAACCCCTAACATATGATGTTAACTTATGATGTTATGATGTTATATGATGTTAACTATATTGGTATATGAATATTCCCTGGTGTTCAGATGACAAGCATTTGACTATTTGCTATTATTTTATCATAAAAATTATGGAGTTATTTTTCTGTATTTGCTATAAGTTTCCTCTGTTAGCTCTGGTTTCCTTACACAAAGCAAAAACTAGCTGATAGGTTAACACAAGATGCACACTTGTCCCTATGTGTGGCTGTATGTGTGAAAGTCTTTGTATGTCTGCCCTATCCATGGTGTTTCCATACATTTTTTCCTATTAGCATTTTGAAATACAGACATGCACACATCACATTAGGACAAGCAGCATAAAAATGAATGACTGAATAATGAACATTACTAATTGCAGTAATTTGATTCTTAAAGAAGTACGATGCTTCCTGAAGAGGATTTTATATAGTGTCAAA